>CM076084.1:14475102-15675102 GCA_038088235.1 Zacco platypus
GAAGAACATGAAGCTGAAATTTGTAGTGCCTCTGACCTCAAATATGCTTACTCTTGTGTCGAACCTCCATCCTCAAATTTAAAAGGCATCTACCTGTATATAGTTTGTTTCTGTACAAAAACCCAAATTTAAAAATTTACGAGAATTAAACATTTTAAATATACATGAATATTATTTTTTTTAAAAATTGTTTCTATTAGGTTAATTGTTAGGTTCTATTAGGTTAA
The DNA here is from genome assembly GCA_038088235.1 of Zacco platypus. Lineage (NCBI taxonomy): Eukaryota > Metazoa > Chordata > Actinopteri > Cypriniformes > Xenocyprididae > Zacco > Zacco platypus. The sequence goes on from CM076084.1 coordinate 14,475,330, forward strand.
TATACAAACAAACAAATTTTGATTTTGATGGCTACAATACTCAAAAAGTTGGGTCAGAGGCAAAATAAAAGTGAAAAGGCTATAGAATATCCAAGTTAAACTGTTTTAAATTGTGTATAAAATGAGCTTCTCTGTATTTGCAAGCAGAGTGGATAGGACATCCACTTTGTGCCAAATGTCATGGGAGAAATGTCAATTCTCACGACGATTCAAAAATCACATTTCTCAATGCAAGATTGCAAAGAATTTAGCATTAAGCATACATAATATTGTGTAAAGATTCAGGGAATCCAGAGAACTCTCAGTCTGCAGGACAAGGCAGGAGACCTCTGTTGAATGTGCGTGACCTTCGACCCCTCAGACAGCATTACATGAGAAACCATCATGCTACCGTGTTAAATATAGACACGGGGGCTCGGGAGTACTTTGGAAAACCGTTGTCACTGCCAATGCATCAAGAAACGGAACTTGTACTTTTTACCTGTTATGCAAGGAGAAAGCTATACATCTGTTCAGTGCTGAAATGGCGCTGAGCTCTCTGGGCCCAAGCTCATTTGAAATGTGTGCTGTGGTCAGATGAGTCTGTGTTTCGGCTTGTTTTTGGGAAAAATGGATGAATGGGACCATGCAGACTATCATTAGTGACATGCAAAAGTAAACATCTGTCATGGTATGGAGGTGCATCAGTACAAATGGCATGGGTGACTTGCATGTGTGAAGGAATCGTTGACATGGAGGCATATATTGGGATTGTACTGAGACATATACTGCCATCAAGATGACATCTGTCCTGGGAAGCAAGACAGTGCTTGGCCTCATTCTGCATGTGCTTCATCAGAGTGGTTTCGTAGAAGGGATGTGCTTGACTGACCTGCCTGCAGTCCAGATCTGTTTCTTACTGAAAATGTATGGCACATCATGAAAAGGAGAATCAGACAATGATGACCAGACTGCTGAGTAAAAATTGGTATCCTCAATTCCCAATTGATTACAAAGTGCAATTAAAAGGAAAGGTAATGTGATACAGTGGTAAACATGCCTCTGTCCCAGCTTTTTTGGAGTGTTTCACCGCCATCAAAATCAAAATTTGTTTATATTTGCAAAATACACTTAGGTTGGTCAGTGAAAACACTGGAAATCTTTTCTTTGTACATTTTTCAGTTAAATACATGTTAAAGAAAATGAACAAACCTGACATTCTTGATTTTGCTGCACTTTACAAAATGTCCCAATTTTTCTGGAAATGGGGTTGTATGATCATAAAGGTTTCTATGTGTTAAGTCTAGGTCTTGTCTCAGCTCCTAAATTAGTAAAAAAGTGCTGAAGAGGTATCCTAATCTAGTTAGGAGTAACAAGATGATTGCAGAGAAGTGGAGGTTTTCCCACACTTATATAATGTACTGGAGTTATATGATGACAGAGTTGATAAAATGATACAAGCTTGATAAGATTTTTTTTAGATTTAAATCATTGAAATCCGTTTTGTTGTTCATTAGATTTAAATTGTTGAATTTTTTAATGCTTCTGCTGGACACTGCACACTTTCTCTGCACTGCCACATCAGTATTGCGTTTAGCTTCTTTATGAACAGCTAGACTCCTACACAAGCCGTGCTTTACACACACAAAATAAGACAATTAAGCCAAAGCTTTAGCCTGTTCTTAAGAACATTTTTAGGTTTTATACATACTCCTCCTGGTCTTTGACATAGAAAAGACCCACATTAATAAAAAAAAAAAAAAAAAAAAAAAGTTTACCCATTGGTTAATTTAACCCAAAATACTGAATAAAATGTTTCTGGAAGTGAAATGGGGTATATTTTCTTTGAAAACAAGACAGTAATATTGATGCTACTTACAAATTTGGATTGTTTTTGAACAATTATGATTTAAGTGTAGTAATATGGTAGTAACAGTACCATTAAAACTTTGGATATTGCAAAAGTTACTGATCAGTTACAATACGGTTTAAGCTATAACACATTAAAGTTATGACTTATATAAGCTTTCGTTCCTAGCAATAGATTGCATAAGCCCACATTTTGCTACTCACACATGGCCCCTTTCTCATCTACCATACCATGTCATGCACTTGATAAAATTGTGCTAAAAAAAAAAAACTTCACACAAGTATATGTTGTTGAAAAATGGGAGTTGGTCTTTATTGACAGATTTTACAGAGACTAATCTAGTCATCTTGCTGTTCCACCACTGTGCCCTTCTCACTAACATAGATCCCATCAAGGAACTTCCGGATGTCCTTCTTTCTCACAGTGGTGGCCTGCTGGATCAGTGCAGCTGATGGAGAAAACAAGAGGAAAAGAAAATTATAAACACAAACCAGTTTAAAAATGACACGGTAGTGCACCCCAAGAACTCCCATGTGCTGCAAGAGCTGTACAGAAATCAGACATGTAACATGCAAACCTAGTTAGTTGTTAAAGCTGTGGACTCAAACAGAAGTATTGTCATGCTTGATGAGTGTGAACGTGCAATAAAGCCATATAAGAGATGGCGTGAAGAAAAGCAGTTTGGTGTGCAGTAGACGGTCCGTTCAGTCTAAACATTGCATTTAAAATTTGGCACTTTGACAAAGATGATTTGGCAGTTTAAACAATGAACATGAAAATTGACAACAGAGGAGACATGTTGAAGGACAAAAAGCAGGAAAACTAGCACAGAAAGGCGAAGGGCGGCAGCGGCTCCTGACGGTCTCATTCTAACCTCTCGTGTTCTCTACGATTCGGGCTCCACTACAGTGCCCTTCTCAGAGACGTAAATACCATCCAGGAACTTTCTGATATCCTTATTTTTCACTGTGGTTGCCTGCTGGATGAGAGCCGCTGAAACAAGAAAAGCTGGGGAGGTGAGGCATGCACAACACTAGACTTGCATAACACCAGTCTCTTTCTCTCTCACACCACCAATCAAGAACATTTTCTTCAATCACTATGCAACTAATGGTTAAGGGTGTCAGATGGGGTAAAGGAGGCTAAAATAGTCTGCTTGGCAAAAGTCTAAACGCCACATCATCAGGACCTGCAGGTAATAAATTAACTGAGAGGATACAGGGATGCTTGGGTCTAACACAGACAGTTCCAACAATCAGTTCAGTAAAGAAGAAAAAGCTTTTAAAATATATTTTAGGACAAATATATGGCTATTAAAAAAAAGAAAAAGAAAAAAAGGCTCTTAATTCAACTGTCACAAAAACAATATCTTTGTGCACATTACTGGGATTAAACGGTTAGTTCAGGTTTTTTTTTTAATCCCCAATAGAAAGCAACATAATTGTCATTCAAGGCCCAGAAAAGTACTCAAGACATTGTTAAAATAGTCAACATGACTTCAGGGATTCTCAGTGCTAAGGTTGAATGCCTGAACGCCAGCTCATTGTTGACCGGCTCCTGCGTCAACATCCCACGCACACATCGTGGTGCTCAGGTGCACAGCCACGGCCAATACTGAGCTGGCGTTCAGACTTAAAACGGAAGAGCAGAACTGCTTTCACGGTCAACTGCATACGAGTCTGACAGGGTAAAGAAATACGAAATTGCTCAATAGTCATTTTTGTTTTGTTCTTGCACACGCAAAAAGTATTCTAGTTGCTTCATAACATTAAGGTTAAACCGATGTGGTCATGTCAACTATTTTAACAATGCATCTAAGTGAATCTAAGATGTCTTGTTCACCACAAATGTTATTTAATTCAAATCAACAATGCTAACAGAATTCACAGACCCATTCATGTGCAAACACCATCATATGAACCACTTAATATCAATGAGATCTTAAGATGGATGTATCAGTCATTATCCTGGCATACTACTCACCTGAGTTTGACACCAGCTCAATGTCATTACCCTCCAGAACCAGCTCATCTTTTTGAGCAGCAGACACTGCACATGCCACACCTAAAAAAAAATTAAATCTTAATTCTGTAACATCATGTCTGCAGCAGAATTGAGGTGTTTGCGGTGAGAGACATTACACCAATTCAGACAATAAGCCTTCACACATACCTTGCCTCATGCGGACACGGCGGATGTACTTCTCTCCCAAGAAGTTTCTGATCTCCACCAAAGAGCCGCTCTCCTGGATCACCACGTTAATGGGGAAATGGGCATATACAGATCGCATCTTGTATCTGAAGCCCTAAAGAACAAATGAAACATGCATTACATGACAGTCCATATCGTCACCTTTTCAAAATAATTAGGAAGAGAATGAAGACACTAAAACAGTCTTTTTAAAGCTGCTTTAGACAATGAGCATAAGTACCTCCTTGTGTGAGTGCTAATGTACCAAAAATCGAGCACTTACCAGGGTGACCCCCTTGATCATGTTCTGAACATGACTGCAGATGGTGCGGACTGTGGCCAACTCCTTCCTGTTACCCCACCACTTGTCCACTCGCAGCTGAAACGGATCATCCATGCAATTCCACGTCAATGTATATTTACATGCACACTCATTTGTCAGAATGAATCCAATCCGAATTCAGATTTGCATTGCTCTGTTTATATCAAACACTACAATCTGACTCACATTTGTTTACATGTGTATTACATATATTGAGAGCAAAACTTCATTGTCAATGTCACCAGAGCTACTGTAACTATAATTGGATTTTATGCCTAATGACATTGAAAGAAAGCTGACAGGTCAGAAGAGCTTTTTAGCTAATTATTAATATTCAGTTTCTTCAACTGACCCGTTCGAGATGCAAATATAAACGTTCGGAAGAAGTAAAACACAAACATGACACTAGATGTGAAAAGCAGTTTTAGAATCAGAAATTAATCATTCATGCATTTACATTTTCTGGATCAATTTAATTAAAATTTTCAGTCTGATTGAACAATCATCAAGTTTATGAACCGATTTATTGGGTACATGTAGACAAAACCATAGCAAAAATTTTGTATTTAATGCATCAAGACTGCAAACCTTCTTATTTTTCTTGCCCAACAGACATAGCTCCAGGTTAATGTGGTTGAATTCCCGGCGGAGAACGCCACGGGGTCCCTTCACAGTAACTGTGCGGCCCTTGAGGGACACCTCAACTGCAAGGAAACGGACACAATTGAGTAAAAAATTAAGGAATGGAATGAACAAAGAGAAAATAGTCTAAACCATACACGCGACAAGTGTGTGAATAGTTAGAACGTGACGCTGATATTTGACATACCGTTGTTGGGGATGTCCACTGTCTGGTTACTGAGAATGGTCTTCATTCTGTAGAAAACGACCACAAAACGGTCAGCAAAATCATATATCCATCACAAATCCTAAAAGTGTCTTCATTTATTAGCACAAAAACGCTACTAGCCTAATAACGTTTCAAACCCGGTGGAATCTGACAGAACTAGCAGTTAATTTCACCCTGGTAGGACTGTCAACGTGTTTCTAAATTTTCTAGTTAGTTTTAATGCTACTTGAACATTTTTGCCATAATGAGAAAAGCGTGGCTTAATGTCAATGTGCTTAATGAATGACTTAAAATTGCTTCGGCCTAACGTCTGGCCAACAAATAAACACTGACCAGACATACTGCGATTATCAAACAGCATCGGGTTTTCGGCACCAATACAGCCACAAATATTTACATGAACATGTAAACAAAGTCCTGCGACACAACGCAAACCCAACGGATTTGACATTACTTCAGATTGTACTTGATTAAAATGCACAAGAACAGGATGCGCCATGTTCTTACCTCGCCGATTAAGGGGGAAAGGAAGGAGGAAGAACGTGATGACGTAAATGTAACCCGTACGTTAAGCGTCATAGCCACTCTGCAAGGCACGACCAAGCGATTACAGATTCTGAAAATCACGTAAGTGAAGCAAAATTTCATCAAATTAGATTTTAGAAATATATATTTATGTATTTATTATGCACGTTAACATAAAAATGTATCACATGGACAGGTTTGTCGGGTATATATGACGCTCTGGTCTTAATCATGGACGTGTAGTGGGAGTTAATCGATGGTCAGAGCGATAGATGTCAATGACAAGGCTCATGCTGGCTCTAAAGTCATGGCGTTGATCAGCAGAAGTTGTGGCGCTGCGGGTCGATATTCTTCTAATCGTCTGTTTTTACCTTCAAAATGCTTTGAGGCGTCTAATGTAAGCGATTTCTTCGGCCTGTTTTTGTTTTGTGACTGACTGTACAAAATATAACCCCAAATAGTTAGCGCTACCTCTCGGTGCTTTACCGGTAGAGGCCACTAACAGTCACAGAAGTTGCTACAAAATAACAATATAATGTCCAGCGATTTAATATATAAAAAATAGCTTTTTAACGCATATTATTGTGAGCTAACTGAACTGGTAGATGATGATATTAGTATAAAAGTTTTTAAATTGAAGTGACGCTGGAGTGCTTGTGCTTCTGGTCGCAGGTTTACTGTAACAGACTGAACACTGCTGCCAACACATCATCCACACTCACCGAGAAGAAGAAACACATAAAAGAGGATGGACTGAACCTCCAGGACTTCATATCAGGAGAACTGTCAGAAAAGACCAAGTGGGAGGAATACAGAGGAAACCTGAAGAGAGAGAAGGGAGAAAGGTAAAAGCACGGAAACCATTAAACATATTCATTAGTTTGGACTTTGGAAAGTTACTAACATTCAGTGGTGTTTTCGACATGGGTCCTTCAAAGAATACCAAATAATCTTTCAGTATCATGTTTTCTAACAAAGTGTCTTGGTATTACAATGGACATCAATACCAGTTGTTTATTTTCCCAGGCTAAGGCTACCACCATGGCTAAAGACAGAGATTCCCATAGGAAAGAACTACAACAAGCTGAAGAACACACTTCGAGAACTGAACCTACACACAGTGAGTGGCTGAAAACATGCCTGACATGTGTCAATTTTATAGTTCAATGAAAGGAATAATTCTTTCAAAAATGAAAATTCACGTTGACATTCATTTCATTTAACTATAAACTATATGTCTGTCTTGGAACACAACAGGAGAAGTTTAGCAGAATGTCAGAACTGCTCTTTTCAGTACAATGTAAGTGGAAGAGAAACAGGGGCTGTCAAGCTACAAAATATGCAAGAACAAAAATGCAGCATAAAGCAATACAAGTAGTCCATACAAGCACTATATGAAGTGAATTATGAAGTTTCTGCAACACTTGCTGAATTACAAAAATAAAGCATATATTAAAACAACCTTGCAAACGACACTTTCTTGTGTCCTGCCTCCCTAAACTGACATGAGTGCAGATTGTACATCACAATCATAGCTCTCACAGGTGCTTGTGAAGGTATGTCTCAACAGGTAAAAGGTGGTTACTTTTCAAAAAAAGGTGTTAGAAATACTTTTAGCTATGTTTCTGTGTTGTGAATAAGCATGAGACTTCTGGAAAAAAAAATCACTTTTCAATAGTGGTGTATATAGCTATATACACACAGCTGTTCACTGAAAATCCATTTTTATTGTATGTAAAAGAGCAACTTGGACAGTCTGTTATAAATAACTCATTTTGTGTTCCACAGCAGAAAGAAAGTTTAAAAAGACATAAAGGAGAGTAAAAGATGATGATCATTTAATTTGGGGGGTGAATTATTCCTTTAAAATTATGCTTATAGACCAGTGATGCATGAAATATACACTGTTCCTTTGCTTACAGGTCTGCGAGGAGGCCCGGTGTCCAAATATTGGGGAATGCTGGGGGGGAGGAGAGTATGCCACTGCCACAGCAACCATTATGGTACGTGTATTGGTTCCTCAAACATCCAAGAACAATATCTCAATGTAATCGTCTTTCAAACAGTATTTTTTCCGTAACAGAAAAATTGCTTGATTTCCCATACTCTTTTCCATAGTTAATGGGGGACACATGCACACGTGGCTGTAGGTTTTGTTCCGTTAAAACGGCGAGACGTCCTCCACCTCTTGACCCTGACGAGCCATATAACACAGCTAAAGCCATTGCAGCATGGGGACTGGACTATGTAGTCCTTACATCAGTGGACAGAGATGGTGAGGAAACATGAAAATGGCTACAAACCAAACTAAAATATTCTGTGAAATGCCTTCACATGACATATTTTGGAACAAGGACATATTGATTGTTTTGAAATAGCCAATTTGGCTTTAGTTATATCATAGTAATGAGCCATGGTTTGCTAATTACTAGTCAGGTGTAAGTAATATTTGTAGGAGGGGCATTTGATTGGAAGAAAATCTATGTAGTGCAGGATGAGTCATCAATACTTTTGGTCTGTTTTTAATTTTAATATTGTTAATTTTAAATGTGTATATCTGCTAAAAAAATAAATGGCATATAGAAGTGAATAGACATGGACTAAGATGAACTCTTGGGTCTTTAAAATTCTTCATTGTATTATTTTTCCTTATTCGTACCATATTGTTATTATGCAGACATTCCTGATGGTGGGGCTGAACATTTTGCAAAGACCGTCTCCAGCCTTAAAGAAAGGTACAGAGATTACTCTGGTTTGTTTTTGTTTTTTAGAATCATCTAATTCGTCTGTTTCTCTCATACATGATCTTTTCTCTCTTAGGAACCCTGACATCATGGTAGAGTGTTTGACTCCTGATTTCCGTGGTGATCTGACAGCAGTGGAGAAAATTGCTTTGTCTGGGCTTGATGTTTATGCTCACAATGTGGAGACGGTTAGACAACTACAGAGGTTGGTGCATTTTACTGTCGCAGTCTGGATCTTGCGCACTCGCATAAAAATGCTATCGTGTCTGTTACAGCAGCATTTTTCTTATATTTGTTTTTTTAATTGCAGTTTGTAAAGTTATTTGTTTTCTTTTGTTTTATTTAAACATATTTTGGTAACACTTTACAAAAAGGTACATTAGTTAATATGAACTAATAGTGAATTGCACTTATACAGCATTTATTCATCTTTGTTAATGTTAATTTCAACATTTAATAATACATTATTAAAATCTTGTTAACATTAGTGTGAACTAACATGAACTTTTATTTATTAACTAATGTTAATGAAGATTAGAAAATGCAGTAACTGAGTAGTATTGCTCATGGTTAGTTCATGTTCATGTATTAACTAATGCTTAACTAATGAACCTTATTGTAAAGTGTTCCCCATATGTTTTTGTTTTATGTGTAGTATATACAGTCACCACCAGATGACAGATATAGTCCAACTTAGCAAGTGAATTAGTAACAGTAGTTCTCATCCTGTTCAAAGCTTCACAGATTTAATTTCCACCTTTGCTCTTTGACCTTAAGGCATGTGCGTGACCCTCGTGCAAACTTCGACCAATCACTGAGTGTTTTACGACATGCTAAAAAAGTGAAATCCAATGTGCTCACAAAGACTTCTATCATGTTGGGTCTCGGAGAGACAGACGCACAGATACATGCAGCCCTGAAAGGTAATGTGCAGTAGAATACACTAATTCATACCAGAGTTACACATGCATTCTATTTATGTCACATGAGGATAGTAAATATGCATATATTAGCAAATGACAGTTCTTTATGTTCTTGCAGAATTGAGGGACTCTGGAGTGGACTGTCTAACACTGGGCCAGTATATGCAGCCAACAAAACGCCATCTCAAGGTACACAACAAAACACAATAATAAAACAGCAAAGCTCTGTCTTAAGGCCTATTTTCACCAAGAACAATAATTGTAACTTAAATGATCAACTCAAACCCTTTAATAAACCCTTAAAGCTTTTGCCCTCAAACGAAAAAAGTGGATTCCTATTGCGACGACTAGATTTCACCTACAAAAATGTAATATTTGAACAATATTAATATGTCTGGACGTTAAGTAATCTATTTTAGTTAACCCCTCCCTTAACGGTGCATAGAAACAAAACAAACTGAGATTTGTTTTGTGACGAACTGTGATTGGCCACTTTACATGTTGGTCAGATTCTTAGAAAGAATAAGATTTTGTCCAAGTGAAAAGTCTTCCATGACTAATAATTCAAAAGCAACAGACCACATTTTCTGTTTCATACATCATTTCAGTTTCATTCTGTTACATCACACACAACGCACTTTTAAAGTAGCATCTTCTTGAACAAATTAGTCTTAAAGTGTGTGTCTGATTGAAGGTGGAAGAATATGTTACTCCTGAGAAGTTTGCCTACTGGGAGAAGGTCGGCCAGGAGATGGGCTTTGTCTACACAGCCAGTGGGCCACTTGTGCGCTCCTCCTACAAAGCAGGTAAACTGAGTACATGTTTAAAATTATAAAGCTTTATATAATACCTAATGCTGTCTATTAGTATTACCAATCTTCTCAATATCTATGTTTCCATCCAAAGTTTTGAATTTTACTAATGCGCAGAATAAAGCACCAACTCCATCCTGTGTTCAAAAGAACAAAAAAAATCACTAAAAAGGGAAGTTGCTGCAATTGGGGAAGCAACTGTGGCTTCTTTCCCACGTTATAAAAGACTTGCGCCTCAGAGCTCGCAGACGAAATGTGATAAACATGTTGTTTTACGTTCTGAGGCAGATGCCTGGTGTTTGGGAATGCAATCGAGTGTCGACAGTTTTGGGAAGTCATTACATTTAAACATTCTGATGATAGACATTGGCTCATTTCAGAATGACCAAACCAACATTTGCACTGCTATGCCTTAAAATTGGTCAGCTGGTTAGTCCCGTTATCTAATTATATGCATTTTTTTGTTGCACATCGAGGGATTTATTCGGTATGTGTTTCCATGGTAGTTAATATGCATGTCTTATCGGATAAAAAAAATTTCCGCCTGAATTGAATGCGTAAGTTTTTTTATGCGTATTATTAATTTATTTGCATCTTGCGATTTGCCTTCAACATTTTTTATGACATATCCCAAAATTCTTATCCCAAAAGCTAATGACAGTCGGTTAAGTGGTGCAAGTGAAGTATGTTTTTTTTTTGTTTTTTTTCTTCAATCTGACATCTTTTCTAATGAGGAAACATTTATACCAATAAAATGAAATATTTGCTATATGTTGCTTGGAAAAAAATAATAATGATTGTCTACTTTTGAATAGATGGCTTTTACAACATGGTGTAGTTTCGACCGTCAGGACAGCCAAACATTGACTCCATGTTTCAACTGTCATGAAGCACACATACTGGCACAAAGTAACATTAGTTTAAACGTACTGTCTAATGTTTATATTTATATATTTTTTTTCTTAGGTGAGTTCTTTTTGAAGAATCTGCTGGAAAAGAGAAAAACTGAAGATGCCGTAGCAGCAGAGTAAAACTGCTAAACATCACCTGTTATCCTGTTTCACCCTCTTTCCCTACAGTAGAAACACTATTTAAGGGAGGGTTCACCCAAAAATAGAAATTTAAGGCTTTTACTCACCCTCTTGTTCAGTTGAATCCTAAGGCTTTGTAACAACATGGTATATGAATTTAATTTAGTAAATGTGAATTTTCATTTTTCATGAGCTATGGCTTTAAGTATACATATCACAGAATAAAAGTGTTGCAGTAACATTCGTAACGCCATGTTTAAATGAACATATTGGATTGTTTTAGAAATGAAATAAAAGTATGTACATTGTGCATTAAGTATATTAAATTCAAACTTGTCAAAATACATTTCAGTTGTGCATTTGTTTTAGCCATGGTTGTCTTCCATTATTTAAGCCTGTGAAATGAATACACGACAGTGCTTCTTTCATTGGTCCATATTTATTTAAGAAATAACTTTTCTGCAATCATTGTACATGACCATTACAAACCTGTACAGGATGAGATGATTTTACAAAAGCTACAATTGTGACTCTACAATATCGAATACACAGTGCAGATCAAAAAATATATATCAAAAGATTAATAAACCCTTAATAACTGGGTGACACAAACAGCTATTTGCTGGTGGTGTCACATGCCAAATTTAAGGCAAATGTGTTACACTGTTTTTCATATCCCACATGGTCCTAAAATCAAAGCTGCTCCCTCAAATAGGTAATTTAGAAGTTAACCATAACACTGATAACCGTAAACAATAATAAACTACTAAACAGTAGTGGGACGTTGAAATGCATTAACACCAGTGTTGTGCACAGTTAATATATATAGTGTTTAAACGATTTTGCAAAAAAGCACAGACATGACAATATTCCAAAAAAAATTCTAAGAATCGTGATTTAAAAAAACTAAGACATGGATGATAAAGTGTTTAAAACATTAAATCACTGCATTTTTGCCAACGGCCATGAGAGATAAAATTCAGTCTTAAAAAAAACAACATTCTGAAGACAGTTCAACACACACACAAAACACATGCATTTTTACAACCAGAGGAGTCCATAGTTTTCCAGGATCGGCCACACATTACTTTGGTTTTCTACGCAAAAGACTAATCAATGTAAAGTGCACATGCATGTGTGTGTGAGTCAGTGTCTTATGCTTTGGCTTTCTTGATAGGTGGTTCACTGATTCGTGGAACTCCTCCAGATGGTGTGAAGGGGATTCGGGTCGTTACCTTCTTTCCAATGGTCTCAATCTATGCAAAACACATGACATTAATACAACTATTACAAGGCTATATAAGATTTCGATGTCCAGAAATCAATTTCAGTAGTACATTGAGTTTAATTTGTTGACATAGAACTCATGTTTGATGCGATAGTTTCATCCTTACATCTTTACGTCAATGAATATATATGTCGATCCCCCTTTAACTCTTCTGTGCTCTAATGGTCTGGTGGGTGAATTTTTGTTTGGCATGAGGTTCAGGGTTCTAATCTGCGTTTGTATAAATTTTTTCTCATTAAAATCAAAGATATTCATCAGTGAGTGTATATTAACATTATTTTTGTTTTGTGATTTCACTAGAATGAATAAAGAGTGTCCAGAACAGCGTTAAAGCAGTAGAAGCACTCGTGTATCTGAAGACTGTGAATGAGCACCAACAGAATACTGTTGCCTTTCACCACTGAGAACAGCAACAATGAGCACTCGTCATGTTTTCAAAAACAACATTTCAGCCCCAGATCGCCTCTTATTTAACGCAAGCGAACTAAATTAATATTCTGCTACTCGATTGCTTCCTTTGTATTAGATACGTGCGTGCTGAGAGAGGTTTAAAAAAATGGTGGGGAAAATATCAGCACAGGCAAAAATTAGTGAGGACATGCCCCAACCATCCCATTCACAAATTACGCCTATGGAATTAATGAAGTGAATAAAATGACAAGTCTGGCTGGTGGGTCCACCCATAAACATGTTAAGTCCACAAATAACTACTGACCTGAAAGCCAAAGTTCTGTAGCTGGGGGTGCAGATGGTCCAGGACTCGTCGTCCATCAAAGATAAATGCTGGTTTCAACATCTTGTGATATATTTTCTCGTAATCCAGAAGCTAAAAACAAACACATGTAATACTTAACCATAAATTAAAGTAGCACAATTTACCATGGAATTCTTTTTGGACATTCCACATATCAAGGTATTTTCAAGTACCTTGTAGTATTTGACACACTGCTGATTTTGCAGGTTTGCCCACTTACAAAGCATGTAGAAGTCACACATGTAGAAAATCACATTGTTTGATTTTTAAGTAATTAATTTGCATTTTATTGCATGACATAAGTATTTGATGCATCAGAAAAGCAGAACCTAATATTTGGTACAGAAACCTTTATTTGCAATTACAGAGATCATACGTTTCCAGTAGTTCTTGACCAGATTTGTACACACTGCAGCAGGGATTTTGGCCCACTCCTCCATACAGACCTTCTCCAGATCCTTCAGGTTTCGGGGCTGTCGCTGGGCAATACGGACTTTCAGCTCCCACCAAAGATGTTCTATTGGGATCAGGTCTGGAGACTGGCTAGGCCACTCCAGGACCTTGAGATGCTTCTTACGGAGCCTCTCCTTAGTTGCCCTGGCTGTGTGTTTCGGGTCGTTGTCATGCTGGAAGACCCAGCCACGACCCATCTTCAATGCTCTTACTGAGAGAAGGAGGTTGTTGGCCAAGATCTCGCGATACATGGCCCCATCCATCCTCCCCTCAATACGGTGCAGTCGTCCTGTCCCCTTTTCAGAAAAGATGTTTCCACCTCCATGCTTCATGGTTGGGATGGTGTTTTTGAGGTTGTACTTGTCCTTCTTATTCCTCCAAACATGGCAAGTGGAGTTTAGCCCAAAAAGCTCTATTTTTGTCTCATCAGACCACATGACCTTCTCCCATTTCTCCTCTATATCATCCAGATGGTCATTGGCAAACTTCAGATGGGCCTGAACATGTGCTGGCTTGAGCACGGTGACCTTGTGTGCGCTGCAGGATTTTAATCCATGACGGCGTAGTGTGTTGCTAATGCTTTTCTTTGAGACTGTGGTACCAGCTCTCTTCAGGTCATTGACCAGGTCCTGCCGTATAGTTCTGGGCTGATCCCTCACCTTCCTCATAATCATTGATGCCCCATGAGGTGAGATCTTGCATGGTGCCCCAGACCGAGGGAGATTGACCGTTATCTTGAACTTCTTCCATTTTCTAATAACTGCGCCAACAGTTGTTGCCTTCTCACCAAGCTGCTTGTATATTGTCCTGTAACCCATCCCAACCTTGTGCAGGTCTACAATAGCCGATGGCTATTTGGCCATTGTGGAGAGGTTGGAGTCTGTTTGATTGAGTGTGTGGACAGGTGTCTTTTATACAGGTAACGAGTTCGAACAGGTGCAGTTAATACAGGTAATGAGTGGAGAACAGGAGGGCTTCTTAAAGAAAAACTAACAGGTCTGTGAGAGCCGGAATTCTTACTGGTTGGTTGGTGATCAAATACTTATGTCATGCAATAAAATGCAAATGTATTATTTAAAAATCATACAATGTGATTTTCCGGATTTTTGTTTTAGATTCCGTGACTCACAGTTGAAGAGTACCTATGATAAAAATTACAGACTTCTACATGCTTTGTAAGTGGGCAAACCGGCAGAATCGGCAGTGTATCAAATACTTGCTACGTGCTCAAATTATCCACGGAAACCCACCAGTACCAATTTTATTACAAGCTTACTGTTGTGGATCGGGCTAAGGAAAGAGGTAGTTCTGAACACTGGCTGGTTATGTACTTGCTCAAATTGATTTTGGATCATTTTTAACCAAAAAAAGGTTACGGACTGTAGCTTTAAAAACATAATTTAGTATTATAAATGTTTTTACAGTTATACAATAACATGTTAATCAAACATTTATTAATAATAAAATATTAAGAAAATGTGCAAAAATACCTGGAAATTAATGCATTGTTAAGGCACAAAAATGCATGCACATTATCAGTAGATACACAAAACTGTCACAAATTGAGCACAAAGGAATAGCACTGGTAACGCTTTAGAACACATGGGGTGAGGAGTGACATAATGGTTTCTAAATGATTTTTTTTTTTCGTTAAATATTTAAAAGTAATTGATTTTACTTGCACCAGGGTTTCTTTGAAAGTCACAAATCGAGCACAATCCAATGGCACTGCTTTGGAGCAATTATGATGCATCTAGTGGAGAGTGGCATCACTGCTCTGAATTATATTGTTTTATTATTTCGAAGGAGTAAATACAATGTTTGTTTTAATGGCACAAATTGAGCACAAATGAATGGCACACTATTGGAACCATTTTAGATGACATGGGGTGGACATGTTCCTAAAATAAGTTTTTTTTTTCATTACATTTAATGAAGGGTTCATAATTTTTTTTTAAACTGGCACAAAACAAATGATACAAGTTTTGTGCCATTTAGATGGCATGGAGTAGAGAATTACATCACAGCTCCCTTATTATATTTGTTATACCTGCTGAAGGAAAATAGTTACAACCAGCACAAACGAACCGCTATTTGAAGCGATTTAAACAACAAAGTGGAGAGTGCTGCACACAAGTGTGTGTGTGTTTTTTGTGTGCGCCATGTACCTTAAACATGTCCCACTCCGTGCAGATGACCAGAGCATGTGCATTTTCACACGCCTTATAGGGGTCTGACGTCACGGTTACAAGATCAGACACTGCAGACAGAATGAGAGTCATGCTAAATTAGACAATCACAAGGACACAAACTTTGTCCTTCATTCCTAGACCAGAGTTTCTGCCCTACAT
Source organism: Zacco platypus (assembly GCA_038088235.1). NCBI lineage: Eukaryota > Metazoa > Chordata > Actinopteri > Cypriniformes > Xenocyprididae > Zacco > Zacco platypus. The sequence goes on from CM076084.1 coordinate 14,491,422, forward strand.
GAGATTCAGCATGACAAAGTATTTCTCTCGTATCATTCAAAGAGACCTAAAGCACAGTTTTATCTGCTCAACACACATACCTCTCTCTGGGTTGTCTCCAGAGATGCTGGGTTGAGACAAGTCCTGGATTATCTGCTCCTTCAGCACTTTAGGGTCATAAATATGCAGCTTGGCTCCTTCGTCCATCAGATACTTAGAGATGTAGATACTAGACGACTCTCTGAAACACACATACACAGGATGGACTTACAACGCAAGACTCATTTACAGACCAATTAGGATTCCATGGAAAAAGGCTCTTTTTGAATAAATATAAGCAAACTAGTAGAGAACAGTAGCAGAAAATGCACTGCAGGTCATTTTGGGTAAAGGTATATGCCAAATACATAAAGTAAATATAAATTTTCAGTTATTTGTTTTAGTCAGTTTAATGAAGCTATTATAATACTGTATCACAGTGGAGTCCATAAGACAGACTACTCTCAATTATTGGGGTTATATTGTTTGAGAAAAAACAAACCAGTTAATCTTGAGTAACTTACATTCAGAAAAAGATATTTACAACTGTAGCACACAAATACACTCAGCTGAGACAATACACATGCAGAGTCATGACTTGTTCTCATTGACTCTAGATAAAGGTCATGGGTGGGATGTTTAATGTGCCATAGTGTTTTAAGTGTGCAGGTTTTTAAATAGGAGATAGTTCAAACCAAAAAAGAAAAAAAAAACTAACCATTACACAATTAAAGTTGATGATTAACTCATGCTCTGACATCTTACAGTCTGTGTGTTTTGTAGGTAAAGAGAAAGCCACAGCTTTTGACTGGTCACATAAATATGTGATAAAGCGGCCATAAATGAAAATTACTGGTTCAAAGTGTCCCTGCATGTACCTGGTGTCTCCTGTGTCCTTTTTGAAGGAGAAACCTAACAAGGCAATTTTCTTCCCAGTAACCGTGTTAAACAGACAGTCAATGATCCGACAGGCAAATCTCTTTCTCTGATATTCGTTCATGTCTATCACCTGCACATACAGAAATAAAAAGTAAAAGATTAGAGAAAAAATAAATTTTTAGATAAAATGTTACTATAGTTACTACATGAAATGTCATCTGAACGTACATTACAAATCAACACTTTGAGGATAGTAAGATTTTTGAATGCTTTTTAAAATCTCAGGCTCAACAAGGTACGTAACGTAACATTATAAATGCCTATAATGTCATATCCTTGCTGAAAAAGAATATTAATTTTCTTAAAAAATAATAATTTTACTGATACCAAACTTTTGAATGGTAGTGCAAGTCCGTATTCGCTAAAAAAATCATCCCCGTATTCATGCTGCACGTATTCAAATTTTTTTTCATGCAACAACCAATGATGTTTGGTATCATTTGATGAATTTTGGTGAAGTTAAAGCTGTCTTGATGCATCTTTACATTGATCAAAACCAACATAGGCCACAAAGACTTATTAAATAGCTCAGTATTCAAATTGAAATTACCTGTTGCCAATATGAAGCAACCTCTGGGAGATTCAGTGCCTCACACAGATACACCAAATTTAGCACATCCTTCTGAAAACAACTTCCTCCAAAACCTGATACAGACACATGCGTGTTGAGGCAATTGAAGCAAAACTTTAATTCTCATTCTATTATATCATTTTGAGCACTTTTACAAAGCACAAAAGTAGCAATAATGTGGAATTAAGATGAGGTAAAAATAAACTCACTGACCCACGCTGGCTTTGAGAAACTTGCTCCCAATACGCTGATCCATGCCGATGGCTCTGGCCACCTCCTCAACATCAGCGCCAGTGGATTCACACAGGGCAGAGATGGAGTTTATGCTACTGATGCGCTGAGCCAGGAATGCATTTGCTGCCTAAAACATACATGTTTTTATACATCACTAAATATTAATTGAATTAATTGTACATATCAAATTAAAGGCTTGGCTACAAATGTAACACATTCTTATCATTAAGGGTGTGTTCACACTTGGCAGCTTAGGTTTCGATTAAAAGGATCTCTGGGGTGATTGCTCTGGTACTGCAGTTTATTTGAACACGTGTGAACGTTCACACTTGTTCAAATGAACAGCGCTAATTCATACATCGCTTCCAAACGAACGCTCACCTTTCTCATCCTGATTAGTCATGATTTTGTCTATTACATTGTGATACATGTCTCCTTGCAGCAGATCTTTGTTTGTGTAACGAAGGAATTCCTGGTGCTGTTTTGACTCCTTTACACATTTTTGAAGTTCTCAGCTGGTACCATCGTGTGTTTGCACATACTGTACAACAAGAACATTTAGTCCAGCACACAGCATTGTTTTTCATGCTCCACCACAAAATATACTAATATATACACACACACACATAATATATATATATATATATATATATATATATATATATATATATATATATATATATATATATATATATATATATATATATACACACACACACACACTGAAGGGGTGGATTCTGGAATCCACTGCCGCTTCAATATATATATATTTTGAGCGATTTATCACGAAATTATCTTTCTAAATATTGAATTATTTAGAATGACTAACTTCAATTTATGTTAAAGCCTTTAATTTCCTTTTCATTTTCAAACAATAGAAAATAATGATGTATATTGTCTGTACCTCTGACTGAGAGAAAAGTACTTATCAGTATTATTGGTAAAGTTTCCTGTTCAGAGCCGAGCTCAGATCAACTTCAGCCTTGAAGAAACTGTGAAGCATGTGTATCTTTGTATGTGCGTTCAGTGTTCTGTACAGGTCTGTTATGGGTACTGGTGGACAACTGGGACTCTGCTTGAGACGTGCCAACGCCTTGTCCTGACTTAACAGGACATCCCGTCCCTAAGTTTTAGGGTCTGATCGTCAGCATCATAATGGAAGGAGATATGCTTCTGACTATCTGTCCATGTGTGGAAAATTACCAGTTTTGTCTAGTTTTCTTAACCAATCAATATCTTAGTAATGACGTAGTTAGTGGACTCTGTTAGAGTATAATTGTTGTGGAAATGTGAATGAGGGGAGAGAGAGAGAGCGGCCTACGAACTCCTTGTGAAACTTGAAGTTGGCTTCTGCTGATGAAACTGAATACCAAGCGAACCAGGATTAAATGTATTGGTATTTTTTTGGTCCGGACCAAAATAACAAAGAAAACCGAACTACAAATATGAACACACCCAAATTATACATTTTACATTTACATACCAGTTTGGAAAGTTCAGAGGACCAGGTGTTGGTGGTGATTATGCGTGATTTGGGGACCCAGTGCTCATAAACTGCACAAAGAGCGCTAATAGCCCTTTGCCCCTCTGGAGTCTCATCTCCACCAATCAGGACACGATCTGGGTCCTTCAGGTCCTTCACTGCTGTACCCTCCGCAAGGAACTCTGGGTTAGAGAGAACCTGTAATCAAAAGGTTGTTCATTATCACAGCAGAACAGAATGAACTGTGAAAAATTCCCAAAGGTCCACAAACCCAGCAAAAACCTAGAAAATCCCTTTCAAATCAGCTTAATCCCGATTATATTTACAAGTAGATGGTGGTTGTGTCAAACTGATGTAGAAATGTGTGTTAAAATACAGCTGGTTATGGAAAAGTAATATGTGTGCATACACAAAATGTATTCACAGCATAAACTAGATACAATTAGTCATTTCCAAGGTTCTTTGATGAATAGAATATTTAAATTACTATAACAAAAAGTCTTTACTGTCATTTTGATCAGTTTAACATGAATGATTACAGTGTATACTTGTACTTGACAATTTATCACACTGCAATAAGGCGATTAAAAAAAATGCTTATGTACATGTTATTTGTCACCTTTCCCATAATCAGCACAGGAATATACACTCGCACAAACGCACCTGTAAATTGAGGCTGGGTTTTGTGTTTGCATCAAATATCCTCCGGATGCTCTCAGCTGCACGGACCGGCACCGTGCTCTTCTCCGTAACGATTTTATACCCGTCCGACACCTCCACGATGCGCCGTGCACATGCCTCAATAAACTTCAGGTCAGCAGCACGGCCTTTGCCCATACCGTACGTCTTAGTTGGGGTGTTTACCTAACGAGAGAGAAAGATATTATGGTCTAGAGACGGTGTATAGACCTATATACACAACAACATTAAAATACTTTGTTCCACTCACAGAAATAAAGACCAGATCAGCTTCTTTAATGGCAGAGTCGATATCTGTGGAGAAGAAGAGGTTCTTCCCACGACAAGACAACACCACTTCATTCAGACCCGGCTACAACAGCAAGAAAAAGAGACATTTCAGGAATCATGCAACAGATTTCTCATTTAAAAAACAAAAACACTTAAAGGGATAGTTCACCCAAAAAAATCATCACTTACTAACCCTCAAGTTGTTCTAAACCTGTATGAATTTCTTTCTTCTGCTAAACACAAAAGATATTTTGAAGAAAATGGGTAACCCAACAGTTGATGGGGCCCACTGACTTCCAATGGGGTGCATCAACTATTCAAACAGGTTTGGAACAACTCAAGTAAATGATGACAGAGTTTTTGAGTGAACTATCCCTTAACACTAAATTTGTAATTAGAAAAAGCATTTGAAGCATTTCTTTACATTTGTAAACATTTATAAAAATGTACTATTTAATTATTTAGGGGTAAAAATAATTTAATGAAGAAAATATATTTGTGTGCAACTTCTACTTGGACATAGTCAGTGTCCTGGTAGCGGGACACTTGGCTTGCTTTTTATTGCCTTTTTTCCCCTCACCACATATTTTAGAAATCATCATAAATTAGGTTTTTATTTGAATAACTCAAAATTCATCCTGTGAAAACCATTTGGAAATTGGACATTGCCTTATCATGGAAACAGTACTTTAAATCCTTTTACCGGACTCAATTTTGGTGATATCAACTTCAAATTTGGGACATAACTTGGTTAGATATGTGGCTTTGACTTTCTAGCAATTTTAGAGAAAATTATTTTGTAATTTTGTAATAAGTCTAAAAACCTTTAGTTCTGTACTATTGTGTTATGCTAAAACTTTTATACACTTCCAATTTTTTTTTTTTGCTTACAAAAAAGGTCTTAAAAAAAAAAAAAAGAGATAATGTCTGTATTCCAAGACATTCATGAACAACAAGTATTTAAGATCTATGGTCACAAAGGGGGTGAGAGTTAACAGGTTACCCTATTATTCGTTTTACACCGTTACCTCGTAGATGGGGAGGGTGTCAGAGTTCCAGGCTCTGATCCGGGATTCATTAACATCCACCACTGTTACAGTGATCTCGGGACACATGCTGGCAATGACACTACATGTCGGACCACCAACATACCCAGCACCTATACAGCAAATCTTTTTAATCTGAAACATCTGAAAAGAGAGAAAGATGGAATCAAGGTGACAGTTTATGGTCATAAATGGTGTGCGAGAGATTTTGTGACGATTATGAATGGCCTCTTATTAACCAGCAGAATACAATTCATCCTCTTCAACAAGGATCCAGAGGCTCGTGAGGTGGCGAGTATCGTATTACTAACCCCTGGGGGCATCGAGTAGTGATGAGAAGTCTGGCTCCTTTACGACATTCGGTTCTTTTGAACAGTTCGTCCCAAAATCCAATTCAGCGATTCTTTTATACAATATACAGTATGTAAATAAAATGTTATATATTCAGCAATCTCTTGATAAATGTAATTAAATGAATTCCAATTCTGAAATCAACTTTAGTCTTGTTTAATTTAAAAATTAAAAAAAAAAATTAAATTCTAAAATATATTTGAATGTTTAAAATGTAAATAAATTATATTTCACCCCATCACTCCTCTTTTCAATTCTCTTTTGAGCGCGCTGTTGATTCGACAACCGCTGATTCAAGACTGATTCAACCCGATTCGCAAATAAATCATTCAGAGCCTCTGAGAGAAACGGAAGAAGAATCGACTCAACAGAATGAACCGTTAATGTAATGAACGTTTATGGCTCTTCTTTAAGAGCCATAAAATAACTAATAAAAGAACCAGACGATGAAACTTTGAAGATAGATAAAATTAACACAATTATTATTATTATTATATTGTTGTTCTTTTAGCAAAAAGTTTTATGTTTGTTGCTTGTCGACGCTTTTACGTGTAAAATGAAATGAAATTTATAATTTATTATTTCATTGCTTATGTTCTCATGATGAATACATGATTATTTGAACTCTTTCAACTTTTCTAACTGATCTGTTCAATCAATTATAAACATAGAATATGATAAGTTCAGATTCTGTATTAGTTTCAATCTCAAAAATACAACTTTAAATTTAATAATTTCAATAATATCAACTTTAATTTTTTTTTTTAAATAAATAGCTGTAACACAGACTTACCTTGTCTCGCAGTGAAGTTCTTCAGTTAAAACACTCCTCTGTGCGGCTCAGGACAAAATGCCGGTAAGGTTCCTCCGTCTGAGGTGCCTTGTTCGCGAATGAATAAAACTATTATATCCTTGATTCATAAACTCACCAAGAACACATACACACACATTCACGCGTACACACACCCACCGGGAGGATAGCAACGTAAACACTTCAGAGAGGGGAGGGCATGGGCGTCTGCTTCCGGGGCACGAAGTCTTTCCAAACTAAGAGCCTCATTAACTTGAACAAGCGCAAACTAAATCTTTGTTTGTCTGTGATTTAAAACGAACAAATGAAATGTCATAGGCAAAAACATTTTTTTTTTAACATTTAAATCTAATTTGGCAAGCTCCCCAATATAAATATGGCAAAAGCGAATACTGGCACTTGTACGTGAAACATACGTGTGAATAACGTAGACGTTCAGCAGCAGCCAATCGGTGACTGGAACGTCTCGGTGACGTAATTTCAAAAGAAAGCATTAGTGGTCTCTTTATGACGCAGATATTACTCTCGAGAGTAGAATCATACTAACCAGTTCTAATTAGAAACGTATAAAAGACACTAACCACCACCAATAAATAGTCTCATGTCCACATTAAACAAAAGAAAGACAAAACGTGATGCTATTGTTCATATTTATTTTAAGTAAACAAAAGTGCATAGATCAAGCCCTTTCGCATAGAGCAGTTTCATTAGAACAGTGTACGTAGACAGAATTCAATTTATATGCCCTAAAGTCCACACCACCATCTTAACTGAACACCTACAAGAAATCAATAGTCCGTTCAATTAAACAAGTTAATGAAGACATTCTAACATTTTCACAAAACTGAAGAGAGGAAAGTTTCTCAGTAAGTTACACCACACTTGAAATGGAGCAGATTAACATCCTATCTTTGGTGTTTTTCTGGAGCTTTGCTTTCTGTACACATGTAAAGTTGCCAAAACCAAAGTGCTACAGTTGGTAGATTTGCTTCTAAGCTTAAAAGGGAATCTCGCTCTTCACAAATATTACAAAAATTCCACAGTAACCCACTTAAATCTCATTTTGAGAGATTAAATTGTTTTTAGATTTTCACTGAAATTTGGAAGATTCCCCATACCATTTGACCAAGTGTTCTAGTAAGTATGACTCCTGAGCAAACTCAACAAAACTCTGTTCAGAATGGCATTTAACTGTCTAAACTAGCAGTCACACTAATCATTTTTACACATTACGGATAAATAGACCGTCAGCGTCATCAGGGAGGAGAGGTCTGCTTTAGATCAGCTCTCTCTTTGTGGTCAATAGCAGTCAGACCATGACAACATTCACAAGGCCATGACTACAGTAATAAGAGCCAAGTAAATGCTGGAATACGCCCATTTAATTACTTCCTCTTGCACAAAATTTTGACTTTTAAGAAGTGGTCTTGGTCAACCCCAAATGTGTGAATCATTTTAAGTACATCTGTATTCAGAATGACCCAAGGCAGAGTCAAGGCTCACGCTCCTACATGGACCAATGACATCATGTCTGTGAAGTCATCATAGCTTTGGAATGTATAAGCTACCAAAGGACAAGAAATATTATCCTCTCCACCTCAGACTACTCGAAAATAACCCAAATCTCTTGACAACACTCGATAACCAGACAACCTTTACACTAGATTGCAATTTATATTTAGGTTAATCTAGGGTAAGTGTCATTATATAAGCCTATATGTCATTTAAACAACTTGCTAAATACCAAATAATGCTTTATAATAAAAATAGAAGTAAGAAATTGAAGACAGAGATATATAAACCTGGAAATCACCAGACTAACAATTCAGCATCTCCATCACTTGGACAACTTTTTTTTGCTTCCTCTTTTTGATACGCCGCTAACATTATAGAAACACCTTGTTATCCAAGCCTCGGCGTAGATCACCCTCTTGATGTTGGTCTAAAGAATTTGAAATACTGACAGGTGATTAAGGAAACTAATAAGTTATACTGGTCACAGTAGCTGATCAAGTGGAAGCTGGATTAAAAGATCAAATCTTTTGTGCAGGATTAAACCTCTAGTCCACTGGAGGTGCTGGTGGCTCTCTGCCATGATTCTAAATAAAGAAGAAGAAAAAAATACATCCAATGACAACAAGAATTACAATTTATGTAAATTGACAATATAAATCAAGTGAAGTTAAAGCATACACATTAGATGATCTACTGATGGTTAAAACCTATTAAAGGGTTAGTTCATCCAAAAATGAAAATTCTGTCATTAATTACTCACCCTCATGTCGTTCTACACCCGTAAGACCTTCGTTCATCTTCGGAACAAAAATTAAGATATTTTTGATGAAATCTGATGGCTCAGTGAGGCCTCTATTGCCAGCAAGACAATTAACACTTTCAATGTGCAGAAAGCTACTAAAAACATATTTAAAACTGTTCATGTGAGTACAGTGGTTCAATCTTAATATTATAAAGCGACGAGAATACTTTTCGTGTGCCAAAAAAACAAAATAACGACTTTTCAATAATATCTAGTTATGGACGATTTCAAAACACTTCAAAGTTTTATGAATCTTTTGTTTCGAATCAGTGGTTCGGTACACGTATCAAACTGCCAAAGTCACGTGAAGTATTGAAATTGCGAAGCCCTTATGATGTAACAAAGTCTCGTTTACTGAAATCACGTAACTTTGGCGCTCCGAACCACTGTGTCGAAACAAAAGATCCGTAAAGCTTCGAAGCAGTGTTTTGAAATCGGCCATCACTAGATATTGTTGTTATTTTGGGGTTTTTTGGCGCACAAAAAGTATTCTTGTCACTTTATAATACAGAAGTTAAACCACTCTATTCACAGGAACCTTTTTAAATATGTTTAATACTTCTCTGGGCATCTCAAAGCGTTGATCACCTTGCTGGCAATAGAGGCCTCAGTGAGCCATCGGATTTTATCAAAAATTTCTTAATTTGTGTTACGAAAATGAAGGAAGGTCTTACAGGTGTGGAATGACATGAGGTTGAGTAATTAATGACAGAATTTTAATTTTGGGTTAATTAACCCTTTAAGGATGTATACTTTGTTACACTTTCTGATTATCATGTGGAGGTCAATGAGTTTGATTACTGATAATTAAAAGCAGTGTTTGAAGTGGGGGAAAAAGTGCCGGCACTCCTGAGGTTCAAATCAGTATGCCAGAAAAAGTGAGGGCACGCAACACATTAAAATATAGAAGTGCCAATACTACATAAAGGTGCATATCAGCCCACTTCAAGCACTGGTTATAAGTGATAATTGACACAGTTTAATCATCATACTGTACTGGTCATTCATTACAAATTTGAGGTAGTTTGTCTGGCATGACTTACACCATGAGGACTGGAGGGCTTGCTGCTGGTTGAAGGGCCCCTCAAGTTGGCTGGGCGGAACAGAAAGAGCACGAGAGCTAGAACTATCCATCCCATAATAATCATGGGCAGAGTGAGGTCCCCTTCTACTGAGGAGTTGGGGCCTGGCACTGCGCACATACAAAAACTCAATTAAAAAAAAAATAGCAAAAAGCATATGTGCTATGTGTGATTTGCCTTCTTTTTCTTTCTTTTTTTTTTTGGGACAGACAGACTTACTCTCCTGAAGGCACTCTGTGTCTGTACAGTAGGACTGGGACTGTCTCAGCTTGGAAAAGAATCACAAAGACAATATTTTCTCATACAGACTAAACAGAAACATACTATATGGATGAAATTACAACATTCTGAAAAAAACTGATTATTCTACATTACATTAATTCATACCTTAATTGGAATTGAATTCAACTTGATTGAAATAATTGATGGGAGTATTCCTCTGCAAAATGCCAGTTCCATGCATATAGTATATTTATAGATATTATATGACATCATATTTGAATTTATGTTTTTATACCTCAAAACGCATGATATCTGTTGTTTTTAACAGGGCAAAAGCTATTTAAATGTTTCATCTACAAACAGTTGATTCAAGTGGTGATTATTTTCTTGACTGAACTAAAGAATCACTAGCGCCCTCTACTGGTCATTAATTAAGACTACAACAGCAAGCAAAATGTACAGACACCTAGCATATTTTAAAAAACATAGGTGTTTTCTATAATCTTTTTCTAAAATGTATTTGTAACAAATACAAGAAATTGCCTAGATGAGGTTGTTATTGCATTGGCCACTACTACAGCTCTTGAAAACTACAAACCAGTCTGGAACATAGAGGCCCTGTCAGATTGCCATACATCCAAATGAAATTGAAACTAAATGGTTTTCCATATCATAACAAAACAAACATTTTTGGCAATGATTAATTACTATCATAGCTTCATTAGCCACGGTTAAATTCATTCACTTACTTATTCAAACTGTTTTCTTTCAATTGTAAAAATTCCTGACATTTCTATTGTACATCTATAGAATTCAATGAACAATACACAGTAATGTTATGTGGAAGAATTTCATATGCCTAAAACTATGAAACTGATAGTAAAATAATTTTAAATTCAGGTTAGTTCAAAAAAATGTAGACTACTCTTCAGCAAAATGAATAAATAAATATAGCCTACTGGTTAAAAGTTTGGAATTTTTTTAAAAGGTTTTTGAAATGCTCTCTAATGCTCTTCAAGGCTACATTTGTAACATATTCAAAAATACAGTAAAAACATTAATATTGTGAAATATTATTAAAATTTAAAACAACTGCTAATTATCAATTATTATTGGTACTCAATTACTAATAATGATTTTTATTATCAATGATGAAAACAGTGTTTGCTGCTTAATATTTTTGATACATATCTTTATTTATCTTTTCAGCACCGCTTTTGATCAAATGATTCAAATTTTGATTTAAAATGTCCTTGCTGAATAAAAGTAAGAAAAGTTTATTTTCTTTTTTCCTCACTTACACTTTTGTATGGTAGGTAGTGTACCACGGTTTTCACAAAAATATCAAGCAGCAACTGTTTAACATTGACAACAATAAGAAACGTGTCAAATCGGCATATTTGAATGATTTCTGAAGGATCATGTGACACTGAAGACTGGAGTAATGATGCTGAAAATTTAGCTTTGCGTCACAGGAATAAATGACATCTTATTAATATATCACAATATTACTGTTTTTGTGTTTTGTCAGTTTCATCAAATAAATGCAGCCATGGTGAAAATAAAAGATGCCTTTCAAAAGCACTTTTAAAACAATCATAATAATGCTAAACTCTTGACCAGTAGTGTATCTTTTTGATCCAGTGCATGCACACAAGTTAAGCATTTATTGTTTTGTTATTATTACAGTTTATATTGCTCATAAATGAAAGGCTGATCTGGAACAGAGAAAAAGGAACAGAGATAGATGAAGAACTCACCAGGTTGAGAAGTCTCCTCATGGCATGTTCATGAGAGCAGATGCACTCGCAGGGGTCAAAACCTCCCTCTGCCATCCTCTCCTGATTATGACAGAATTCACACACAGACATTTAGCTCAAAACTACATGGGTGTGGTGAATTAAAAAGACTTGGAAGGTCTACAGGATGTCAGCATGACTCACATTTGAAATCCAAATGAACACAAAGCTGAATATTCAAAAGACTGTGTGTGTATATATACATACATATATAAGTCATAACATATATTACGTAACGCTTCTCACTTTTCATATGAAAATGGGCGCGTGCTCGCATTAAATGAACTTCAGGAGATTAAAGAGATGGGATGTAACGTTAGTGTGAGACCATTCCTACCACTTGAGTACTACAGTAAAATAGCTATATTTGGATACGTTTATTATTATGGCTTAATACTGGATATATTTATTTTTTCGGGTCCTGGCTTGACACTATCTTGACAAACTCTCTCAAAACTCGACACTTTTGTTTGATGTGTTTTAATGAATAAGGAAACAAATGCAAGTGAAATAACCCGTCAGGTTATTTCAGGGAGGAACGATATTTACTCAAAACAATGGTTTACTATGCTTTCCTGCACGACAACAGACGTTTGATGCAAATTTCTTGTTTTATCAGCTACGTTTTTTCTGTTTCGTTGCTTCCTCTTCCATAGCTTTACATCCAACCGGCTGACTCGAATAAACTACGGTCTATCTTAACATTGAACATGTATAAACCACTTATAAACACAAAATGCATATCGTTGAAGTAATATATAATAAACAAAGAATAAAAACCCAAAATATTCTTGCATTTGAATAGAAGAGTCTTCGAGGGAGGAATATATTATTCATTAAAAGCAGCGTATTAATTGAATCTGGAGACAGCATTGTTAAAAATAATAATAAAATATAAAACAAAAAAAGTTAACCCCAACGGAAAACAAACAAGATTTTGGTAAACAGATGTCTTACCAATGACTTCGACAACTCACTCGAAGAGATTTAAAAACATTCGCTTCAAACCAGGAGGACCGATATGTGAATATTGACCCCTGAGAGTGTCCGGTCGCTCGGGCAAATGCAGCGCAAATGCTCCCTTGTGTACACTGTTGTTTGGCAATGGGCCGCAGGTCCGGCTGATGTTCCGTCTGTGTTTTGATAAGGATCAGGGAAGCAAAATTAGGAATGTTACTATGGCGAAGGCTTGGTTCCTGAATTGTAATTTGCATCCTTCCTGGGACGACCAATTGCGTAACTCAATTATTATTCATGAGGCAGTCTTCACCCTTTAACCTGAGGCTTTAACGTCTACATTTCAGCAAATCAGCGAGGTCGACTGAGCGAAGAGAACACCTAGTAATTAATATTAATGTTTAGGCCTTTACTATAGTAGGATACGTACATTCGAGTGGTGGATGAGAGCCACGTCACTACATGACGTATAATGTCGCAGATTTTGGTGAACACTGAAATGCCGTTGCTTTACTCATCGTTCGCAGAGCGCATCGTTTATTAATTGGTTATCGACATTTTGCCGGCGGGGTATAAATAATGGAATGAATAAAACTCATCATGGGAGTGAGTGAGTGAGTGAGTGAGTGAGTGTGTGTGTGTGTGTGTGTGTGTGTGTGTGTGTGTGTGCGTGTGCGTGCTGTTAATCTAGGGAAAAGCAAGCTCATCATCTCTGTCACTCAGACCCAAGCTGCATTAAAATTTGTACACAAAGAAATGAAAAATAAAAATATATTAAAAATTGTGGCAGTATTTGTGACATTTTTTATGTTGTATTACAGTGGAAACCTATAACAATGATGTAGACTACTTAGATTATGAAAAGTATTACTGAGTGTAAGAGAACAATTACCTGTAAACATTCATGTGCATAATTATTGCATTTGTGGTAACATTCCTCCACACACAAGGCAATGGTGACACCAGCAGGGAAAAATTTTGTTTTGCTGTAATTCCAGAATTGTGTTAGACACAATCCCAGCTAACATCTCAGAACTTCCCTAACATTCTGGCAAGGTTCTCTTAAAGTTATGAACAAATGTTCTTCAATAATGTTAATATTTATTCAAAGTTATCTGGTCTTTAATAATGTTCTTATTAATGTTCTTTTTTATGGTAAAAATATTACCATAAAAACATATTTATAACATATTTTTGTTAGCTGGAATAGCTTGTCTGCAATTTATAATGGTATTATTGATGATTGCATTCACTAGAAAATGTGTTTTGGCCTCATCATCGGCTGTGGTCATGTCCTCATCTCCTAAATCAAATACCTGCGATTCAGCAATTTCCTGCATATGCACTCGCATTCATTTAAAGAGGCCTTGTTGACAAGTTTCGGTGAGAAAATGCAAAACGCACAAGATACAGTACCTTCAATGCCCTTATATGGTGATATTGCTTCTTTGTAGCAGAAATAAACTGCTGCAGAAAAAGTTAGGTGCTATGCAAAATGTAATGTGTTGCATTACTCATCACATGTATGTTGTCAAGTAGAGAGTAAAAGTTGCTAAAATCTTTGATACTGAGTAGAACTGCAAAGTAGCTAAAAAGATACTTAAGTACAACTAATTGACTATATGCACGGTTACTTCCTGGATGTCGTTAAGCGAGCTTGGGCATTTCCGAAGAACTGTTAGCTATTATTCTGTACTTGCTGTACATCGACACAAAACCACTTTAATGTTGTATTCATATTTTAATGCAGTTATAACATTTATCTAATTTGCCAATAAACCATAAAGACGAAGCTATCGGGAACGTTTAAGAAATGCAGTGTCTGTTATTAGACATGCACACACATTTCTTTTTTATTTCAAATGTTATTTTTCATGTGATGACCAAAACATTATTTGTTCATCCTTCTGAGATTGTCCCCACTTGTAAAACTGAACGATTTAAAATGTAGGAACTCCAACATTTGATTGAAAATATTTATTTAAAAAATAAAAAGACCTTAATTACCACAATAACCAGCAGACAGCGGGAGAGAAGCATTTATTTGCGCATTTATCAGCCAGTAATAGTTTTTTCCACTTAGTTACGATTTTTAATAAGAATTAAACATTATAAAACAACTAGGTTTAAAAATACATTTAGTCAATGTGAAGTATGAAGTACACACAAAATCTCATGAAAAACAATAACTTTTCTCATGAATGCACAGGACCTCGCTTCCCCTTTGTAATCACAGCAGCTGTCCGTCAGTGCAGCGCAAGTTCTACGAATTTGCCACACTTGTGAAAACTCACATTTTATTCAATGAATCTAGCTAAAGTGCACAGTAAATATTTAATTTTGTTGCTTTTTTTCACACGAAAGTGAAAACTGATGGTCGAATTAAATGTAGCCGAGGAGGAACACTGAAGTAGGCTACATATTTTTTTTTGTATGTCGTCTTACGTTTGAATAACTAAATTAATACTCTGCCTGACTATTTAAGTGACTATATTCTGATTATAAACTAAGTATTACCATAGACATAATAAAATACATAGACTCCCCATTGGCCTGTGGATCGTACGTCAACAGCGCCGCCATATTGTGCAGGTCAACGTTCCCATAACTCTCATAACTGGAATTGAGAAAAATGCCTGTTTCGTGGGCTGCTTGGGGCTGTACAAATCACCACTCAATTGAATACAGGTCTGAGGGAATAACCTTTCACATGTAAGGCTGAACATTTGTTTCTGGTTGTATTTGGTCATTATATAATTATGTTGATAATAGTTGGCCACCGGAGTCCGTTAGAAAATAGCTAGAGATGGCGCTAGTTAGCTGTGAAAGTTGAGTTTAAATGATTTATATTATAGTTCGTTCTAGCGTATTTTATCTTATTTTACAAATTAAATTTCCTGAAATTTAAATATGCATCTAAACTGACTTTTAAGACAAGCGCTCGTTTTGGTTAGGTGACTCACATTTTGTGAATTATTGTAACGTTAGTTAGTTGGCTAGCTTACTTTTCTCAGACATTGAAGGTTTCCCAGAGACAGAGTTGAGGAGACGGTGGGAAGAAGGGAAGGTATTTCTGCAAACGAGTTCTGTGTGTTATGCAGGACAGGACTGTCACAATTAGGGATGGAGCTAAACCATCGGTAGTATTATAAATATACTATGTACTATTATCAATATATTATTGTGATATTATATTATTGTACTTATACTATTATATAATTATACTATTCATTACTATTTTATTTGCTGTATACTGTTTATTGACAATATTATACACTTTATAATTGAACATATTATATTATACAAACTATTTCCTATATATATTATATACAACAAATTATTTACTATTACTTGTCACTATATCTTTTATTTACTATTTGCATTCAACTGTAGTTGTACCATATTATATGTATTACCATAAAGGATCCATTAGTTATCTTTGTTATTGTGTGTTTTGGAGTATCTATCTGTAAATATCTCTATCATTTTAGTGCTATAAAAATACAGAAAGCAGCCTGTGTGATTTGTATTTGACGATTTGCTTCATTTTCACAATGGTGGTCAATTCTAGACGCAAGAAAAGCTAAAATGGGTTAAAAGACAGAAAATGCCTTTTCCATAATAGGAAATCCTTTTTTTTCATTTAATGTGAAAATTTTAATTAGCTCATTATGGGTGTCTTCACAATCCTGATCCAAGAATAAAGCAGCCAAATACAGGACAAGTCAGACCGTTGCCAATTTCTTATTAATTTTATTTTTTTTTTTAGTCTATCTATCGAGGTCTTAAGTAACTAGAGATGGCACTTTTTGTACACCACGTACATCATAAACCACTGAAATCGGTTGACAAATGTAAACGTTATTTTCGTTTGTATCCAGAAAAACCGCAGCTCGCCAGTTTACTTGCATTTGTTTACAGTGCAGTCTTGCCCTCAGCAATATGGCGGACGCGTTGACGTATCGCAGCAACGATCCAAAGAGGCCAATGGGGCGTTTATGTATTTTATTATGTCTATGAGTATTACCCTGTTGAGCATCAACAAGTTATAATTCACCGGAAGTTTTCCAGCTGGTTTATATTATACCGGAAGTTCTAAAGAACGCTCCGTGCATATAGTCAATTGACCCTTCGGAAACAGTTTGATTGACAGGCGATCTAACCAATTAAAACGCCGAATCCTCCATTTTATCCGACAAAGCCGTCTGGGAGTAGCCTATAGTAGATTAACGTTGGTTAACTTGAAAAATTGTGTACTCACGTCTTTCCGCGCTTGAAACAACATTCCTTCTGATGTTCATTCATGTTAATTTGATGCTACAAATGAACTAGTATAAAGAGATAGCCGCTTGAAGGAGCTACAGCAATCTGTAAGACAAGTTCAAGTTCACCAATGTTAATCTACTAACTTCCCCTGACTGCTTTGTCAGACAAAATGGCGGATTCAGGGTTATGATTGGTCAGATCGCCTGTCAATCAAACTGTTTGCGAAGGGTCAATTACATTTACTCAAATACTTTACAGCACTGATAATTTTGAAGGTGAATATGGAATTGTTGGAATTGGAATGTACTTTTGATTTCTGTGGTTTACTTTAATGTCACCCCAAGACTAAAAAACGTTTTCTTATTTGAAAAGAAATAGAGAGAGAGAGAGAGAGAGAGAGAGAGATGCTACATGACATGCAGCCCCTTCTAGTGTGCTTTCCTGGCTGCTTTTTATAACCAGAGACAGCTCATTTTGTTGGGGTGTTATTTAGAGAAGCATGTCACCCTAATTTGCATGAAACAGAAATTCTGATAGTCTTTCTTTATTGTGAAGCGTATCCAAGTGAAACGGCTTATCGAACAAGAAAAAATGTGGATTGAAAAGTGGGGAATTGATTGGATACTTGTGGTTTGCTATTGCTCTGATCTCAAGATGTAGTTAACATGTCATCAGAGAAAAGATAATGATGTGCAATTTATAATAATTTATGTAATAATTTATAATAAATGTACCCCCATAAATATCTTTAAGTGTGTCAGTTTCATATAAATACATATTTACCAAACATTATGTTACACACAAAAATAAAATCAACACTTTACAATAACAACATCCCATAATAGTCTTAATGTACATAACAGACATACATCAAATATCAGTCTTATGTTGCAGTTTTTTGATTAAAAAAAAAAACTTCAGTGTCTCATGATCCTTCAGAAATGATTCTAATATGCTGATTTGATTGATGCTCAAGACACATTACTTACCAATACCAATGTTGAAAAGAGTTGTGATGCTTAGTATTTTTATGGAAACTGATTTTAATTCATAATTATTTAATAAAAGATTTTTTTTATTTGAAACAGAAATCTTTGGTTACATTATAAATATTGTCTCTTTTGAAAAAATTTATCCAATTCTTGCAAAAAAATAAATAAATAAAAAAAAAATCTTTGCTGATCCCAAACTTTTGAATGGTAGTGTAATGTTTAACAGATACTTTTGTAATTCATATTAATTTTCATTTACAATTGAATGGACATATTTATTTGATAGGCCTATATGATTTACTATTGATTTGTTGATTAAAAATATAATTTGTTTGCAAAAACAGTGCAGGGGTGAGGATGGACAGATGTTTTGGATGTATCACGTGGGAGTGAAACAGATGTAACCACGATATCATGTGACAGCAGCACACCATATGGGACTGATACTAGATCTGAAAGGTTTCTGGATCTGTCAGGAGCCCAGCTTTTCCACGCATAATATCTGCACTCCACCTGATTCAACAAAGAGGACAAACGCAGTGTTCTCGTGCAGGGTTTGAGTTTTCCAGGCTCTCATTGTGTTTGCCAGTGTTTGTACTGGAGCTCAGTGTACTGTTTAGGAGGGAGGGAGAGAGAGAGAGAGAGAGAGGGGTGTGAAAGTGAAGCTCTATCAGTCTTTGCGGACTGGAGGTTCAAAAACAGCGGAAGAGAGAAAGAGAGAAAGTGAGAGAGAGGGGAATCAATCAGCCATGGCAAATATCGCTGTGCAGAGGATCAAGCGAGAGTTTAAGGAAGTGCTGAAAAGCGAAGAGGTTTGCAAAACGTTACTTTACTCTATTTTCCTGCCCGTTGAGAACAAACACAAGGACTTTTGGGGATAAACATCCAGAAGCCAGTGAGCTAGCTTAGCCTGCTAAGCTAATGTTAGCATGAGCTGTTAAATGGCCTTTAGATACGCATGTCATACATGTCATATTTGTGCTTCCTTTGATGTTTTAAGACGAAAGCCTAGCTCGAAATGCGAAAATCATTTATTGGGACATCACATACGGCTAGATTTGTGATGGCACACGCCGAGCTTTAGCTGTGGAGCTAACATGCTATTTGACATAGTTAGCCTTTTAGCTTCACTAACATTTCTTTAGTGTGCTATAGTAGTATTAGCTCGTGATTGTCGCCCATTAACGTGTGTTTTCTCTTTTTTTAAAATACTTTTTTACTCTTTTTCCTGGTTGTGTCCTGACATGTTTGATTAGTGTCAGTTAGCAGGACTGCTAGGCTGTTTGAGTAGTTTTCAGTAGTGCAGTACCATGGCTGTTTCAAAACCTTTTGAGCTACCTACCTATACAGCATTTTTGAGAATCATAAGCACTATGATAGGTGCTTATGATTCCCCAAAATGCTATCTGGGTAGGCAGATAAGCATGAGACTGAAATGCACCTATCATGCTTTCTTACCCAGGCAGTTTATTATGTTTTAAGACCTCCCCACGACTGGTCACTTCTTTGTTCTTGGCATTGGAATTAAAGAAAACTTCATTGTCTCACTAGCGAAATGTTACATTCTGATATTTCTTCCTGATCACAGTTATAAGTGCACAATAGTTACATTTTTTTTAACAGGTTTCCATTTGTGTTTTGCTTTATAACAGACAAGTAAAAATCAAATAAAAGTAGATCTAGTGGATGAAAACTTCACAGAGTTAAAGGGTGAAATAGCAGGACCACCAGACACACCATATGAAGGTAGTGAGACTATTTTCATCAGTCTTCTCTATTGCTGCCATGATGTTTTGCTAATACATTAATGTTGTTGATAATGTGGTAACTTACAAACTATTTTTCCCCCACAGGGGGCAGATATCAGCTAGAAATCAAGATTCCTGAGACATATCCTTTTAATCCACCCAAGGTAATTTTTATTATTTAATATTTTTATAAATGTTACATGTATTAATCCTAATTAATTAGCATAATGCTTTTATTAGTTACTGTGGTTAATATTTACGGCAAAAACAATCTAGTGTATGTGACACGGGAATTACAATAGAAAAGCATGTTGGGTGGGACTTGTCAGGAATTTATTGGATAGTTAATAGTGGGTCACCATAATGGAGGCAGATGTGTAAAGACACATAACCATGTTCACTTAATATTAAATATTACAAATGTACTTATACTTAGACTTACTAATTTGTTTGCACTTTCTTCTGCTCCAGTTGAAATTTACAGAGTCTATTATTAAATTCCTATGGAATTAATTTGTATTAATCAAGTAAAACTTCAGTTTATTCCAGTGGATGTATGAACAGAAGCAGGATCTCAGTTGGTTCCAGTTAAGTCTGTTCAATTTCCTGACCTGATTAAGGCTGGAATACACAACACAACTTTTGCCTTGATTTAAGCCCTGTTCACACAAGGAATGCTACGTATATTAGAGTAACTATAAAAATAACTATATTAGAGCCTTCGACAGATTACAATATTGCTGTGTTTATCATTAGTGCACTGCAGTTTGGTCATTTGCCCCTTTAATGCTTCAAGTTCTTCAGATGTTAATGAGCTGTCAATGTTTTTGTTCAGCCACTGAAAAAAAAAATAGTGAAAGTGATTAGAATGATATTATTTCTTTGTGTAGTTGTTGTTGAGATGTGGACTCTGCTGCACTTTTATATTTAGAATGATTTTTACCAACTATATCTTTATCGTTATAATATATTATCGTCCTTGGTGTGAACGGTCCTTTGAAGTTAAAAAAGTTTTGTCATCTTTTTCAGGTGCGGTTTATTACTAAGATCTGGCATCCCAATATAAGTTCAGTTACCGGGGCGATATGTTTGGACATTTTAAAAGACCAATGGTGAGTGCTTACTAGTTATTGAGTATGACATGTCTAGTTTATCGCCATTGAGCATATCCTGCATCATATAATGCTTTTGAAACTGCACTCTAAACTATTGGTACTGTCTTTTTCTTGTTCCTGTTCCTTTTTTTTTAAACTAGTCCTTACTCATTCTTCAACTCCTACTAATTCTGTCTTCACTTCCTGTGTACAGGGCTGCCGCTATGACTCTGCGAACAGTCCTGCTCTCACTACAGGCTCTGTTAGCTGCTGCAGAGCCAGATGATCCTCAGGACGCTGTAGTAGCCAATCAGGTTCGTGTGTGTAAATATGTAGCTGTCAGTGTCTGTCTGACTGAGATTGTGCAATGACAAAGCATAGCAAACCTTTCAAGTACATCACTGTTGTGGTTTTTTGCAGTATAAGCAGAATCCAGAAATGTTCAAACAAACTGCCCGTCTCTGGTCTCACGTTTACGCTGGTGCTCCCGTGTCCAGTCCTGAGTACACACGCAAAATAGACAAACTTTGTGCAATGGGCTTTGACAAAGTAAGTACTGAACGTGGACAGCTGCTAGTGTGGTTAAAAATTCAGATATGCTCAGACTACAGCAGGGTTTGGCAACTTTAGTGGCAGTGTTGGCACGTGTTGCCTCTAGCTTTCAGCACATTACTTGATATAAATTAGAAATAAATACTGTTTCTGAGTTTTTCAGCTTGTCATGTTACGGTCCTTAACGTTATATACAATGATGGTGACTTTTGAATAGCAAATTTTAGCTTTTTTTAATTCAAATGTCTGTAAGAGTCTACTCAATAGCTGTAATATGTTATGTTTATGTGTCTTAAGTTTTAAAAAACAACTCATGAACAAGATGTTCTTAACTTTTAAACATCACATCCTTCAAGAAGCCGGTGAAGACATACCTCTTCCACAAGCACTTAAACACCTCGTACCCTTAAACCAGGGCACTTGCTATCCTAATGTAGTTGTCAAACCTATTATTGTACATTACGAATATTGTTAGTCTCCCTGTAAATTTTTTTGTTTCTGTTATGTAAGTCACTTTGTATAGTGTCTGCTAAGTGCAAAAATGAAAAGTAGGACGGGGACTTTGTTCTATCCATCGGTTGTTAATTTTATGGTGATAGATCTGAAAGCAAGCTTGCAGTCAATTTTTTAAGCGGACTAAATGTTCAGAGAAGTTCGGCACGCATCACCAGATAGAAGTCCGTCTGTTGACTGGAAGATCGAGTTATGACATTAATAAAAAATGATTGTCGAAACTGTTAAAAAAAATCATTCAGAGTAAGATAAATGAATTTTCATTCGATGAAGTATTAGTCTGTTTACTGCTGCGTGAGACTGCTGAAACAACACAAGTGACAGGCAACCGAACATGCTTCGGTTTGTTTGTAATCCAGAGTTAAATAATCGGCCATCCTTTTCTTGTTTAGAGACCAACAGCTTTTTTTTTATCCAAGGATAATTTGAGATGTCTTACAGGTTGCCCACCACAGTGACTGGCAGACAAGGCAAAATTCATTTAATTTTCACGCTGTTAAAGATGCATTCTTGGGTTATCGCCACATGACTCCACAACAAAGTTGTAAACTATTAAACCTATTATATGTTAAAAAAATAAATAAAAAAGACGCTTAGTGTCACAAAAGTTGGCAACCCCCTATACTAGTGTTTGTAAAATATACATATTAGTCATGTATTACATGATTTACACAAATCCATATTTTTAGGTGCAGTTGATTCAACCCCCTTTAGACATTTTGCTGCTGAGAACAAGATTTTTTGAAAAATATTCATCAAAGGCATCAGTAAACTATTATACAAAGTTTGGGGGTTGAATAATTTTGTACATATGTTTAAAGCCAGTTTGATTTTTTTATTTTTTTTTCATCAACTTTACATTCTCAGAATCACTCAAATGTGTGTTAATAAACTTTGTATAATAGTTTACTGATGCCTTTGAATTATTTTCATAAAATTTTGTTCTCAGCAGCAAAATGTGTTGCAGGTTAAGGGGATTGAATCATTTTGATTGCAACTGTAAATGTTTTCACATGTTGAAAAATAATTATGCAATTTAAAATAACGTTTTACAGTACCTGTCAAGTTTGGAAACGGAACAATTTTTAAATGTTTTTGAAAGAAGTCTCTTAAGCTCACCAAGGCTGCATTTATTTAATCAAATTACAGTAAAAACAATAATATTGCAAATATTATTACAAATTAAAAGAACTGTTTTCTATTTGAATATATTTTAAAATGTAATTTATTAATGAGATGCAAAGTTGAATTTTCAGCATGATTAGCCTAGTGTTCAGCGTCACATGATCCTTAAAGGGATAGTTCCCCCAAAATGAAAATTGTGTAATCATTTACTCACCCTCAAGTTGTTCCAAACCTGTATACATTTCTTTGTTCTGCTGAACACAAAGGAAGATGTTTGGAAGAATATTTGTAACCAACCAGATCTCAGAATACTGTTTTTCCTTCTATGAATTGGGAGATGTAAACTCGGATTTGCAAGAAAAAAAAGTCAGAATTGAGAGATATAAAACGGACAGTATGTAAAACACTTTTTTGTAGGCACTATTGGAGAGAATGAAATTTGTCATTTGTAAGTTGGGTTGACTTGTGGAATAGCTCTTTGTTATGTGCTGATTAAGTCAGTCTGCCTGTGATTTTAATGTGATATGGTTCAGCCAATTAACTGTTAGCATCAGTTTTAGCAAATTTACCATTGCTTAGAAATGGAGTGTAACATTCTGTCTTTCTCTCCCAAACAGAATGCAGTAATAGTAGCCTTGTCCTCAAAATCATGGGACGTGGAGACAGCGACAGAGCTGCTACTAAGCAACTGATCAACCAGTTCTCTTCATCAGGCCATATTTCCCTCAAACCCCTCCTGCTTCATGACCCATTCACTTCCACCCAACCATCCACACATGCATCAGCCATCTTGGTTTGTGTTCAGAGTGAATGTTTGGGTAAGATCAGCAGTTAGACTGCAAAACAGTTGGTCATCTTCCATCTCTAGCAAATGTTGGCGTCTTTTTCTTCCCATCATTTTCACTTTCGGTTTTTGCCTTGGTACAATCATTTTCCCGCTTAATTTTAGGCTGTCACTTAGCTTTTTAAAGAAACCCAACAAAGCCTGTATCACTGTCATTTCACAGTAAAAGAAATCCCACTTGCATCTGTGAAACAATGTTAGTACATGTAAATGAGTATATTTAAGGTTGTGTACATTTAAAAGGCAAAATAGCAGGATTGTTTTTTTTTTCTTCTATCTGTACACTATAAAATTGTTTTGGGGATATGCTTATTTGAATGGGGTAATTAGTATATAAAAACAAGTCTTTGAGATTAATAAGACCCCTTCTATTTGATGAACAAATGCGATTTTATTTGCTCATTTGATTCTTTTAATGTTTCTTTTGGCTTTCCTTTGCACTAATCAGTCTGTATAGTAGATGAAATGGCCAGATGACATGGTGTTGCGTTGTGAGTGCAGACACGGTTTCAGACTTGCTGGGTAAAGTGTTAATTTCTTTTTATTTTTTTTTTAATAAAAGGAAGATGCCCTTTCTCACTTTTCCCTTTTTTCAAAAAGGGGGCAATGCAGAATTGGTCACATCCTTCTCTACTTCTTTTCAAGGCAGCTGTAGGGGTTCGAGTTGATCATGGACAGATATACCTTGAGTTGCCTTTTTTTCCTTTTTTTTTTTGAAGAATGTATTGTATAAAACAACTTGCGTTTAAGTATAAAAAGTTTGTATATGTAGAGATGAGAAAGTGAAGACATAAGAGTTTCTCTCTTATAATGATTGGCTTTTTCTTTGTGGAACAATCAAGATGGTGAGACATTCAGTTTGGCATCAAAAACTGTTAAGTCACAAAACTAGCGGGTGTAAATGTTTAAAAGGGTCGCCGAGTGTGAGGTGGGTGCATTTTTGATCATACCACATTTGTATTAAGATTTCCACTTGCAAGCTGCAGATATAGTTTCATATTTCGCACGTAACTGATGTTGCAAGCATGAATCAAACTGCTAGAATTTTCTATTCTACAAAGATGCTTAAAATCAAACGGGCCAAGAGCGAGTACTGCCACACAATGCTTTGTGAACCTGTTTTTACCTACTGTTTTGTTCCTGCAGGGGTGAAATGTAAAAAGGTTTCTTTTCTCCCTTTGTTACTTGACCTCAGTCTATTTGCTAGCATTCCCACATACCATCTGTTTTCATATTGTCCCCACTTTCACAGCTAGTTGCTTTCATACACCTTTCTCATGTACATACAGTCAGGTTTTCTGGGGGGATAAAGTACTGTTCATCTCTAGAATGCACCATCGATGGCTGGATTTATATTTTGTATGAAAAACAAATGCAACAAAAACAAAGACTGTCTTCCTGTAGTGATCACCTTGTTCAATATTGCACGAAGAAGTGAATAAAAGGACAAAAACTTCTGTCAAAGGAGAAATGCAGGTCATGGGCTCTGGCTTTAGTCACTTTAAGCTCCTTTACAAAACGAGACAGAAAAAACCTACTCGAGCCGTACAAGCATGGTTATTTATTGTGAAACTGTCATTCTTTTGAATTAAAAAAAAAGTGAAAAATGAAAACTCGTTCTGTCAATCTCTGTTCTGTGCATGTTATTACATCTACGTCAATATGTGTCATGTAAGTTAACTCAGGCTTAAATTGGTGAAAAACAGCTTGGGAACAATGAATGCGGGGAAAGATGAAAATCTTATTTAAATGTGAAGCAACTGGAATATTGGATTTTGAACAGCGAAAACATCTTTTGCCCAATATTTAGGATTAATCCAAACAAATCTCATGTAGCAAATGCAGGATGTCCCTTGCAACAGTATGAGGAATTCATGCTCGTACACCCAACAGAATAAATAGCAGCATTACTAATCATACAGTCTTGGGATTCAACTAAAATGAATGCAGGAAATGAGCCTCAATGAATCCTTGCAATCAAAGAAATCTGATGACAATATTTGGATTTAATAGAGGGTTAAAAGAGGAGAGGGAGATAAAACAGTAAAAAAATCTTTCCATGTATTTAATAAGCAACCTTAGAGCAGATTAAAACAGATTTTTTTTTCTTTCAAATGTTTGTTTTTAAAAATGGCTCCGGACAGAGGCAAAGAGCAACATGAACAATTTCAACAGAAAACAAAAACAGAAAAAACTAATGAAGAGAAACAGGTCTGTATTTCTACATACAAGTTTGAACATCTGAATCTAAAGAATTCATTCCTCATTCTGAGGTGTTGGGTAAAGACAGTTCTGGTTTGTGAAGAGCGTGTCATGTTTAAGTAGATGTGTCTCTTCGTTCCGTCATTCAATCATTTACTGCCTGACAGTCCTTGTCTTCACGAACCGACGCTTTACCTGAAACAAAAAATATAAATCAACATCTGCATTATAGCACAGTATGACATAGAAAGCAAGACCATTACTGATATCTAGGACAGCTGGGATTCCATGTGGGCCAGCAGAATCCTAGAATTGTCAATATTTATTTTCCCACGTCATTGCAAACCAGTGTACTGTCTTTATTTTTACAATTTTCCATGACACAAAGACAAATTTAGAACAGATATGGTCAGTAGGAATTTTTAAAAAATGTTTTAAATGAACTTATCAGTAAGGATAAATTACTTTGATCAAAAGAAGCTTAATTTTACAAAAGATTTTTAAATGATTTTAAACTTTATTCAAAAGGATACTGGAAAAAAAATTATCGTTTCCACAAAAAAATAGTAAGCATCACTACTGTTTTCAACACTGAAAATAAACGTTTCTTCACAATTTATTGTAGTATTTATAGTGGTATTCCTATTCTATGAAAAAACAACATAGGCTTCAGTTTGGAACAACATTAGGGTAAAATAAATGATGACAATTTTCATTTTAGGGTGAACTATTCCTTCAAGCTGAAAGCTACAACAAACGTTAACTGCTTAAGGTTAAAGAATGACATCAGTGCTACATGAAGCTCCCTATCAGACACTCACTGACAGCTCGCCCTGCTCTGCTGCATATGTGGATTCTCTCATTGTCGGCCCTGCTGTACCCCTGAGCTGCTTGAGAATGGCTTCTTCCTGCTGCTCCTGTAGCTGTGTGAGTGAGAGTACAAACTCTGGGCTGGACTCAAATTCTCTCTCTGTCTCCCCTTCACTTCCATAAGTCTTCTGAGACAGGCGGATGTCTTGGTACACATGCTGTTCTCGCTGTGCTACCCTCACTGATCTTGGACAAAAGAAAGACCTGCCTCAACTCCACATTAAAGAATTCAACAACAGCTAAAAGGTGACAAAATTATGGCTTGTTCACACCAAGTCTAATGCCAGTTTGTGTCATACAAGGTTTCAAATGATCTTTAGCAAAAAACGATTCAACATTTATGTCATTCTATGAGGGAAAAAAAATCCTACTCAAAGTGAAAATGAAATGCATTCTGGCCATTTGCTCATTGAAAAACCTGTTTGACAAATAGGTGTGATTTTATCATTTATAGGGCCATAAGTAATATTTACTAGTTAGAAACATCCCTATTTTATAGCACATCACTACTCTTTAGCTCTGCCACCAGAGTTATTATATAATTGCTTTCACTCATAATAGCAAAAAAAAGCCAACAACAACAAAAACATTACAGCTTTACAGTTCTATGGAGCCCTTCACTATGACATGTATGGAAAAAAATTAAATAGTGTGCGCGATTTACTAATTTATGCACATGATTTATAAATCGAGGGAATGAAATAGTAAAGATTCCACACATTTTATTAAATCAAGGGACGAAATAGTAAATCATGCGCACGTTTTATAAATCGTGTGCACAATTTTGCCTACTATTTTTTACCAGCATGTAATGTTCGGGGCTCCACAGAGTTTTTTTTTTTTATCATACAGGAAAACAAAATAATTAATAAAAACGAATTTTCTGAATTGGTGAAGTCATAATTGTCAAATGGTGGTAATGTGGAAATTCTAGATTCATTTCTACTAAACATAAAACACAGAAAAGTCATTCAGTTACCTTTGCAGGTCTATCTGTCTCTGTGGCCCCACTCTTTTCGGCTCTGCTTCTTTCTGCTGTTTTGGCGTCTTGCCACTGATTGAATCAGCTGAGGCGGCGGTGGCGGGATCCTGAGCAGGTGCTGCCCTCTTCCGGCCCCGCCCAGACCCTCCCCCTGTCACAGCTCCAGCCTCTTTATCCGGTGAGGCAACACTAGCAGGGTTTTTAGGGGGTCGGCCACGTCGTGGTTTATTGGCAGGGGGCTGTGACCCTGCTGAGGGGTTTGAAGACACACTGTTCTCTGTGCCGTCACTTGCAGGTGCTGCACGTTTCTTCCCACTGGGCTGAGCAGCCTCTTCCTAAAAGATAGCAAAAAAAAAAAAACTGAATAACGGTGAACGTCCAGCATTTTTCGCTGTTTACATGGCATATTTCTTACCTTCTTTACACCTCCTGCTTTTGTGATCACTGGATTCTCTTCGTTCTCCCGTGCACCTGTCTCTGAAGCCTCAGAATTCACATCCCTTATGACAGAGAAAGAGAAAGTAGCAAATTCTCGGTAAGCATAAAGTACTTCCTGTGAATAGATTGGACAAATTCCAAATGATAGTGAATGAAAAGTAAAAATAAATAAATTCTGATAAGCACAAACCTGCTCTTATTTGTTGCAGGTGAGCTGGGTTGGGAGTTAGTGCTTGCGTTGCTCCCTGTATCGGCGGTGGTGGTTTTAATGAACGGCCGGCGAGCGGTCACCGTTAAAGGTTTGTTCACTGCCCCCAGTACACCTGTCTGCTTTGGTGGTTGCTGAAAATTATTAAATGTGTAAGGTAACAAATGAGCTACGTAATGGAGTCAAGAAATTCAATTGTCCTGTGATGGCAAAGATGAATTTTCAGCAGCCATTAAGTCTTCATTGTCACATGATCCTTCGGAAATCATTCTTATAATCAATGTTGAGAACACATATGCTGTAACTTTTGTAACAATGTAAAAGATGTTACTGTTACGATGATCAATTTAATGTGTCCTAGCTAAATGTAATATCTCAAAAAACAAAACTTGCCAACCATAAACATTTGAACGGTAGTGTATATTTTAATAACCTGAGCTCTCATGCCGTTGCTATATCTTGAACGTTTACACAAATGAGTCATTTGGGTATCATTTACATATAGTTACAGATGTGAAAAAACCTACCTGGATTTTCCCTGTCTGCAGAACTACTTTTGCCTCTGGTGAGAGATATTCCTTATCATTGACAAAATCCTGTACATAGGAACAGATGGAATGAGTTTCATAGTAAGGCCACATCTAAAGCGTAACTACGGATAGTCAGAGTTGTTGTTACCTTATCAGGTGGCGTAAAGAACTTGCAAGGCAGCACAGGATCTTTTGGGGAGTCCAGATGACACGAAGTGCTCTTGTTTGCGATCACAAATAATGCCACATCACACACAATGTAAAGTTTCTGTAAATGCATGAAAATAGAGTAAAACACACTGGGATTCAGAAATACATAAACACTATATGCATAATTATTTATGCATTTGCAATATATGGATAATTTATTAATGATAACAAACCTCGTTTGCCTTTGGGTCATCTGGGGCCTGTGCATCTTTTGTTTGTTTGATGTTCTCTACCATCTTCCTCAGGAATGAGTGACTGTTATTCTCATTCTTTGTCATCAACACCTCCAGCATGAACCACAAGCACCTGAAAAAAACATTTTCATCTGAATAAGTTTAAAAGTTATAAAACAAACATCCTGTGAGAACCTTAGTGTCGGTGTCTACTCACTCTTAGTAGAAATAAAAGGCAGCAGCTATTTACAGTAAGTGCATATAGATATAGATGCCATTTACACAAAGTGAAAATAATATGTTCTATTTACACTATAAAAGCATCAGTTCTTCGCAGTAATTGCTAATAGTTGTTAGATGCCATTTATACTTATAAATAGTGGCAGATACTATTTTCACCTCAGTATTGTACATTAACAGGATGCAATAATAACAGAATGTAAATTATTATATTTATTAATTATTAAATGGATGTCACCATATTGGGACAATAAAGCTCGCACTGCACCCACACCTACCCGATAAATATTTATTATAATATAATATTATTTATTATTAAACACTCATTAGGCCCTTTATTTCACTTTTCAAATATTCTCTTCATTTTTATTAAAGATAAGGATAAACTATTAGTCCCTGAAGGGAAATTTGTCTTGGGCAAAGTGCTCCAGTGTTACTATACATACAATAACAATTAAACAAACAAAACAAGAACATACATTAAAACACAACCGTAAAATACAAGATATGTAAAGTGAAAACACAGTAAAGTGTTAATATGCTACAGGTATTTTGTTCTTGGTAAAATTCAGCAGTTTTATCGAGGGAGGAACAAATGAATCCTTCAGTCCAATAGTTTTACACATTGGCAGTCTCTTTCCCAATGGCAACGGCTGATATTCGCTTAAAAAGAGGATGTTCGGAATCATACTGATACTCTTCTCATCACTGCCTGTTGATATAAAGTCATGACAGTTATGACTGTTCATATAAAATCTGTATGTGTTCTTATTGTTTTATTCCTATAATTTTCATGGCTGTTTTGTGGATATGGGCCAATTTGTTTTCCAGTTGAATAGACAAATTTCCAAACCAGACTGTGATTCTGTAGAAAAACCAGCAAGATGTTGCTACCCACTCCATACAGTCTCAACCTTCTAGAAAAATAAAGCCTCTGTTGTAGTCATGTGCACAGACTGTCAATGTGCGTCTTCCAACAAAGAACATTGTCCATATAAAATCCCAGGTATCTGCAAGATGTCACTTGCTGTCTCTTTAATGATCACAGGTTTGTGTTCAGATACACTTCATGGCTCAAGGACAATTTCTTGTCTTTTTTTACATTTAACACAAGACAGTTCTTGTCAGACCATTGAATGAAAGTACCTATACTATGGTAGGATGATAGGTCCATGTCTTTGTGTAAGAGACTCAAAATGACAGTCTCTTCACCATATTTCATGACTGCTCCTGCAGTCATTCGTGTACAAAGCAAAAAGCACAGGCGATGACACAACCTTGTGGCACTCCTGAGTTACTGACCTCAGAAAGTGTCCCATTGACCCTAACCTGCTGAGTTCTATTACTTAAAAAAAAGAATAAAACCATTTAATTAAAAGAGCACTAACACCCATCCTATACAGCTTCTCTAAAAGCAGATGTGTCTGCACTGTATTAAATGCTGAACTAAAATCAGCAAATAAAATACGAGCATAGGCTTTAGTATTGTCAAGATGCTTAGACACAAGATGAACAATGCTAAGAAAAGTATCCTCAGTACTTCTGTTCTGCTTATAGGCAAACTAACAGGTATCTGATAGTGACTCGACTTCTTTTCCCAGCAATGAGATTACAAATTTCTCAATTGAAGTCAAAGCCACAGGACAATGACCATTATTTGCTCTAGTACCAGTTTTTTTTTTTTTTTTTAGAAATTGGTGTCATATAGGAGTTTTTCCACAGAGCTGGCACAGCATGGGTATCAAGAAATCGCTGAAATAAGGGACACCATGCTATTACAAGCTCTTCAGTGCAGTTTTTAATAAAAAAAGTTGGTAAACGCATCTGGCCCTGTAGCCTTGTTGGTGCGCAAGTACCTGAAAAGGTGCTGCACATCACGTGGGTCTATATCCACCCAGGGGGCATCTTTAGTATCAGGCAATGATTTTAATATGCTGACATACCTCTAAATCATTTTGTGCGTAAAATCTCAAATAAAATGCATTTAGCTCATTTGCTCTTTGTAGATGTTGTAATATGTTTCATGAGTTCATGTTAGTGACTAATTTCATTGTTTCCCAAAGTTTTCTTGTGTTAGAAGTATAAATACTGTGCTACAGGCATGCTACTT
Source organism: Zacco platypus (assembly GCA_038088235.1). Lineage (NCBI taxonomy): Eukaryota > Metazoa > Chordata > Actinopteri > Cypriniformes > Xenocyprididae > Zacco > Zacco platypus. The sequence goes on from CM076084.1 coordinate 14,523,318, forward strand.
CCAAAGCATGCCTGTGCTGTTCCTTTGCCTTTTTCACATGATATTTTATTGAAAATAAATTCCTCTCCAATCTGATTCATGATGGGAAAAGGGAGAAGAGCGAGTTCGGCAAAAGGCGTGTTTGAAATATAGTTTCAATCGCGTCAAAAGTTACTTTCATGCGCCATACTCCCTATGAGCTATGCCACTGCAGGCATTAAATGGCACGCGTCTTTTTGAATCTCGTGCAGCCCAACCCGACATTGGTGGGCGGAGTTAGTGTAAATTGCCTTTGCCAACAAGACAGGCTATTTACATTTACTGTAAATAGACACTCTGGAAATAAAAAGGTTTAGTATTAAAATTTGAGTGTATTAGTCAGATCAGCTATCTGTATAGAAGGGGGGAAACTGCAAAAGTGTGTGAATATGTTTAACACTCATACTCTTTGACGTCTCTGATCTGCTCCAAATCCTGTGGTTTGGTAAGGTCTGGATCATGAGCTAGAAGATGGATCATGTATGGCACCACATATTCTGGCAGGAGAGACAGCAGCTTTTCTGAAAAACAAAAGGGAGGGCAGACAGGATATTTAAGTCTCGGCCATTCATGCATTTCTGAAGAAAATAGTTATTGGCTCAGAGTTATACTAAAAAACAGAAATTTTATCTACCATGGGCGATGGGATTCTGTTTAATGTACTCTCTACGGACACTGATGTTCTTGAGCAGGCACTGTCGGGCATGAGCACGTCGCTCTTTCACTGGGTCTTTAGCGCACAAAGCAAACACAGCCATGTACTCCAGTGGCAACAACAACTTCACCAGAGCAACATGTAACTTCTGAGCAAAGATTTGCCGCACCTGATAGCACTCATCCTATAAAGAGAGGGGAAAAGAAAGGAAATTCTGAAAAAAATCCAAGTTGTGGTAATATGGATATTATATACTTTTGTAGCACTTCCTAATACGTCCACTTATGTTAGTCATTCTTTCTTGAACGAAAACTTTTGTAATTTAGGCTCGTTTTTTTACAACTTTTTTTGCGGTTGTACTTTTAAGACCTTTATATAAAAAATGACTTTACAATTATGGATTTGCGAGACTATCATCTCATGCCTATCATCCCTTGGCACTGCTAGCACCATCATCTGTAAGGAAAATCCTTAGGGATGCAAAATATATCAATACCATTAAGTTAACAACTGATATTAGACATATTTCAATTTATCAGTATCTGTCAATATTGGAAATTTAATCGCAATGCTCATTCACCCTAGTCTTACATTTTAGATTAAAGTCCCCCTGCGGTGAAGTTTTTAATGTTGTTTATATGTCTATTTGGTGTTTTATACGCTTTTTATATGCTTAAAGACATGTGCAAATTCATAAGTCAACACCATTGCTGAGTATTTTCTCTTTAAACCTACAGTGATCTAAAGAAAGTTTCAAAAACGCAGCTTGAAAATCGCTGGTGTTTGTGACATTACAAACTACCTTGTAACCAATCACATCAACGTGCCGGCAGCCTTTAGCATATGATTAACTATCTGAAGGAGGGGAGTCTCAAAAAAGCCAGGTTCTCCAGGTATATTGTTCGGTTGATATGAAAAATCAGTTAGATTTAGCTGGTGTATGATGTATATTACGATGTTATGTTGAACTATATGCCTTTCTCCACTAATGTTCTGAGTTGTTCAAAGCGTTTGTAAGGATACTGATTTTTAGAAGGCAGCTATCTGACTCTGAAATGAACGTGATTTATGTAGTATTAGCAACACATTATTAGCAGCTGTTTGATAATGTAGTCTAGCAAAAACATATTACAGTCATATGTCCGGCGTTTACCTCAGTAAGTTGACCGAGTGGATCTATGAGCTTGTGCGAGTGAGTGGAAGCGGGGCTAGTTAGCATGTTCATAAATCCGTGTATACTAAATGAAGCAAGGGCGTGTAAAGGGGCACAGAGAGTTGCATTCCAGCTATTTTAAGGCGTGAAGAATTGTTTTTTTAAATATATCATTTTGGTGATCAAAGATGAGTTTTAAAGGGATACAATTATTGACTAGAAGGGAACTTTAAGAGAAAATGAGATAACAGAAAAGGTAAAGTTAATCTTTAAAAACACTATTTTAAACAAAAAAATAAAACTATTAGACTACACAATGATGTTAAAATCACTTCTATCATTTAAACCAATTTATAGATTTTAGTTTTCATTTATTTAGACAGTGTGCAATTGTAATATCAGCTATTATATGAAAATCATTATAATTTTAATGCAATTTAATAACTTTTAAATCACATCCCTAAAAATCATGTTCCATACATGTCTAAGTAGTCTTGTGCTGAACTCACATTAATGACGAGTCCACAGAGCTGGAACTGTTCTGGAGTGATGATATCATGGTAACAAGGCTCTTGTGCCAGTTTCATGATGGCGCTCCCTGCTGCAAGCCTCAGTCGAGACATGTCAGACTTGCTGTGTCCATAAACACACAGGTTAGACACCTACTACAATATTAGGGAAGCTTTCATAATTACACAAAATTACTTAGGGGATCTTGACACCCCGTTAGTACCTGATTTTCTTCTGCTCAGTGAGGTCTCCCTCACTGACTAGCATGGCTGAGAGGAGTCTGAGAGTAGAGTTAGCAGATTTAGATTGATTATTCTTCATTCCCAGCAACCAGCGGACCAACAGCTTAATGGCTTGCACCTGGAAACACACACACAGACATGCACATTAATATACACACAAATCACCAAGAGATGTTGTTTTCAACCTGATTACTCAAAGAACTTTACCTTAGCCAGCACTTCAGGGGAAACCTCATCATCGGCTGTCCAGAGCCGCCCATTCTTGTTTCCCACAGACTGAGAGGTAAAGAGGGTTAATTTAACATGCAAGGAAATAAAGGAATTCCTACATGCCCAGAGCAGAATAATACAACAATATGCTCACTCTGTCATTCATCAGAAGGTCCTTCACGATAAAATTGGCTACAATTGACTTCATGGGTGACGCAAATTGATCCGGGGCCAGCATGGAGATGTGTCCAAGAGACACGAGTGGAGTGATCAGCTGTTCAGGCACATCTGCATTCAGACTGCGAGATAATGGCTGAAACAAGTGACAAGAGACAAAAAGGCGTATTTGAAAAACTTGCATGCAGTAAAACAATTATTTCTACTGTCAAGACATATATATTTGACAGTCAAGAAGTAACATATTATGCTTTATGTACATAGATTTACCTCAAATATTTGCGCTAACTGGACCTCTTTGTTGTGAAAGATGGCATGGATGCAGTGGACCGCCTGTTTGGCCTGGTGGGGGGTGCCTCGTTTCGCCTTCTGGTGTAGTATGGGAATTAGAGTCCTGTACATAGAGTTACAGAACATTTAACTACACAACATTTTTACTTTTGAATTTGACATTAATAAAGTTGATGAGACTGAATAGTTTGTATCAGTGAGTATAAAATGAGTTAAAGATGTTGTTACTGGCTCTAAACAGTTTTGTGTATGCATTTGGGAGGTGTTCATACGAGCGGATTTGTGGCAGTTCTGTCTCAATCTTTTGTCCTGTGTTTCTGAAGATCTGTATTGCTGCTTCCGCCACTTTATCGTCCTCCATCTTCAGACACTGCAGCAAAGACTCGTACGTCTCAGCTGAGTGGAACGCAGTGGGGTGAGTAAATGACAAAACCTGAGGTAGGGAAAGACAGAACAGCAAACTTTGAAAATGACTGAGAATGAGTCAATGACACTTGGTATTAAACGGAACACAAGCCTACACTTTAAAGCAATTTCTTTTTATTTATATTAATTTTAAATGTGATTATACGTCTACATTGTACTTAAAAGTCTAATTTCAAAACAGCTAGAAATTCTTTCTTCCCTTACAATGAAAACTTTAAACTAGAACTTTTGTAATTATGAAGAGTACCTTGAGCAGCTCAAGTCCAGCGCGGATGGCAGTATCAGGAGTAACTCCCTCATCTTCATCATCAGCAGTGCCCTCAATTGACTTATTTAACAGTTTAACCAGGGCACTGTACACACACACACACACACACACACATTTATTACTGATCCAAAAAGTCTACACAATACCTGCAGTTGCACTTCACCCTCACTAGATGTCTCACTGTTAAAAAGCTATTCAGACTGTTACACAACCGTTAAGGGGAAAACAAGCACATGGCCCATATTGCGCTTATCTCTCTCCCACTCAGTCAGTTTCTCTTCCTCTCTCATTCATATTCTCGCTTTACATCTGCAGGTGCACTGATAGTCTATATAAAGATACTGTTGTTCAGACAAAGAAAATACATTCTCTGAGACTGTGCTTTACCTTGCACAGAATTTCCAATTTTAATTTTCATATTTGATTTTTAGGACTGACTGTCTGCAGTTATTTTGCAATTGCTCAAATTAGAGTTTATTTAGGCATTGTAGTTCATGTACAGTATTTTTACAATAGTTTACTTTTAACAGCATTCTGTATGGGATTTGACTGTTCATAAATTAAGTAGTCCATTTCATATGGATCGCATATACAGTCTCCAATCAATGGTTATAAAATTTCCATTTAAACATTTATGAAATTAGTCATTGTGCACATCCCTATTTGTTATAGTAAAGACTTAAAATGACTATAATTCAGGTTATATTTCTTTAGGTCTAAGTCAAGTAAGCCTCGAGATCATTGACCCATTCCTAGTAAATAAATAATTAATAATAAAAATATCAGTGCATGAATGTTATTATTATTATTTTTTTTTTTGCTGTTCAGAATAAAAAAACTAAACATACAGAACAGATTCAGCCAGATACCTGGGGTATCAGGGAGTACGTTTACATGCACCCTCATAATGCAATTATAATGGTATTTGGCAATATCGCGATTAAACGTTACCTCATGTAAACGCAATACTTCGATCAAATGAATGTGTGGGCTGAGCAAATATGGGTAGAACTCTTTACTGTCCTAGTACCTCAGAAATCCCTTTAAAAGGTATAAACGTGGCGCAATGGCCTTCATCATCACAGTATGCTAATGCCTATCAAGTGTGAGGGATTCATCAATATGCTGATTGAGTACTGTTGGGACACTCCAGGAACAGGATGGTTCTGTATGGGGGGACGGAGTCATTTACACCTCAATGACACATCTGTACTACTTGCTTCACATGACTTGTGCTTTCAACTACATTCTGTTTATCTACTAGTGTTTCCTAACATGTCACTATGGTCATGTTTGGTCTCATATGACAGCTTATCAACTGAACTGATTGGTAGTGAACTTAATAGAGATATTAAAGTATCCCAATGTACAATCAAGGTATTCCTTAAGCATGCATTGAGGAGAATATGTTAATGTCCCTCTTGATCACCACCCATTTGCCATATCTTCTGGTTTCCTGTCAATAGGTTTTGGGTGTGGGTATTCCACTGATGTATAACAATGCTTTGCTCAGGGTAGAAGAAGGAAAGGTAACTGTTGATCTGGGAGAAAGGCTTTAACCCTGCCACTCCCGCAAACCGGTGCGTAACCTCTTACTACAAGAAAGGCTTTTATGGCCTCTTCTACACAGCAGTCCATTATTTGTTACCAACTAAGTTTTCTATACAGTATGTTGTCCCATTGTACTTTCTGTATATTTAAACATGTAACTTAATAAATAACTTTGGCTGCTTTAAAGGTTTTGAGAATCTTTCCTTTTATCACTGATAATGTTGAAACTAAGGTGATTGTAACTTTCATTATCTAAACGTTCACGTTAAATCCTACGTTTTCCCATCAGTTCTAAGAAAGACTTTTACCCTTAAAGAATAAGAGGTTAAAGAATAACAACAATTTTAATGGAGTCAGATAAATTATATTGGATAAATAACTGAATATGCACGCCATCCTTCAACTGCTTTTTGTTTCCGATTATTGGTTCAAATTAGCAGCGTAAGCTATAAGCCTTACAAATGCGATCACGCTCTTCGTAGAAATCATAAATCGCATTACGCTAGGTGGTGTACGCCGATTAACAGACATATAAACACCTTAATCACATTATTACCACTCTGACCAAAGTGCTTATTCACACGGCTTCCTAACATGCAAACTTCGTGACATTATTCTGAAGTTTGCTCTTCATCAAATCATTAAACTGTCACCAAAACTCGCCGCGCATCTCTGTTCCATATCTTCATCCAGATGGCGCAATGAAAGCGACAGCAGTGTAGGCAAACCCGGCATTGCGATGTTCAACACGGTGCCCAATAATATCCAGTACATCCATTAAAATGTATTTTGAATTTGATGAGAGTAGATTAAAACAATGTGAGGTAACATGCATCCTATATGCCTACCTGAGTGTAGTATAACCATACTTATTAGTGAATAATCAGAATAATGTAAACTGTACGTAAAATGGAGTGAAGATTTCTGCTTGTGTCAACATCTTACTGCGATTAAGACCTTACTCTGATTATGAGAAGTAATCGAATTATTGGTGCACATGTAAAAGTAGTCAGTGTCAACAAAGCCTGTCCATCTCAAAACCTGGACGATGGTCATTAACTTCCCAAAACAAACGCATTTCTCATCTGCCATTTGAACTCATTCCCTACCTAATTGCCTCCGAGTCAATGTGCACTGGTGCAATTCTCTCCAGCAGGAATTTCACCATCTCCAGGAATGGGTTTGTGGGCTGCTTGGGGAATGTCAGCTTCCTTGTGATTTCCCTCTGAAAGGAAACTCCACTTTCAGATAACATACTAGAGTATCTTTATAATATTAATATGCATTTTATACAGGAAGCTTATGATCGTTATAATGTGTGTTTGGAAAGTGCAGCGTTGTTGAACTCACCACACACTGTTCAGCCTGTTTACATGAGCAGGTGGGGCTGATGAGTTGCTCAAGCTGAAGACGTAGTTTCTCATCTTCACCCAGAACCTGATTAAACTTCTTCATAAAGTCCTGAGCTTTGCCTGGGTCTGGGAGATTCTCTGAGAATGAGAGCAAGACAAATTACACAAACCTGTAGGTTTTATTAACCATTCATCCATATATGAGCATATAAGTAGTGTGTGCTTACTAGCGATGGTCATAAGTTTTCCAAACATGGCTGTGGTGTTTGCTTCAGACTGCCGGAAGAGAAAAACAACAGTCATTCCTCCACAACAGCAAAACTCATGTGCATTGTACACAGTCACAAAATAAGAACAAATTGCTGCTTTGATCAACACCACAATTTCTCTTTCATTTGTTTGATTAGCATATTTTTAACAAATATTTTAAATTTTCAAATAACTTCTCAGGCCCAAAAGTTCTGAGTGAGATTATATAATTATAATAATCTATTACAATTGTAACTCAATTACACTGTAAAATGAACATTTTATAGTAAGCATATTCTTTTACTTGAATAGTAAAATTATACTTATGACTCAATTTCTTTAATTGCAACAGTTAAACTTCTAGAAAACTGACAACAGGTTTACAAATGCTTCTCATTACAAATCTGTTTGAAAGCGTGAAATGCTATAATCAGCCGTTCACAAAAATGTTGGAAATTACACAAATGTGAAAAAAAAACAAAATGCATAACTAACACAATTGCATTCCCTAATGCCAGTTAAACTTGCAGCACTTACCAGAGATTGAGTTATCTGAATTCACTGTGAACCACTCAAAAAACAGACCACAAGCTGATCGTGTGAGCAAAGTGCGTATTTTGCTTTGAAACACACAGCGCAAGAGACTACGTAATTAAAACATAGCCATATTGCACTTTGGATTTTAGTTTGTTTGTCAAGATATTTTTCAGAGCAATATTGCAAAACATAACGTTACAGACCTTTTATGTTATTATCAGAAGGGTTAAAATATTTTTGGTTCATTATGAAACTGTGGCAGTACAGAGTACTGAGAGTACAGAGACTATAGCGGCCTACTAGGGTCTAGGGGTTTAATGGTTCGGTTTGTAGGTACAGTTTTAGTACAGTTCAGTATGTGCCATGTTCAGGAAAAAGGACTACATAAATAAAGAAAATAAGAAAAAAATAATCAAACTTAGAACAAAGATAAAAATAAAATAAACACTGCTTTTCAGGTTTTTCAGGAAGGCCTAACAGTTTTCAGGTACAGTAATTGAATAAAGTAATCAAATGAAATGTAAAATAATATCGCATCTTAACTGTATAAATTACAGTTACAAAAGTTATTCAGTCAAGAGCAGTGAGTGATTTATCTATCATTTGTTGTTTCACAAACACTCAGACATCAGCAGGAATATTAGGTTGCTGTCACTTTAAGACAATGTGCGGATCCAATATACCGATCTGAACACATGCATAACCGTCTGCTGGGATACTCAGCAAGAAAGGCATGTTTTAGAATTAAATTTGTGTGAATTTGTCCAAGTGCAAGAAGACTTGAAAGAACTCTATTTGGCATTTGCATGTTCTCTGAGATGTGTGCACACAAAACTTCTCACACAGCGAGTGCATGTTCTCTTTTGAGTGTTCTTGTGCTTGAATTTTTAAATTTCACACAAAATGCAAGTCAGTGAAATGTAAAAAAAAAAAAATGATGCAAGCACGAGACGCTTTTTTTGTGAGTGAGTACCGTGCTTTTAAAAGCGCTGTGTCATACATGCGAAGCTGCAAAAGACACAAGACGCAAACACAATGGCCAAATAAGTTCATCTAGCTCGTTTACACAGAAAAACCCGTTCTGTGTGAATGGACTCTTAGAGTAGGCCTATTTGGTGACTTACTGTAGGCAGTTTGTGTAAGTCCAGCAGTTCTCTAACCAGCCCTCTCAGCATATTCTGACACTTCCACATTTCATTCAGTGCTCTGAAAAAAAAGACGCTCAGCTTGAAATAATTGAACACATCAGTGACATGACTGCTGTTGATAAAAGTACTGTGATACTGTTCAAAACTGTCAGATGGGAACCAGAGACTCTCTCTGCAATCTTATGAAGCTCGATTAAGACTCACTTGACTGCGTTAGTGTCCAGACAGGCATAAAGGTAGTACAGACACTTCATCTTCTCCTCAGTCTCCAGACTGTGAGGAACCATGTACTGTGCAAAGATCTTCTCCACTAGCAACCTAATACACAAACATACTTTAAGAATCTGAAGTTTCCATATTAGACATGCTGCACTGTTTTAATGCAAAGAAATGTCAATGAATCATGAAATCATTTGTGTGTGGCTCTTACTTGTCATCTATGCTGTTCTGGTAGTAGATGTGTAATAGTTTGTCTTTGATCCAGCTGATTTTCAAAGCAGACTCCTTCCCGGCCTCATGGTGCAGGCAGTACTTCTTATACAGCTGAGCCAAACCCATCATTGCTTCTTTACGGACACGCCACTGAAACAAGACATACAAATGTACTTTAAAACACCAGATGGCTTGAAAATTGAGGGATATGTGGGGTCCTGTGTTTTTTCTCACTCTTTGCATTTACATTCTAACAGGATTTGAATTGGGGTTCCACGATACATCAAAATAAAACTGATGTATCAATGTGACTGAGGGCGATCATCAAATCACAATCTGCAAATAAATCTGCAATTTAATTAAATGTATTCAGGTTTCAAGTGTGCAGCTCATGATAGTGTTTCTGCATCTTGGTAATACAGTAAATGAACCAAGGCGTCAAGATCCAGAAATACCATTTCATGAGCTATACATGTTATTGAACACTTAACTCTGACACCTGCAGCGCATATATTTATTGCCAGTAAAATGGAAAAATAAAAACTTGGTTTAACATTTGAAAATGAAGAAATTAAGACTGCTATACTCTAAAATTATTTTATTAAAACACAGAGTATACCCAAGTGTGAACACCCAGTTTTCTTCAAGTTTTTCCCCAAATTGTTCAGAGTAAAAGTAATTTTTCAGCTTTTTATTATTAATTTATGTTCTATGTAGATGCTCTCCCTAATAAAGTCACCCCAATCATTCTATAATGATTCACTTTTTCCAAATGAAGCTATTTAAGTCATATATTGAAAATTCCTGTATTTTTTGTCATATCACAATATATTGCAGAAGAACAAAATACAGTGTCAGTTTTTCTTCCAGCCCTAACTTGAATTGAGCACAGATCTATTTCTTTGTATATTTCTCACCCTCTTGTCCAACATCCTCTCTCTGACGAACCCCAACAGTTGATCATTCACCAGGTTCAGGTCTTTCTTCCCTGCGTTGATGATCGTCACAATGACATCGTGTCTGATTGCCTCCTCCGGGTCATGTGATCTCACTTTCAGAAACTCTGATGTGACAAACATCACAAGTTACACAAGATGCAAAGCCAAGCGATGCTTAAAACTGAAAAATCAGCAAATATCACATTTATCCTGAACACACCTGTAAGATCCTTGGCAAGATCTGGGTGGTTCATCAGGCAGTGGCTAGCAAACTTCACACATTCCAGTCTCACAGGAACGTGAATGTCATTGAACCTTTGAATTCAACAAACACTCAAATTATAAATATTCCAAATCATTCTTTCAGTTCAGTATTTTTAATGGTAGGATGGCCTCACCTGCCCAGAAAACACTGCCAGAGTGGGCGATTCTGAGTAGCCAGTTCAGAGTCTTTTGCTCCAAAGAGTTTAGCCAACAATTTCACCACAGCCAACCTCTCCTCTCCATCATTACTCTATACACACAACAACAAACAGATTTATTCTTGCTCTAAAGGGGTTGTATGCAAGCAGGTGCACAAGTAAGTGTATGCGCATTTAGTTACCTTCAATTTGAACTCAAGTTGTGGCATCACAGAGACGAGGAGCAGAGGGTCAATTGCAAAGAGCTCCTGAATGAGGTCAAATACATGCTCAGACAGATCACTCACGGAGGACTTTCCCATCACCAACACCTGGTTAAAGAACTACAGAGAAAGAGATTCTGAAGTTAATACAATATCTGAATTAATATTTTGTCTTTTTAAAATAGGAATTGAACAATTAACTTTACTAAATTCTGAAATGACAAAATACAAATGGATGACTTTGTGACTCACTGAGGCGATGCAGGTTTCGATGGTCTGAACCGTTCTCTTCAGAAGGGTCTTGGCCAGGTCATATGCCTGCTTATTCAAGTTCTAAAGCACAGAAAGACATTGAACCACACACACTGGTTAAGCTATCTGGGATAGGACTTGGAAATAAGCTGTAACAAGTCATTTGCCTACTTTGTGAGCAGGGATGAGGTTGATGAGGATTGTGTCTAGGAGTTCCTGCGTCACTCCATCTCCCTCCATGATGATGGAACTCATCAGGTCCAACATGTGCATCTGCACTTTCTGATTATGGCTGTTACTGAAAGAGAGAAGCCCTGGTCAATAAAAAGAGCCCAGTTGCGTAACAGTAGAGATGGTTAAACTCACTTAAAATTAAACTCACTTGATGACAGAAAAGAGAGTTTTGAAGAGCTGGATGAAGATCTCATTACAGTCTTCCAATTCAAAACAGATGTTGTAGGACTTCACCCACGCCAGGTTCTGTGCAAGTCAAAGTTTCAAATTTTTAGCTTTGATAATCAAACTACATGCTAAATATTTTATGAAAAACAAGCTTGTAATTATTGCTGCGATGTGGTATGAAAATTCAATTTAAAACATCCATAGACAAAGTTATTTGTCAAAATGCAGAATTGAAAAAATATATAACTGAACTGATTGACTGAATGAATAATCTCACCTCTAGCAAGTAAAAATATCTGTTGAACTGAGGGCTCTTAGTGTCCTCTAATCCCTTCAACTGCCGTGTAATGAAGAGAAAAATTTCCTAGAAGTGGGGGGAAAAAAGTGCAAATTAATGCCATTGGTGTGCCAGTGCTGGAGCAATAAAGCTAATCTCATAGGTAATGGGATTGTGTGCATGATAATAATAATTAAAAAAAAAAATCAGCTTGACATGAGGTTCAAGTTTGGGATCAGTTTTAAAATATTATACCTTGAGCTTGTCATGTGAGGTGTATGGGGCCTCCGGAGCGTATATCCTGAAGATGTCAGCGAGACAGCAGGCCACAAGTAACCGTACATCCTTGTTAGGGTTTCGTAGGAAGAACTCAGAGGCCAGGTGAAGAGCTAGAGCCAAATACTGTTGCTTTTCCTCCTCTGAGTCTTGATCCATGTCCATATATGTCTTGACCACCAGCTATTAGACAAACAGGTGTCATTTAATACCCATTTATAGTTTCTCTTATACACGAAGTATCCCAAACAATTTAATCATTTTGTAAAATAAATACATTTTCTAAAATGGTAAATTTATCTGTAATTTACACATTACAAATCTTTTTAGCAACACTGAAAAACTCTAAAGGCACACTTTAACCAAAAAAACATTAAGACAAATAACCACTGTTTAAAATCCAGCAACTCCTGTGAAGTGAAGGGAATGCATTATCTTGTTTGTAAAAGATAAGATTATCATTACAGATATAATCAGTTTTGGGCTTGTTACTCATTAATAGTTCCTCCTTTCAAAAGTAATATTACTTTACCTATTAGTTTCTGGCAACAGTAATTAGACTACTAGTTATATTACTTTTTCTTCACGCCCCACAGAAGTTGTAATTGTTTATCTTCCCCGTAGATTTTTTCTAAAATGTTACTAACATATTTCTGTCTCATCATTTGACCAAAATCAACATTAAGTCGCAGTCAGAAGTTATTAGAAACACTCAATGGTGATTGAAAGTGACTAAAGTAAAAGTGTATTCATCTCATTAATTGTCATGTGTAGCTACAAGCTAATTGTACCATATACAATTATATTTCATGATGTATTCTATCAGAAGAAGTTACAAGAGTTCGTAAGAAAATGTTTAATTTTCCAAAAAAGATTTATAATTCTAATAATATAATTCATATCGGGGTCAGAGGGATGCGGATGGGCAAGCCATGTAATTGCAATATTTACATCCACTGAATGTAAGCTTTTCCATATTCCAAGCTTGCCTGCAGCACTGGTGACTGGTGGCAATTATGAAAATAAATCTAGGAATTATTGGATTGTTGGATTTTTAAATCAGTAGGGGTTGAGGCATCAAAAGTCATTAAGTACCAAGGAACTGCCCAACACTGGTTAAACAAAATAGTTCAGAGCACAAATAGTTTTACTGCATTTTGCAGACATATGAACTGCAACTGATTCAATACACACTGTTGTGCTGGGAGATGACTGCTCTTAGACAGTACTATGACAGAGAGAAAGACATTGAAACTGAAAGCCCTTCAAAACCCTGCCTGTGGCAGGCAGCAGAATGACAGCACTCTCGCTATCTCAACCACATGTAAAAGCTTTGAACAACCAGCAGACAGAAAGGAATAAAGATAAGCAGCTCGAATCTGACTGCACAGACTAACCTTTACTGCAACAGAACCAAATCGCAATTTGGCAAAATACACATTATTGTCTTGCTTTTCAGAGCAAAAGAGCATGTTAATTTTTTTTTTAATGGGTATTTAGTACATAGACATGTAGATCTTGAATTCAGCAGAACACAAATAGGGTTTATTAAACACTGACTTTGGCAATCAATGCCTCATGCTTCAGGGGACACACACGTGTAAACAGAGGTGGACACACTGGTCACCTCTGGACCACAGGAGAAATAGTCAATAGAAAATCATAAAATCCATACTAACATAAAACAGTTCTAATATTATTGATGAGCATTTCAGGAGTGCTGATATTTAGTATAATCTGTGTACACAATATTCAGGATTATGTATGTGGTGCTGAGTGAAAGTGGAAACAAAAATTAAGCTTCTTCAAATAATAAACGTAATTCTTTGCTGTGACCCAGAAGAAATACCCTATTCGGTGTAGCTGTCCAAAATGTTTCTAAAATAGAGAAGAGAGAAATTTAGACATCACCAGAGTGAATTTTAGGAGCATGAGAGATGGAAGGGGGTGCTTTCTAGAAAGCGTGGTTTAGACAGAGTTATTTTTGGGAATAGAAATTATTATTACTATTATTAGCACTCGTTAGCATGACGGACTACACATAATTTTAATAATATAATTGATGCATAAAACAACAATCAGAATGGTAAAAGTCAAAGAAAAAAAATACAATCATACTGAGAGCAAGCAATAGCTCTCGGACAGCTTGTCTAAGAAAAAATTCAATGAGTAAAGGAACCTGAGGTTAAGTAGCGCTCACTTGTTGTGGCTGTTTAAGCACTTCAACAGACACGCCAACATGCTCCAGATAAGGTGCATGAGACCCAGGCATGTTCTCTGCTCTAATCTCTCTAATCATAAATACCATTGGTTCTAATAACGTACTGGTTTTATAACTGATGGATGCGCATAATCTTCAGGAATATAGACATTTCTCTGTTCTTGCTCCACTTCATCTGCCATTAAATGTATTGCTCTTAATAGCTCTGTCAATGCCATGTTTTCTGTAGAACTTCTGCTTATGAGAGCAGAAGTTCTACAGAAGGTGGCACCAGCACCTGATTTATGTTAATCATAAAAGGTCATTTAATCATATTATAATCGTTTAGCATTAATAAGTGTATTTATTAACAATATTACATGTTTATTCATTGGAAATTTGACTGTAAAGCTCATTGCTTGAATTCAGATCGAGAGAAAATTAACTTCTTAACAGTAACGTGCAAAACCAAAAAATGTTTAATATGTAAATATGACTCTTATTACACGTTCCATACGACAACTTCAGTAATTTTAAAAGGAGCACTCTTTACTTCCTTTGTGTATTCAGTCACAATTTGAAGAAGTTTTTGTTTTTCATGAGACTTCTCCTTTTCCATATATTGGGGAGTCAGTAAGTGTTTCTTTGCCGCCATCTAGTGGTAATTGTGTCTTTTTTAGAAAAAAGTTGTTTGCGTAGAAGTGTTAGTTAAGCATGTAGTAAGTAGTGTCACGTGATGGACGCACACCGAGCTTACGCTATTATTGCTCAGTACTGATAAACGGTCCATGCTGCACAGGTACAGCTCAAACGAGTAGCATTGTTTCATTTCACTTTCGTTTTGTTTGCCGTTTGATATTTCTCATATGAAACAGAAATGGCACCTCTTATCAGTTGTGCAATATGGTGGTTGCACCAGTGCGACCTCTAACAAAATTAATTCGCAATGGTACAAAAAATGGTCGCAAAATGCAATCTGGAACCCTGAAATAGCAAATGTAAATTATATTATGGAAATTGAATTATCGTTTTGCTCCAAACGTTGCACATATGGTACTGAAAATGTAAATTTAAATGTAGAAATACATTGTCATTTTACATATTATATTGACATTTTGCATATTACATTTCAAATGGAATATTTCTACGCATATGCTTCCATGCACTCTTCCCTGCAAATATCATCTTTCATTAGCACTGAATCCTTTTAGATCTAGGACCCAGGAGAAATGATTTTCCCTACTTTCTACCCCTCTCTGGCGGCTGTGTGAGAGCTTGTGAGCTTGGTGGAGTGGGGGAAGGGCAGCCAGTGCTGAGTTGAGCGGACACAAAACAGCACAGTGGCAAAACCAGGAAGCCAAGCAGTCAGTCCAATTCCCTCCAAAAGACTCGGACTCTACTCTAACAATCACAATTTGAATTTGAACAATTTTGCTCTCAAAAAATTTCTGGAAATATGTGAGACGATTTCTACAAAGAGCTTGCAATTCTTTAGTTAGTTTTTCAAAGGACATGTGAGAGAAAAAAGTAATTTGTGGGTGTCTTTCTGCTGTGTTTTTGATTTGGCAAATATAAGCAGTAAACACGGGTGGGGGGGGGGGGGGGGGGGAATTCCAATTTATTTCCTGTCAGTGACCCAATTCATGTTTACTTAATGAACAGGGCACAATACAATAATGTATTGTAATACAATAATAATACAACACATTAGAAACACCACACAAATTGAAATGTAGGACTGAATTTTTTTTTACAAGTGCAGCTTTGTTGCATCTGAATGTGTAAATGTCTAATGCGTACAATCTCTTCCCAGAATATCAGGATTAGGAGGATGAGACAGCAACAATGCTATTACACTAGAGCTGAACGATTAAAGGGTTAGTTCACCCAAAAATTAAATTTCTGTCATTAATGAGGGTCTTGGAACAATATGAGTTTGTCATGTCTATCCACACCTGAAAACCTTCCTTCATCTCCGGAACACAAATTAAGATATTTTTGATGAAATCTGAGGGTTTTTTTTTTATCCCCTGTAGACAGCAACGCAAGTACCACATTCAAGGTCCAGAAAGGTAGTAAAAACATAATTAAAATAGTCAACATGGCCGCAGTGGTTCAACCTTAATGTTATGAAGTGGCAATACTTTTTTGCGCAAAAAAAGAAATTCTAACAGTTTCTTTTCTCCCTTCATTCTCCTACGTTCTTTACATTCAGCGCTTCAGGTTCTACGACAGAACGTCGACTCAGTATTGACTCATAATGAGCCATTCTGACATAGAATCTGGAAGCACTGAACGTTTTGTTTTTGCACACAAAAAGTATTCTTGTTGCTTCATAACATTAAGGTTGAACCACCTTACTATTTTAACAATGTTTTTACTACCTTTCTGGACCATCGGATTTCATCAAATATATCTTAATTTGTGTTCCAAAGATGAACGAAGGTCTTACGGGTTTGGAACAACATGAGGGTGAGTAATTAATGACAGAAACTTCATTTTTGGGTGAACTAACCCTTTAAACTGTATTTGCGATAATAGGATAAAATATGACAAATTTAGATTTTTTTTAACCGCAAAGGCTGCGATATTATCATTCTGATCACATGACACGCGAGTGTAAAGCAGTGTGCAGAGGAAGCATCAACTTGGCATGCTATGCATACAGGCTTGACCTACAGGAAAGAACAGTTTGTTTAATCTACTAATTTTGTGTTGATCATACTATACAATAAGCGTGGATAGTACGAACAGCAATACCAAATTTTGAAAATGTGGTGCTTTGAAGCGCTGTTGAGCGGATTCGTAAACACCTCTGATTGGGCTTTTTGGTCACCAGATATGTCTGATTGGCTACAATAAATAATGCATGGGAGCGTTTGAAAGCACATGGAAGTGTTGGAATTTGAAAGCGTTTTCAAAGAGGAAGCACTTTCAAACGCTCCCGTGTGTATCTGCAATCACTCAGCGAACAGCATCATTGATGACTATTTGCAACATGTTTTTGAAGCGTTGATCATTGTAGCCAAAGACTAATGAGCACATGAACAACTGACAATCAGAGGTGTTTACAAATCCGCTCAACAGCGCTCAAAGAGTCACATTTTTAAAATTTCAGTACCAATTCCAGATTCGATTCTGAGCTTAGTGCTTAACCACAGATACGCGATGACGCTGCGTGTTTTAGAAACCCCGTATTCTGCTTGCTTCCAATTCCTCACACACACCACTCGAAACTTCCATAAAATAATCTTTCATAAAGTTCTTAAAATGACATTTGCTGACTCCATTGCACTGCGTTGTGAGAAAAGTGCGCTATGCTTGATGTTACACTTTGCGGTGTGTGGTCTCAACCGCCAGTATTTTCCACACAAATGCTCTATGAAGGCATGATTTATGTAATTTGGAATGCAGTGGGCTTATATATAAAAAATGTGAAACTCAGACAAAACACTGCTTTCAATTTCAAATGATCATCTGTACTTTGTGAAGAGAGCATGCGTCTATGTGTGACTGCGTGCAAGCGGTTAAATGTACTTGATTCTCAAAATGGTTTTATGATGTGAAATTAATATAAACAGTCAGTTATGTCATAAGGGATTAAACAGAGAGGAAAACCCACATCTTATATTTCAAAAGAGATTTTTGCATTAGTGTGAATGCAGCTTATTAGTTCACCCGCTATCTATAATGACATCAGTAATAAACAACAGTAAAGATTAGTCAGCTCTTGAATGGAAAACGTTCATATACTCTTAAATACAGAAAGCACTCTTTGTTTATTGCTTGTAGGGCTGCACGATAACAAGAAAAATGATAATCACGATTATTTTCCACAACATTTTAATCACGATTACTAATCACGATTATTCTGTTGGTTAATAACTTTTATTTCACTTCAGAACTTTTTTATTTTCTTCAGTATTTTTATTACAGCTATATATATATATATATATATATATATATATATATATATATATATATATATATATATATATAAACATTATAAACAAAACAAATTAATAAAAACAAAATACTGATCCAGATTTATTACTTATCATTAGCTAATATACCTAATGTATTTTAATGCTAACAAACATTATTTTAATGTGACAATTTTTAAAAATGTTTACAAAGTATGTACACCTACATGAGACTATTTATCAGTAAACACTGCCTTTTTCTAAATTCTGCTGGGTGCACATATGTTCACATATAGTATTGTATGACCAGCCAAATATCGCTCGCTTTATCGTAAACTTTTAAATCTGTTTGGCAGAATATGCTGAATATACTGTATGACGCTAGGTGTCGCTGTAATATCGGACAAATGACCAAGTGCATCTTTATAATGGGCGAAGTAGTTACACTATATTAGGGAAAAATGTTAAAATAACACACCATTAGCTAAATGAGGTCTATGTCCAGAGCAATGTAGTCTCGTCCAGTTATTCAGAGATGCTGCCCTGATCATATTAGATGCGTTGTCTGTTATCATGCAGACGAGTCTTTCCTCAATCAAACCCCATGCAGAAATCGCTTCTTTGAGACGCGTTGCAATAGATCCCGCGGCATGGTCTTGTGGGAACAATGAAGTTTGCAAAAGCTTGATTTTTATTTCAAACTCGCTGTCAATAAAATGAACAGTAAAGCCCAGATACGGCTCCGTAGTTCTACTTGACCACAAGTTGGTTGTGGCAGCAAAATATTCAGCACTGTGAATTTCTCGTTCTATTTCCAGTCGGCATTTCGCATACAGCACAGGCAGTTATAAAAATAGTTGCGTGAGGATATGCTGTATCTTTTGTCAAGTGTGGCAGTCATTTTTTTAAACCCTTAATTGCTTACGATGTTTATTGGACAAATATCCTAGGCTAATTCGAAACACGTTATTTCCGCGTGTCTTTGAGAGCAAGGCGAATATGGTACTACGTTGAGCAATGTCCCCATTATTGTTGTTGTCTGTGATATTGTATTTTATTGTGGCTTCTAAGGTGGTTGATGAGGTTTGTGTTACCCTGCGACAACTGTACGGCACAGGAGCACAGTTTGCATATGACTGGTAAGTTACCTAATCAACATCACTTTCACTGAACCCGAAATACTTCCAAACAATGGAGTGTGACCCTTTTTTGGAACTAATGAACGCACTTCCTCACCTTCCTCTTGTTGCTCTGCCACTACATTCGTTTAAGATGAATGACTGTAAGCTTATCGCGTGATGCCAACTTCTGCTACGCCATGAAAGCGCGCTTGAAATCTAAACACCGTCATGTGAGACATGTGACACAGTTTATCATCCGTACACTCTCAACCCGTAAGAAAAAAATACTTGGTATTTACACATTGATATCGCGACGATTATGGTTAATTAATCGTAGGAGACAGATATCGTTATCGCGATTAAAATACGATTAATCGTGCAGCCCTAATTGCTTGTAATGTTCTTTTTGTTCCTCTTTATTATTTACTAGCCTATATGTTTTGTATTATTTACCTTATTTAAAATTCTTAACATGCAATCGCATTACATCTTTTTAATTAATGTGATCATTTTAAAAAGTATATATAATAGCATATGTATTTAAATAAATAAAAAAGATAAAATTTTATTAATGATAATTAAGAAAAAATCTTTTTGGAAGTGCATCCAAACAAAGTTCATTTTTTTTGTTGGGCCAACATTATTTTTAGAGCGTAATACATTAGCTAATAGAGCTGCAACTAACGATTATTTTTTTCGGTTAGTCGACTAATCTAACGATTATTTTTTCGGTTAGTCGACTAATCTAACGATTTTTTTCGGTTAGTCGACTAATCTAACGATTATTTTTATTAAGGGTTTTTTTTATTAATCTAGTGATCTTTTTTTTTTACTAAGAAGTTAGAACTAATTTAGCAGTTCATTGAGGTGTAGAAACACTGGGACACGCCATTATGTAATAATACGATTTGATTTTTTTTCCTCTTGCGCTGTCTGTAATGCAGCGAGTCTTTGCGAGCGCGCAGGGCGGGAATCAGGAGCGCGAGCAACTCAAACCTTGCACATGCGAAAGAGAACGTCCGCGCACATCCAAATAAACTTCTTTGAAATGCAAAACGTGTATCTCGATTTGCTCTAAATATTTTATTTGCGAGACGAAGATTTTCTCCTCAACTCAGTTCACGCGCGCCCGCAATGCCCTTTTGCACGCTCAAAATATGATCTTGGGCGCCCAAAAATTTGGCAGAGATCCAATTCCATAGGTGGTACGCCATTTCGGTTCTGCAAAGGGAACAAAGGACCATTTTATTTGGCCTCTGTTTAAAGTATTCCCATACTTTTGATAATCGTGGTCTAGGTTTTTGTGATAGAATGGAACTTTCTCGCCATTACGCGAGATGAATGTAAACAGTGTGACGCGCCGACGCATTTCACGCACGTCGACGTATTTTCGTAGTCGACGTAATCGATGACGTCGATGCAGCACTATTAACTAACATTAACTAACATTAACTAACAATCAGCAATATCTACATTTGTTACAGTAATTATTCTATGTTAATGTTAGTAAATAAATATACAACAGCTCATTGTTTAATCAAGTTCATTAAATATAATATTAACAGAAACAACTTTTGATTTTAATAATGTATTGGTGAATGTTGGGATTAACATTAAGATAAATAAATGATTTAGAAGTATTTTTATTGTTAGTAAATGTTAACTAATATATTAACATGTTAAGATCAAAACATTTTCAAACAATATCTAAAATAAATAGCATATTTAATTACAATAGGTGATTCTCTACAGTGAAGCGGCAGTGGATTCCAGACCGCACTGAACAGGAAACTTTCCCAAAACATACTGATAAGTTGTACTTTTCTCTCAGTCAGAGGTACAGACAATATACATCATTATTTTCTAGTGTTTGAAAAATGAAAAGGAAAATAAATGCTTTAACATAAGTTGAAGTTAGTCATTCTAAATAATTCAAGATTTAGAAAGATAATTTCGTGATAAATCACTCAAAATATATATATATATTGAAGCGGCAGTGGATTCCAGAATCCACCCCTTCAACAGAAACATTTTTTGATAAACTTTTTGAAAGTCTCCTCATATCCTGAAAATCATAAATGGTCATAAACGGTCTAACTGTATTTTTATAAATATCGTCTGTGGAAGGCGTAGGACCATAAGATGTAAATCCAATCATTATATTCGGTCCAAATGAAATAATGTCCTACCTCTCTGTCAACCAATGTTTTTTTTTTTTTTTTTTTTTTTTTTACATACTCTCGCGCACCCTGCTCGTGTAGACATAATACGTTATCAGCACATTTTATGCTATGCAGAGTTTACACAGACAGACCTCAGTAACAGAGCACTGCAAACAAACAGCAGCCACCTTTCCTACTGAATCAAAACAACAAGCTTATAGTGCCTTCACGCCATAACTACCGTAATTAAGAGATGGCAACCCCGAGCTGTTCATGTCCCTCAGACTCTGAATTATGCATATCCATGTCAGAGTATCAACACCGAAATGAGACTGCAGCAGTCAGGTACAAGCCCTCTAAAGCCAGGGACACACTTAAAGACTAGTTGAACCATTCTAAGACTGAACTGAACACACTTAAAGACTGTTTCCTTCGACTGGAGCAGATTTTAATCTTTGACAGTCAGAGAAGAAAATATGTTTACGACTGAGTCAGACCGCTACACAACACATTTAACGATTGGTGAATCATGACGGGACGTTCTGCCGAACTCAACTGTGCGAGATCTTGTACCGATACAAACATGAATATCAAGAGATAGCCGCAGCTACTTATTTGCAGTGCATTTTTTGCATTAAAAAAACAGGAAAAAAATAACCCTATTGTAATAAAATAATAAAAGGATACTTAGGGAGTTTTTACACTGGGCACATTTGCTGAGGTCTGAATCCGAGCGCGATTGTTCCCGGCGCCCCGCGTTGGTCTGGTTTCACACTCAACTGAAACCTAGTGCAGTTGCGTAAATATTTTTTTTTCGCGTTATTCACAGTATTCTGAAGTGCCCACGATAACAATATTGTACATGTTCATTATCATGATATATCATATTACCATATATGGGCACATGTCTAATGTAGCCAACACAAAACAAACTGTTTCAGGCCTCTGCTACAAGTACAGTGTTTGAGGGTGGGTCAAACTAAATGTTCATGGGCAACCAGTAAAGACTGTAGGCATTATGCAAATTTGTTGTAATCTGACATAGGTTTGTGCAGAAAATAAGGCAGGAATTACTGATTCGTTTCAGGCAGTTCAGAAGCTTTCCTTTTGGGACACCATAACTTTAATGGTCGTGTAATTTGATCTTTGAAACTTTGCAGACTTTTTGAAAGGGAATATCCAAAAAAGCATAATAGGGGCACTTTAAGACATGTAGTTTTATTGAGCTAGCTTTAACTACATTCAATTTGAGTGCAAACAAATTGATTATATTAATTTTAGCCTCTGTAAAATGAGAAACAATTACAGTGTTATTATACATTTAAGATCTGAGTAATGACAATTAACTGCATGTATGTACTATAGACTTAGGGTTAGGATGAGGGTTTGGTTTAGGGGTCAATTGCATGTAATTATACATAATTTCTAGTTATTACTATAGTAGATACATGTAGCATATGTAACAATGACAAGGCATAATAAAGTGTTACCTAAGCTTGTTTTAGTGGTTGGAATTAAAATGCTCTCAAGCCGAAATCCTTGGGGATCTAAAAATTACTTGCTAACTTGCACACCTCCACGTCTCAAATGATATTCACTAGATACAGCTCGACTCCCTCTTTCAGTGCATCTCTAAGGGACTATTTTTTCAGAGTTTTATCATCTGTGAAGCTCAAAAGTCTCCTAGGTGCAAGTCTGATCAAAATAAGTTACGAAGCCTCTATACTCAAAGCCCTAACTCACTGCATGAGCAATAGGAATATATTGGTTTCATTTTTCAAACATTATTAGAGCACTAATATTGGAACACTAACATTCACCAAGGCATCCGTTTATGAATCAAAAGTTTATTTACCTAGAACTAAACAAGGCTCAGAGTTGGTATGTTACAGGAAATCGTCGGACTATGTCATCAGTACAGTACAGACATAGTAATCCAAGTTTATCAATTAATCTAATATCTAATATATAATGTGCAGTACTGTTTTCAAATAAAGCATCTAATCGGCTAAAATAAATGTAAAATGAACTCAGTTTCAATTTATTCATTTCTGTGATTTGACTGCATTTGCCACCACATTGGCTCTTACCTTGAGTCGTTTGACGACTTCATCGTTGCTGATCTTATCAGTGATCTCTTTGACACCCAGTGGGTAGATGATCTTTCCGTCCCCAGCTGGTCTTTGCTGCTGAGGCTGCTGCGGGAACTCCATCATCCTTCTCCAGACAGACAGACGGTCCTCTACTGGCCTCTATAGGCAACAACACTAAAGTTCAGCACACAAACCCACCACACCACAGCAAAAACACTAAAATACACCTTATGCACTTCAACTTCCTGCTGCCTGAGCGTGTAGTTAAGTACCCTAAAACCGCGGAATGACACGGAAACCTTACAGAAGAGTGTTTGCGAGAAAATCCTGAATAAACGCACGAAGCTAATGAAGCTAATAGCAACACTAGCCCGAGAGCTAACGAGACCCGATCCGCTACCGCGCTTTTACTCTAAAACGCATTACTAACTAGGCATTTAAAGCTCTCCTGATAAGGGTCTCCACATATTATGCACGTTCAGACATAACCACACAACTTGGATAATAATGTATCTTTTAAAAGCACCACAGAGAGTAAAAGAGCTCTTTGAGCGGCTAATGGCCTAGCCGTCAGCTCCAGGCCTCAAACTATTCAACAAACATCCAGCCAACACTCACATTTACCTTTTAAAATCAAAACCCGCCGGTTCCTGCTACCCCAAAAGCATTTATCCCATATCTCTCACTCGACACTACTCCACGGCGGCCGTTATCCCAACTTTAGACGGTAAGAAATCTGAATTGTTTACTTGTTTTCTCTGTATAAGTTCACTCAGCGAGGCAAACAGCGACCACCAACTTCATCATGCCATACAAACTGTGTGAATTAAACTCCCTCGAGCGACCCCAGCCGCCTCACAACCGCTTACAAACAATACCCCGGTCTTTACCTCACAGACAAGTCGTTGTTTTAATTCATGAGTCAGGTTCGGGTTCGGGTTTGGGTGTTTTTTTTAGTTTCGGGCACAAAGCTCCGTCTTTTTCATTCAGGGCTGTTGTGAACGTCCTCGCGTGGAAAGTGGAGGCGCAGCGACCCCGTTGGCTGAAAGTTGGTATAGCGGGGCACCGATGGAGGGAGAAACGTTACCATAAATATTAGAAAACAAACGGCTGAAATTGTGGTTCAGCTTAGTCAAAGAACTTGTCACTGAACTTGGTTTACCGTAAACATTACAAAAGAAAAGCCCCTACATATAGAGCGTCAGCCTCTGAATGTGTACTGTACTACAGCACAACAGTACCTGTTCGCAATTACATTCATCCTAAAAATTAGTGAAAAATAACAGTGTATATTTGAGTGTGAGAATGTCAGAGTGAAAATGTATTTTTTATTAATAATAATAATAATAATAATAATAATAATAGCATTCTTGAGACTTGGGACAAAACAGGTTACATTTGTTTGTGGAACATAAAAAATATTTTTGAAAAAAATTGTGTAAAATATTTAGAGGTGATCTATATTTATTTGAGGTTTGTATAATCTCCAGCCTTTTATATTTATTTAACATATCCTGCACCCTTTTATTCACATTCCCTTGCATAATTGTATTGTATAGATTATTTTTGAACATACATATTTTATATCTAGTTTATCTCGAAGCCTCACCAAGACTTGTGTTTAAAATGAGGCGTCGGAAAACACTCAAGGGCTGCATCCGAAATCGCCTACTTCTCTGCTATTGAGTAGGCGAAAAGCAGTAGGCGAGCGAATAAGTATGTCCGAAACCTTAGTAGTCACAAAAGAGTAGGCGAGAATTACCTCGGCGACGTACTATTTCTCGCGAGATTCGGACGTACGTCTACTTAAAGTGCGTCCGAAATCGCCTTCTTCTCTACTATATAGTATGGGGAAAGTAGTAGGTGAGCGAATAAGTATGTCCGAAATCTTAGTAGTCACAAAAGAGTAGTCGAGAAGTTCCCGGATGGCCTACTGTATCCGCCCAGATTCCTGAGCGCTTACCGATAAGTACTTTTCTATCCCAGGAGGCCACGGGAGAGGATACGTCAATCAAACACGGAGGAGAAAGAGGCATTTTCAAATGTGAGTACTGAAAACCAAAAACATGGTTCCTTGAATTAAAATTGCATTTGTTGAACTACTGTAAACTGTTGAAGTGTTGAAGGTGTAAAGACGCTAGGCAGTATAGTTGTGATTTTGCTGTAAAAACACGGTTTATTATGTACAGCTAACAGGGGAGCTCTAGTAAGCTCACGTCACCAAAGTGGATTTACATAAATTCTGAACCATACACATCATAAAGACGCTTACTAAATGTTTATTTAACATCTGACAGGGAAATATTCAATAAGTATTGCAGATGATGAGCTCATCACAACATGAACTAGACATCTGAGTGATTTATGTGGGCTATTATGTAGAATTCAACACTGCTTACATTACATGAATGTATGTAATATAAATAAACTAATGTACAAGTAACTAGACATAAGTTATCTATTCTATTTGACTGTTTGTACTGTTAAAAAATGAAGGAACATTTGTATTGGATAAGAAGTCAGTTAACATATCAGCAACTACCTCAACAATTAAATGTAGTATTGAGCACATAAATCACAGAGTAATCTTGTCTGGATGTTACAGAGTCAGATGAACACATGTGTTTATCCGGTGGAGAGAGACTGATGAAAGAAGGCTCTGAAGGAGTATAGTACAGAAATTAATAATATATATATATATATATATTTAAAAAATAAGTTTTAGTTTATTTCAATTATTGTAACAGAGTTATTACAGCATTTTTCTGATTCTTGATTTCTGTGCATTTGCTGCAGAGTTTCTGTGGTGGAGCAGGACTTACAAGGAAAGGTGACGGCGGCATTTGTGGGAAAAAGAAACCAGCAACTGGACCAAAATCACCCTTTATGTTCAGAAAAAAAAAAATACACAGGGATTGAACATCTTAAAGGCGAGTAAATAATGAATGAATAAACGTATGTTTGGATGAACTAACCCTTTAAGCCCCCAAACAGAAACTGTTTTTATCCAAAACGACTTCCAGTGCTCTTATTACATGGACGATACCTCTGGATCAACCTGGAGTAAAGTGACTTGCTCAAGGACACACTGGTGGAGACAGCTGCAGAGATCGAACTAGCAACCTTCTGCTTACCAGTTCAGTGCTTTAGCCCACTACACCACAAAAATAATAAAGCTATTTTTTTTTAGCTTTACAATTAGCTTGTAAAAATGGCAAGAAACAGAATGCTGACATGAATTGTAAAATGTTTTAATCTTTAAATGTTTTACAGGTAGTCATGGAGAGCAAGCACACAAATGTTTGGAGCAGGCACAGCGCCAGCCAGATTGTCCCGCACATCTTCTCCGACTCTTGCTTCAAGGTTGTGGGGTTCAGGTGTCCATCATCATCATGGTCTTCCTCATGCTCTGGATCAATGATATCCCCATTGAGAAGAGCAGCAATGAGGGACATGATGGATGGCAAAGACAGGTGAAGGTGTTCACGGTGGTCAGCTGCTTCATCAGAATAAAGCTGCAGAATTGGCACAGCTGTGTTGAGATAGCAGAAGGATGGACAGTAGGATGTGGGGTTCAGCGCCCGTAAATACGTGATTATTAGTACAATAAGTCTGAATAAAGCTTTGTTTCATGTGTTGTTGACTTGTATATGTATTTATTTATTGTGCTTACTTTTATTCATTCTTTTACTCATTTATGTTTCCTATTGTTGTCAGTAAATAAAATATAATTAATTTAATAATTCATGCTTTAAATCATTGCTTGACTGAAAATTGAGATGTATTCACTTTGACTGCACTTGTCTAGTGTGTGTTCATGCATAGCTGTCATATGACAAAACAAATGACATTTTGCTTGTTTTACTAAAATATTTTCAGTAAGAAGTAATATAATGAAGTATTGGGCAGCATTAATCATTATTGTGTGTAAGTGTTGGGGTGGGCTAGCAATGCAATTCATTCTGGGGTAATCTTATATTTAGTTGTAATACATTTTCTGAGTACAAAATCAACATTCTTCTCCAAAGGCAGGATCTTCGAGCAGCTGCCTGATGCTGAGGAAACCGTACGAGGTAGGGTTGAGTTACTGATGCTATGAGGTGTTAGTGCAGCTGTGACTCATGTCTTTTTTATTATTATCTATTGCAGAACTTAGAATTACATACAAGATCAGAGAAAATACCATGGTTGTATCTTTAACAATAAACAATCTTTAACAAAAAAGAAAAAAAAAATGGGTTTGTGTACATTATAATATGAGATTAAATGGAGAGCACAAAAAAGCACAATAAGGTTAAATATCTGAATAATTCATCATAATGTATCAAAAATATATATATTTATTTTGTTATTTATAACCCTGATGAATGAAATGAATTCTTAAATTCAAGAAAAAGAGGGAAACAAAGGAGATTTAATTCACTTTTGCTTGTGGATGAAAATGTTTGCATATAAAATAAAGGATAAAACTGGGTCACATTAGGGTTGAAAATATAAGAACTGAAATTAACCGCAAATTTATTGGTACAATCACAAAATAAATGGGGAGCTGTTTCTTCAACAAGACCAGAAAATGAGCAAGTTTAATCAATATCAAGATATTTACAGATAGATGAATTAAACCTGTCACTCATATCTTTTAAGTTGTTGCGCTTGCGATAACGTCGTAGGTCACATGATAATGTCAACATGGCGGATGATTTCTGGATATTTACTCCAGTATATACTGATGGATCTAAAGATGGTAATACAGGGAGAACAGGTTTTGATTTTAGTATTCCATCCTTAAACTTTTCTATTAACATCAGTTCATTTATCAGTATATATTGTAGAGCTGATGGCAATAGCAACAGCACTACAGTGGATAGAAGAGACTCAAATCAAAAAGGTTATACAGTACAGATTTCAAGTCATTGCAATCATTCACATCTCACAGTAGACAGGATATAGTAAATGAGATATATGACAATCTGTATAGATTTAAGAATATGAACATCATGATAATATTCATGTGGATACCAGCTGATAGGGGGATAAAGGGCAATGAACGGGTTGATAGATTAGCAAAACAGGCTTTGGAAAATGAGGAGATCATGAATATCTCACTTAGTAAATATGAAGCAAAAGCAGTAATTAAAGCATATACCACTAAGGAGTGGCAACAAAAATGGGATACAGGAAATACACGACATCAACTTTATGAAATACAATGTGAAGTAGGAGTAGTGAGGATAACTAAAAGAAGCACCAAAGAGGAAACTATTCCAACAAGATTAAGGGTTGGACATACCATGCTGAATAAAACCTTAACATTTATAAATAAACATCCAACAGGATTATGTGAGTACCGTGGAATAGAGGAATCAGTATAACATGTTATTTGTGTCTGTCAAAAGTATAATAATGAATGAGAAACAATGAAGAACGAACTTAGAAAGGTGGGAGAGGATGAACTAAATCTTAAGATTATATTTACTAATGGATTAGAGAGATTTTTTTATTTTAAGAGAACAGAGCTGATCTGAATTTACGAAATGGGTAAACTCTGGTCCACATTCCAATACAGTAGGTGGCGATAATGCACCTTAACGTTGGGCCTACCTGCCACTAAACCGAAGAGGAAGAAGAAGTTGTCCGTCTGGTTTTCTTTTACTTTCCTTCCTGTAGGAAAAACTTGTAAACAGTGGATTTGTCGTAGGTGTCTTACAAAAGGGGCACAACAGAATGCCAAAGAAAAAGAAAAACGGACTGAGTCCCTCCCGAACCCCGATGCAGGCGGCTGAGTACGGGAGCGGTTCCGAGAGTCGAGCGCACGGAGCAAATGGATCTTTTGTGACCCGGGCGGACTCATCATATAGTAACTTTGGGTCAATGCAGTCCAGGACTGGTCAGTTGGAATCTCAAAGGCGAGACGAAATCATCCAGAGAATGCAGGAGATGTTTTCACATCTGGATCCAGAAGTCATTTACATGGTACTCTCAGAGGCAGATTTTAAAGGTAAGAGTAAATGGCCACCACTGGTTGTAATTTTAGCTGGTGTCTGATTAAAGTTACTCGGAAGATTATAGGAGACAGCACACAGTCCAATAAGATAAAATCAACTACTGTATATATAGGTACGTTTTTTGTTGCTCTTTCCATCTTAAGCTGATAGATTTGTTTTGAAACTGGTCTTCTCTTAGTGCAAGCAGGTCATTATCTGGCTGACCAACTACTATGTTCCACAACCAGCTTGACCACCTTAACCTAGTGTGGCCTGCTGGTAGCAGGTTTGTTGTTGGTCAAAGATTGCTAAAGACCAGCTTGTATTCCTGTCATGTATTCCTGTCCTGTCTTCAGTGTCACATGATTCTTCAGAAATCATTCTAATGTACTGATTTGTCACTTAATTATTAATAATGGCTCTTATTATTATCAGTGCTACCGAAGAGTTTTTACTTCTTAATATTTTTGTGGAAACTGTGATCATTTTTGTCAGGATACTTTGATTAATAAAAGTTCAGAATATTTATTTGAAAGAAATCTTTTGT
This sequence comes from Zacco platypus, assembly GCA_038088235.1. Classification (NCBI taxonomy): domain Eukaryota; kingdom Metazoa; phylum Chordata; class Actinopteri; order Cypriniformes; family Xenocyprididae; genus Zacco; species Zacco platypus. The sequence continues at coordinate 14,553,337 of CM076084.1, forward strand.
AACATTATAAACATCTTTAATATTTTGATTAATTTAATGCGTCTTTGCCAAATAAAAGTATTTATAACATTATTTTTAACTCTTACCATTAAGGTTGGGGTATGACAGTTTCTTAAATGCAGAAAATCTTTTACTTTTTACATAATTGCTGTAATATACATATGTATTTGGAATACATGTTTTTTTGTTTTTTTTAAAATATTAATTTTCTTTCTACTTAATCTCTGCATTAGTGGACAATGCAATGGATTCTCTTTTGGAGCTGTCAGATGCTGCTGAGGGCATAGTCCCACCCCCTCCTCCTGTCTCAGGGTTTGAGCAGGCTGCTGCTCTCCTGGGTACTAACACCACTCAGACAGAACTCCTCAGAGGAACGGCAGAGAGCTTTGCCTTTTCAAACCAGCCTGCATCTCAGCCGGAGCTCAGTCCTGGTGAGACACACCTGACAGAAGAATTCGATGCTCTCATAGATCAGGAACTTCAGACTTTGACGTCACAGCAGACACAAGCTAGCTCCCATCCTCCAATGTCCTCCATATCTCTCTCTTCTCTACCCCCTCCTTCTGAATCAATCCCTCGCTCCTCGCTGCCTCTTACATCCCAGACTCAGTTTCCATCTCCTCTGACCTTACCTGAGCAGGCCTCTAACGCTGACCCTGGGCTCAGTGAAGCCCGTGGCGGTAGTTCACCTGTGAGTGAATTAAGTTTTGGTGGCGTTCATATCCCAGAGACGAAAACCATATCGCTTGACTTCAGTCACTTAACAGTGGAGGCCAGCTCTACTGAAACACGGCCTTCTGCCTTTCAGGTTTACCGTAGACCTGATCAGCTCTGTAACCACACAGCGGTAAGGCAGCATCAAGAAGCGCTCAGCACACCTGCCATGTTCTGGAACACTCAGGCTGCTGAGTTTCATCCCCATGCTATGGGGCCGTCCTTCATTACACCTGTCATTCCTAACCCCACCCCTTGGAGCACTAACCCCATTACTGCTGCTCAGTGGTTGGCTCATGGACCTATCAGACAAGCACCTCTGAAGCCTTCAGCAACTGTACCGAAGTCATGGACTCTACCCACTAGGAACAGACTCAAACTGGAAGGGCAGGTGTTGGTATTACTTAGAGGGGCTCCTGGATCAGGCAAAACCACCCTTGCCAAGTAAGCAAGAAGACTCATATCTATTATTTTAGTGAAGGCAAAATAAATCTCTTCTTTTCGTTTTAAGTTTGCAAATAATGTCATATAATGTTCTTTTCATTTTTCTTTTAACAACTCCATGAGAGCAATTCATGACGTACAATACTACAATATGAGAAAATAGATTTCCTTAGGAGGAAATTATACTAACTTATCTTGAAAATGGAGTTAATTTAGATAGAATGCTTTTGGTAATGCTTCATGGGTAGAACATTTGCCATGTAGTAGTATCAAATGTTTGTTGTTTGTTTGTTTGTTTTTTTGTGCTAGTTGTTGAAGCATATGATTTTATCACAGTATTGTATTGCATTATAAAACAGGTTGCAAGACAAACTTAAATGTTTTGGTAGTTGAAGGGTTTTTTTTGTTGTTTTTTTTTTTTTTTACTTTTTAAACATCAAATTGGCCTTTTTGTGAAAATATGACATGGGAAAAATTTTGAAAAGAGCATTTAAAAAAAACTCCTGTGGAGCAGAAGGGCAAAAGCTCTTTTTTAGTATGCGTACAGACTGTGAAAGCAATCAGCATGCCGAAAACCAGAATATATATATTGGCTGTAATTAGCTTTTGAGATTAACAATACTGCTCATCAGAATTCCGTTGAACACTTTGCTGTTTAGAGTATGTTTATAAAGAAAGTTTATAATTTTGTATTTTTTTTCTCTCCTTGCTGTCCAGTGCTATGTTGGCACAGAATCCTAGAGGGGTTGTATTGAGCACTGATGAGTATTTCACTCGAAATGGACAGTACCAGTTTGAACCAAATTTACTAGGAGAAGCCCATGAGTGGAATCATCAGAGAGGTGAGATTACAGGCCTGTTTAGCTCAAGCCAGATTTGTTGAAATCTTTTTCAAAATTGATTACATTTCTTAGCTTGATATGCTGAAACAACTATAAGTAAGCCATTTGCATGACAATTTCCATAAATTATGAACTTTCCAACTTCATGGTAATGTCAAATTATTGCTTGATTGTTTGAGATAATGAGCCTGACATAACATTTGCACAGCCAATGCGTGAGTTTGGTGTGGGACGACAGGCCCAAATATACTTTAAGCAAATTTGAAGAAAAAAATAGTCTCAATTCAGATCAGAATCCGTCCAAAACTAAGTTTGTTTGGGATTCATTTCAGGAGTTCGATAAAGCTTGCCAAAGTAAACTTTCTAGAAAAGTTTACTCCGCCTTCTAAACACTCTCAAACTACCATTGGTCCGTGACAATTAATAATAGATAGGTGTGCTCTGCAGCTCCGCCTTCTTTGACGTGAAAATCTTTTTCATTTCTTGTCTGCAGTCTGTCGTGGTCAGATGCGATTAAAAACATTAACACACGAAAGAGCTGTTTTTATCGTAGAAATTGAATTTGTACTTCTATTCAAAAGCGATACGTATGATATTTTTTTCATGTTCAATACTGAAGTTTAAAGCTAATTTGTTAAAAGCAATCTATTGTATAACGTGCTAAATAAATAAGCATGACATGAAGAACGTGCTGAATAGAGGAGCTTGTGCAAAAACATATCAACATTGCAACGATCAGATGCTTTCCTAACTGCTTTCTTAGCTGATGTTTTCTTAACTGCACCACTGTCATTTTTGTTTTGTGTTTATTTTGTTATGGAGAAGAAAAGAGAACCGCACATATTTACATATTCATTTAAACGTTGCTCCGGGTTAGCCTGGGTTGGGTCGGTGTGTTCGCTAACCGTATACTGCTGCAAATGCATTTCAAACTTCTTTTTACCCCTGAGCAAAGAAATAAAACTTCGTAGTAAGTATATTGGGGCCTTGAGTGTTTTGCTGACAACAGTTTTGAAAACGGTCATTGTTTTTGCTATTCTGCTTGGTGCCTCTGATGCCACATAAAATTACATACTTCATCTTTAACTTTAATCTTTATTTAATCTTTCTGCAATGTATTTGTGGTGATCAACATTTCAGCAAAAGATGCTTTTGAAAAAGGCCAGTCACCCATCATAATAGACAACACCAATATGCAATGTTGGGAGATGAAACCATACGTTTCCATGGTGAGTAATTTGTTTTAAAACGCGTAGTATAAAATAGCTTATTAATGTTCAGTATCAGACACCATATTGTTTTTGTATTGTTAAAATTGGCTGTGGATATACCGGATTAAATTTCTCAAGTTTAAATTTTATTGTATCATGTTACACAAGTATACATTACTGTAGATATTACTTATTTATTTGTTTAATTTTAAAATGTTCCTCACTTTACAGTGTACAAATACTTGAACCACAAACATTCACACAGGTATAATATGCTGATTGTTGGCTTTCCCTTTCCTTCTCCTAGGCACTGAAACATGGGTATAAGGTGCTTTTTCGTGAGCCAGATACATGGTGGAAAACTAAGCCTAGAGAGCTGGAGAAGTATGTTAAATGTGACCACAAACCAGAAATGATTACTTTTACTACACATTAAACAAAATCCATAGAACTAATTTATTAACAGTTCCCTTTACACTGTTTTTTTTGGGAATCTTAAAGTATAATCACAAATGTGATCCATTGCTTGAATGACACAATCACAAGTGTTTGCAGTTTTTGACAGCTCTCTCTATTCACCCTCTCTGTGAAGGCGCACAAGGCACCAAGTAACAAAGGAGAAGATTCGACGCATATTAGAACGGTATGACCGATTTGTCTCTGTCCAGAGCATCATGAATTCACAAAGACCAGAACCAGTGCCAAGTGTTGTGGATTTGACCCAAACAGAGACAAAGTGAGTATGCATTATATTCATAATACTGAATTACTGAGTATTTTAATTTAAAATAAAGACAAGGGGTATGTTCACACAGCAGCAGATTACGGTTGTCTTCAATTGTACAGGACATTTTGAGAGTTAGTAACTTGTTACCTATTAGTAACTATGAAAACACTGTGTGTAGTCATAAATAATTATGCATTTATATATCATGTATATCTATGTATTATAAAAAAATATATATGTATTTCTCTCATTTCCTTAAGACAATCTTTACCCCCTGGCCTCAGTCATCCTGATCTTGTTGGTGACTCTGGGTTGAGCAAACTGAACACACATCTTTCCTCATCTCTGCCCGATGTGTCCTCTGTTAGGCAGACTTGCAGTACCATTTCTGCGGGTGAGGAAGAAAGTGAAATAGTCCCCTACAGTTCCAAGGAGTCTATGTTTTTCCATGAAAACATTCTGGAAGGGTCTGGAACACCTCAGTCTGATCTGATTGATGCTGAAGGGTTAGACTTGGAGCTAGATCTTCTGGACACAGAAAAAAGCTTGGGAAATTTGAGTAGTGGGAAAACTGAAGAATTAGTTGTGTCAGCACACGAAAAGTTTTCAGAGCTGCCTGTTGCATTTTCAGAGTCCATTGGTCAGCGTGTGAGGAGGGACAGAGTGAATTATAGAAAAAGTGAACCCATGAACTTTGACCCCAGTGTTGACTCTCCAGGGCAAGATAAGGAGGGGGGATGTGAAGGTGAATCTCTTTCTGAGGACAAAGGAGTGAGGCCAGAGCTGTTGGATTTTGTGGGGGACTGGCCACTGGAATCTCAAGGTCAACGTCAAGGAAGACGTCAGAATTTAAGGGATAAAACAGTTAAGAACACTGTTTTGGAATCCAGTGCTGTTGAACAAAAAAATAACTCTTCTTTCGATGAAGGGAAGCATTCTGATACTGACAAGCAGAATGCAGTTGAATTTCAAAAACTTGTAGATCTATTGCAAGGTGGAAGAAACTCTCCAGGTTTTTACCAAGATCCAAATCCAAGTAAACTGACTACACTACATTCCCCTTCCTTCGGTGGAAAACAGGGTAACTTGAACCTAGAGAATGTGATTTGCCCTGAACTCCCTGACTGTGTGCTGGGAAGGATGTTCACTGAGTGCACTGACCCAAGAAAGGATTACTCTAAATCACCAAGTACATCAAAACAGAGCGTAGACCCAATTGAGCAGTGTAGTCAAGAGTCTGCTGAGAAGAGCACACAGGAGGAGGTTGAGCTGGAGGACAATGTAGCATCAGAAGAGAAATGCAGAATGAGCCCAAATGTCCAAGACACTCTGTTTTCAAAGGTTGCCACAGACTCAGAGAGCAGTCTGGAGAGACGGAGAGGTCTTAGCCGAAGAGTGGGGAAATCTTGTAAATTGGCACTTACCTTCACCAATCAAAACCCTGCGTCACCCTGCTCACAATCTCCAGTTATTTCGAATCTTCCCTCTGATCTTCCACCTACGGGGGAAACGCCTACATTGCCCATTGTGTCATGTCCCAGTGCCTCAGCCCAAACAAACCCTCAGGACTTTGCTTTGCTTTGGCGAATAGACCAGCTGAAATGTTCTGAATTAACTTTGGACTTATCTAGTAGTAATATGTTTGTTTTGGAGGGAAACTCTTTGCGTTTCACCCCAAAAGCAAATGAAGAAGAGTCTGCCTGCCAGCAGAGAGTGCCGTACCGTGTGGTCCATGAGAAAGGTTCTCAGGTGGAAGAGAATGACTTTAGAGAATCCCACTCTAAACAACAAAACCTTGAGATTCTGAGCCGCCATTTCAGACGCGTCTCCATGGATATTTTGGAGGACCTTTATGAGAAGTGTCATCAAGATATGGAGTGGACAACTAACTTGTTGCTAGATTCTGGAGAACAGCTGTATAAACATGATGAAGATGACAAAGTTAGCTTGGGGTCTTCGGTTCTTGAGAAAGAGCCATGTGAACCGTTTATAGAACCGCCAGAAACTGTAATGGGCCCAGAAAGTGACCAGGCTAGAGCTGTGTACTCTGATGATTCCAACAACAGTTCAGCAAGTAGCATCAGTCCCAAGTCCCAAGAAACAAACCTTAGTGACGTTAGCCAAGCTGATGATGACTGGAGCCAAGGTCAAAGTTCACAAAGTGAAGCTGAAGGATCTGATGAAGCCAGCATGACAAAGGAGAAATGTGAGCCTGAACCTTCCTGTGGATCATTAAAGCAGCTAACAGAAGACACTGAAGTACAACTGGAGGTTTCAGCAGCTAATGGACAACAGCCAGAGAAAACGGGTCTGCAAGGTCCAGGGCAGGATGAGACATTAGTGATACAAAGTGAGCAAGTTGTTCAGTGCCTGGAGGGAGCATTGAAGGAATGGAGTGAAGAGGTGGGAGGAGAGAAATTAAAAGAGGATGAAGAGACAAAAGCAGAGGTGAATGCCATAACGCAGTTACTACTGCATCAGGTTGATGAAATGGAGCGCAAAGAGAAAGAGGAGAGGAAGGAACAAGAAAACGAGAAAAAGAGAACTGGACAGGGGAGAAGAGAGCCAAGTTCAATGGACATACAAACACTGGAGCTGAAACTTCCAACTGAACTTGCATTGCAGCTCACTGAACTTTTTGGACCCGTTGGGGTCAGTCCAGGTAATCAAACATCCAATCATTATGTCAAATAAATAATTCTGTTATTCTTTCAGTGTATCACTCAATGAATTCAGTGACCTCAAGTGGCATCCCAATACAATACGAAACCCCTAACTCGAAGTTAATGTTGTGTGGGTTTATAAATAAAAAATTTTTTTTTGAAGATTGAGGCTTGACATGACCTATCCATGCTGGAATTTGCCAAATTTAGATAACTTCTAACAATTAACAGATGAATTTACTACAGAATGGCTTTTAACAACAACAGCAAAATATCTTGAGAAGTGTTCCCTGCTGTCCATGAACCTATCAGAACTGTCACCATGACCAGTTGAGAATTGTTCCATGTGTAAGCATTTACATGTGTAAATGGTTTAAAATAACTGATTCTAGTTCTTACTATGAAACAAGTTATCACTTTCAAACAAGTTACCACATTAACCCTCAATTCATACACATACAAGTGTATTAAAATCTCTTTGAACTCCTTGGCTGTAGGTGCGTTTTCATCAGATGACTGTGCAGTGCAAATAGACCTGAACTTGGCCAAACTTCTGCACCAAAAATGGAAAGAGACTATTCAAGTGAGTTCACGTATTTTGATCTTATGTTTACAGTTTTTGGATATTAATCTACAAAACAAACATGATACATTTTTTTTAATGTGACTGATTTCTGAATCTTAATGCAAAACTTACCTGGTGTCTGTTGTCTTTGGCAGGAGAAACACAGGCAGGCAGCTCTGTCCTATCAGCTAATGCACGAGAGTGAGACGGCTTATTCTCTCAGTACACACAAACACAAAGTGAATGTTAATGTACAGCATGTCCTAACCAGTAGTAATACAATAAAGCATTAAGAGATAAATCATCTCTTCCATTTTAATCTTCCAATCCAGCTGTGACTGTGCTGGGCAGTCACACCCAGAGTGAAATCTTAATGGTCCTCAGTTTTGCCCTCATGGCTGTTTCAAACATCAAGTATGATTGGCCAATGATTTTGTTGCTTTGTGCTTGGTCACATACACACACATATAAGCACACACACAATTTAGCTAACCTCAGGAGGTCAATTTAAATGTTTTGTTATTTTGTTTTCTACTAATAAACTGATTATTGATTATAATAAAATAAAATATGTGTTAAAGTGACAGAATAGGATTTTTTACCTTGTTGCTTGATATTGTTGGAAACCTCTAAGGTGGGAAAGTCCAAAATAGGAAGCAAAATAAGGGATTGATTTGTGTCTTTAATACTTTTAAAAGACTCCAAATTGTACTCATAATTGTCCAAATTTGTGGAAACTTCTCCATACTGGAAATAATTTTTCTGTTTCTCCTCTTTCCTACTCTCACCCTTTCTATCTTCATGGTAACAAAGGTTCTCTCCAATGGGGTGAATCACAGGGAAGCAAAACCAAGCTGAGGGACCAATTAGGTTTGCATGAAGGAATTCTTTTTATGGATCACTGGACTGCATCTTATGCTCCCGTCTCACTGAGGGACATCATGATTGAAGAGCAGGTCATGCAAGACAGCATGGACAAGGTAAGTCACACATAGGCACTCACATTCAATCACTGACAGTATGTGAAAGTAAATAGTGGAAATGAGCTATGTTTGGCTTTTAGTCCAGGTCAAGTAGGAGGGACTTGGATAAGAAAGACGGTGCAGCCAAGTTGAAGGAGAACCAGCTGTTTTCCACGTTCCCCACCATAGACCGGCATTTCCTCAGGGATATCTTCAGAGATCACAAGTAAGAATATGATACATAGTTATAGACTAATAAATATTAGCCCAATATTAGCAATATTTTTAGCTCCCAGTTGTTAATTGTATTGGGTATGTACAAAGTCCCTTTATAGAAAGCCATTTCACTCAGCGGCCATCTTTGAAACATCAAGGACAGTGATTTCAGTAATGCAAGTGCAGCTCCTATGTCTTTGAATGGGGAAACGTCAAATTCTCCAAAGCTGTTTACGAAGCTTACGATTAAATTTCATATTTGACAACTGTCTCATAAATTTGGTTTCTAAACACTCAAATCATGACAAAAAAAAAGATTTTTTTCAGACTGGACCGCCAATGTGCTAGGGTAGTCCTAAGAATGTATCCTGAAGTGCAGTGACTTGACCAATTGGCTCTTTTACTTGGAAGGTGGGACTTATTCTGCCATATTGCATGTTGCACTTTCTTCCATTCATTGTAATACGAGTGCACTGTCCACCGTGGCTTCTAGATAATGCTGTTGGTATCGGCAATTGAAAAATCCAGCTGGTAGCTGGACTTGAGCCGTCATCTCTGTAATCCTGTGTGCTGGAAGTCACTTTACATAAAAGCTGCTAAAATTGACTATTTAATGATTTCAACATGATATGGTATTTCCAATTAATTTAATGATTATAATGTGATGTAGTTAAGAGTGAAACTGAATAATCTTTAAGTCTTAAATAATGTAGAATAGGATTTGATTTTGTCTACTGGAATGTGAAGAGTAGACATTTAAATTTTTATTAGAATATTTCTAATTGTTGGATAGTGATGTTTTTGTGAAAATATTATTTTCCCCACCTTTGTGGCCTTGAATACTTGATTAAGGGTTAAGACATTTCACAGACATTTTTTTATAAGATTTATTGTTTTTTCTTTATAGCAAAATACGCTGAAGATTTTTGCACAGGTATGCTAGGAACAATTATTAAAATAGCAGATATAACCCAAAAGGAAATGTCTCTTGACTATTTGTGTGTGTAGTTACTGTCTGGAGCAGACCGAACAGTTTATGCATTCTCTGTTGGATGACGGGCCAGTCAAAAATGTAGTGGCTCCTGAACCTGCCCCTCAGCTCAGCGGCGGACACAGAACTTCTAGCAAAGAGCGGGTGAGCACTCTACATGTGACCGAATGCCATACTGAAATTAAACAAAAACCTTGAGTGGATTGTTGACACTTTTTGCCTCACTCGCTCAGAGATGGAAGCCGAGAGATGGGGAGGTGGAAGCAACTCAATTCCAGGATTCGGAGGATCCGGAATATGAGGACTTCCGCACCGAGGCAACACTGCAGAGACGTCAGCAGATAGAGTGTTTTAACAAGGCAGCTGAAGCCCATCGACAAGGACGAAAGGACGTGGCTAGTTTCTACGCACAACAGGTTAAAGAGATAAACAATATAATGTGTGCTGAAAAGCTGATGTAAAAACAACATTAGTTTTGAGACGAACACAATGTTTTTAACCATGTCCTAAGATGGAAGCTTCATTTCTGGTGACAAGCTGTCCTCATTAAACATTAAACTGCCGTGCAGAATGACACAGATAATGTTTTATATATTTAATATACAAGGAAGAAGGATTTTCGATGAGATTTTCCCACTGGATGGGTCCAATAGTGTAGATTTTTTTGGTCCATTCATATACATAAAACAAAAATTTTATATATAAGTAGTTGGAGATTGACCAAATTACGCTATTTACAGTTCTTCATTGGAGTGGGAGAAGGCATTAAAGATTCTTTTAGCTGGAATTTTTTTGCAGAATCATGGTAATGTTGTTTTTCATCAGCAATTCTGCTGTTAAACATGATCATTTAAAAGTTATTTAAAGAAATAATGCAAACTGATGGCTTCAACAAATGCATGTACAATTGATTAAGAACCTTGCATATCACAGTAGATCTGCTGTCTTTAAAAATTAGTTCCTTTTTGGAAAAAATCAATGGCATTTAACGGAACTCGACTTCACTTTATAGAAATGGAATTCTCTAAGTAATTTCTAGTTTTCTCTGGATTATTCTGGGGAGTTTCCACTGGATAAACTACTCTTCCCATGAAGCAATCAGAATAATGTAGTAAAATCAGCATTTTTGTGTCTTTTGCATCACATTTCATTTGAACTAAAGTGAGTTTAAAATTAAACTCTGGACCCTTCTGACCCATTTTAAACAATGCAAGCAGAGTGCAGTGCTTGTCACCATTAGTTTAGTTCATGAACTTTTAGTTTGTATTTTTTTAGTTCCTGTGTTCCTTTGTTTGATATTTCCGCCACTCATCTTTTATTATAAAAACTAACTCATCATCACAGCTGTTCTTTTTTTCATTTCATCACCATTGTGTATTTAAGTCCCTCTTGTTCACTTAGTGTTGGTCCAGTCACGTTCAAGTTAAGTGTTTCTCTGCCCTGTTTTGGATCATTGCCTGTTTGGATTAAATTTCGCATTGGAATTTTATCATTCTGAGTCTTCGTCTGTATGACTGTCTGCCTGCAATGCACACCTGATATTGTGACAGAGCTGTTTTTAGATCAGAACTCTTACTCAGTTTCTATGCATTCGTGTATATGCTTAGGGTCACATGCATGGAGAGAAGATGCGTGAAGCCAACCACCGAGCAGCCATGCAGATATTCCAGCGAGTGAACGCTTCACTCCTGCATCAGAATATTCTAGATCTCCATGGACTGCATGTGGATGAGGCACTTTATCATCTCAGTCAGGTGCTCACTGAAAAGAATTTGGGTACGTGAACCACAAACATAAATACAACATTTCTAATAATAATAACAACAGTTTTTCAAGTGTGGACAGCAGATAGATTATATAGATTCTAGAGTCTGCTATTTTCTTTAATGAATGTGTCTTTTATAGAATGCCGTCAGGGTTTGTGTCGGCCTCAGCTGTCAATCATCACGGGAAGAGGCAATCACAGCCAAGGGGGAGTGGCACGCATCAGGCCTGCCGTACTAGACTACCTCAAAAACCAACACTACAGGTATACTAGTGTTCCAGTGCTTTTGCAATGTGTCTTTCTGAATGGTATTTTAGGGGATTTTACAGTTAAAGACCCAAAAGACCAGATATGATAAATGAGGAACCGGAGTCAGAGTTTAAAAAAATAAATTGAAGAAAATTTTAATAAAGAATAGTTTGCAGTTTCATCAGCAGAAGCCAGCTTCAAGTCTCACAAGGAGTTCGTAGGCCGCTCTCTCTCTCCCCTCTCTCCTCATTCACATTTCCAGAACAATTATACTCTAACAGAGTCTACTAACTACGTCATTACTGAGATTCTGATTGGTTAAGAACACTAGACAAAACTGGTAATTTTCCACACATGGACTGATAGTCAGAAGCATATCTCCTTCCATTATGATGCTGACGATCGGACCCTGAAGTTAGGCACTGAATGTCCTTCTAGGTCAGGCCTATAGGCGCCTTCAGGTCTCCAGTCCAGATGACAACAGTCCACCAGTGCCCTTAACAGACCTGTACAGAACACTGAGCTCACATACAAAGATACACATGATTCACAGCTTCTTCAAGGCTGAAGTTGATCTGAGCTCGGCTCTGAACAGGAAACTTTACCAAAACATTCTGATAAGTTGTACTTTTCTCTCAGTCAGAGGTACAGACAATATACATCATTATTTTCTAGTGTTTGAAAATGAAAAGGAAATTAAAGGCTTTAACATAAGTTGAAGTTAGTCATTCTAAATAATTCAATAATTAGAAAGATAATTTCGTGATAAATCAAGATATATATATATTGAAGCGGCAGTGGATTCCAGAATCCACCCCTTCAGTACAATGATTTACTATAAGCTACCTTCGTTCCATTGCATGCAATAAAATATATTTTAGTGTAAACTAGGTCCTACCAATTAAACATTTTGTATTTGGACACTTAAGTCACACTTAAAAATGTGTGTGTATTTATTTTGCTCTTTCATTCAGAATATTCACAATTCACAATAATATTTTAAAATGTTTATTTTTTTAAATATATATATAATATATGTAATCTGAAAAGTAAAAAGCCAGCAGCATTATGGAAGCATAGTTTGAATGTAGAACCAGTTGTCAAATCAATATGTGTTCATTTAATGCCCCCCCCCCCCATCTTTTTTCTGTCTTTCTTACAGTTATACTGAGCCTAAGACTGGATTGGTGCTGGTCACACTTCATTGAAAGAGTTGCTACAATGAATGATTTACTTAAAGATTTATCTCTTTCCACTGCCTTAATTCAAAACATCTTCTCTGGGAACTAATAGTGTCAGTAATAATGATGTTGTTTTGTCTTTTTACTACATACACCTCAATTTTCTTTCAGTAATTGTGCAGGAGCTTATCTAAAACATAAAATATCAAGGTACTACATATTTACAACGTTTTATATTATTGACCTGTATATACATATTATACTTTATTGAATGTTTATTGATGCTCCCTTATGAGGCCATTAAGGTTCATCTGATCCCTGATAACTACATTTTTACGTAATTAGTTTAAATAGCCTTTTGCAAAAATAAATAATGGCAGCACATTTTTCCCAGCCATACCATATAAAAGAAAAGGGGGGATATTATTTAGATGCTTAAGATGTTTGATATTTTAATGCATATTGTTTTGTTCCATGCTTTTGCTTTGTGTAGTTCCAGTTTTATAAGATCTAGCTTGTTGTATTCAGAGTAGTGGTGATGTCTCTGGATGGCTTGTTCTCTTCAGTGTTAATGTATATAGAAATGTATTAATAGAGTTTCTGGAAATATAAATGCTGATCCGCATTTTAGTTTGTTTCTGAGCAGCTCGAACAGATATGTGATCCTAGATCAAAATTACATTTTGCAGTGTTGGTATTTGTGTTCTTGCTCTGCTTTGGTTTTTATATTTCCAGTTTAAAATGTTGATGACACAGATATTTTATAGACATATTAATGCTGCTATGCAAATCACAGTTCTTATGTGTGAGAATTTGATCTGAAAAATATTTTTGTGAAATTGTAAATTTTGAACCTCAAAAGATTTTATATGTAAATGTTCGTTTTATTTTTGTTATAAATTATGGTTGGGGAAAATGCTGAAGAGAAGAAATAAAGACTTGTACAAGTTTGATTCTTTTTGTGAAATGAACATTTAATTTAATCAGCTCTAGGTCTTAGCGTAGCATGCGCTTGAAGCTCAATCACAGCTGAACATATTCTACATCCCCCGTTTCTCTTTCTCTACATTTCCCCTTTAATCTATGTAAACCGTTGGTGGGGGAAAATATAACTCAGCATGTTGAACGCTCAGTAGCTGACGTTTGTTTCAATCAGTAAAGGTCAGATTTCTCCATGATGAAAGTGGCAGCTGTCGGAGTGAATGCAGTGCACTTCCTTCACATGAGAGGGCGATGTTGTGTACTCTCTTACACTCAACCTGGCACTAGAGCGCTGCTGTGATGACATATTTCTGTAGGCCAACCCAGAATTTAGCTTCACCCTGATTCCCTTGACAAAAATCCATTAGTATTTTTCTATTGGCTTTTTGATTAATGGAAAAAATAAGCTCTGTGACCACAGTCAAATAACTTCAGCGTCGCCTCATTTAAGCTTCCGAACTCTTTCAGCTTACTAAACACTTTCAGTATTTATTTAAAAGGTTTGAGTTAGGATAGTTTGCTAGAGCGTGACTAAATACACAGTGCGGCTATGAAAGTGGACTAGTGTGTATATTATTTTCTTGTTCGGCGTGATGACGTTTAATGTCCTTGCAACCTCTAGTCCCTTTTAGCCATTGGATCCTTTTCACAGACTGATAACAAATTTGTAGTTATCGGCATCGCAAATCTAGTAATTTTTTTCGTTTTCATAAAAATATTTATATAGCATTATAAATCTCTCTCTCTCAAATATATATATATATATAGATTTATATAGAGAGAGAGATTTATAATGCTATATTTTGTTACATTACGTTAGCTGGAAATTACAAAACAAATGAACAACAATGCTGCTAGGGTTTCTAATAATTTTGTTTCAAAGTTTCTAAAATTTGACATTTCTCACATGCTGTAATCAGTCTCTCTCTATATATTTGTCCTTTCTTTTGAAAAGTAGCAGAAAAGCTATCATGTTTTTTTTTTCTTTTAACTATTGGAGCAAATGGGTTTTAACCAACTATGACCACTTCCACTTCTTACAACCCTGAAAAATGTAAAAGGGTCCCCTGTTAGCAACTGCCATTAAAGGAATAGTTCACCCCAAAATGAAAATTGTGTCATCACTTACTCACCCTCAAGTTGTTCCAGACCTGAATGAATTTCTTTCTTTCTTCTGAACACGAGAAGATATTTTGAAGAATGTTGGTAATCAAATAGTTGACAGTAGCCTTTGACTTCCATAATAGGAAAAAAAAAATACTATGGAAGTCTACATTCTTTAAAATATGTTCTTTTGTTTTCAGCAGAACAACATGAGGGTGAGTAAATGACACATTTTTGGGTGAACCATCCCTTTAAGACAAGTAAAAGCTTTATAAAAATCAGAGTTGCTATTACTGATGTGTTTTGTTGTAGAATAAAACAGGGAAATATCTTTAACTTGTTAACCACAGACCTTATTTCCCGCATTTAATTTAAATAAAAAAAAAAAATACATTAAAAA
The DNA here is from genome assembly GCA_038088235.1 of Zacco platypus. Taxonomy (NCBI): domain Eukaryota; kingdom Metazoa; phylum Chordata; class Actinopteri; order Cypriniformes; family Xenocyprididae; genus Zacco; species Zacco platypus. Next base: position 14,568,352 of record CM076084.1, read on the forward strand.
ATTAATATACATATATTAAAGCGGCAGTGGATTCCAGAATCTACCCCTTCAGAATGAAGGAAACAGAAGTGCTAAAATGCTAACTTTTTTCTGTGTTTTGGCCTACAAAAATGCATAATCCCTGTAGCACTCTTTTTTTTGTCTATGTTTGCTGTATTGATTCGAAATTTTAAGTGCTATTGAACTGAAAACCAGCACCGTGTTTGTTTACCAATGCTAAAAGCCTAGTCAAATTCAGGTCCAAAACAATACTATTTTGGCAAAAAACAAAAAAACAGGAAATAAAGATTAAATTCGAAAGTTAGTTATTTACAGACACTATTGAGGTCTCTGGGACCTCAAACATAAAGAACAAACAGTAAATTTCATCAGGACATGAGGATTAGCATAAGGCTTTATCTTGTTCTTGTTTGTATCTTTGTTTCTTTTCCTTTCTGCATTAGGCCGTTTCATGCACAGTGAGAACTTGACTGCAGAAGAAGCGAGACTCAACACCGTAGATGTGCTGAGAACGTCACACAGTCACAGCGGAAGCTTAGAAGAGATTTGATGTACGATTTTACAAAGAAAAGAGCCCAGCCTCGCATTTCACTTCCCTCTACGAAAGGATACAGCACCTGCTCTGTCTGTAAAGGCATATAAGATCTCTCTGTGCTCAAGAGTACTTGAATTTCCTGTGTTAAAAAATTGAAATTTTGAGAAATATGCAGAATTGGACTGAGGTCTGAGCTGAACTCATTCTTCTTCATGTTTAATTAAATTAAATTAAAATAATTTGAGCTTTATATGTGCTTGTGAATCTCATGGCTGAAGAGCTTTAAAGAGGTGAGTTGTTTTAAGTATATACTCTGTAATACATGTATTAACTATACTGTGCCTCGGTTTAAAGCTGTGATCTCAGTGAATATCTTGTTCTATAAATATATTTTCTATCTACAAACTTATTTATTCTGCATAAATTAAGCAACAGTCCAAACTTGATACGCATAGTGTTCATTATTTGTAAGGTTCTTAATCAGTTAAAACTGAAATTAATCATTTTATTGATACTTTTGAGATAATTGTCTTAGAAAAAAGGGGGAAATCATAATATTTTTATGGTTATGGAGAGCTTTAGTGGTTAAATGTTTGATACTACTAAATTTTTGATTTACTAATTTTTGACAAACAAAAATTTTAAAAATGTAATAAAAGGTCTATATTGTACTATACCAATTTATGCTTGAGTATATGAACAGTGTGTGTGTGGATATCTATATATAGGGAGCTTCATCACTGAAAGTATTGTAATCCTCTAAATTCAGATTTTTCCAATACTTCTAGTATTTCTTTTATAAACCAAATGCTTTTGTTGCTGATGAAGATATAATTGTTAAATTTATTAAAATATTATAATATTGCATCTTCTGTTTTAGCACAGAAATGTATCTTTACCATTGAGGCTAATGCTTGTCAGATTATAGGCCTAATTCTCAAGAAGTATCTGACTGACAATTTCTTTTTTTTTTTTTTTTTTGTCTGTTTGTTTTTTATACCAGAGAAGTGTTTTTATCGAAAAAGTGTTTTCTGAGTATATATTATAACCATTTGGCCTTTTGTGGTATTAACTGGAGCAGTTGTTTGAATCATCAGCGTACTTTCCTCTCGTAACAGCCAGAAGGAGGCCTAGGAAGTGCAAGCCATTGCCATTTCGAGAATCATCTATGAAGTTGTTTTAAGTTGTCAAAAATGTCCCTACCAGCATTAGCCCATAGAGTTATTAAATAAACAACTGAATAAGTTGTCGAATGTGTGTTAAACTAAATTTTTTCATAAAACTCAAAGCAAAAAATCTTAAATTCTACTTTAATCGATAGAAGGGCCGTCATCACTGGGTAAAACGGGAAGCATTGTCCCAGGCCCTGTGATGACAGGTGTTCTCCAATATGCTCTGTGGTGTAGTGGGGTATTTTATTGTATTTCACATATAAGAAAAATTTGGAAAAAGTGAAAAATTTTGTGATTGTCCATTGCACGATATTTTAGTGTTTCTTTGGTATTTTAAAGATATAGTTCAGGATAGTTCTGGAAGGATAGGATGATTTATATATATTTTAATATGTCTGATATTTAAAGAAATAGTTTACTCAAATAGTTAACCATGTTGCTCAAAACCTGTTTGACTTTCTTTCCTCTTCGGAACACAAAGGATTGTGGTCCAAACAACATCAGACCCTAGAGATAAATAAATAAATAAATAAAAAACACACACACTGAGACTTATTTCAAAATAGTTTGTTTTGTGTTTTGCAGATGAAAGTAAGTCAGGTTTGGATTGATATGAGGGCGAGAAAATGATGACAATGTTTTTTTTTTTTTAATTTTTTTATTACCATTACTTTAAATATAATACTAATTAAATTAGATATAAATCAAATTTAAGATTACATATAAAATGATTCATTGTATTAAAACATTTCTTGGTTTTTTGTGATAGCATAATAGTTATTTTACCTTTTTATTCTTTCAATTATGCAGGATTCAGAGAAAGAGAGAGAGAGAGAGTAAAACGAGAGTAAGAGATACAGCTTGCTGCAAGACTTCTCACTTCTGGATCTCTCTGTCTTCAATATCTATAATGATACATAATGACCTCAGTTCCTAAACCTTCACTGGATAACAGAGCAGAGGAATAAATCACCACCTCGCAAGACGAAGAGTATGAGGAGGACTTCAGAATGCTGTGTGAATTGCAGGGTTTTCACTCTTGGTCCTTATAGATCTGCAAACTTGTAAATCTCAATGATGAGTTCATCATCTGTTGGATACCACTGATTTTTTTTTTTTGGCATATTAGACTGCATCTTACAATAACTACTACACCAGAGACAGAAGGATGAACGGGTTGACAGAGACCTCAGTGAAATGCGTACTGGTTGGGGACTGTGCAGTGGGTAAAACTGCACTTCTTGTACGATTCACTTCTGAAACGTTCCCAGAAAGCTATAGACCCACTGTCTATGAAAACACTGGAGTTGATGTATTCATGGATGGAATCCAGATTAGCTTAGGACTGTGGGATACAGCAGGACATGATACATTCCGCCAAATCCGCCCCATGTCCTATCAGCAGGCGGATGTGGTTTTGCTATGTTATTCGGTAGCAAATCCAAATTCGTTAAACAATTTGCGGCACAAATGGATCGCTGAAGTGAGGGAATTTCTTCCGAGGGTACCTGTGCTGGTTGTTGCCACACAGACGGACCATCGTGAAATGGGCCCGTATCGTGCCAACTGCACCACGGCCTCGGAGGGCAAACAGGTGGCACAAGAGATCCGTGCCAAAGGATATCTGGAATGCTCGGCTCTCAGCAATCGTGGCGTGCAACAGGTTTTTGAGTGTGCTGTTCGAACGGCTGTTAATCGGGCACGAAGAGGGACAAGGCGGAGACTCCTTGACCTTAACCCCTGTAAAGTTTCTTGAATGCTGTTAAAACAGGGATGTTATTAATTATCATCACTAAGATAAAATTGTTTTCTCACACACAAAACCAACTAACTGAAGCCTCAACAAAGACTTCTTAACACTGATTTCTTAATACTGTTTACCTAAAAGACTGTTTGATATTGAGTCCTCTGGTGAGATTCTGAAATCCGACCAGACGTTAGACATGTTGCAGATACTGAACAGATATTTATTCATTAAACAGCTGTGGCCTTGTTCATTTTATGAATTTTACAAGTTGAATATGTTGTTTAAAAGACTGATACGTATTTTATTGCACTGCTAATCCAAATGTACATTTGTAGATTGTAGTTGAAGTCTTATTTTAAATTTCATTTTTTTAGCTTTATTTTTATGGTTTCTTGCTAACTGAAATGGAACCCTCAAAACTCGCTCTTTGTCTGCTGGTCCCTTCTCCTAGACCTGTGAAATATCACAATAGTCACATTAGCTCATAATGCAACACTGAGATCACATTCTGTAATTTTAATTTTAGATGGCAAATAAATCACTTTGGTTATGTATTGCTGACCATGCTTTTTTCCCTGTGATATGCTGTTTATGGAGCTTAGGAAAAGACATACGAGAATTTCTGTCCTTATTCTTAAAAGACTGATTTCATAGTCTTTATGAAGTAACTTAGATAAGTAATTGTTTTAATAAAAAAAAGAGTTTAGCTGGTACTTTGCCATGTATCTGTGTGGTCTGTCATGCACAGTGAACTGAGGAAAATGTGTTTATATACGTTCTAACTATATGAATGTATATGGCATCAAAACTCTGTAATAAAAAAACCTTCCTAAAATATATAGGCAGCTATTCATTTTAATATTCATTTATACTGTATAAATAGTGATATAAAAAAAAAGTAAAGATTAAAAAAAAAAAATCTACATATAAGTATATAATAAATAATATATAAGTGTATAATAAATAAGTATTACGATTTTAATAAAATTATATATATTTTTATCTCTTTTTTTATAATTTATTTTGCTGAAATTTCTGTGGACAGCGTAGCCTCTTCTTGAGCCCCCATTGGTTAAAACATTGGTTAATTGAGGCCTTGGTAATAACGGTTGCAATATAGAAAAGTATTCCATAGTAAATGCAAAGTCTTTTGCAAACAACAAAACATACCTTCATTGCTCTCTATGAAATCGTGTTTAAAACACTGGTAAATTGCTAACTAATTTGGATCAATACTTCCATTATAAATTACTAACAAACTTTATAAGTTACTCACATCCTAAACGTCAATGGCAAAGTATCTGCACAGAAAAAAAAACAAAACATTTTACAGAAAACATTGTTTAAATAAATAGTATATAATGTTATTCTAATGTTACATATACATCATGATAACATTTGTGCATTATGTCGTTATGCAACAAACATCTGGTATCTGAGATAGTCTTTAGACATATCAATACGTAACAATGAGCGGTTTCTCACACACACATACACCAAACCAAAAAAAGAAGAAAAGAAATGTATGTACCAAATGTATAGACATTATAAAATGACACTGCTTGTAAAAATCTAGAATGCTCAGATAATGTGTAAAGGATAATACATAACGTCCTCTACACTGGGACAGCGCAGGATATAAAGAGAAAACATTATTTATAGCCATTAGGAAACACTATTTTGAGGTTCCAGGTTTAGTTGTCAGTGTGAGTAGTGTCTGGTGAGAACGACTTTAAAGACAATAGAGATAATGCGACAATACTCCACATATTTGCTTACTCTAGAAATTACAAACCTTCTTTATTATGATTAGATATTATACATTAGATATGTTTAAATTGGCTGTGATTGCATCACATCGCACAGCTTTGTGCTCGTCTCAGCTTGCTTGTCCGCCGTGATTGCAACATGCAGGCTTGGACACAATGTAAAACAGGTTATGTGGATGCATAAGGCTCGATGCATAGAAGAGATCAGAGGAAAATGTACAAAATACAGTTATTTATAATATTCCCAACATATAGCCTCTGATATTTTGATCCTTCATGTCATGCGTTACTAGCAAGGAGAATGCTTTTATAAAATAATCAAATGAACACACAGGCAAGATGTAAAAACAAAGGAGATGGTGCGCTACTACACACACTAGATAAAAAGGAAAAGTCGACAGAGGAGCAAAAGAAGTCAGAGCAACATAAAGAAAAAGTATATGTTATGTGGTTTATGGAGATGAGGTGATGTAGGCCGATGCTTTTGGAGAACTGAAGAGTTCAGACACCGAAACCACATCCCAACAGGAGAACATCTTTCTCTGAACTCTCTGAAGCACACTGTGCTTGGTGGCTCTATAGAAAAACGTTACAACTATATTGCAAAATCTCTTTCTAAATGAAAAAGTATTCCTACGCTATCAGAAATATATTTTTTACTGATTTTACTGATACTGAACCGTTGCTCTAAAATGTGAAAATTAACTACATTTACACTTTAAATGGGTTTATTCAAACTTTTAGTACATTCTGTTCGTAACTAGCGAGTTATTCTTATTTTTAAACAAGTCAAGAATGGCATAAGTTAATACAGTCAACAGGACTCAAACTGCTATATATATTATATATATATATATATATATATATATATATATATATATATATATATATATATATATATATATATATATATATATATATATATATATATATATATATATATATATATAACAAAAGAGGAAATTAAATATATCAAAAGATTTTATTTAGCATTACACTGAGCATGCATGTGAAACAAACAGGAATGCCAAGGTTGAGAATACACGTGTTACCTGATTGAATATTAATAATGGATGTAATAATGAATGTTCTCCATTTTGTTTCAAAAAAAGAAAATTCTTTATGCATTTATTTCTACTGTGAAATACAAAATAAGATATTTTGAAAAATGTCTTGGTATTGTCAACAGGGTACAGTGTTATTTTGTATCAAAATATCTTCAAAATAGGATTTTTTTGAGTGGACTATCCCTTTAACGTAATAGACTTGAAACTGCAATATGTGAGTAAGAGAGATTGCTGGAGATGTTATTTTTATTATCAATATGCTTTAGTCCATATTTGGCCAATTTACAGAGTGCTGTGGTCTGCACAACACACAAAATAAATATACACGCACACGTATACACATTCGTTCTATGCGAACCCTACCACACAGTCTGTTCTCTATTCTACAACAGGAAACACCTGCACTGTTCTCTTACCACACGAACACTCTGATACACATACACACTTAATCCACCCATAAAGCATCAAAGCCTTGCACAATCACATATTTATGACAGTTAAGCCAAAACTTAAGAGATTGTTCTTCATCAGATAAGCTACATATGCATTTAAGTTCCAATTGCTGAGGTAATGCTAGAAAACAACAAACCAAGTCAAAAAAAGTCAGAGATATTAATAATCATCAGTTGAACCTTTAGGATTTTCCATACTTTGGTTTATCTAACCAATGGTGAGTCAGAGAGGAATGAGTGTGTAGGACAGGGAAGATACCCCTGAAAATGATACTGAAAGAATCACCTTAATTTCAGAAAGCACAAAGGACATACACATCCTGAGTCATTATGTAATTTCATTGTGTCATTTTATCTCTAAAGATACATTGACGTGCTCTGCTGCAGTGTAACATAAACAAGTAAGAAAGGAAAAGGGTGAAGAAAGAATAATTATCCAAAACAACTTTCTTTTTTTTAGCAACATTTACTTAGTCAGTTATAGTCTATACTGGAGCATTATGGGTAATGTAGTTTTGCAGCATGTCAAAATGTACTACAGGATATGAAACTCTCCTACGCCCAAGAAAGAAAGAGAAAGATATATAGATGCCTCGAGAAGAACCACTTCCTGTCTTATTCCTCTCATCTCTCATCATTTCAGACCCCACGGTCCTTGAGTGTGTATGTGCTTGTATTCCTGCGTAGGTGCTGGGAAATATGAGGGGGCTGTCTGACATCTTAAGAGATTCGGTTACAAACAGCTCATCAAGGGTGTTTAGAATGTTATAAATCTCTTACAGAGAAGTAGGTAATTAACATATGTTTCAACAACATCGCTTTAGTTTTAATTTTAAGTGATTATGCTTATATTTTCTGTCCTACAATCACAATATACTGATGCAACTCTGTATCTGTGATTTGTTTCCATTGATATTTATTGATTTACATCTGATGTTCATTTCATTAGTTCCTGTATTGAAGCCCTGTGTTTTGTTCAGGTAATTTGTCCATTACATCACACATTATATTTATTTATATATATATATATATATATATATATGTGTGTGTGTGTGTGTGTGTGTGTATTTTGTTTATTATTGTATATTTATTGTTTATTAATGGTGTTGATGCATATTTAGTAGCAGGAGAGGAAAAAAAACACTTTTTTGAGAAAACTAGAAAAAATAGAATACAAATTTATTTAACCAATTTATCTAAAATAAGTCTGTTACATAAACTTTCATTCTTTCATTGCCTTCTCTATCTCATGGAAAATGAGAATTAATGCACTGTTCTCGTCTTAGTATGAATAAATGTGGCCCCAAAGTATTAATTTAACATACACTTTTCATTTCAGTGCCGCAGCCATTGAGAAAAGAATATACCCTAGAAGTAAACTAATACAGGGAACAATGTTACTTGGTCTCACTCTTTAATGAGACAGAAAGTTGATATGGGTCACAGATGTAAAGAAAAGGTGATTAAAAAGCACATTTTTCATTTCCACGAACATAAATGAGAAAGAGATCAGAATGTCAGTGTGTTTAATTTAGTCCTTGTGTTACCTGTTAATCTCTGCGGTCTTTAAATTCAGTGTATGCATGTGTAATAGTGGAGACAGACCTCTCTCTCCCTTTAAAATTCATTGTGTATAACATTCAAACCACCTGACCTGTCTGCACTACACCCTTGTCAGATCGGCTCTCACTGTGACTGACAGGACAAACGCATTTAATCACACACAGTCACAATGGACAAACAAATACAAATCTGGAGAAGACAACACATAAGATGTTTCTGCTTTAGAAAGAACAGAAGATCCCAATGTTACAAACACACTTCCCTTTGACATAGTCGAATATCTCCACAGTGGCATGAAGCATGTGTGTGTGTACGTGTGTTAGTGTGCATGCTATGTGATACCTCGGCTCTTGTTCCAGAGAAGCAGTAAGAATGACATTCAGGCCTTCAGTGTTGTACCTGGCACACCATAACTCTCAACGTTCAGATCGCTATGGGACTCTTTCCTCTTTCTCTTTCCTCCTCTGCAGCGAGTAACATAACAATGGAGAGCAGATGAGGAGCAACGGCAAATAATAACAGGCAGATTTATTTTATTTTTGCCATTCTTCTGAAAAATGAAGATTATATTTCTTGTGATTCACAATAGCATGTTGCTACATGGTAAGTTCAATGCTCCTTTTAATGCTGATGCCGTTCAAAATATATCATTTTGCATTTTTGTGTTGTTTTTAGGTAAAATATCTGAACATCCTTAAAACAAGATACATTTATTTTATAAGCAAAACATTTTTGAATTAAGCCTAATTTTCTTGCCTCATTAACAAATTGGCTTTTCTTATTTTAAAAATAAATTAGTGAATTTATGCTTAAAATAAAAATAAAAGGATAATAGTAAAATAAGAAAAAGTTCTGAAAAGTTCAAGCTTCTGAAATTCTCTTAAAACAACTCTTATATGAAAATACTGATTAAGAAACACTTTTATATAAACATCAATTTAAATATATATTTCTACAACATATATTTATTAGTACTTTAATAAATACCATGTTACTGAATGATTACCAATATGCCAATATATTAAAGTTCTGAGATGTTATAATACATGTATAAAACAAAATGTTTTACCATTTTTCTGTATTTTTCCTTTATTGGTGCAAGTTAACAGTTAACAAAATTACCAGTTATCTTGGATAATTTTGGAATAATTTGTTCAATTTCAACATGTATATATAAATTTTTACACTGTGTGTCTCGACTTATATAAACTACGTATAAAAACTACTAAATAATGTTCTCCTCTCCAGTTGTTTTCTCTGCTCAGGGTCATTTTGCTCAGAAATTGCTGAATGACCTAATGGAGAACTATTCTAATGCTTTAAGGCCTGTGGAGGACACAGACAAAGCTCTTAACGTTACTCTACAGATCACACTCTCTCAGATCAAAGATATGGTGAGCACTAAACACACACGCACAAGTCTACGGAATATTGTTATTTAATCTTGTACCTATTTAACCTAAAGATTTATAGTTAGAATTGTACATTTTACTAAATAATAGAGCAGAATGAGTTTACAGCCACATGCATCAGAGCTACTGCAGAGACAGTGTGTCTGAAATACTGTAACTTCCTCTGATTCTGAGATCAAGGCATACTGTATAACACATCAGCAAAGAACCCACACACTGTCCGACTGGCCTTGATGTGGCATGGCTTGTGTGTTTACCGGGCATCCTTTATGCTGAAACCACACAGATCACACAATGACCCCAAACTTTTAACCTCTGGAAATACATGCTTAGCTCAAATTCAAATACTCCTTTAGGCCCAGAGCTTAAATAACTACAGTTAACAACTAGTACATGTCTTTTGACCAAACACTTATATAGTTATAAAATACTAATAGTAACCAACCAGGCAAACTTTCCCCCAATAGATTAGCAGCTTTGATCTTCACTACAGTTGCAGTTATAGTAGATAACTGTAGGTGTCAGGAGTTATCAAATGTTTATTGTGTGAATCCTTTTCTCATTAACTCTCTATATCCTGTGACAAACATTATATGTGTGTACGTATGTTTTAAATTGTTTAATGTAGTCATAAGTATGTGCATTTAAGTAACCTGGGAAATAAGATTTGTATTATTTATTCTAGTGGTTTTTTATTTCCAATTATGTTATTCATTTATTTACTTGTTGCTGTAGCAAAGTAGACCTACTGTCTGCTTTAAAATAAGCAACATTAGAACATACTCATTCTTTTGGTAAAGAACTATTAATAATTATAAGGAGTAAAAAGTTGAATTACATCATGTTCTCCCGCAGCGAAAAATACATCGTGGAGCAAACAGGACACTGACAACGTATGAAACAGTTTCATATTTAAAATATTGTAATTTCTTAAAGCAGTTTAAAAACTAAATATCGTATAGTGGCTCCTTAATGTGTCGTGACAGATCCTTCAAACGGCTCGTGAACCGATCATCTCTTCATACTAGTTCATTTATAGCATCAAATAAACATGAATAAACATCAGAAGGAATGTTGTTTCAACCACGGAAAGACGTGAGTACACACAATATTTCAAGTTAACGAAGGTTAATCCACTATAGGCTACTCCCGGACTGCTTTGTCGGATAAGATGGCGGATTCGGCATTAATTGGTTAGATTGCCTGTCAATCAAACTGTTTGCGAAGGGTCAATTTGGTCAATTCTGTCAATTGTTTCCATATGTCTGACTTGCCTTGTTTTGCTTTTGTCAAGTAAACAGCCGCTTTAATTTTCTTCTCAACTTCTTGTGGTGACTCCATTTCTACTACACGCCAAATCTCACCGTTCCCCAAACCCAATGCAGCCCTTTAGTTTGTCCGTCTTTTACTTTGATGGCAGCTGCATTTAAATTGACATTAACTCTACAAATTTCAGCAAAATGCAAAGATCATGTTATCCAGCATGATTACAGAATGTTTCAAAGAGAATCTTGTGCTTTAATGGAAGCAATAACATCTAACCACATTAATGTCACAAGTTCGTTTATTTGGTTAGTGACCTAAAATTAGTACAAAATTTCAAATATCACTTGTTCAATTTACGTTTAAGATTCTAAGGCCTGGTTTCACAGACAGCCCTTAGGCCTATTAGATTAGGCCCTTATTAAGCCAGGATTAGGCCTGGTTCAATTAGGACATTTAAACAGCTTTTGTAAACCTGCCTTATAAAAAAAATACTGGTGTGGATCTTGAGACAAAACAATGGCAGTGATATATTTTAAGATATGTAAGTGCAAGTTGCTTTCAGTTAAAACAGCTCAAACATGCATTGTAGTCTAGAACTTGGCTTAAGCCTTGTCTGTGAAATCAACGAGAGATTTTCAATGTGGTTTAGATTCTTTGCAGTTGATGCCATAGGGTAATACTATTAGTTTGTATTTTTCAAACCCTTATTCACTCATTTAAACGTAATTTGACAATTAATTATATAAAATTGATAAGATTTTATCCTTTTACTCTAAGATAGCTCGAAGATTTTATCCTTTAATCTCTAAGACAGATCTAAGATTGTAACTCACAAAAGAAGATACATATTTAAGACTATTGGAGTCCAAACACATTGAACCGCAGTGATTTTCATTGCACAGATCAAAAAATATGAATATATATTTTTTTGAGAAATTGGGATATTTCTGTGTTCCACAGAAGAAAGGAATGTATATGTAAGTTTTCTAAACAACAGGATGGTAAATTTATGACGAAAATTTCATTTTAAGGGAACTATCACTGTAATTGATGAAATTACGTTCAGTGTTTATGTACTCTGTAAATGATGGCTATATAATGCACTGATAGTCATTGTTTATGTCATTATGTCGTGTTCCAGAAAAAGACAATGAATTTCTCATTTAAGAGGCACTGAATTTCCGCCCTGATCAAACTCAATCAAATATTAATTTACTGAACTTGAGGAGTACTTTTAACCAATGAGATGTGATATGTAGAAGGCATTAAGTGCAACCTAAGGGTTCAGACTTTCTTCCCTTTCATTCTTCATTGTTGTGAGAAAGTGTTCCATGTAGAACAACAGGGTTTTATCTTGCAGATCAAGACCCTGTGTGATTGAATACTCGGGACTAACAAATAATGTAACCCAAACTTTTATCTCAAAGAAAATTAAATATCTAACCTTATCACATGTTTACAGTAAGCACAGATGTCTGATAAAGTATACAATATCTGAAAACCATCCCTTTATATATGTGCAAACTGTTAAACATCTTAAGTCTTTTTATCCTTTTTGTTGACAAAGGATCTCATATGACTTTCTTTCTCCTATGGAACACAGAAGAAGATATGTGAAGAATATTTCAGCTGTTTGTTCATAAAATGAAAGTTAACACTCAAAAAAGACAACATCAGCACAAAAGTAATCAATACAACTCAAGTGGCATAATACAAATGTTCAATGATCACACTGTATGAAAAACAGACCAAAATTTAAATGGCTATTCACTTGCAAATTAAAACATTGTTCAACTCATGTATACAGAAGTGAAATAAAAAATGCCAACACATCAACAAAATCATAGATTTGGCTATAGCAGGTTTGTTAAAGTTGCTTTGTGCTTGACACTTTGTGCTAGGATGAAAGGAACCAGGTGCTGACCACATACCTGTGGGTGCGTCAGATTTGGCATGATGCATACCTGCGCTGGGATAAAGATGAATATGATGGACTTGAGGTCATTCGAATACCCAGCGATCTTGTTTGGAGACCAGACATCGTTCTGTATAACAAGTAAACACCTTCAGTAAATTTATTACCAGTTGTCACACACACATTTCTTCTTGCATTAAACAGGGAAACATATAAATCTGTGCATTTAAAGGTAACCTAATGTGAGAATTTTACTAATATGTAGACAACAGGCACAAATTTGATTGTCGGTTACAAAAGACACTGAATTATTAACCATATCTCTTTTTCACTCAGTGCGGATGAAGAGGACTCCTCGGGACCCCCAGGCACTAATGTGGTGTTGAGGTATAATGGTGAGATCACTTGGGACTCCCCTGCCATTACTAAGAGTTCCTGTAAGGTGGACGTCTCTTATTTCCCCTTTGATAGTCAAGAGTGCAACCTTACCTTTGGCTCCTGGACCTATAATGGCAATCAGGTAATATGCACTTGATCGGTGGACACGCATAGCATATACAATAGTAAACATTCATGTATTTCTTGTGTTGAGCTATTCTAATAGGTTACTTTGGATAAAAGGTTTATCTGAAAATAAGATGTATACAGTTATGTAGCAATAGATATGTAATCCCGTAACGCACTAACTGTAAGAGCATGGATATTTTTAACACTTTAGGGTTTTTGCTGATTTACACAAAAAATACTTAGTCAAACACACAATTCAACTGTTGCATTCTTAATATCCAAACAAAAGGTTGAGATAAATGTAATGGTAAATGAAAATGTTTCATACTGCGAACATTTTGTAGCTGTATATGTACATCCTCAGCATCCCAAATTATGAATGACATCAGATTATATATGAACCAATAGAATGAATGTTATTAAATAATATTACAAGTTATAGAACATGTACGGTGACTTGACCTCTGTGTCGTCTACATGAACTGTAACTTCATTTCTGCTGCACTTAAAAACACAAACAAACAAATATTTATAAAATTTGAAGGAGTGACAATTCTTTTTTTTTTTTTTTAAATAGATCCAAATATAAATAAATATAAACAAACCTAAATTTATTTTAGCACTTTATCCTGTTTACATTAAATATATAATGCAAATGAAACCCAGTTCCAGGTGAAGGTATTTGAGGAGGACATAGACAGAATTGTGAATTGTCCTGTACTGAAAATCCTATCATATTCACTCTAACCTCAGGTGGACATTACTATGGGGATGGAGAGTGGTGACCTTTCAGACTTTGTGGAAAACGTGGAATGGGAGTGTCATGGCATGCCAGCCGTTAAGAACGTCATTATGTATGGCTGCTGTTCGGACCCTTACCCTGACATAACGTACACAGTCCTTCTCAAACGGCGATCTTCCTTCTACATCTTCAACTTGCTTCTGCCATGTTTCCTCATCTCTTTCCTGGCTCCGCTGGGCTTCTACCTGCCTGCTGATTCTGGGGAGAAGGTCTCACTGGGGGTGACGGTACTGCTGGCTCTGACTGTATTTCAGCTGATGGTGGCAGAGAGTATGCCACCATCAGAAAGTGTTCCACTAATTGGTGAGTTTACAGTGGAGCATAATTCTTAGCTTTTTGGAAATATTTGGACGAGCTCTTTTACTTTCTTTCCATTTCTCTTGTGGTTCTATTTACAGCTGGGTTATAAATGAGAGTGACAACCATATGCTTTTTATCACTGTCACTATGGTTACAGACCTTCCTTGTGGCTCAATTGGCCCCCTAGAGGTAGTTATAGTTAATAGTCAGTTAATTATTTCTGACTGCTTTTTATTAATTTAAATACATTGTGTGATCCCCATTGTAACACAAGTTCAAATGGGAAGTTAATGATTTCTGGTTATGGCTGGGTGACAGTGACATAGCCAATAGAAACAAATGCTGGTAACACTTTATTTTGATGGTCCCTTTTGAACATTCTGTTGACTATGAGCCACTTTGCAACTACATGTCAACTAACTATCATTAGAGTGTTAGTAGACTGTCTGCTTAATCTGCTAAATCTTTATTGTGATGGTCCCCCAACAGACATTCTACTGACTATAACTTTTCAAATATACGTCAACTTATTCTAACCCTAATAGTCCACTAATACTCTAATGGTCCACTAATAGTTAGTAGACATGTAGGTGCAATGTTATACTTATAGTCAACAGAATATATTGAAGGGACAGATTTTTTATTTTAAACTATTGTTGCCAAATACATTTAGGAATGTTTACAAAAGTAAATTGCAGTAATACAAATCACTAAATGAAGACAAAGATGAAAATGTATCATCATTTCTTTTTAAATATATTAGTATATTCATGCAAGGACAAACAATCATTTACAAAAATTAATCATGGTTTTACTCCAAATAAAACCAAGAAAGAAAATAAAAAAAAAACCCAAAAAACCCAAAAACGGTTATTATAGTAAAACCAGGGTGACCACAAATTCACCATGGTTTTGCTACACTAACCATTATTTAATCATGGCATTTTGTTTTAAAACTGTGGTTTTACAAATGGTAATCAATTTGTCCAAAAAACAAAAACAAAACAAACATGGTTACTTCACTTTCACTATAATAAAAACCATGGTTAATTTTTGTAAGTGCAAAATAAAGTACTCCCTGTAGCCATTTTAGTAATCTTATCAAGAACCCCTCCCGTTATCTTAATGCTCCCAATCTTGTGAGAGAAAAAAAAAAGTTTGATTAACTGGCTGTGATGCCGAAACATCAGAATCATGATCCATTTGAGGCTTTATGTAAATCCACAGAGGGCCAGTATGTGTAAGACAGTCCATAAAACAAGGATAATCCAACTAACGATAGTATAGAAAACAAGCAACAGTTTGGGCAGACAGCAAACAAGTGATAATCAAGACAAACAAGGCAGAATCAGAAGGCAGGCAGCAGTGAGCATTCAGACAACAGGGTAAACGGTCCAAGAGCAAACTAAGGAGGAAGTTGCAAACTATGGGAAATCGCTCACCATTATCAGCCAAGGCAAGAACATGACTTCACAAAGTACAGAGAATGTTCAGGGCTTAAATACTCTACTAATAGGCTGCAGATGCTGAGCAATCAGGGCAGGAGAGGGATTGTGGAAATTGTAGTAAAAGTCAACACTCAGGAGAGGGGGCCCTCTGGTGGCTGTCTGAGGGAGCTTCAGAGTTTGTATGTGTAACACTGTCCTAATAAAGGGGATGTTCATGGCATTTATTTTATAACATTTTTTCTTACTTAATATATTGATCATTCATCTCCCAGCCCTAATTTTGGTCTATTATTTATCTTTTGAGATAAGCCATGGGTTCTCAACTCTGCCCTCAAGTTCCACTTTCCTGCAGAGTTTAGCTCCAACCTTGATCAAACTCACCTGCCTGTACCTTTCTAGTATCCCTGAAGACATTGATTAGCAGGTTTGGGTCTGTTTGATTAGGGTTGGAGGAAAAACTCTGCAGGAAGGTGGAATAGTAGGGCCAGAGTTCGGAACTCCAGTCATAAGCATTGAAAAGTGGTTATGCAGACAGTATACAATCCACTCCTGTAAGTTGTTTTATGAACAGGACAATCAAGTTACACCTGATAGTACATACAGCTGTCAATCCCAAACATTGATTGTGTTAATGTAGTGTTTTTGTTATTTATCCCTTGTTTGTGTCTTTCTTATAGGAAAATATTACATTGCAACAATGACCATGATAACAGCCTCTACATCATTGACTATCTTCATCATGAACATACACTTCTGTGGAGCTGAGGCAAAACCTGTGCCCCACTGGGCCAAAGTCCTGATAATAGACTACATGTCAAAAATCTTTTTTGTGTATGAGGTAGGGGAGAACTGCACCACACCAGAAAGCGACCGAGGCCCATTGTTCACTGAAGACCCGCTGGCTAGCCTGGAGAGAGATGGGTATTTTGACAAAGGGTTTTATGGAGACTGTCAGCATGATGACAGAAACCACAGTCAGTTTAATGGGTATAATCACAGAGACCACCGACATGGGAATGGGTACCATCACAACAGTGACCATCGGCAACATAGGAACCAGCATCAAAGGAGGACCCGCTCATCTTCAAATTCCCCTGTCCGACAGAGTGCCCATCATCCAACATACACACACTACATTGGTCGGGATGGAAGCGATAAGCTCCCACTGACAAGCCAGGAAAAACTAAAAGATAGCGAACTCTCCATTCCAGAAAAACTTAATGGATTCACTTATGATCATGGCAATGGCTATCTCAATGGAGTTGGCTATCTCAATGATAATGGCTACAGCAAAACCTTTGGAGTAGATAGATACAATAAGACCCCCACTGGCACAGGATATGTATGTATCTGTGGCCAACATCAGAAAGTGGTGCGAAACATTGACTACATAGCTAACTGTTTTAGAGAGCAGAGGGCACACCAGGCAAAAGGGGCCGAGTGGAAGAAGGTTGCCAAGGTGATGGACAGATTCTTCATGTGGGTGTTTTTCATCATGGTATTCCTCATGAGTATCCTTGTCATGGCCAAGGCAACCTAGAGCCATTCACATTAAAGACACAATCAATTGATTATGTGATGGGTAACTCTGTGTCAAAAGACCATGTAGTTACTGATTATTCATTTTTATTTCAAATAATAATAACAATAATTCCTATAATACTGTATTTTTCTGTAAATGTGCTTATGTTCTACATTCAACTTAATATGTGTATTGCAGTTACAGCACGAGTGTTAGTTGCTTGAATGTTCACTTTCTTCATTGTTTACTTCATTCTTTCCACTCAAGAAGATTCTCTGGTTGTAACAGTTAAAGAAATGGCATTAATATTTCAGGTGTAGACGTGTTCCCACATGTGTATAAAGGGTAACACAATCTTTGTCTGGCATGGATAATACACATTAATAATGCACAATTAACCTTGCACATGCGTATGGACAGACATCCACACTATTGCACATTAAAAATGCATAAATAGACCAGTCTAGAATACTGAACGAACACACACACAAAGCAAAACATCCTTGACTAATGCTAACATGCCACTTATTTACTTGTGTTAACTTATTTCTTTGATTTGCTGTATTTATTCCTCTCTTTGTTCTCTGCTTAAAATATTCTTTACAAATGGTGCTACAAATAAAAACTTTATTAATCATAGAATCGTAGAATACTGTTCAAAAAAGGCAAAAGTTAAATAAAAGGAGAGTAAGTAAAATTAGCACTGAAACCTCAAATTACCTTCTGAAATGTGATTATATGCAGACGTGACTCATTTCCTGAGTAAGGGTTAAATCAAGCCTTGCATGAAAAGGAGCAACTGTACCAACAGACACGATCAATGACAAGACACTTTGTTGGGTTTTGTCGAATCAGCGTGTTAGCTCTCTTGGAGTTTGTTAGCATTGGTTGGTGCTTGTTTTCAGCAACTGAACATGTTCAATTAGTGTTAGTCAGGTTTAGGGTGACCACCCAGCTCGTATTTTGTGTTACAGTCCCGAAATTGGGAGCTTTGTCCCGTGTCCTGCAAGACAAGTTTCAGCATTTCAGTTAAGTATGTATTTTTTTTTTTATCCCTGAAAGTACAATACCACAGTATATAATAAAAACTGTAACTGGCATTTAAAAATCAATTTGTGCAGCTGTCATGTTCTAGCTGTGAAAATAACCAACCAATGCAATATCGTATGAGAGAGGTTTTATTGATAAGTGTGGGCATATGACTCATCATAGTCAGTAAACACAGCTAAACCAGCAGGGATTTCATCTCACATACTGTATAAGAACCTCAAGAGCTGCTCAAAGCTGCTCAAATTGATGATTTAAAGCTTGTAATCATCCATCCTGATGGCAAATATTTTCAACGAACATACGCCAATCCAATGGATGCTCGGCGCCACCCACAAAAACGGCTGAAAACCTACGGAAAAACATGAGATATTCTCTGTTCATTTTAACCAATAAAAAAAATTGAATGCAGCTTTCAAACATGACTTTCTTCTCACGTTAATAGTTTATTTAGATGGTGTCTATGGTGTTATTATAATGACAAATGTTGAATGCAGATGAAATGCGCAAGCAGGAATCTCCACTCACAGCGGATTCTCTCGCTCAGATATTATAGGCGACATGTGTGTGCTCCTACTCCATGTGCACTTGTGAATCTAGAATTCTCATCTCTCCAGGATTTAATGTTGCCAGGAGATCAACATTATAGTGTGGGCACCCACGGGCAGAAACATTAATCTGTGTAAATCAATGTAAAAGTAAATCAATATTTACATAGCACAGTAGTATATTTATCTGTCTCACACGTGTCCTGCATTGTCCCGCAAAATCATATCTACTGTCCTGCAACAGATCAACAGCCAGGTGGTCACCCTACTCAATGGTTGGCTGTCAAAGTGAAGTCTGCAGCATAATATAGGGTTCATAGACAATTGAAAACGTTTTGGGGCAAACCTGCCCTGCTGAAAAGAGATGGTATTCATCCCTCCTGGGGTGGTGCCGCTCTTAATAATATGGCACATAGTCTTAGAGCTGAAACATAACAAACTGGGGCCCAGGTCAGGAAGCAGACAGACTGGCTAAACAGACTAGCTGTCTCACATCACAGAAGTCAGATAAATCCCAATACATTGGGACTCTTTCACCAAGATATCGTTACATAGAGACTGTGCTTGTACCCTGAATTAGTAAATACAAAAAGCTCCCAAACCAATTTAAGGGTAAATATTTAATTAATGTTCAATTAACAAAAAACAGATACAATACTGATGAATAAATGGTAAAGCCTGGGTTGCTGAATATTACACAGTAAAAACCCCAGAGTTAAATCAACTCTGCTCAGATAACATTTGGTCCCTCTCTAAATAGTGTTAAAGTAACACTGAAGCAGAGTTAAAGTTAATGAGATAATTAAGCAATTAATTAAGTGATGATTGAACATTAATGATGAACACCTGCTGTTAACAAGCAGAATCACTGAAGACAAGAGAAACACAAGAACAACAACTGACTTCAGCCACAGTCTTAGATGAAATCAACTGAAGATAAAAGACATTCAATCTCTGAAGAGTGTTATTTTAACACTAGTTCAGTGTTACTTTCACACTATTTAGAGAGGGACCAAATGTTATCTGAGCAGAGTTGATTTAACTCTGGGGTTTTTACTGTGTAGATCTCTTTTTTCAAAAGCACTTATTGTAAATGATATTTTTACAGATAATAAACTAGATGTGCTGTGTTTGACAGAGACCTGGCTAAAACCAGATGAATACATTACTTTAAATGAGTCCACACCTCAAGGTCACTGTTATAATAACGAACCTCGTCTGAAAGGCAAAGGGGGAGGTAATTTATAGTAATATCTTCAGTATTACTCAATGACCTCTAATTTTGCAATGTTTCTGATGTAACAGCTGATCATGAGATTAATTGAGACTTAATTTAGATCTTTGGTCATTTTGGCTATCTCTTATTTTCAATTATCCTTTCATTAGGGTGCTGCATCACATAGATAATTCATATCAGCCGATTTATGTTCTGACTGGCACAAATTCATCAGTTCTGATTCTTAGTCAGAAGATGCAGAGTTTATTAATACGCAAGTGTCGAATTGCCACATGCTTATTCATACAAAAACGCAGTTTGCTTAGTCAGGATACTGCAATTTGCTAAGTCAGTGATAGACAGAAATCCAAAAGTCCCACATGATGTGCTACATGCTCCTTTCATTGAACCTTTAGTATGAGGTATCCTGACGCAGATTCGCGGAAATTCCAGAAACCACTTAATCTACTGGTCATAATGAATTTAGAGGAATCCAAAATAAATCAAGATTAACATTTATTGTTTGTCAGGTAGAATTACACACCAATTAAAAGAAGACCCACCCCATTTAGTTACTGTTGCTTTGTCCGACAAGCCATGCGCTCTGACACCACACATCATGTTCTCACACAGTGAAAAATACATCCCGGAGCAAAGAGGACACTGACAATGCGTCAACAGTCATATGAAACAGTTTCATATAAAATATTGTAATTTTTTAAAAGAAGTTTAAACAAAAAATACTGTATAGTGGCTCTTTACTGTGTCGTGACAGATCGCTGTTGCTCCTTCAATCGGCTCCGGAACCAAACATCTCTTCGTACTAGTTTATTTATAGTATCAAATAAACATGAATGGACATCAGAAGGAATGTTGTTTCAACCACAGAAAGACATGAGTACAAACAATTTTTGAAGTTCTAGGTTACTAACTCCACTACTAACTCCCCTGACTGCTTTGTCAGACAAAATGGCGGATTTGGGGTTATGATTGGTTAGATCGCCTGTCAATCAAACTGTTTGCGAAGTGTCAATTAACAAAAATACATCATACAGCTGATCAGCATAAAATACAAAACACACAGAGTCAGCATACCTAGCAAATAGAAAGACACGCAGCAATTGTGCAGGAAGTTCTGCTTAAAGATGCTTTCTTGAGTGGTTTGCCAAGTCCACTTAAATACCCCAGGACTATAAACATTTAGCAAAATGCAAAAGGACTATAAACATTTAGCACCCAAATTTTCATGCAGCCTTTGTCGGACCTTTATTCGCGCCTCAACGTGTAACACACCTAGTTTTGGGGATGAACAGATGGTTAAAAAAATCTTTTATTGGGGCATCTTTCACACCAGAAGAACAAGTATTGTTTTCTTTATTCTTGCCTGTTATGCTAATGTGAGAGTGAGACCTTCTTACCAATTGCACCAGGGGTATTCATAATGATGTTACTTCCCACATGTAAAATGGCAAATATGGCCCAAATATTTTAAATCACATTTGGGCCATCTTTTGCAAAAATGTAGCACAATCGACAATGGCTAATCTGGGTGTAAATCAAATATGGCCCAAATTTGTTGCAGCAAATGTGGCCCAGTTATCTTAAAACATATCTGGACCAGTTTTGGCAAAGATGACAGTTATGACAGGTGAATCGGAATGTGAACCAAAATGGTCCACACATGGCATAGCAAATATGGCCCGAACACATTACTCCAACTTCGGACTATATTTGGCAAATGTACGGCATAGTCAGCACTGGCTAATCAGGGTGTGAGCCAAAACTGGCCCAGATATAATGCAGCAAATGTGGGCCAGTTATCTTAAAACATATCTGGGCCAGTTTTGGCAAAGATGAGGGACAGTAACGACAGGGAAATCCGAATGTGAACCTAAAGTGACCCACACATTGTATAGAAAATATGGCCTAAATACATTACTCCAATTTTGGACCACATTTGGCAAATGTACGGCACAGTTAGCACTGGCTAACCAGGGTGTGAGCCTAAACTGGCCCATATATAATGCAGCAAATGTGTCCCAGATATCTTAAAATATATCTGAGTCAATTTTGGCAAAGATGACAGAGTGTAATCACTGGCGATTCTGAATGTGAACCTAAAGTGGCCCACACATGGGTGTTCAAACCATTGTATGTGGATGGGACAAGACCCACCCACTTTTTAAGACCAATGATATTGGACCCACTCATTTTTACCATCTCTTATTCAGCTTTTGTCTGTTCACTTTTCAGAGCGCATCAGTCAAATCCATTCCACTCAGGGCTGTACCCACCACTGAAGTCCGGACCTCTATATTTTTCCGGTGTATATAAGAAAGGTTGTGAAATAACTGCCTAAGATTAACTCTACTTTGGTGCTGTACGGATTTATTGCTCAAAGCCAAGATTACTGACCGTCTCATCTGAGCTGTCAGCGGTCAAACACCGCTCATTAATGTGAAAATGTTTGAAACGACCAATCAAATCAAAGTAGCCGGGCTTTATGTTCACGGAAGCTGCTGAATGATGATCATGAATTCAATCTGAGACCTAAGTAGACTATTTCCTGTGAAGGAGTTAGACAACTTTTCATCTGGTTTATCTTAATCTACCAGAAACCTAGAGAAACCTAATCTCTCCAGATGCGTCACTAGTGTGTGCGTATTGCTCTCAGCTTGGCGCGGGGTTGGTGCGCAGATGAGCAGATCGTCCAGATATGATAAAACACTGATCCCTCCATTCCTTAACGGAATCAGAGCCGCTCACACACATTTGCTGAATAGGCCAAAGGGGATTTTCGTATACTTGTATGCTGTGCCCTGATAAGCGAACCTCTGATATTTCCTGTGAGCAGGAAAAATATCTATGTGAAAATATGCATCCTGGAGGTCCACTGAGGTGAACCAATCCCCTTGACGAATACTTTGACACAAAGTTCTGAGCGAAAGCATTTTGAATTTGTATTTTCTGAGGTGTTTGTTGAGGACCTGTAAGTCCAAAATGGGTTGGAGACCTCCCCTTCTTTTGGGAATCACAAAATAAAAGGAGTAGAAGCCCATGTGGCTTTCTTTCATTGGAGTCACTCTTATCACTCCTTTTCTCATTAAAGAGGATATTTCTTCCTCTAAAACCTGAGCTGCATCCCCCTGGGCCACTGAAATCACCACTCCATTGAACACAGAGAACTGAAGTCTGTATCCCCTCTCTATCGTGGTTAAAACCCAGGGATAATCTGCGCAAGCGTGCCAGTTCGCCGTCTGAGCAGCGAGTGGACCCTTCCTTGTCTCAAAACCTCTATTTCAGCCACACCGGCCGGGACGGCAGGAATAAACTGCCTCGCTGTAGGGAGACGTGACAGAAGTCTCTTTACATCACACAGGTCTCTTTCAGCCCCATGTAGAGCTGTCTGAGCGTGTTTAGCGCCCAAACAGGAGATGCATGGGCCGTGTGAATCCTTCGCAGAAATCCACATTCCACAAGCACACGGATGAAGAGGACGATCTTTCGCGGTAGCCATGGTGCCTGCACTCTCTTCATACGGTAAGCCCACCACAACGTGACAGCTAGTGCGAAGCTGTGCTGCGATAGAGAGCTCTTATTTTCCTACTTTTTCGTGTGTGGTGAGTGCCCAAAAACTTGGAAAATAAATAGAAAAACTTCACAGCTTCCGAAATCTTCCACGGGGAACAGAGCAAGAATGACTAAATGGCAGATAGCTGCGGTTTATATACAGGGAGGTGGGACTCCCTGATCGCTGCAGCAATTGGTCTGCCATGGTTGGCAGACGTGGTGTTATTTGTGCTTCCGCAATCGGTCACGCCTAAAGTTGTTCCCCCGTGGTGAGATACTGAACAAATGTTAGAAAGAGAACCCAGCTTCACTCTTGTTAAATCTGTAGCTTACTATTTTTGTGTTAAAATTTGACAATTTATATAGTGAACAAGTACATCATGAATCCATTTTCCAAACCATGTTTTGAATCACTACGGTACACCTATAATAAGTGTTTATATTCGGATCATTCAGCACCGCTGTGGAGTAGCACAGTACGTGGTAACTCATCATCTACATAAACAGAGAGAATTAGCTCTGGCTACAATATTCTTCCAGCAGACGCATTCAGTTATGTTTATTAACCACTAGAGCACCAAAAGTTCAATGGTATTGCTTTAAAGAGACGATGCACAAACTGGTAGGACAAATTCACACTCATTCGTTTTCACTATTGATTTCAAAAATTCAAGCTTGCATGAGAAACATTTTACAAACCAATTGCAACTCTTCTATTGAAAGTGTTAAATGCTATTAACAAATTATCCAATGCAATTATATATTAAGTATTGGTATTATGTGTTACTTTATCAAATTTATCTTGTTTTGTTTGTGTTTTGGAGGTTGCCAACAACATCTGAGCACAGATTTGAAAATCAGGCTGCTGGCTCCAAAGGCGGACCCAACCCCAAACTAATCACTTTTCCAGTTATTTGTTACACATAGGAGCAGCATCAAAGTCAAGTCACCTTTTATGTTGCTTTTTACAATACAGGTTGCATCGGGGCAGCTTTACAGTGATAGCAGGAATAATTTCTGCTACACAGCAGCTCTTGAAGAGAATAGTATCATTGTCCAGCTTGAGTAAATTCAGAATTGATTGATTCCATTGTAAAAAAGTAATTCACTTTGTTCATTTATCGATATACAACAGCTCTGGAGGAAACAGTGATGTCATTGTTCAGTGTAGTTCGCATACAATGGTGTCAATGAAGGCAGATCAAAAACAGGGAATATTGTTGAATATCAAATGTCCCCAACTAAGAAAGCCAGAGGCGTCAGCAGCAAGGAACCACAGCTGTCCTAAAAGGCCTCTCCCAGCATCAGATTCAAACACTCGGTCGCTGGTCATCAGAGGCTTTTAAGAACTATATTCAATTCAATCGCTAGTATATTAAAGAAGCTTAATGAACCCTTACCAGCTAAATTCTTCAGCTTCAGCTTGTTCTCCCTCTCAATCCTACAAGCTCACCATATCTGCCTCAATTAACACATCAATCTACTAAAATAGTGAAAATATTCTACCTCACTGCTGCAGCTGTGTCTTCCCACCTGCTTCACTTCCCACCTGCCCACTCTGTTCTTACACAGCAATAGCAGTGTTGTCCCCACTCCCGCAGGAGCTCTATCTCTGGCTAACCTTGCCTTCACGGTCACAGCAGTGTTATCTCCCCGCTTATACAGGAGCATAGTTTGTCTGGTTGACCTTTTTCACTTTGCAGCCATGGGTTAGCCCTCCGCTCCCATAGGAGCCCAGTTTCTATAGCTAAATTGACCAGGATAAAACCACGGGTCCTGCCACGTCCATTGGATTCTGGGAATTAACTTGGATACAGTTGATTTTCAGGCCTCACTGCACAAGGAAAAATCGATACGATATTTCTGGTCGTGTCAATCTAAACTGTTCTAAATGCGAGGCGCTATCTTTGCTCGGCCACTTAAACTTCACAATGTGTTTAATCCTATTTTTTGTTTTGCATGGGTGCAGCAAACACAATTGCTCAACTCAGAATCAGATTCAAACTCTTGGTAGCTGGTCACCAGATGCTTTTAAGAATTATATTTAATTCTATTGCTTCCACACAAAAAGAAGCTCAATGAAACCTTATCAGCTAAATTCTTCTATCACTATTTGTCACGGGTCAGGGTGTGTCATCGGTTCTTCTCTGTTGTTTGTTTTGGTCCTGTTATTTTACTGCAGCTCGTGATCTGGGCAATCAGAGTTACCTCGCAGCACTGTGTGCTCAATCACGAGCTGATCTCCCACACCTGTCACTCGTTCCCGTTTTCCCTATTTATTCCCAGCTGTGTCTACCCCTTGTTTGTCAGTTGATCACTATTTTGTGTCGTGTGAATGTTGCTTGTCTGTGCTCCCAGTCTTGTGTTGTGGGACTCTTGTGATTTACATGCCTGTTGACTATTATACTCAGGATCTGAAGACGAGGAGATTGTAGCAGAGCATTGAACACAAGAGCACACCTGAGGATCTTTACGTCTTCAGTGAGTCACTTTATCTGTTCACCTGTGTTCCGGACATGCTAATAAACTTTCACATTTTTTCACTGCATTTGAGTCCTCCGTTTATCTGACCCCTCTGACACTATTCTGATCATAAAAATCTGTTCTTGCGTACCTCCAATTTAGAAGCCTCCAACAAACCCATTACACGCTTCTGGTTAAATAAAATCTCAATTGTTCTCCAGCAATCAGGTATTGATTCACTTCTTTCTTTACCCGTCCAACGAGGCTTACCTGTCCGATGCTGTGAGTATTGATCTCCTATCAGATGCTGTGAGAGCCCTCCTGGTCTTGTATCTATGTTTTCTCCTTTCCCATCAGCGAAGTATTGATCTCCCAGCGGATGCAGTTTCTGCCCTCCCTATTGGGCATCTATGTCTTTTCCTCCTCTGTCTGGTGAGGATTACCCGCCCGATGCCATGAGCATTGGTCTCCCTTCGGACGCCACGAGAGCCTCCCGGTCAGTGCTTATCTTTCCTTGTTTGGTGAGGCTTACCCATCCCATGTCATGAGCATTGGTCTCCTGGAGCACAGGTCTTCCGTCGGACCTCGCAAGATCCTCCCGGTCAATCTTCTGCCCCAAAACATCACTGCTCTAGAGGAGATCTGCATGGAGGAATGGGCCAAACTACCAGCAACAGTGTGTAAAAACCTTGTGGAGACTTGTGCTAATAAGGGTAATTATCCAAACCTTCTCCTCCCAAACTTTGTTTATAAAACATCATTTTATATATTATATATATATATATATATATATATATATAAAATGATGTTTTATAAACAAAGTTTGGGAGGAGAAGGTTTGGATAATTACCCTTATTAGCACAAGTGGAGAGCATTCAGTTCAACCAATAACAAGAGGTATAAATACAGTAGACTTGCCTCTGTTCATCTGAGAGCATCCCTCCTCCACCCCATCTCCTCACTTCTAGTTCCATCTATTTTTATCACAACCAGGGGGAGTACTGTGGGTTCAGGCCAAAATTCCGAGCTTGTAGCCCTCCCCCGGGACAGCATGCCAAATACACATAACTTTTATTCTATTTAATAATATGTACATGTGAAATTTCATATTTGTGAAATTTTTCAAAACCACTCATTAATAATTCTGCCAAATTATATTTGAAACATAATTCAAAATTATCTGAATCGCACACAAAATCATGTTTTCTGCTTATATTTTCTTTTTTTTTTGTATGCCTGTGATCTTTTCACCTTCACTGTAGTTTCCACAATCTGCGCTTGCGTTTCCAAATGTTGCCGTTAGTTTCATATAAATCAGGGCGAGCCTTAGGGTGCGTTCACACTTGTCATGTTTGGTTCAATTAAAACGAACCCTGGTGCGATTGCTCAGTTAGTGCGGTTCGTTTGAACATATGTGAACGCTGCCATCCGAACCCTGGTGCACACCAAACAAGCGGACCGAGACCGCTAAAAAGATGGGTCTCGGTCCGCTTCCAAACGAACTCTGGTGCGGTTCGATTGATATATGAACGCAACACGGACCAAAGACATGTAAACGAACCAAAAAGAGGTGCGACGCTACAAATCAGCTGATTTGACGACGTGGAAAGATCGGTGTATCAAAAATGAGTGGAGGGCAAACGTGGAGCAACGAGGAGGTAAAGTGCCTCATCAATATTTGTTTCTGCATACAACGGAGGAAATCCTGGTGCTGTTTTGAATGTTTTGAACATTTTATGAGCTCTTGGTGAGTTCTCAGCTGGTAAAAATAAAGCATATATACACGCATAAAATGATTGTGTTTAATCCAGTGCACAGCATTGATTTGAATGTTCGGTAAGCAAGCTCCGTCGCGAAATATACGTCATAAAAGCTGACCAATCAGGTTGTGACCGTATCCCTATGCCTTTGGTTCGATAACTTAAGGTTCGCTGTTAAAAATGCCAGTGTGAACGCTAAGCGGACCAGGACTATATGTTTTTTTTTTTTTTTTGGTCCGCACCAAACGAACCAAACCAACCGAACTACAAGTGTGAACGCACCCTTAGCATCACCATTGGTCCATTAGTTCTAGATTGACAGCTCATCCTCTAGCCAATCAATTGAAGAGGGAAGTGAATGCCGGACAATCTCAGGTAATTGAACATAAATATATTGTTGGTCGGTTAAATGTGATATATTACACGTGCAAGGAATTAATTGATCTCTTTAATTTGATTTGATAATTTCGCTTAATATTTCGTGTGCATTCACAGGCAGTGCCAAGGCTGCTTTTAGAGAGACTATTGTCGCGACTACAAGAAGCCATGCAGCGCTTGCCTCTGGACCTGGATTATTTATATTTTTTTTGCACAAATGGCTTGACATTGATCACTGCACACACAAGTCATGTACATATGCCTCACGAGTTGTTGTGAATGAAACTACTGGACCATCGGGACGTCCCAAACTCAATGTATCTGAGCAGCACCTCAGACTATTAATTGATGCAAGAGTTTGGCATTACACTCTTAAAAATAAAGATTCCAAAAGGGAGTTTTTATAGTGGTGCCATAAAAGAACCATTTTTGGTTCTCTGTAGAACCTTCCAGTGAACAGTTCTTAATGGAACCCATTTTGTTTTTCTTAGTGTGAAGAACATTCTAAAAGAATCTAAATAAACTTTTCCACAGTAAAGAACCTGTTATGGAAAGGTTCCATGGATTTTAAAGGTTCTTCATGTAACCACAGATTCCAATAAAGAACCTTTATTTTTAAGAGTGTATAAGCCTACACTATGGAAGCCCGTCCCACTGAAAAAAAAAAGAAAGAAGATTTTTGCGACTTTTTATCTCAGAATTCTGAGATAAAAAGTCAGAATTGCGAGTTATAAAGTCAGAATTCTGAGATAAACAGTCAGAATTCTGACTGCAGCAGGGAGCTGAAAGTGGGCGGAGCCTCGTACAAAGATGCCGACACCGGCTGCATGTGAGGCAGTGGCGGTTCTA
The DNA here is from genome assembly GCA_038088235.1 of Zacco platypus. Classification (NCBI taxonomy): domain Eukaryota; kingdom Metazoa; phylum Chordata; class Actinopteri; order Cypriniformes; family Xenocyprididae; genus Zacco; species Zacco platypus. Next base: position 14,597,660 of record CM076084.1, read on the forward strand.
GACAAATTTTACAAGGGGGGCCAAGGAGGGGCCAGTGTTTAACCAGAGGGGCACATTAAAAATGGCAACAAATTATATTTAAAGATTATAAACTTTGTTTTACTTTACGTGCTGATATCTGTAGAAAGATGTACAGTAAACATAGGGCACAAGTACATTTATTTACTTATGCATGTACACTACCAGTCAAAGTGTACAAGAAAAACAGTATTATTGTGAAATATTTTTACAATTTAAAATAACTTTTTTTATATTTGAATAGGGTATATTTTAAAATGTAATTTATTCCAGTGATCAAAGCTGAATTTTCAGCATCATTACTCCACTCTTCAGTGTCACATGATCCTTCACAAATCATTCTAATATGATGATTTGCTGCTCAAGAAACATTTATAATTATTACCAATGTTGATGATTATTAGCAATGATTTGTGAAGGATTTGTGAAGGATCATGTGACACTGGAGACTGGAGTAATGATGATAAATTCAGCTTTGATCATAGAATATAAATTACACTTTACTATAAATTCAAATAGAAAAGTCATTTTACATTTTAATATTATTTCACAATATTACAGCTTTTCTTGTATTTTAATTACATTAAAATACATGCCTTGGTGAGCAGAAGAGACTTCTTTCAAAAACAACCAAAATAGTACAGTTTCCAAACTTTTGACTGGTAGTGCATCTGCATGTATTTCAAAATGTAGGCCAAGTATTTACTTAAAAAAAAGAAACATTAGAGCCATATTGACACAAAAAATTATTTACAGGAGAAAGCACCATTTTAAGGACATACAGTAGGCCTACAATGAAATTATAATTGAACTGCTTTGCAAATAGTAATAACCTTCTTCATCACAAACCTGTTGGTGCAGTACTTGATCCACATGGATTCCCTTTCTGTCCCTCTGGCTGTTCCTCTCTCTGTCCCTGTATGTTTTCTTCCTCCTCACCCTCTTCTTCATTCTCCTCATTCTCTTTTTCATGCTCCTCCCCCTCTTCCTCATCCTCCTCACCCTCTGGAATTTCCCTCTCTGTGTCAGAGTCCTCACTTTCATCACCTGCCCTCTCTCCAGCCTCCACTGATTCCACTGGCTCTCTCTCCTTCTGCTCCTCAACTCTCTCAATACCTTGATTCGTTTCTCTCACTTTTTTGTTTACTGGGGCAAAAAGGACGCTATGTCCCTTCCTCGTTTCATGATAACTATCGGAAGAAAAAAAACGTGCATTACATTTCGTTGCCTAACCATCCCACTTAACACGGGCAGATAGCCTGTTGATTACTTTATTCAAATGTATGTTATCGCAATGCCACAGCCAAGACAGATGAAGTTACGTGGTTAACATCACAACATTGTGCAAGAGCAACAAGTCACTTACGAGATACGAGTGACTTACGCGGCCGGCGCCGCTCTAATTTACCCGTGTAGAACGTTCCGTCGCATTAGTTCCGCTTTTGGCGCTCGCGTGTAAAATCATAATAAATTCATAATTAATTAATTTTTTTTTGGTCAGCACAGGGGGGCCACAGGGGTGGTCAGGGACATGTCTACAGAGGCACGGGCCTCTCTAGGCCTCCGTGTAGAACCGCCACTGATGTGAGGCAAAGCCGTGCACCCGCTGCACCCTGATCTATCGAAACGTGCTAACTTGTCGAAAAATGCTACCGTAGAGACCTGGGGCCTCATGTACAAAGCGTGCGTACGCACAGAAAAGTGCCGTAGGCTACGATCATTGTCACGGGTGGTCCACTAACAATTTAGGCCTTCTTACAAACCCACCTTTTCTTGTGAAATATTGGGTAACATACTGTCGACCCTTTGCCTCTTTCACTTCTCTTATTTCTTTCTCTTTCCGTTTTTGACTTCCAGATTTTTGAGGCAATTTCACTTCCTCTTCCGTCAAGTTGATATTCTGCCGGCGCTATAAGTGAAGTCAAGTTGTTTGTGTTGCCTGGATACAATTTGGGCGGACTGAACCATTTTATGATAATCGAGAGGGGGAGAGGGGCCCACGGACGTTTGTGTTTCCTAAACAAATACAATTTTTTGACACCAGGAAACAGCAAATAGAATAATTTAAAGTTAATAATTTTTACTATCAAATATTTTTTTTTAGCACCACAATTTTATTGGGGGCTTCTCTGGGCCCCCTCTTGGTCATGGGCCCCGAGAATCGTCATCGTTTACCCCCCCTTTACAGCGCCCCAGGCGCCGGCCCTGCAAAAGCCACCAATCAGGGTTCAGCGCACGCTCGTTTTGAACTTGGTTTGGTTGCTGCTTACTTAGCGCGAGCAGTTCAGCGCCAGTGTAACGGCATAACATTGAGAGGACCAGTGCCTTCATCATGGAAGAATCGAGAACTCCTGACTCCAACGTCCCACAACACCCGTGGCCTTATATGCGCAATTTTTTGAAATCGTTTCAACTGCCTTCTCTGCCTGCCTCGGAATTGTAGAATTTCTTCTTACAAGAATTCTCCTTCCAATCTTTGGAAACACGTTGAGGTATGCCATTTTCATTCTAGTGGTCATTTTTAAATGAGTAATCCAACAGTAGCTTGCAGAAAACGGGTTCATTGTTTATGTTCACTGAAGTTTTAAATATTTGAAGCTCAGTGCTCCGATATTGATGTTAGTCCTTTTTGTTGGAATATAAACTCTATTTTGACTAGTTTTGCATGCAGTGTATGATGCTAAAACAGTTGTCAGGTGGAGTGGAGTGGCCCTTATTAATAGAGATCGCCTTTCAGCATGGCAGGGCTTATTTTTGTCTTGATTGAGTCGCTTATAATGTACATTTGAAAAAGCAACACGCGTAAAACATCTTTCCAGACATGAGAAGCATTTATTTACATCTTGCCCACAAAATACAACATTTAATAACATGTTTTTACTCCAAACTCACTTCATAATGACAGTTGTGCATCCTTCAGTCGTGTGTTTATTAGTCATGTTTAATCAATCAAAGCGTTTCAATCTTCTGTTTATTCAGCTACAGTGATATGACGCGTTATCTTCTTCTGCTGCAGCGCATATTTTGAGTTCCTGCGCCAGAGCGACCTCTGGCTTTGAGATGGAGAAGCATTTACTACTGATCACAGAGCAGTACAGCTCTGACAAGCTGCACATTAAATAATCGCAGCCTTTGCCCTAATATGACGATTATGAAAAGCTAAAGAAGTTAGCTTAATACAGCGTGTCTGCAGCAGACAGAGCAAAGTCAAAAACACACACGCAACAAACATGGCCGAATCATTTAGCAAGAAAGTTCCTTACGACAGGAAAAGCAACAGATGGTAAGATATAACAAACACTCACCAATTACATTGCCAAATAAAACATTTTTGAATTATGAAAAATATCGTCTGATTATCGTTATCGGAAAAGTCTTAGAAAATATCGAGAAATCATTTTTTGTCAATAATGCACTCCCCCACTGGCAAGTGTGTTTCTTTCGATACAAAAAACTAGTTCCTGTTACAGTAAATCTGATACGGTCAGTTGATGTTTCTGAAGAGATATTCAGATACAATATAGTAAAAGAAAACTCATGTGAACCTGTGTTTAATACAAGCGTTTATTAAACTTAAACTTGCAACTGTTACAAATAAACCTTAAAATAAACTCTCAAATCCTGTTATTTCATTTGGTTCTAAACGAAATTGTTTGGCTTCAAGGATTTGGGCTCATGGTAATTTTTATAGATATCAGTGTCTGAATAATAATATTCTATTAATAGATCAGTGTGCTAAGAGTAACAGTCTTTTCACATAAACTGAGATAAGCAAGAGACTTGTGACAAAAATTGAGGCCATTATAGCCTTAATAAATTATAGTACTTCGAATACTTAAGTACATTCAAAGGCAAATACTTTTGTACTTTTATTCAAGTAAAATTTAAAAGACCATTACTTTTAATTTTACTGGAGTAATATTTTACCTAGTGTATCTCTACTTTAACTCAAGTACTTACTTTGTGTACTTCGTCCACCACTGCAAAAAATTCAGTGAAGTTCACCTCAAATACATTGGTGGGGTATCTTTAAGTTGGCTGAAAGAAAAGTGATTTGTTCAAAGTAACACAATAGCCACGATCACCGCCAGTTCTGAATTATCATACAACTGACAAACTTCTGATAGCTTTTGAGTGCATCAGTCTGTCAGTGAATCATTCTGGCCTGCATGTGCCCTTTCAGGCTGAAGTAACACAAGCACTGTGTGCAAGAGGCCTAATGAGTAAAAGCTGCTTCTTTTGAGCCAGAGCTACGACGAACCCTCTGCTGAGGCTGATTACAAACAAAACAGGTGGGTAAGAGTCATGAAATATGAATATGAATCCTGAAAGCAACTCCATAGAACAACAAGTATATCTGTGCTCAGCATTTCGGCAAAAGAGCCTCGCTAATTCAATGAAGAACGACATAAAATGGTTTTAATCCCACTACGACATCTACAGCCCTCTGGGTACAAAAGCAGAGAGGCTGAACAAAGCAGGTGGGTAAGAGTCATGAACTATGAACAAATCTAGTCATCCAAAAACATCATTGATATATCTGTTTTGTCCGAATAACTATAATATCCCTGTTACCATGCAAGATTGATTTAAAAGAGAATTCCACAAAATGTTTATTAAGTCGCAACAGAAGCAGCTGTCTACTCATCATGACTGATGCTGCATCTCCAGCATCAACAAAGCGTCTTCTTCCGCTTATGCTGTACCCCTGTATTCAACAGCGCCAACGAGCGCTTTGGCCGTGTAAATGCAGAAAAACACACTTCACACCAATGGCGGGCTCTAAATGTAAACAACATGCTGTGCCCCTGTATTCAACAGTGCCAAGTCTATCTGTGTTATCATAGAGCGATAAGTATATCTGTGCTCAGCGTTTTGGCAAAAGAGCCACGCTAATTCATTGAAGAGCAACATAAAATGGTTTTAATCCCACTATGACATCTACAGGCCTGCAGAAATGTTCAGTTGGCCAAAGCATCAGCCTTTGATGCTGGACAACCTGGGTTGCAGTAAATGGCTTGATATGAAGTGGTTGATAAAGGCAAGCAACACTTGGTGAAAGTGCCAGAAAAGCCTTGAATTCATACTAAACGTGAGAGGGCTCGTCCGGGATTTGAACCCGGGACCTCTCACACCCGAAGCGAGAATCATACCTCTAGACCAACGAGCCTTGTTGGTGTGCAGTCTTTGTGAGGTCACCTCAAATACAGACAGTGACCTGCCGTCAAGATACTAAAGTGTACTTTACAAGCGTCAAAAACTCCTTGACGGCAAGACACATATCAAAGGCCTCTAAATGTAAACAACCACACAGACGCTATGTGGTTGGCTTGACTTTGAACCTTGAGGCATCAGCCTTCCACCTAGGGCGTGCTTGATGAGCTAGCTCTAAGCTGGTGCTGCAAAAAGTCAAGGATAATTTGCTGAAAGCAACTCCATAGAACAACAAGTATATCTGTGCTCAGCATTTCGGCAAAAGAGCCTCGCTAATTCAATGAAGAACGACATAAAATGGTTTGAAGCCCACTACGACATCTACAACCCTCTGGGTACAAAAGCAGAGAGGCTGAACAAAGCAGGTGGGTAAGAGTTATGAACTATGAATAAATCTAGTCATCCAAAAACATCATTGATATATCTGTTTTGTCCGAATAACTATAATATCTCTCTCACCATGAGAGATTGTTTTAAAAGAGAATTCCACAAAATGTTTATTAAGTCAAGCCGCAACAGAAGCAGCTGTCTGCTCATCATGACTGATGCTGCATCTCCAGCATCAACAAAGCGTCTTCTTATGCTGTGCCCCTGTATTCAACAGCACCAACGAGCGCTTTGGCCGTGTAAATGCAGAAAAACACACTTCACACCAATGGCAGCCTCTAAATGTAAACAACCACACAGACGCTATGTGGTTGGCTTGACTTTGAACCTTGAGGCATCAGCCTTCCACCTAGGGCGTGCTTGATGAGCTAGCTCTAAGCTGGTGCTGCAAAAAGTCAAGGATCATTTGCTGAAAGCAACTCCATAGAACAACAAGTATATCTGTGCTCAGCATTTCGGCAAAAGAGCCTCGCTAATTCAATGAAGAACGACATAAAATGGTTTGAAGCCCACTACGACATCTACAACCCTCTGGGTACAAAAGCAGAGAGGCTGAACAAAGCAGGTGGGTAAGAGTTATGAACTATGAATAAATCTAGTCATCCAAAAACATCATTGATATATCTGTTTTGTCCGAATAACTATAATATCTCTCTCACCATGAGAGATTGTTTTAAAAGAGAATTCCACAAAATGTTTATTAAGTCAAGCCGCAACAGAAGCAGCTGTCTGCTCATCATGACTGATGCTGCATCTCCAGCATCAACAAAGCGTCTTCTTATGCTGTGCCCCTGTATTCAACAGCACCAACGAGCGCTTTGGCCGTGTAAATGCAGAAAAACACACTTCACACCAATGGCAGCCTCTAAATGTAAACAACCACACAGACGCTATGTGGTTGGCTTGACTTTGAACCTTGAGGCATCAGCCTTCCACCTAGGGCGTGCTTGATGAGCTAGCTCTAAGCTGGTGCTGCAAAAAGTCAAGGATCATTTGCTGAAAGCAACTCCATAGAACAACAAGTATATCTGTGCTCAGCATTTCGGCAAAAGAGCCTCGCTAATTCAATGAAGAACGACATAAAATGGTTTGAAGCCCACTACGACATCTACAACCCTCTGGGTACAAAAGCAGAGAGGCTGAACAAAGCAGGTGGGTAAGAGTTATGAACTATGAATAAATCTAGTCATCCAAAAACATCATTGATATATCTGTTTTGTCCGAATAACTATAATATCTCTCTCACCATGAGAGATTGTTTTAAAAGAGAATTCCACAAAATGTTTATTAAGTCAAGCCGCAACAGAAGCAGCTGTCTGCTCATCATGACTGATGCTGCATCTCCAGCATCAACAAAGCGACTTCTTATGCTGTGCCCCTGTATTCAACAGCGCCAACGAGCACTTTGGCCGTGTAAATGCAGAAAAACACACTTCACACCAATGGCAGCCTCTAAATGTAAACAACCACACAGACGCTATGTGGTTGGCTTGACTTTGAACCTTGAGGCATCAGCCTTCCACCTAGGGCGTGCTTGATGAGCTAGCTCTAAGCTGGTGCTGCAAAAAGTCAAGGATCATTTGCTGAAAGCAACTCCATAGAACAACAAGTATATCTGTGCTCAGCGTTTCGGCAAAAGAGCCTCGCTAATTCAATGAAGAACGACATAAAATGGTTTGAATCCCACTACGACATCTACAGCCCTCTGGGTACAAAAACAGAGAGGCTGAACAAAGCAGGTGGGTAAGAGTCATGAACTATGAATAAATCTAGTCATCCAAAAACATCATTGATATATCTGTTTTGTCCGAATAACTATAATATCTCTCTCACCATGAGAGATTGTTTTAAAAGAGAATTCCACAAAATGTTTATTAAGTCAAGCCGCAACAGAAGCAGCTGTCTGCTCATCATGACTGATGCTGCATCTCCAGCATCAACAAAGCGTCTTCTTCCGCTTATGCTGTGCCCCTGTATTCAACAGCGCCAACGAGCGCTTTGGCCGTGTAAATGCAGAAAAACACACTTCACACCAATGGCAGCCTCGAAATGTAAACAACCACACAGACGCTATGTGGTTGGCTTGATTTTGAACCTTGAGGCATCAGCCTTCCACCTAGGGCGTGCTTGATGAGCTAGCTCTAAGCTGGTGCTGCAAAAAGTCAAGGATCATTTGCTGAAAGCAACTCCATAGAACAACAAGTATATCTGTGCTCAGCGTTTCGGCAAAAGAGCCTCGCTAATTCAATGAAGAACGACATAAAATGGTTTGAATCCCACTACGACATCTACAGCCCTCTGGGTACAAAAACAGAGAGGCTGAACAAAGCAGGTGGGTAAGAGTCATGAACTATGAATAAATCTAGTCATCCAAAAACATCATTGATATATCTGTTTTGTCCGAATAACTATAATATCTCTCTCACCATGAGAGATTGTTTTAAAAGAGAATTCCACAAAATGTTTATTAAGTCAAGCCGCAACAGAAGCAGCCGTCTGCTCATCATGACTGATGCTGCATCTCCAGCATCAACAAAGCGTCTTCTTCCGCTTATGCTGTGCCCCTGTATTCAACAGCGCCAACGAGCGCTTTGGCCGTGTAAATGCAGAAAAACACACTTCACACCAATGGCGGGCTCTAAATGTAAACAACATGCTGTGCCCCTGTATTCAACAGTGCCAAGTCTATCTGTGTTATCATAGAACGATAAGTATATCTGTGCTCAGCGTTTTGGCAAAAGAGCCACGCTAATTCATTGAAGAGCAACATAAAATGGTTTGAATCCCACTATGACATCTACAGGCCTGCAGAAATGTTCAGTTGGCCAAAGCATCAGCCTTTGATGCTGGACAACCTGGGTTGCAGTAAATGGCTTGATATGAAGTGGTTGATAAAGGTAAGCAACACTTGGTGAAAGTGCCAGAAAAGCCTTGAATTCATACTAAACGTGAGAGGGCTCGTCCGGGATTTGAACCCGGGACCTCTCGCACCCAAAGCGAGAATCATACTCCTAGACCAACGAGCCTTGTTGGTGTGCAGTCTTTGTCCCAAAAAATTCAGTGAAGTTCACCTCAAATACAGACAGTGACCTGCCGTCAAGATACTAAAGTGTACTTTACAAGCGTCAAAAACTCCTTGACGGCAAGATACAGATCAAAGGCCTAGTGGCCTAATGGATAAGCTCCGGAGCTGGGAATTGTGGGTTCAAGTCCCTCCTGGGTCGTCTTTGGTGGGGTATCTTTAAGTTGGCTGTGAGAGAAGTGATTTGTTCAAAGTAACAAAATAGCCATGATCACTGCCAGTTCTGAATTATCGTAGAACTGACAAACTTCTGATAGCTGTGGCAGGTTTTGAGTGAATCATTCTGGCCTGCATGTGCCCTTTCAGGCTGAAGTAACACAAGCACTGTGTGCAAGAGGCCTAATGAGTAAAGGCTGCTTCTTTTGAGCCGGAGCTACGACGAACCCTCTGCTGAGGCTGATTACAAACAAAACAGGTGGGTAAGAGTCTTGAAATATGAATAAATCTAGTCATCCAAAAACATCATTGATATATCTGTTTTGTCCGAATAACTATAATATCTCTCTCACCATGAGAGATTGTTTTAAAAGAGAATTCCACAAAATGTTTATTAAGTCAAGCCGCAACAGAAGCAGCTGTCTGCTCATCATGACTGATGCTGCATCTCCAGCATCAACAAATCGTCTTCTTCCGCTTATGCTGTGCCCCTGTATTCAACAGCGCCAACGAGCGCTTTGGCCGTGTAAATGCAGAAAAACACACTTCACACCAATGGCAGCCTCGAAATGTAAACAACCACACAGACGCTATGTGGTTGGCTTGACTTTGAACCTTGAGGCATCAGCCTTCCACCTAGGGCGTGCTTGATGAGCTAGCTCTAAGCTGGTGCTGCAAAAAGTCAAGGATCATTTGCTGAAAGCAACTCCATAGAACAACAAGTATATCTGTGCTCAGCGTTTCGGCAAAAGAGCCTCGCTAATTCAATGAAGAACGACATAAAATGGTTTGAATCCCACTACGACATCTACAGCCCTCTGGGTACAAAAACAGAGAGGCTGAACAAAGCAGGTGGGTAAGAGTCATGAACTATGAATAAATCTAGTCATCCAAAAACATCATTGATATATCTGTTTTGTCCGAATAACTATAATATCTCTCTCACCATGAGAGATTGTTTTAAAAGAGAATTCCACAAAATGTTTATTAAGTCAAGCCGCAACAGAAGCAGCTGTCTGCTCATCATGACTGATGCTGCATCTCCAGCATCAACAAAGCGTCTTCTTCCGCTTATGCTGTGCCCCTGTATTCAACAGCGCCAACGAGCGCTTTGGCCGTGTAAATGCAGAAAAACACACTTCACACCAATGGCGGGCTCTAAATGTAAACAACATGCTGTGCCCCTGTATTCAACAGTGCCAAGTCTATCTGTGTTATCATAGAACGATAAGTATATCTGTGCTCAGCGTTTTGGCAAAAGAGCCACGCTAATTCATTGAAGAGCAACATAAAATGGTTTGAATCCCACTATGACATCTACAGGCCTGCAGAAATGTTCAGTTGGCCAAAGCATCAGCCTTTGATGCTGGACAACCTGGGTTGCAGTAAATGGCTTGATATGAAGTGGTTGATAAAGGTAAGCAACACTTGGTGAAAGTGCCAGAAAAGCCTTGAATTCATACTAAACGTGAGAGGGCTCGTCCGGGATTTGAACCCGGGACCTCTCGCACCCAAAGCGAGAATCATACTCCTAGACCAACGAGCCTTGTTGGTGTGCAGTCTTTGTCCCAAAAAATTCAGTGAAGTTCACCTCAAATACAGACAGTGACCTGCCGTCAAGATACTAAAGTGTAATTTACAAGCGTCAAAAACTCCTTGACGGCAAAATACAGATCAAAGGCCTAGTGGCCTAATGGATAAGGCATCAGCCTCCGGAGCTGGGAATTGTGGGTTCAAGTCCCTCCTGGGTCGTCTTTGGTGGGGTATCTTTAAGTTGGCTGTGAGAGAAGTGATTTGTTCAAAGTAACAAAATAGCCATGATCACTGCCAGTTCTGAATTATCGTAGAACTGACAAACTTCTTATAGCTGTGGCAGGTTTTGAGTGAATCATTCTGGCCTGCATGTGCCCTTTCAGGCTGAAGTAACACAAGCACTGTGTGCAAGAGGCCTAATGAGTAAAGGCTGCTTCTTTTGAGCCGGAGCTACGACGAACCCTCTGCTGAGGCTGATTACAAACAAAACAGGTGGGTAAGAGTCTTGAAATATGAATAAATCTAGTCATCCAAAAACATCATTGATATATCTGTTTTGTCCGAATAACTATAATATCTCTCTCACCATGAGAGATTGTTTTAAAAGAGAATTCCACAAAATGTTTATTAAGTCAAGCCGCAACAGAAGCAGCTGTCTGCTCATCATGACTGATGCTGCATCTCCAGCATCAACAAAGCGTCTTCTTCCGCTTATGCTGTGCCCCTGTATTCAACAGCGCCAACGAGCGCTTTGGCCGTGTAAATGCAGAAAAACACACTTCACACCAATGGCAGCCTCTAAATGTAAACAACCACACAGATGCTATGTGGTTGGCTTGACTTTGAACCTTGAGGCATCAGCCTTCCACCTAGGGCGTGCTTGATGAGCTAGCTCTAAGCTGGTGCTGCAAAAAGTCAAGGATCATTTGCTGAAAGCAACTCCATAGAACAACAAGTATATCTGTGCTCAGCGTTTCGGCAAAAGAGCCTCGCTAATTCAATGAAGAACGACATAAAATGGTTTGAATCCCACTACGACATCTACAGCCCTCTGGGTACAAAAACAGAGAGGCTGAACAAAGCAGGTGGGTAAGAGTCATGAACTATGAATAAATCTAGTCATCCAAAAACATCATTGATATATCTGTTTTGTCCGAATAACTATAATATCTCTCTCACCATGAGAGATTGTTTTAAAAGAGAATTCCACAAAATGTTTATTAAGTCAAGCCGCAACAGAAGCAGCTGTCTGCTCATCATGACTGATGCTGCATCTCCAGCATCAACAAAGCGTCTTCTTCCGCTTATGCTGTGCCCCTGTATTCAACAGCGCCAACGAGCGCTTTGGCCGTGTAAATGCAGAAAAACACACTTCACACCAATGGCAGCCTCTAAATGTAAACAACCACACAGACGCTATGTGGTTGGCTTGATTTTGAACCTTGAGGCATCAGCCTTCCACCTAGGGCGTGCTTGATGAGCTAGCTCTAAGCTGGTGCTGCAAAAAGTCAAGGATCATTTGCTGAAAGCAACTCCATAGAACAACAAGTATATCTGTGCTCAGCGTTTCGGCAAAAGAGCCTCGCTAATTCAATGAAGAACGACATAAAATGGTTTGAATCCCACTACGACATCTACAGCCCTCTGGGTACAAAAACAGAGAGGCTGAACAAAGCAGGTGGGTAAGAGTCATGAACTATGAATAAATCTAGTCATCCAAAAACATCATTGATATATCTGTTTTGTCCGAATAACTATAATATCTCTCTCACCATGAGAGATTGTTTTAAAAGAGAATTCCACAAAATGTTTATTAAGTCAAGCCGCAACAGAAGCAGCTGTCTGCTCATCATGACTGATGCTGCATCTCCAGCATCAACAAAGCGTCTTCTTCCGCTTATGCTGTGCCCCTGTATTCAACAGCGCCAACGAGCGCTTTGGCCGTGTAAATGCAGAAAAACAGACTTCACACCAATGGCGGGCTCTAAATGTAAACAACATGCTGTGCCCCTGTATTCAACAGTGCCAAGTCTATCTGTGTTATCATAGAACGATAAGTATATCTGTGCTCAGCGTTTTGGCAAAAGAGCCACGCTAATTCATTGAAGAGCAACATAAAATGGTTTGAATCCCACTATGACATCTACAGGCCTGCAGAAATGTTCAGTTGGCCAAAGCATCAGCCTTTGATGCTGGACAACCTGGGTTGCAGTAAATGGCTTGATATGAAGTGGTTGATAAAGGTAAGCAACACTTGGTGAAAGTGCCAGAAAAGCCTTGAATTCATACTAAACGTGAGAGGGCTCGTCTGGGATTTGAACCCGGGATCTCTCACACCCAAAGCGAGAATCATACTCCTAGACCAACGAGCCTTGTTGGTGTGCAGTCTTTGTCCTAAAAAATTCAGTGAAGTTCACCTCAAATACAGACAGTGACCTGCCGTCAAGATACTAAAGTGTACTTTACAAGCGTCAAAAACTCCTTGACGGCAAGATACAGATCAAAGGCCTAGTGGCCTAATGTATAAGGCATCAGCCTCCGGAGCTGGGAATTGTGGGTTCAAGTCCCTCCTGGGTCGTCTTTGGTGGGGTATCTTTAAGTTGGCTGTGAGAGAAGTGATTTGTTCAAAGTAACAAAATAGCCATGATCACTGCCAGTTCTGAATTATCGTAGAACTGACAAACTTCTGATAGCTGTGGCAGGTTTTGAGTGAATCATTCTGGCCTGCATGTGCCCTTTCAGGCTGAAGTAACACAAGCACTGTGTGCAAGAGGCCTAATGAGTAAAGGCTGCTTCTTTTGAGCCGGAGCTACGACGAACCCTCTGCTGAGGCTGATTACAAACAAAACAGGTGGGTAAGAGTCTTGAAATATGAATAAATCTAGTCATCCAAAAACATCATTGATATATCTGTTTTGTCCGAATAACTATAATATCTCTCTCACCATGAGAGATTGTTTTAAAAGAGAATTCCACAAAATGTTTAAGTCAAGCCGCAACAGAAGCAGCTGTCTGCTCATCATGACTGATGCTGCATCTCCAGCATCAACAAAGCGTCTTCTTCCGCTTATGCTGTGCCCCTGTATTCAACAGCGCCAACGAGCGCTTTGGCCGTGTAAATGCAGAAAAACACACTTCACACCAATGGCAGCCTCGAAATGTAAACAACCACACAGACGCTATGTGGTTGGCTTGACTTTGAACCTTGAGGCATCAGCCTTCCACCTAGGGCGTGCTTGATGAGCTAGCTCTAAGCTGGTGCTGCAAAAAGTCAAGGATCATTTGCTGAAAGCAACTCCATAGAACAACAAGTATATCTGTGCTCAGCGTTTCGGCAAAAGAGCCTCGCTAATTCAATGAAGAACGACATAAAATGGTTTGAATCCCACTACGACATCTACAGCCCTCTGGGTACAAAAACAGAGAGGCTGAACAAAGCAGGTGGGTAAGAGTCATGAACTATGAATAAATCTAGTCATCCAAAAACATCATTGATATATCTGTTTTGTCCGAATAACTATAATATCTCTCTCACCATGAGAGATTGTTTTAAAAGAGAATTCCACAAAATGTTTATTAAGTCAAGCCGCAACAGAAGCAGCTGTCTGCTCATCATGACTGATGCTGCATCTCCAGCATCAACAAAGCGTCTTCTTCCGCTTATGCTGTGCCCCTGTATTCAACAGCGCCAACGAGCGCTTTGGCCGTGTAAATGCAGAAAAACACACTTCACACCAATGGCGGGCTCTAAATGTAAACAACATGCTGTGCCCCTGTATTCAACAGTGCCAAGTCTATCTGTGTTATCATAGAACGATAAGTATATCTGTGCTCAGCGTTTTGGCAAAAGAGCCACGCTAATTCATTGAAGAGCAACATAAAATGGTTTGAATCCCACTATGACATCTACAGGCCTGCAGAAATGTTCAGTTGGCCAAAGCATCAGCCTTTGATGCTGGACAACCTGGGTTGCAGTAAATGGCTTGATATGAAGTGGTTGATAAAGGTAAGCAACACTTGGTGAAAGTGCCAGAAAAGCCTTGAATTCATACTAAACGTGAGAGGGCTCGTCCGGGATTTGAACCCGGGACCTCTCGCACCCAAAGCGAGAATCATACTCCTAGACCAACGAGCCTTGTTGGTGTGCAGTCTTTGTCCCAAAAAATTCAGTGAAGTTCACCTCAAATACAGACAGTGACCTGCCGTCAAGATACTAAAGTGTACTTTACAAGCGTCAAAAACTCCTTGACGGCAAAATACAGATCAAAGGCCTAGTGGCCTAATGGATAAGGCATCAGCCTCCGGAGCTGGGAATTGTGGGTTCAAGTCCCTCCTGGGTCGTCTTTGGTGGGGTATCTTTAAGTTGGCTGTGAGAGAAGTGATTTGTTCAAAGTAACAAAATAGCCATGATCACTGCCAGTTCTGAATTATCGTAGAACTGACAAACTTCTGATAGCTGTGGCAGGTTTTGAGTGAATCATTCTGGCCTGCATGTGCCCTTTCAGGCTGAAGTAACACAAGCACTGTGTGCAAGAGGCCTAATGAGTAAAGGCTGCTTCTTTTGAGCCGGAGCTACGACGAACCCTCTGCTGAGGCTGATTACAAACAAAACAGGTGGGTAAGAGTCTTGAAATATGAATAAATCTAGTCATCCAAAAACATCATTGATATATCTGTTTTGTCCGAATAACTATAATATCTCTCTCACCATGAGAGATTGTTTTAAAAGAGAATTCCACAAAATGTTTATTAAGTCAAGCCGCAACAGAAGCAGCTGTCTGCTCATCATGACTGATGCTGCATCTCCAGCATCAACAAAGCGTCTTCTTCCGCTTATGCTGTGCCCCTGTATTCAACAGCGCCAACGAGCGCTTTGGCCGTGTAAATGCAGAAAAACACACTTCACACCAATGGCAGCCTCTAAATGTAAACAACCACACAGACGCTATGTGGTTGGCTTGACTTTGAACCTTGAGGCATCAGCCTTCCACCTAGGGCGTGCTTGATGAGCTAGCTCTAAGCTGGTGCTGCAAAAAGTCAAGGATCATTTGCTGAAAGCAACTCCATAGAACAACAAGTATATCTGTGCTCAGCGTTTCGGCAAAAGAGCCTCGCTAATTCAATGAAGAACGACATAAAATGGTTTGAATCCCACTACGACATCTACAGCCCTCTGGGTACAAAAACAGAGAGGCTGAACAAAGCAGGTGGGTAAGAGTCATGAACTATGAATAAATCTAGTCATCCAAAAACATCATTGATATATCTGTTTTGTCCGAATAACTATAATATCTCTCTCACCATGAGAGATTGTTTTAAAAGAGAATTCCACAAAATGTTTATTAAGTCAAGCCGCAACAGAAGCAGCTGTCTGCTCATCATGACTGATGCTGCATCTCCAGCATCAACAAAGCGTCTTCTTCCGCTTATGCTGTGCCCCTGTATTCAACAGCGCCAACGAGCGCTTTGGCCGTGTAAATGCAGAAAAACACACTTCACACCAATGGCGGGCTCTAAATGTAAACAACATGCTGTGCCCCTGTATTCAACAGTGCCAAGTCTATCTGTGTTATCATAGAACGATAAGTATATCTGTGCTCAGCGTTTTGGCAAAAGAGCCACGCTAATTCATTGAAGAGCAACATAAAATGGTTTGAATCCCACTATGACATCTACAGGCCTGCAGAAATGTTCAGTTGGCCAAAGCATCAGCCTTTGATGCTGGACAACCTGGGTTGCAGTAAATGGCTTGATATGAAGTGGTTGATAAAGGTAAGCAACACTTGGTGAAAGTGCCAGAAAAGCCTTGAATTCATACTAAACGTGAGAGGGCTCGTCCGGGATTTGAACCCGGGACCTCTCGCACCCAAAGCGAGAATCATACTCCTAGACCAACGAGCCTTGTTGGTGTGCAGTCTTTGTCCCAAAAAATTCAGTGAAGTTCACCTCAAATACAGACAGTGACCTGCCGTCAAGATACTAAAGTGTACTTTACAAGCGTCAAAAACTCCTTGACGGCAAAATACAGATCAAAGGCCTAGTGGCCTAATGGATAAGGCATCAGCCTCCGGAGCTGGGAATTGTGGGTTCAAGTCCCTCCTGGGTCGTCTTTGGTGGGGTATCTTTAAGTTGGCTGTGAGAGAAGTGATTTGTTCAAAGTAACAAAATAGCCATGATCACTGCCAGTTCTGAATTATCGTAGAACTGACAAACTTCTGATAGCTGTGGCAGGTTTTGAGTGAATCATTCTGGCCTGCATGTGCCCTTTCAGGCTGAAGTAACACAAGCACTGTGTGCAAGAGGCCTAATGAGTAAAGGCTGCTTCTTTTGAGCCGGAGCTACGACGAACCCTCTGCTGAGGCTGATTACAAACAAAACAGGTGGGTAAGAGTCTTGAAATATGAATAAATCTAGTCATCCAAAAACATCATTGATATATCTGTTTTGTCCGAATAACTATAATATCTCTCTCACCATGAGAGATTGTTTTAAAAGAGAATTCCACAAAATGTTTATTAAGTCAAGCCGCAACAGAAGCAGCTGTCTGCTCATCATGACTGATGCTGCATCTCCAGCATCAACAAAGCGTCTTCTTCCGCTTATGCTGTGCCCCTGTATTCAACAGCGCCAACGAGCGCTTTGGTCGTGTAAATGCAGAAAAACACACTTCACACCAATGGCAGCCTCTAAATGTAAACAACCACACAGACGCTATGTGGTTGGCTTGACTTTGAACCTTGAGGCATCAGCCTTCCACCTAGGGCATGCTTGATGAGCTAGCTCTAAGCTGGTGCTGCAAAAAGTCAAGGATCATTTGCTGAAAGCAACTCCATAGAACAACAAGTATATCTGTGCTCAGCGTTTCGGCAAAAGAGCCTCGCTAATTCAATGAAGAACGACATAAAATGGTTTGAATCCCACTACGACATCTACAGCCCTCTGGGTACAAAAACAGAGAGGCTGAACAAAGCAGGTGGGTAAGAGTCATGAACTATGAATAAATCTAGTCATCCAAAAACATCATTGATATATCTGTTTTGTCCGAATAACTATAATATCTCTCTCACCATGAGAGATTGTTTTAAAAGAGAATTCCACAAAATGTTTATTAAGTCAAGCCGCAACAGAAGCAGCTGTCTGCTCATCATGACTGATGCTGCATCTCCAGCATCAACAAAGCGTCTTCTTCCGCTTATGCTGTGCCCCTGTATTCAACAGCGCCAACGAGCGCTTTGGCCGTGTAAATGCAGAAAAACACACTTCACACCAATGGCGGGCTCTAAATGTAAACAACATGCTGTGCCCCTGTATTCAACAGTGCCAAGTCTATCTGTGTTATCATAGAACGATAAGTATATCTGTGCTCAGCGTTTTTGCAAAAGAGCCACGCTAATTCATTGAAGAGCAACATAAAATGGTTTGAATCCCACTATGACAGCTACAGGCCTGCAGAAATGTTCAGTTGGCCAAAGCATCAGCCTTTGATGCTGGACAACCTGGGTTGCAGTAAATGGCTTGATATGAAGTGGTTGATAAAGGTAAGCAACACTTGGTGAAAGTGCCAGAAAAGCCTTGAATTCATACTAAACGTGAGAGGGCTCGTCTGGGATTTGAACCCGGGACCTCTCGCACCCAAAGCGAGAATCATACTCCTAGACCAACGAGCCTTGTTGGTGTGCAGTCTTTGTCCCAAAAAATTCAGTGAAGTTCACCTCAAATACAGACAGTGACCTGCCGTCAAGATACTAAAGTGTACTTTACAAGCGTCAAAAACTCCTTGACGGCCTAGTGGCCTAATGGATAAGGCATCAGCCTCCGGAGCTGGGAATTGTGGGTTCAAGTCCCTCCTGGGTCGTCTTTGGTGGGGTATCTTTAAGTTGGCTGTGAGAGAAGTGATTTGTTCAAAGTAACAAAATAGCCATGATCACTGCCAGTTCTGAATTATCGTAGAACTGACAAACTTCTGATAGCTGTGGCAGGTTTTGAGTGAATCATTCTGGCCTGCATGTGCCCTTTCAGGCTGAAGTAACACAAGCACTGTGTGCAAGAGGCCTAATGAGTAAAGGCTGCTTCTTTTGAGCCGGAGCTACGACGAACCCTCTGCTGAGGCTGATTACAAACAAAACAGGTGGGTAAGAGTCTTGAAATATGAATAAATCTAGTCATCCAAAAACATCATTGATATATCTGTTTTGTCCGAATAACTATAATATCTCTCTCACCATGAGAGATTGTTTTAAAAGAGAATTCCACAAAATGTTTATTAAGTCAAGCCGCAACAGAAGCAGCTGTCTGCTCATCATGACTGATGCTGCATCTCCAGCATCAACAAAGCGTCTTCTTCCGCTTATGCTGTGCCCCTGTATTCAACAGCGCCAACGAGCGCTTTGGCCGTGTAAATGCAGAAAAACACACTTCACACCAATGGCAGCCTCTAAATGTAAACAACCACACAGACGCTATGTGGTTGGCTTGACTTTGAACCTTGAGGCATCAGCCTTCCACCTAGGGCGTGCTTGATGAGCTAGCTCTAAGCTGGTGCTGCAAAAAGTCAAGGATCATTTGCTGAAAGCAACTCCATAGAACAACAAGTATATCTGTGCTCAGCGTTTCGGCAAAAGAGCCTCGCTAATTCAATGAAGAACGACATAAAATGGTTTGAATCCCACTACGACATCTACAGCCCTCTGGGTACAAAAACAGAGAGGCTGAACAAAGCAGGTGGGTAAGAGTCATGAACTATGAATAAATCTAGTCATCCAAAAACATCATTGATATATCTGTTTTGTCCGAATAACTATAATATCTCTCTCACCATGAGAGATTGTTTTAAAAGAGAATTCCACAAAATGTTTATTAAGTCAAGCCGCAACAGAAGCAGCTGTCTGCTCATCATGACTGATGCTGCATCTCCAGCATCAACAAAGCGTCTTCTTCCGCTTATGCTGTGCCCCTGTATTCAACAGCGCCAACGAGCGCTTTGGCCGTGTAAATGCAGAAAAACACACTTCACACCAATGGCAGCCTCTAAATGTAAACAACCACACAGACGCTATGTGGTTGGCTTGATTTTGAACCTTGAGGCATCAGCCTTCCACCTAGGGCGTGCTTGATGAGCTAGCTCTAAGCTGGTGCTGCAAAAAGTCAAGGATCATTTGCTGAAAGCAACTCCATAGAACAACAAGTATATCTGTGCTCAGCGTTTCGGCAAAAGAGCCTCGCTAATTCAATGAAGAACGACATAAAATGGTTTGAATCCCACTACGACATCTACAGCCCTCTGGGTACAAAAACAGAGAGGCTGAACAAAGCAGGTGGTTAAGAGTCTTGAAATATGAATAAATCTAGTCATCCAAAAACATCATTGATATATCTGTTTTGTCCGAATAACTATAATATCTCTCTCACCATGAGAGATTGTTTTAAAAGAGAATTCCACAAAATGTTTATTAAGTCAAGCCGCAACAGAAGCAGCTGTCTGCTCATCATGACTGATGCTGCATCTCCAGCATCAACAAAGCGTCTTCTTCCGCTTATGCTGTGCCCCTGTATTCAACAGCGCCAACGAGCGCTTTGGCCGTGTAAATGCAGAAAAACACACTTCACACCAATGGCAGCCTCTAAATGTAAACAACCACACAGACGCTATGTGGTTGGCTTGACTTTGAACCTTGAGGCATCAGCCTTCCACCTAGGGCGTGCTTGATGAGCTAGCTCTAAGCTGGTGCTGCAAAAAGTCAAGGATCATTTGCTGAAAGCAACTCCATAGAACAACAAGTATATCTGTGCTCAGCGTTTCGGCAAAAGAGCCTCGCTAATTCAATGAAGAACGACATAAAATGGTTTGAATCCCACTACGACATCTACAGCCCTCTGGGTACAAAAACAGAGAGGCTGAACAAAGCAGGTGGGTAAGAGTCATGAACTATGAATAAATCTAGTCATCCAAAAACATCATTGATATATCTGTTTTGTCCGAATAACTATAATATCTCTCTCACCATGAGAGATTGTTTTAAAAGAGAATTCCACAAAATGTTTATTAAGTCAAGCCGCAACAGAAGCAGCTGTCTGCTCATCATGACTGATGCTGCATCTCCAGCATCAACAAAGCGTCTTCTTCCGCTTATGCTGTGCCCCTGTATTCAACAGCGCCAACGAGCGCTTTGGCCGTGTAAATGCAGAAAAACACACTTCACACCAATGGCAGCCTCTAAATGTAAACAACCACACAGACGCTATGTGGTTGGCTTGATTTTGAACCTTGAGGCATCAGCCTTCCACCTAGGGCGTGCTTGATGAGCTAGCTCTAAGCTGGTGCTGCAAAAAGTCAAGGATCATTTGCTGAAAGCAACTCCATAGAACAACAAGTATATCTGTGCTCAGCGTTTCGGCAAAAGAGCCTCGCTAATTCAATGAAGAACGACATAAAATGGTTTGAATCCCACTACGACATCTACAGCCCTCTGGGTACAAAAACAGAGAGGCTGAACAAAGCAGGTGGTTAAGAGTCTTGAAATATGAATAAATCTAGTCATCCAAAAACATCATTGATATATCTGTTTTGTCCGAATAACTATAATATCTCTCTCACCATGAGAGATTGTTTTAAAAGAGAATTCCACAAAATGTTTATTAAGTCAAGCCGCAACAGAAGCAGCTGTCTGCTCATCATGACTGATGCTGCATCTCCAGCATCAACAAAGCGTCTTCTTCCGCTTATGCTGTGCCCCTGTATTCAACAGCGCCAACGAGCGCTTTGGCCGTGTAAATGCAGAAAAACACACTTCACACCAATGGCAGCCTCTAAATGTAAACAACCACACAGACGCTATGTGGTTGGCTTGACTTTGAACCTTGAGGCATCAGCCTTCCACCTAGGGCGTGCTTGATGAGCTAGCTCTAAGCTGGTGCTGCAAAAAGTCAAGGATCATTTGCTGAAAGCAACTCCATAGAACAACAAGTATATCTGTGCTCAGCGTTTCGGCAAAAGAGCCTCGCTAATTCAATGAAGAACGACATAAAATGGTTTGAATCCCACTACGACATCTACAGCCCTCTGGGTACAAAAACAGAGAGGCTGAACAAAGCAGGTGGGTAAGAGTCATGAACTATGAATAAATCTAGTCATCCAAAAACATCATTGATATATCTGTTTTGTCCGAATAACTATAATATCTCTCTCACCATGAGAGATTGTTTTAAAAGAGAATTCCACAAAATGTTTATTAAGTCAAGCCGCAACAGAAGCAGCTGTCTGCTCATCATGACTGATGCTGCATCTCCAGCATCAACAAAGCGTCTTCTTCCGCTTATGCTGTGCCCCTGTATTCAACAGCGCCAACGAGCGCTTTGGCCGTGTAAATGCAGAAAAACACACTTCACACCAATGGCGGGCTCTAAATGTAAACAACATGCTGTGCCCCTGTATTCAACAGTGCCAAGTCTATCTGTGTTATCATAGAACGATAAGTATATCTGTGCTCAGCGTTTTGGCAAAAGAGCCACGCTAATTCATTGAAGAGCAACATAAAATGGTTTGAATCCCACTATGATATCTACAGGACTGCAGAAATGTTCAGTTGGCCAAAGCATCAGCCTTTGATGCTGGACAACCTGGGTTGCAGTAAATGGCTTGATATGAAGTGGTTGATAAAGGTAAGCAACACTTGGTGAAAGTGCCAGAAAAGCCTTGAATTCATACTAAACGTGAGAGGGCTCATCCGGGATTTGAACCCGGGACCTCTCGCACCCAAAGCAAGAATCATACTCCTAGACCAACGAGCCTTGTTGGTGTGCAGTCTTTGTCCCAAAAAATTCAGTGAAGTTCACCTCAAATACAGACAGTGACCTGCCGTCAAGATACTAAAGTGTACTTTACAAGCGTCAAAAACTCCTTGACGGCAAGATACAGATCAAAGGCCTAGTGGCCTAATGGATAAGGCATCAGCCTCCGGAGCTGGAAATTGTGGGTTCAAGTCCCTCCTGGGTCGTCTTTGGTGGGGTATCTTTAAGTTGGCTGTGAGAGAAGTGATTTGTTCAAAGTAACAAAATAGCCATGATCACTGCCAGTTCTGAATTATCGTAGAACTGACAAACTTCTTATAGCTGTGGCAGGTTTTGAGTGAATCATTCTGGCCTGCATGTGCCCTTTCAGGCTGAAGTAACACAAGCACTGTGTGCAAGAGGCCTAATGAGTAAAGGCTGCTTCTTTTGAGCCGGAGCTACGACGAACCCTCTGCTGAGGCTGATTACAAACAAAACAGGTGGTTAAGAGTCTTGAAATATGAATAAATCTAGTCATCCAAAAACATCATTGATATATCTGTTTTGTCCGAATAACTATAATATCTCTCTCACCATGAGAGATTGTTTTAAAAGAGAATTCCACAAAATGTTTATTAAGTCAAGCCGCAACAGAAGCAGCTGTCTGCTCATCATGACCGATGCTGCATCTCCAGCATCAACAAAGCGTCTTCTTCCGCTTATGCTGTGCCCCTGTATTCAACAGCGCCAACGAGCGCTTTGGCCGTGTAAATGCAGAAAAACACACTTCACACCAATGGCAGCCTCTAAATGTAAACAACCACACAGACGCTATGTGGTTGGCTTGACTTTGAACCTTGAGGCATCAGCCTTCCACCTAGGGCGTGCTTGATGAGCTAGCTCTAAGCTGGTGCTGCAAAAAGTCAAGGATCATTTGCTGAAAGCAACTCCATAGAACAACAAGTATATCTGTGCTCAGCGTTTCGGCAAAAGAGCCTCGCTAATTCAATGAAGAACGACATAAAATGGTTTGAATCCCACTACGACATCTACAGCCCTCTGGGTACAAAAGCAGAGAGGCTGAACAAAGCAGGTGGGTAAGAGTCATGAACTATGAATAAATCTAGTCATCCAAAAACATCATTGATATATCTGTTTTGTCCGAATAACTATAATATCTCTCTCACCATGAGAGATTGTTTTAAAAGAGAATTCCACAAAATGTTTATTAAGTCAAGCCGCAACAGAAGCAGCTGTCTGCTCATCATGACTGATGCTGCATCTCCAGCATCAACAAAGCGTCTTCTTCCGCTTATGCTGTGCCCCTGTATTCAACAGCGCCAACGAGCGCTTTGGCCGTGTAAATGCAGAAAAACACACTTCACACCAATGGCGGGCTCTAAATGTAAACAACATGCTGTGCCCCTGTATTCAACAGTGCCAAGTCTATCTGTGTTATCATAGAACGATAAGTATATCTGTGCTCAGCGTTTTGGCAAAAGAGCCACGCTAATTCATTGAAGAGCAACATAAAATGGTTTGAATCCCACTATGATATCTACAGGACTGCAGAAATGTTCAGTTGGCCAAAGCATCAGCCTTTGATGCTGGACAACCTGGGTTGCAGTAAATGGCTTGATATGAAGTGGTTGATAAAGGTAAGCAACACTTGGTGAAAGTGCCAGAAAAGCCTTGAATTCATACTAAACGTGAGAGGGCTCATCCGGGATTTGAACCCGGGACCTCTCGCACCCAAAGCAAGAATCATACTCCTAGACCAACGAGCCTTGTTGGTGTGCAGTCTTTGTCCCAAAAAATTCAGTGAAGTTCACCTCAAATACAGACAGTGACCTGCCGTCAAGATACTAAAGTGTACTTTACAAGCGTCAAAAACTCCTTGACGGCAAGATACAGATCAAAGGCCTAGTGGCCTAATGGATAAGGCATCAGCCTCCGGAGCTGGGAATTGTGGGTTCAAGTCCCTCCTGGGTCGTCTTTGGTGGGGTATCTTTAAGTTGGCTGTGAGAGAAGTGATTTGTTCAAAGTAACAAAATAGCCATGATCACTGCCAGTTCTGAATTATCGTAGAACTGACAAACTTCTTATAGCTGTGGCAGGTTTTGAGTGAATCATTCTGGCCTGCATGTGCCCTTTCAGGCTGAAGTAACACAAGCACTGTGTGCAAGAGGCCTAATGAGTAAAGGCTGCTTCTTTTGAGCCGGAGCTACGACGAACCCTCTGCTGAGGCTGATTACAAACAAAACAGGTGGTTAAGAGTCTTGAAATATGAATAAATCTAGTCATCCAAAAACATCATTGATATATCTGTTTTGTCCGAATAACTATAATATCTCTCTCACCATGAGAGATTGTTTTAAAAGAGAATTCCACAAAATGTTTATTAAGTCAAGCCGCAACAGAAGCAGCTGTCTGCTCATCATGACTGATGCTGCATCTCCAGCATCAACAAAGCGTCTTCTTCCACTTATGCTGTGCCCCTGTATTCAACAGCGCCAACGAGCGCTTTGGCCGTGTAAATGCAGAAAAACACACTTCACACCAATGGCAGCCTCTAAATGTAAACAACCACACAGACGCTATGTGGTTGGCTTGACTTTGAACCTTGAGGCATCAGCCTTCCACCTAGGGCGTGCTTGATGAGCTAGCTCTAAGCTGGTGCTGCAAAAAGTCAAGGATCATTTGCTGAAAGCAACTCCATAGAACAACAAGTATATCTGTGCTCAGCGTTTCGGCAAAAGAGCCTCGCTAATTCAATGAAGAACGACATAAAATGGTTTGAATCCCACTACGACATCTACAGCCCTCTGGGTACAAAAACAGAGAGGCTGAACAAAGCAGGTGGGTAAGAGTCATGAACTATGAATAAATCTAGTCATCCAAAAACATCATTGATATATCTGTTTTGTCCGAATAACTATAATATCTCTCTCACCATGAGAGATTGTTTTAAAAGAGAATTCCACAAAATGTTTATTAAGTCAACCCGCAACAGAAGCAGCTGTCTGCTCATCATGACTGATGCTGCATCTCCAGCATCAACAAAGCGTCTTCTTCCGCTTATGCTGTGCCCCTGTATTCAACAGCGCCAACGAGCGCTTTGGCCGTGTAAATGCAGAAAAACACACTTCACACCAATGGCGGGCTCTAAATGTAAACAACATGCTGTGCCCCTGTATTCAACAGTGCCAAGTCTATCTGTGTTATCATAGAACGATAAGTATATCTGTGCTCAGCGTTTTGGCAAAAGAGCCACGCTAATTCATTGAAGAGCAACATAAAATGGTTTGAATCCCACTATGACATCTACAGGCCTGCAGAAATGTTCAGTTGGCCAAAGCATCAGCCTTTGATGCTGGACAACCTGGGTTGCAGTAAATGGCTTGATATGAAGTGGTTGATAAAGGTAAGCAACACTTGGTGAAAGTGCCAGAAAAGCCTTGAATTCATACTAAACGTGAGAGGGCTCGTCCGGGATTTGAACCCGGGACCTCTCGCACCCAAAGCGAGAATCATACTCCTAGACCAACGAGCCTTGTTGGTGTGCAGTCTTTGTCCCAAAAAATTCAGTGAAGTTCACCTCAAATACAGACAGTGACCTGCCGTCAAGATACTAAAGTGTACTTTACAAGCGTCAAAAACTCCTTGACGGCAAGATACAGATCAAAGGCCTAGTGGCCTAATGGATAAGGCATCAGCCTCCGGAGCTGGGAATTGTGGGTTCAAGTCCCTCCTGGGTCGTCTTTGGTGGGGTATCTTTAAGTTGGCTGTGAGAGAAGTGATTTGTTCAAAGTAACAAAATAGCCATGATCACTGCCAGTTCTGAATTATCGTAGAACTGACAAACTTCTTATAGCTGTGGCAGGTTTTGAGTGAATCATTCTGGCCTGCATGTGCCCTTTCAGGCTGAAGTAACACAAGCACTGTGTGCAAGAGGCCTAATGAGTAAAGGCTGCTTCTTTTGAGCCGGAGCTACGACGAACCCTCTGCTGAGGCTGATTACAAACAAAACAGGTGGGTAAGAGTCTTGAAATATGAATAAATCTAGTCATCCAAAAACATCATTGATATATCTGTTTTGTCCGAATAACTATAATATCTCTCTCACCATGAGAGATTGTTTTAAAAGAGAATTCCACAAAATGTTTATTAAGTCAAGCCGCAACAGAAGCAGCTGTCTGCTCATCATGACTGATGCTGCATCTCCAGCATCAACAAAGCGTCTTCTTCCGCTTATGCTGTGCCCCTGTATTCAACAGCGCCAACGAGCGCTTTGGCCGTGTAAATGCAGAAAAACACACTTCACACCAATGGCAGCCTCTAAATGTAAACAACCACACAGACGCTATGTGGTTGGCTTGACTTTGAACCTTGAGGCATCAGCCTTCCACCTAGGGCGTGCTTGATGAGCTAGCTCTAAGCTGGTGCTGCAAAAAGTCAAGGATCATTTGCTGAAAGCAACTCCATAGAACAACAAGTATATCTGTGCTCAGCGTTTCGGCAAAAGAGCCTCGCTAATTCAATGAAGAACGACATAAAATGGTTTGAATCCCACTACGACATCTACAGCCCTCTGGGTACAAAAACAGAGAGGCTGAACAAAGCAGGTGGGTAAGAGTCATGAACTATGAATAAATCTAGTCATCCAAAAACATCATTGATATATCTGTTTTGTCCGAATAACTATAATATCTCTCTCACCATGAGAGATTGTTTTAAAAGAGAATTCCACAAAATGTTTATTAAGTCAAGCCGCAACAGAAGCAGCTGTCTGCTCATCATGACCGATGCTGCATCTCCAGCATCAACAAAGCGTCTTCTTCCGCTTATGCTGTGCCCCTGTATTCAACAGCGCCAACGAGCGCTTTGGCCGTGTAAATGCAGAAAAACACACTTCACACCAATGGCAGCCTCTAAATGTAAACAACCACACAGACGCTATGTGGTTGGCTTGATTTTGAACCTTGAGGCATCAGCCTTCCACCTAGGGCGTGCTTGATGAGCTAGCTCTAAGCTGGTGCTGCAAAAAGTCAAGGATCATTTGCTGAAAGCAACTCCATAGAACAACAAGTATATCTGTGCTCAGCGTTTCGGCAAAAGAGCCTTGCTAATTCAATGAAGAACGACATAAAATGGTTTGAATCCCACTACGACATCTACAGCCCTCTGGGTACAAAAACAGAGAGGCTGAACAAAGCAGGTGGGTAAGAGTCATGAACTATGAATAAATCTAGTCATCCAAAAACATCATTGATATATCTGTTTTGTCCGAATAACTATAATATCTCTCTCACCATGAGAGATTGTTTTAAAAGAGAATTCCACAAAATGTTTATTAAGTCAAGCCGCAACAGAAGCAGCTGTCTGCTCATCATGACTGATGCTGCATCTCCAGCATCAACAAAGCGTCTTCTTCCGCTTATGCTGTGCCCCTGTATTCAACAGCGCCAACGAGCGCTTTGGCCGTGTAAATGCAGAAAAACACACTTCACACCAATGGCGGGCTCTAAATGTAAACAACATGCTGTGCCCCTGTATTCAACAGTGCCAAGTCTATCTGTGTTATCATAGAACGATAAGTATATCTGTGCTCAGCGTTTTGGCAAAAGAGCCACGCTAATTCATTGAAGAGCAACATAAAATGGTTTGAATCCCACTATGACATCTACAGGCCTGCAGAAATGTTCAGTTGGCCAAAGCATCAGCCTTTGATGCTGGACAACCTGGGTTGCAGTAAATGGCTTGATATGAAGTGGTTGATAAAGGTAAGCAACACTTGGTGAAAGTGCCAGAAAAGCCTTGAATTCATACTAAACGTGAGAGGGCTCGTCCGGGATTTGAACCCGGGACCTCTCGCACCCAAAGCGAGAATCATACTCCTAGACCAACGAGCCTTGTTGGTGTGCAGTCTTTGTCCCAAAAAATTCAGTGAAGTTCACCTCAAATACAGACAGTGACCTGCCGTCAAGATACTAAAGTGTACTTTACAAGCGTCAAAAACTCCTTGACGGCAAGATACAGATCAAAGGCCCAGTGGCCTAATGGATAAGGCATCAGCCTCCGGAGCTGGGAATTGTGGGTTCAAGTCCCTCCTGGGTCGTCTTTGGTGGGGTATCTTTACATTTACATTTACATTTAGTCATTTAGCAGACGCTTTTATCCAAAGCGACTTACAAGTGAGGAAAACAAACAAGCGATTCTTCATGAATTGGCAAATAACACAGGACGTGCTCACAATACAAGTTTCATACATTGCTCAGTACCATAAGCTAGAGTAGGAAGGGAAAAAGGGGGAAGGATAGGGTTTTTTTTTTTTTTTTTTTTTTTTTTATGAGGGGATTAAGTGTTCACGGAAGAGGTGAGTTTTCAGCTGTCTCTTGAATATTGCCAGGGAATCTGCGTTCCTGATGAAAGCAGGGAGATCATTCCACCAGCAGGGAGCAGTGAAGGAGAATATTCTGGAGAGTGATTTTGTGCCTCTCTGTGATGGTACCACAAGTCTTCGTTCCTTTAGCGATCGTAGGCTTCTGGTGGGGACGTAGCGTTGTAGCAGTGTGTGGAGGTAGGAAGGTGCAGAGCCTGTGGTGGATCTGTAAGCAAGCATCAGCGCCTTGAACTTGATGCGAGCAGCAAGGGGTAGCCAGTGCAAAGAGATGAAGAGGGGCGTGACGTGGGCTCTCTTAGGCTCGTTGCAGACAAGACGTGCAGCAGCATTCTGGATCATTTGAAGAGGTTTGATTGCACTTGACGGCAGACCAGCCAGAAGAGCATTGCAGTAGTCAAGCCTTGAAATGACCAGGGCCTGGACAAGCAGTTGTGTTGCGTGCTCAGTCAGGAAGGGACGGATTTTCCTGATGTTGCAAAGTGCAAATCTGCACGACCGCGCCGTCTTTGAGATGTGGTCACTGAAGGTCAGTTGGTCATCGAAGATAACTCCAAGATTTCTAGCCGACTTTGATGGGGTAATGGTGGTTGTACCAAGCTGTATGTTGATGTCATGTTGAAGAGTAGGAGTGGCAGGGAAGACTAAAAGCTCAGTCTTTGCCAGGTTGAGCTGCAGGTGGTGTTCTTCCATCCACGTCGAGATGTCCGCCAGACAGCTTGAGATCCGTGCAGCTACTGTGGAATCATCTGGTTGGAAGGACAGGTAGAGTTGTGTGTCATCAGCATAGCAGTGGTAGGAGAAACCATGTGCCTGTATGATGGGACCCAGTGACGTAGTATAAATGGAGAATAGGAGGGGACCGAGAACTGAACCCTGAGGAACCCCAGTGATCAGTTCATGAGGTTTGGATACCTCCCCTCCCCAGGCAACTCTGAAAGACCTACCTGTGAGATAGGACTCAAACCACTGAAGCGCAGTACCTGAGATGCCCAGTGACGAGAGGGTGGACAGAAGAATTTGATGGTTTACGGTGTCGAAGGCAGCAGATAGATCCAGTAGGATGAGAACAGATGATTTGGAGCCAGCCTTAGCAATCCGCAGGGATTCCGTGACAGACAGTAGCGCAGTCTCTGTTGAATGGCCGCTCTTGAAACCAGATTGGTTGACGTCCAGATGGTCGTTCTGTGTGAGGAAGGATGACACCTGGTTGAATACAACTCGTTCAAGTGTTTTTGATATGAACGGTAGGAGAGAGACAGGTCTGTAGTTGTCCACGAGTGATGTGTCTAGCGTGGGTTTTTTAAGCAGTGGGGTTACTCGAGCCTGCTTGAATGCGGTAGGGAAAGTGCCTGTGTGGAGAGACGAGTTAATGATGTGTGTAAGTGCTGGTAAAAGAGTGGGAGAGATGGCTTGTAGAAGGTGTGAGGGGATGGGGTCTAGAGGGCAGGTGGTGGGATGAGTGGAGAGGAGAAGTTTTGATACTTCTGCCTCCGTGAGAGGGGAAAAGGAAGGGAAAAGATTAGTGGATGAGGAGGGGCTGAGTTCCTGTGTGGGTGGTGTAGAGAACTGGCTGCTGATGGCAGATGTCTTGTCGGTGAAGAACTTGGCAAATCGATCAGCAGTTAAAGATGTGGTGGGAGGTGGTGGAGGGGGACAGAGGAGTGTGTTGAATGTCTTGAAGAGTGAGCGTGGGTTTGTAGCGCCGTTGATTTTGTTGTGGAAGTATGAGGACTTAGCTGCAAGGACTCCATCAGAAAAGGATGACAGCAGATCTTGGTACGAACCTAGGTCGGATGGGTCTTGTGATTTGCGCCATTTCCTTTCTGCTGCCCTGAGTTTGGTCCGGTCTTCACGAAGCGCATCGGATATCCAGGGGTTGGAAGGAGTTGCTTTTGATGGTCTGGATGACAGAGGACAGATACTGTCTAGGGAGGAAGATAAAGTGGAGCATAATGTGTGTGTTGCAGTATTTACATCCAAAGATGAGAATTGTGTGTGGGAGGGAAGGGAGGATGACACAACAGAAGAGAGATGGGAAGGGGAAAGAGAGCGCAGGTTTCTTCTGAAGGAAACATGTGAAGTGGTTGGTGGTGCACAAATAAGTTGCAGATTGAAAGTGATAAAGAAATGGTCAGAGACGTGCAGAGGTGTTACCAGAATGTTGTCAGTGATACAGTTACGTGTGTAGATCAGGTCCAATTGGTTGCCAGATTTGTGGGTGCTTGTGGTGATGAGTCGGTTGAAATCAAATGAGGCTAGGAGAGAGAGGAAATCAGAAGCATACGGTTTATCAAGGTGAATGTTGAAATCGCCCAGTAGTACAAGTGGACTACCATCGTCTGGGAATGAGGACAGCAGCATGTCCAATTCCTCAACAAAGGTACCCAATTGACCTGGGGGGCGATAGATGAGTACAAGATGAATTTTGACAGGGTATGTAATTGTAATGGCATGAGATTCAAACGAACAGTTGTTGTATAGAGCAGGGTGAGTTAAGTATTTCCAATTGTTAGAAATGAGGAAACCTGTGCCCCCTCCTCTTCCTGACTGACGAGGGGTATGAGTAAAAGTGAAGTTGTTAGAAAGAGCAGCGGGGGTTGAGGAGTCCTCTGGACGAATCCATGTCTCAGTCAAGCCTAAGATATTGAGAGAAGAGTTAGTGGCAAAGGCTGGAATGAAGTCAGCTTTGTTAACAGCTGACTGACAATTCCATAGGCTTTATCTTTAAGTTGGCTGTGAGAGAAGTGATTTGTTCCACAAAATGTTTATTAAGTCAATTCCACAAAATGTTTATTAAGTCAAGCCGCAACAGAAGCAGCTGTCTGCTCATCATGACTGATGCTGCATCTCCAGCATCAACAAAGCGTCTTCTTCCGCTTATGCTGTGCCCCTGTATTCAACAGCACCAACGAGCGCTTTGGCCGTGTAAATGCAGAAAAACACACTTCACACCAATGGCAGCCTCTAAATGTAAACAACCACACAGACGCTATGTGGTTGGCTTGACTTTGAACCTTGAGGCATCAGCCTTCCACCTAGGGCGTGCTTGATGAGCTAGCTCTAAGCTGGTGCTGCAAAAAGTCAAGGATCATTTGCTGAAAGCAACTCCATAGAACAACAAGTATATCTGTGCTCAGCGTTTCGGCAAAAGAGCCTCGCTAATTCAATGAAGAACGACATAAAATGGTTTGAATCCCACTACGACATCTACAGCCCTCTGGGTACAAAAACAGAGAGGCTGAACAAAGCAGGTGGGTAAGAGTCATGAACTATGAATAAATCTAGTCATCCAAAAACATCATTGATATATCTGTTTTGTCCGAATAACTATAATATCTCTCTCACCATGAGAGATTGTTTTAAAAGAGAATTCCACAAAATGTTTATTAAGTCAAGCCGCAACAGAAGCAGCTGTCTGCTCATCATGACTGATGCTGCATCTCCAGCATCAACAAAGCGTCTTCTTCCGCTTATGCTGTGCCCCTGTATTCAACAGCGCCAACGAGCGCTTTGGCCGTGTAAATGCAGAAAAACACACTTCACACCAATGGCGGGCTCTAAATGTAAACAACATGCTGTGCCCCTGTATTCAACAGTGCCAGGTCTATCTGTGTTATCATAGAACGATAAGTATATCTGTGCTCAGCGTTTTGGCAAAAGAGCCACGCTAATTCATTGAAGAGCAACATAAAATGGTTTGAATCCCACTATGACATCTACAGGCCTGCAGAAATGTTCAGTTGGCCAAAGCATCAGCCTTTGATGCTGGACAACCTGGGTTGCAGTAAATGGCTTGATATGAAGTGGTTGATAAAGGTAAGCAACACTTGGTGAAAGTGCCAGAAAAGCCTTGAATTCATACTAAACGTGAGAGGGCTCGTCCGGGATTTGAACCCGGGACCTCTCGCACCCAAAGCGAGATTTGTTCAAAATAACAAAATAGCCATGATCACTGCCAGTTCTGAATTATCGTAGAACTGACAAACTTCTGATAGCTGTGGCAGGTTTTGAGTGAATCATTCTGGCCTGCTTGTGCCCTTTCAGGCTGAAGTAACACAAGCACTGTGTGCAAGAGGCCTAATGAGTAAAGGCTGCTTCTTTTGAGCCGGAGCTATGACGAACCCTCTGCTGAGGCTGATTACAAACAAAACAGGTGGGTAAGAGTCTTGAAATATGAATAAATCTAGTCATCCAAAAACATCATTGATATATCTGTTTTGTCCGAATAACTATAATATCTCTCTCACCATGAGAGATTGTTTTAAAAGAGAATTCCACAAAATGTTTATTAAGTCAAGCCGCAACAGAAGCAGCTGTCTGCTCATCATGACTGATGCTGCATCTCCAGCATCAACAAAGCGTCTTCTTCCGCTTATGCTGTGCCCCTGTATTCAACAGCGCCAACGAGCGCTTTGGCCGTGTAAATGCAGAAAAACACACTTCACACCAATGGCAGCCTCTAAATGTAAACAACCACACAGACGCTATGTGGTTGGCTTGACTTTGAACCTTGAGGCATCAGC
Organism: Zacco platypus; assembly: GCA_038088235.1. Classification (NCBI taxonomy): domain Eukaryota; kingdom Metazoa; phylum Chordata; class Actinopteri; order Cypriniformes; family Xenocyprididae; genus Zacco; species Zacco platypus. The sequence goes on from CM076084.1 coordinate 14,630,742, forward strand.
CTTCCACCTAGGGCGTGCTTGATGAGCTAGCTCTAAGCTGGTGCTGCAAAAAGTCAAGGATCATTTGCTGAAAGCAACTCCATAGAACAACAAGTATATCTGTGCTCAGCGTTTCGGCAAAAGAGCCTCGCTAATTCAATGAAGAACGACATAAAATGGTTTGAATCCCACTACGACATCTACAGCCCTCTGGGTACAAAAACAGAGAGGCTGAACAAAGCAGGTGGGTAAGAGTCATGAACTATGAATAAATCTAGTCATCCAAAAACATCATTGATATATCTGTTTTGTCCGAATAACTATAATATCTCTCTCACCATGAGAGATTGTTTTAAAAGAGAATTCCACAAAATGTTTATTAAGTCAAGCCGCAACAGAAGCAGCTGTCTGCTCATCATGACTGATGCTGCATCTCCAGCATCAACAAAGCGTCTTCTTCCGCTTATCCTGTGCCCCTGTATTCAACAGCGCCAACGAGCGCTTTGGCCGTGTAAATGCAGAAAAACACACTTCACACCAATGGCGGGCTCTAAATGTAAACAACATGCTGTGCCCCTGTATTCAACAGTGCCAAGTCTATCTGTGTTATCATAGAACGATAAGTATATCTGTGCTCAGCGTTTTGGCAAAAGAGCCACGCTAATTCATTGAAGAGCAACATAAAATGGTTTGAATCCCACTATGACATCTACAGGCCTGCAGAAATGTTCAGTTGGCCAAAGCATCAGCCTTTGATGCTGGACAACCTGGGTTGCAGTAAATGGCTTGATATGAAGTGGTTGATAAAGGTAAGCAACACTTGGTGAAAGTGCCAGAAAAGCCTTGAATTCATACTAAACATGAGAGGGCTCGTCCGGGATTTGAACCCGGGACCTCTCGCACCCAAAGCGAGAATCATACTCCTAGACCAACGAGCCTTGTTGGTGTGCAGTCTTTGTCCCAAAAAATTCAGTGAAGTTCACCTCAAATACAGACAGTGACCTGCCGTCAAGATACTAAAGTGTACTTTACAAGCGTCAAAAACTCCTTGACGGCAAGATACAGATCAAAGGCCTAGTGGCCTAATGGATAAGGCATCAGCCTCCGGAGCTGGGAATTGTGGGTTCAAGTCCCTCCTGGGTCGTCTTTGGTGGGGTATCTTTAAGTTGGCTGTGAGAGAAGTGATTTGTTCAAAGTAACAAAATAGCCATGATCACTGTGTTACGTCCCGAAGTGTTTCAATGTCAGATCCCTGTGCCCGGTGTTGTGCTCTGTTTCTCTCCCTCACTCTCTTACTCAGGTTGATTACTATCAGCTGCAACTCGTTGTGAGCATGCCTGGGTCTGAACTGGGAAGAGTACATAAGGTGCAGCCAGAAGATCCTATGGGGAGGAACACTTCTCCCCAGCCTTAGACTGAAAAGTTGACTTGTCTGTTGTGTTTGTTTTCTGTGTGAGAACAAGCTTCTAAGCCGTTTGCTGTGTGTTAGCAACTTTATATAGCCTATGGGCTTATCCATGTGTGGGTAACTAAAAGGTATTGTATTACTTCATCCCTAATCAGTCTTTAGTAGGGAGAGAGTGCCTTTTCTTTTTTTGTACAACTGTTTTCTCATGTTTATTGGTTAGAGAGGGAGCTCAGGGAAGTTGCTGTTGTTTTTTTTCATCTTTGTTTTTTTTTGAGCAGGGTAAGTAGACTTGTTAAACCTTAGTTAGCTCCTGTTTTGTTTATTATTTTAAGGCCATACTCTCTCCTGAAGATTTACTCCCTCCTTTCAGTTGTTAAGCTCTTCATTTAAGCAAGAAATAAACCTTTGTACTTTCATTTAGAGTGGTGTGTTGTTTCTCTGTAAGTCTGAGGCTGAAGTGTGTCCTCCACACTTTGTTTTTTTTTTCCCATCTTGACGATACTTTCTTTTATTAACCTCTTATTTTCTTTTGTTACCTTCCCTCCTGCCTCCTAGACTAGGATGGGAACGTAACAATTGGGGGCTCGTCCGTTCCCGTTACTAGTGATAGCAACATACATTCATATTCGCTGGTAAGTCTGTTCTTAACTGTTTGGCAGTTTTTTTTTGGGTGTGGAGAAAACTGTGGTAGTAAGATGGAGTTTGATTTAGTTGCATTCACTCTCTCTCCTACCACAGAGGCCTTTGAGCGTTGTAGGAAGAAGGACTTATTGTTGATTGCTAACTTTTTTAATATTACTGTTCCTACAGAAGCAGTAAAACGTGTTATCAAGCAAGTGCTGCGTGATAAACTTGAGGAGTTGGGGATTTTGCCAGAATCCTCTGCCAGGGAGGAGATTTCACCTGATGTAGCAGAGGAAGCTGTGTCGGATGGTCCTCCTAGTGTCCCTGAGGTAGAGCCTTCTGGTGACCCATTTTTAGAGTTTAAAATGAAGGAACTTGATTACATGATTAAGAAACAGGAGCATCAGACGATGCTAGTTAAATTGCGCGTTATAGAGGCAGAAACTGATCGCGATATTCGATTGCGCCAGATGGAACGTAAGGTGCCCGGACTGGAAAGTAAACCTGTACCTTTACCTCGTTCGCAAAGAATTTCTGCTAGCTCTCCTTCGCATTCCCATCCTGCGACACCTCAAGATTCGCATGGGGCTGAAGCCAATGCAAATTTTGATGTTAGCAGGTATTTGAAACTTGTTCCACCCTTTAGGGAAAGCGAAGTGGATGCTTACTTTGTTACGTTTGAGCGCATTGCTTTGAAGTTGCATTGGCCTAAAGATGTGTGGGCATTGCTTTTGCAGTGCAGTCTTTCTGGGAAAGCCCAGGAAGTTTCTTCTGCCTTGCCATTAGAACAATCACTTGACTATGACATTGTGAAGGCTGCGGTTCTCAGAGCGTATGAATTAGTACCGGAGGCGTATAGACAGAAGTTTCGCTCTCATGCCAAAACTGCCAAACAGACATACGTGGAGTTCGCCCGAGAAAAGCGCACACTGTTTGAGAAGTGGTGTCTTTCTAATCGGATCACTACTTTTGAACAACTTCAAGAGCTGATTTTGCTTGAGGAGTTTAAAAGTAGCGTACCTGAGAATGTGGTAATTCACTTAAATGAACGGAAAGTGAATTCTATTGTTGACGCAGCGGTTTTAGCGGATGAATTCACGTTAACGCACCGAAACGTCTTTGTTACACCGCGACGCAATGCAATGTTTCCGACTAGCATTAATAGGGACCAAGAGGTAAGATCTGTCTTGTCCCACACTAAACCTAGCACGCAACCAAATTCGCCCCGTAAGAACATCAAGCGAGCTTGCTTTTTCTGCCTGGACCCAAATCACCTAATTTCTGAGTGTCGGGCTTGGAAACAGAAAACTGCTGCTTCGCACCCTAAAAGTGCAGCTTTGGTGCACACTATCAGTAATATTAAGCGTAGTACGGAGACTGTTACAAGTGCGTACCAGCCGTTTTTACTGGATGGTACAGTGTCTCATTCACCTGACGCGGTGGGTAGGTCAGTGAAGATTCTAAGAGACACTGGGTCAGTCCAGTCACTTATTTGTGAAAAATCGTTACCAGCTTCAAGTGTATACTCTGGCTCCAATATCTTAGTGCGGGGGATTGGCATGGGCTGTCTTAGTTTGCCATTACATGACTTGTATCTCACGACAGAGTTGGTCACAGGCCCTGTTACTCTTGGAGTTTGCGCACATCTACCAGTTGATGGGGTAGATGTTATCCTAGGGAATGATCTTGCGGGCGGAGATGTTTTTCCTAGACCACTAGTAATTAATGAACCGACTCAAAATGAGAGTTCGGCGCTTGCGCAAATTTTTCCTGCTGCTTTTCCTTCATGTGTAGTCACACGGGCTCAAAGTAGAAAGTTGGGAGCTGTAATTGATCTTTCTGAGAGTTTCTTAGCTGACTCACATGATCATGAGGTAACACCAGAGAAGGCTATCGTTACAGAAACCTGCGAGGTGGATTCTGTACCGGAACTAAAGCCTGTTTTAGAAATGGGCAGAGAACAATTGGCTATTGCTCAGAGGACAGACCCTTCTTTAGCAACCCTTATTGAGTCTATAACAAATTTCAAAAGGAAACCTCATGATAAAGTAAGGTATTTTTGGGAAGGGGAAGTTTTAATGCGGAGGTGGAGACCTATTGCTCGTTCTTCCCTTAATGAAATTCAGCAAATCGTCCTGCCTCAACAGTATAGAGACCCTGTACTGAAGATAGCTCATGATCATGTACTCTCAGGACACCTGGGAGTTACCAAGACGTTCAAACGAGTGTCCCGCTACTTTTTCTGGCCAGGGTTAAAGTCAGCTGTGTCTAAGTTCTGCCGTTTGTGTGCTGCTTGTCAAATAGCTGGCAAACCGAACCAAAAACTTCCTGTTGCTCCATTGCGGCCTATCCCTGTTATGCGCGAACCCTTTGAGCGCCTGTTGCTGGACTGCGTAGGCCCTTGCCTAAGTCAAAATCTGGTCATGAGTACATTTTGTCTATAATGTGTACTTCGACACGTTTCCCCGAAGCGATTCCTCTGCGCTCTATAAAAGCCCACATCATTGTGCGTGAACTGATCAAGTTTTGTACTGTTTTTGGATTGCCAAAGGTCGTACAAACTGATCAGGGTACCAATTTCACTGCAAAATTGTTCACACAGAGTCTAGCTCAGTTCGGAATTAGGCATGAACTGTCGAGTGCATACCATCCGCAATCGCAGGGTGCTGTGGAAAGGTTCCACCAAACACTCAAGATGATGTTACGTATTTACTGTCTTTCTAGTGGTACGGATTGGGCAGAGAGTTTACCATTCTTGATGTTTGCTATTAGAGAAGCCGAGCAAGAATCCCTTGGATTCAGTCCCGCGGATCTTGTTTTTGGTCACACGGTGCGGGGGCCGCTTAAAGTGTTGAGCGAGCAATTGCTAGCTAAAGATGCAGTGCCTGTAACCGTTATTGATTACGTAAGTTCATTTCGTGAGCGGTTGCACAGAGCTCGTGAGTTGGCTAGAGAACATTTGGTCACAACCCAGTCTAAAATGAAAAAACACTACGACAAAAAAAGTGTTTTTCGTAGTTTTCAACCAAATGACGAAGTTCTTGTACTTCTACCTGAGCCTGGTTCAGCCCTGCATGCTAAGTTTACAGGTCCCTACTCTGTGAAGGAGAAACTCAGCGAAACGGACTATGTTATTAGTACTCCAGATAGGCGACATAAAACTAGGGTGTGCCACATTAACATGCTTAAGAGGTTTATGCGTGACTCCCAGTCTGAACCCCCATGTAACCCTGTGACAGGACCCTTACCAGTTGCTGTGGCCTTACAAGTTACTGAGCAAGATGGTAAGAGACTTCAGAACTCTGCTGTGTTGAAAGATCTACCTTCTTTTCTCTCTCATCTAGAACCTGATGAGTCCGTACAGGTCATCCAGTTAATGCATCAATACTCACCGCTGTTTTCTGATGTGCCAGGGAGAACCACTGTTCTTGAACATGACATCAATGTAGGCTCAGCTAAACCGATCAAGCAGCACTCCTACAGGGTTAACCCAAGTAAGCGTCACATAATGAGAACTGAAGTTGAGTATATGTTACAGCATGGTCTGGCTCAGCATAGTCAGAGCCCGTGGAGCTCACCATGTTTACTAGTTCCAAAAGCAGATGGCACATACCGATTTTGTACTGACTTCCGCAAAGTGAACGCAGTGACAAAGGCTGATTCCTTTCCGCTCCCCCGTATGGAGGATTGCGTAGATCGGGTAGGATCAGCAAAATTTGTTACAAAACTTGACTTATTAAAGGGTTATTGGCAGGTGCCACTCACTGCCCGTGCTGCTGAAATCTCTGCTTTCGTTACGCCAGACTATTTCCTGGAATATTCTGTCCTCGCCTTTGGAATGAGAAATGCACCAGCTACCTTTCAGAGGTTGATGCATATTGTGTTGGGTGGTGTACCTAATTGTGATGCATACCTTGACGATATCGTAGTCTATACTGAGTCATGGGAAGAGCACCTTGAAACCTTGGAGAGGGTCTTTGAAAGATTAAAACGTGCCTCGCTAACCTTAAACCTGTCTAAGTGTGAGATCGGTAAGGCTACAGTAACCTACCTAGGAAAAAAAGTAGGTCATGGCTGGGTAAAACCTGTAGAAGCTAAAGTGGAAGCTATTCTTAAATTCCCTAAACCTAACAACAAGCGTGAGCTTCGCCGATTTCTGGGAATGTCAGGTTACTACAGAGGGTTTTGCAGAAACTTCTCTTCTGTAGTTTCTCCTCTCACAGACCTCCTTAGCACAACGAGAGTGTTTAGCTGGAGTAATGACTGTGATCAAGCCTTTGAAGCTGCTAAAGACCTGCTGAGCAATGCCCCTGTGTTGGCTGCACCTAACTTCAATTTGTCATTCAAGCTACAGGTGGATGCAAGCCACTTCGGTGCGGGAGCTGTACTAATCCAAGAAGACGTTCAAGGCATTGAACACCCTGTGTCGTATTTCTCCCGCAAATTCTCAAGGGGCCAGCTATCATATAGTACAATTGAGAAGGAAGCATTGGCTTTATTGTGGGCCGTACAACATTTTGAGGTGTACCTGGGGAGTAGTGCGCTCCCCGTAATTGTGTATACAGACCATAACCCTCTAACTTTTCTGTCCAACATGTCTTCCTCTAACCAGCGTTTGCTGCGCTGGGCTCTCAAGCTTCAAGACTTCAATCTCAAGATCCAGCACATCAAAGGCAAAGATAACATTGTGGCTGATGCTCTGTCCAGATCTGTTGAGATGACTGCTTAGGTGCTGGACATGTTGGATTGCTGAGACAGAAACCTTGTCGAACCATGGTCTGTAGTCTTAGTGGTGGGGGTGTTACGTCCCGAAGTGTTTCAATGTCACCTCTGTCAGATCCCTGTGCCCGGTGTTGTGCTCTGTTTCTCTCCCTCACTCTCTTACTCAGGTTGATTACTATCAGCTGCAACTCGTTGTGAGCATGCCTGGGTCTGAACTGGGAAGAGTACATAAGGTGCAGCCAGAAGATCCTATGGGGAGGAACACTTCTCCCCAGCCTTAGACTGAAAAGTTGACTTGTCTGTTGTGTTTGTTTTCTGTGTGAGAACAAGCTTCTAAGCCGTTTGCTGTGTGTTAGCAACTTTATATAGCCTATGGGCTTATCCATGTGTGGGTAACTAAAAGGTATTGTATTACTTCATCCCTAATCAGTCTTTAGTAGGGAGAGAGTGCCTTTTCTTTTTTTGTACAACTGTTTTCTCATGTTTATTGGTTAGAGAGGGAGCTCAGGGAAGTTGCTGTTGTTTTTTTTCATCTTTGTTTTTTTTTGAGCAGGGTAAGTAGACTTGTTAAACCTTAGTTAGCTCCTGTTTTGTTTATTATTTTAAGGCCATACTCTCTCCTGAAGATTTACTCCCTCCTTTCAGTTGTTAAGCTCTTCATTTAAGCAAGAAATAAACCTTTGTACTTTCATTTAGAGTGGTGTGTTGTTTCTCTCTAAGTCTGAGGCTGAAGTGTGTCCTCCACACTTTGTTTTTTTTTTTCCCATCTTGACGATACTTTCTTTTATTAACCTATTTCTTTTGTTACCTTCCCTCCTGCCTCCTAGACTAGGATGGGAACGTAACAACTGCCATTTCTGAATTATCGTAGAACTGACAAACTTCTGATAGCTGTGGCAGGTTTTGAGTGAATCATTCTGGCCTGCATGTGCCCTTTCAGGCTGAAGTAACACAAGCACTGTGTGCAAGAGGCCTAATGAGTAAAGGCTGCTTCTTTTGAGCCGGAGCTACGACGAACCCTCTGCTGAGGCTGATTACAAACAAAACAGGTGGGTAAGAGTCTTGAAATATGAATAAATCTAGTCATCCAAAAACATCATTGATATGTCTGTTTTGTCCGAATAACTATAATATCCCTGTTACCATGCAAGATTGATTTAAAAGAGAATTCCACAAAATGTTTATTAAGTCAAGCCGCAACAGAAGCAGCTGTCTGCTCATCATGACTGATGCTGCATCTCCAGCATCAACAAAGCGTCTTCTTCCGCTTATGCTGTGCCCCTGTATTCAACAGCGCCAACGAGCGCTTTGGCCGTGTAAATGCAGAAAAACACACTTCACACCAATGGCGGGCTCTAAATGTAAACAACATGCTGTGCCCCTGTATTCAACAGTGCCAAGTCTATCTGTGTTATCATAGAACGATAAGTATATCTGTGCTCAGCGTTTTGGCAAAAGAGCCACGCTAATTCATTGAAGAGCAACATAAAATGGTTTGAATCCCACTATGACATCTAAAGGCCTGCAGAAATGTTCAGTTGGCCAAAGCATCAGCCTTTGATGCTGGACAACCTGGGTTGCAGTAAATGGCTTGATATGAAGTGGTTGATAAAGGTAAGCAACACTTGGTGAAAGTGCCAGAAAAGCCTTGAATTCATACTAAACGTGAGAGGGCTCGTCCGGGATTTGAACCCGGGACCTCTCGCACCCAAAGCGAGAATCATACTCCTAGACCAACGAGCCTTGTTGGTGGGCAGTCTTTGTCCCAAAAAATTCAGTGAAGTTCACCTCAAATACAGACAGTGACCTGCCGTCAAGATACTAAAGTGTACTTTACAAGCGTCAAAAACTCCTTGACGGCAAGATATAGATCAAAGGCCTAGTGGCCTAATGGATAAGGCATCAGCCTCCGGAGCTGGGAATTGTGGGTTCAAGTCCCTCCTGGGTCGTCTTTGGTGGGGTATCTTTAAGTTGTCTGTGAGAGAAGTGATTTGTTCAAAGTAACAAAATAGCCATGATCACTGCCAGTTCTGAATTATTGTAGAACCGACAAACTTCTGATAGCTGTGGCAGGTTTTGAGTGAATCATTCTGGCCTGCATGTGCCCTTTCAGGCTGAAGTAACACAAGCACTGTGTGCAAGAGGCTTAATGAGTAAAGGCTGCTTCTTTTGAGCCGGAGCTACGACGAACCCTCTGCTGAGGCTGATTACAAACAAAACAGGTGGGTAAGAGTCTTGAAATATGAATAAATCTAGTCATCCAAAAACATCATTGATATATCTGTTTTGTCTGAATAACTATAATATCTGTCTCACCATGAGAGATTGTTTTAAAAGAGAATTCCACAAAATGTTTATTAAGTCAAGCCGCAACAGAAGCAGCTGTCTGCTCATCATGACTGATGCTGCATCTCCAGCATCAACAAAGCGTCTTCTTCCGCTTATGCTGTGCCCCTGTATTCAACAGCGCCAACGAGCGCTTTGGCCGTGTAAATGCAGAAAAACACACTTCACACCAATGGCAGCCTCTAAATGTAAACAACCACACAGACGCTATGTGGTTGGCTTGACTTTGAACCTTGAGGCATCAGCCTTCCACCTAGGGCGTGCTTGATGAGCTAGCTCTAAGCTGGTGCTGCAAAAAGTCAAGGATCATTTGCTGAAAGCAACTCCATAGAACAACAAGTATATCTGTGCTCAGCGTTTCGGCAAAAGAGCCTCGCTAATTCAATGAAGAACGACATAAAATGGTTTGAATCCCACTACGACATCTACAGCCCTCTGGGTACAAAAACAGAGAGGCTGAACAAAGCAGGTGGGTAAGAGTCATGAACTATGAATAAATCTAGTCATCCAAAAACATCATTGATATATCTGTTTTGTCCGAATAACTATAATATCTCTCTCACCATGAGAGATTGTTTTAAAAGAGAATTCCACAAAATGTTTATTAAGTCAAGCCGCAACAGAAGCAGCTGTCTGCTCATCATGACTGATGCTGCATCTCCAGCATCAACAAAGCGTCTTCTTCCGCTTATGCTGTGCCCCTGTATTCAACAGCGCCAACGAGCGCTTTGGCCGTGTAAATGCAGAAAAACACACTTCACACCAATGGCGGGCTCTAAATGTAAACAACATGCTGTGCCCCTGTATTCAACAGTGCCAAGTCTATCTGTGTTATCATAGAACGATAAGTATATCTGTGCTCAGCGTTTTGGCAAAAGAGCCACGCTAATTCATTGAAGAGCAACATAAAATGGTTTGAATCCCACTATGACATCTACAGGCCTGCAGAAATGTTCAGTTGGCCAAAGCATCAGCCTTTGATGCTGGACAACCTGGGTTGCAGTAAATGGCTTGATATGAAGTGGTTGATAAAGGTAAGCAACACTTGGTGAAAGTGCCAGAAAAGCCTTGAATTCATACTAAACGTGAGAGGGCTCGTCCGGGATTTGAACCCGGGACCTCTCGCACCCAAAGCGAGAATCATACTCCTAGACCAACGAGCCTTGTTGGTGTGCAGTCTTTGTCCCAAAAAATTCAGTGAAGATCACCTCAAATACAGACAGTGACCTGCCGTCAAGATACTAAAGTGTACTTTACAAGTGTCAAAAACTCCTTGACGGCAAGATACAGATCAAAGGCCTAGTGGCCTAATGGATAAGGCATCAGCCTCCGGAGCTGGGAATTGTGGGTTCAAGTCCCTCCTGGGTTGTTTTTGGTGGGGTATCTTTAAGTTGGCTGTGAGAGAAGTGATTTGCTCAAAGTAACAAAATAGCCATGATCACTGCCAGTTCTGAATTATCGTAGAACTGACAAACTTCTGATAGCTGTGGCAGGTTTTGAGTGAATCATTCTGGCCTGCATGTGCCCTTTCAGGCTGAAGTAACACAAGCACTGTGTGCAAGAGGCCTAATGAGTAAAGGCTGCTTCTTTTGAGCCGGAGCTACGACGAACCCTCTGCTGAGGCTGATTACAAACAAAACAGGTGGGTAAGAGTCTTGAAATATGAATAAATCTAGTCATCCAAAAACATCATTGATATATCTGTTTTGTCCGAATAACTATAATATCTCTCTCACCATGAGAGATTGTTTTAAAAGAGAATTCCACAAAATGTTTATTAAGTCAAGCCGCAACAGAAGCAGCTGTCTGCTCATCATGACTGATGCTGCATCTCCAGCATCAACAAAGCGTCTTCTTCCGCTTATGCTGTGCCCCTGTATTCAACAGCGCCAACGAGCGCTTTGGCCGTGTAAATGCAGAAAAACACACTTCACACCAATGGCAGCCTCGAAATGTAAACAACCACACAGACGCTATGAGGTTGGCTTGACTTTGAACCTTGAGGCATCAGCCTTCCACCTAGGGCGTGCTTGATGAGCTAGCTCTAAGCTGGTGCTGCAAAAAGTCAAGGATCATTTGCTGAAAGCAACTCCATAGAACAACAAGTATATCTGTGCTCAGCGTTTCGGCAAAAGAGCCTCGCTAATTCAATGAAGAACGACATAAAATGGTTTGAATCCCACTACGACATCTACAGCCCTCTGGGTACAAAAACAGAGAGGCTGAACAAAGCAGGTGGGTAAGAGTCATGAACTATGAATAAATCTAGTCATCCAAAAACATCATTGATATATCTGTTTTGTCCGAATAACTATAATATCTCTCTCACCATGAGAGATTGTTTTAAAAGAGAATTCCACAAAATGTTTATTAAGTCAAGCCGCAACAGAAGCAGCTGTCTGCTCATCATGACTGATGCTGCATCTCCAGCATCAACAAAGCGTCTTCTTCCGCTTATGCTGTGCCCCTGTATTCAACAGCGCCAACGAGCGCTTTGGCCGTGTAAATGCAGAAAAACACACTTCACACCAATGGCGGGCTCTAAATGTAAACAACATGCTGTGCCCCTGTATTCAACAGTGCCAAGTCTATCTGTGTTATCATAGAACGATAAGTATATCTGTGCTCAGCGTTTTGGCAAAAGAGCCACGCTAATTCATTGAAGAGCAACATAAAATGGTTTGAATCCCACTATGACATCTAAAGGCCTGCAGAAATGTTCAGTTGGCCAAAGCATCAGCCTTTGATGCTGGACAACCTGGGTTGCAGTAAATGGCTTGATATGAAGTGGTTGATAAAGGTAAGCAACACTTGGTGAAAGTGCCAGAAAAGCCTTGAATTCATACTAAACGTGAGAGGGCTCGTCCGGGATTTGAACCCGGGACCTCTCGCACCCAAAGCGAGAATCATACTCCTAGACCAACGAGCCTTGTTGGTGTGCAGTCTTTGTCCCAAAAAATTCAGTGAAGTTCACCTCAAATACAGACAGTGACCTGCCGTCAAGATACTAAAGTGTACTTTACAAGCGTCAAAAACTCCTTGACGGCAAGATATAGATCAAAGGCCTAGTGGCCTAATGGATAAGGCATCAGCCTCCGGAGCTGGGAATTGTGGGTTCAAGTCCCTCCTGGGTCGTCTTTGGTGGGGTATCTTTAAGTTGTCTGTGAGAGAAGTGATTTGTTCAAAGTAACAAAATAGCCATGATCACTGCCAGTTCTGAATTATTGTAGAACTGACAAACTTCTGATAGCTGTGGCAGGTTTTGAGTGAATCATTCTGCCCTGCATGTGCCCTTTCAGGCTAAAGTAACACAAGCACTGTGTGCAAGAGGCTTAATGAGTAAAGGCTGCTTCTTTTGAGCCGGAGCTACGACGAACCCTCTGCTGAGGCTGATTACAAACAAAACAAGTGGGTAAGAGTCTTGAAATATGAATAAATCTAGTCATCCAAAAACATCATTGATATATCTGTTTTGTCTGAATAACTATAATATCTGTCTCACCATGAGAGATTGTTTTAAAAGAGAATTCCACAAAATGTTTATTAAGTCAAGCCGCAACAGAAGCAGCTGTCTGCTCATCATGACTGATGCTGCATCTCCAGCATCAACAAAGCGTCTTCTTCCGCTTATGCTGTGCCCCTGTATTCAACAGCGCCAACGAGCGCTTTGGCCGTGTAAATGCAGAAAAACACACTTCACACCAATGGCAGCCTCTAAATGTAAACAACCACACAGACGCTATGTGGTTGGCTTGACTTTGAACCTTGAGGCATCAGCCTTCCACCTAGGGCGTGCTTGATGAGCTAGCTCTAAGCTGGTGCTGCAAAAAGTCAAGGATCATTTGCTGAAAGCAACTCCATAGAACAACAAGTATATCTGTGCTCAGCGTTTCGGCAAAAGAGCCTCGCTAATTCAATGAAGAACGACATAAAATGGTTTGAATCCCACTACGACATCTACAGCCCTCTGGGTACAAAAACAGAGAGGCTGAACAAAGCAGGTGGGTAAGAGTCATGAACTATGAATAAATCTAGTCATCCAAAAACATCATTGATATATCTGTTTTGTCCGAATAACTATAATATCTCTCTCACCATGAGAGATTGTTTTAAAAGAGAATTCCACAAAATGTTTATTAAGTCAAGCCGCAACAGAAGCAGCTGTCTGCTCATCATGACTGATGCTGCATCTCCAGCATCAACAAAGCGTCTTCTTCCGCTTATGCTGTGCCCCTGTATTCAACAGCGCCAACGAGCGCTTTGGCCGTGTAAATGCAGAAAAACACACTTCACACCAATGGCGGGCTCTAAATGTAAACAACATGCTGTGCCCCTGTATTCAACAGTGCCAAGTCTATCTGTGTTATCATAGAACGATAAGTATATCTGTGCTCAGCGTTTTGGTAAAAGAGCCACGCTAATTCATTGAAGAGCAACATAAAATGGTTTGAATCCCACTATGACATCTACAGGCCTGCAGAAATGTTCAGTTGGCCAAAGCATCAGCCTTTGATGCTGGACAACCTGGGTTGCAGTAAATGGCTTGATATGAAGTGGTTGATAAAGGTAAGCAACACTTGGTGAAAGTGCCAGAAAAGCCTTGAATTCATACTAAACGTGAGAGGGCTCGTCCGGGATTTGAACCCGGGACCTCTCGCACCCAAAGCGAGAATCATACTCCTAGACCAACGAGCCTTGTTGGTGTGCAGTCTTTGTCCCAAAAAATTCAGTGAAGTTCACCTCAAATACAGACAGTGACCTGCCGTCAAGATACTAAAGTGTACTTTACAAGCGTCAAAAACTCCTTGACGGCAAGATATAGATCAAAGGCCTAGTGGCCTAATGGATAAGGCATCAGCCTCCGGAGCTGGGAATTGTGGGTTCAAGTCCCTCCTGGGTCGTCTTTGGTGGGGTATCTTTAAGTTGTCTGTGAGAGAAGTGATTTGTTCAAAGTAACAAAATAGCCATGATCACTGCCAGTTCTGAATTATTGTAGAACTGACAAACTTCTGATAGCTGTGGCAGGTTTTGAGTGAATCATTCTGCCCTGCATGTGCCCTTTCAGGCTAAAGTAACACAAGCACTGTGTGCAAGAGGCTTAATGAGTAAAGGCTGCTTCTTTTGAGCCGGAGCTACGACGAACCCTCTGCTGAGGCTGATTACAAACAAAACAGGTGGGTAAGAGTCTTGAAATATGAATAAATCTAGTCATCCAAAAACATCATTGATATATCTGTTTTGTCTGAATAACTATAATATCTGTCTCACCATGAGAGATTGTTTTAAAAGAGAATTCCACAAAATGTTTATTAAGTCAAGCCGTAAGAGAAGCAGCTGTCTGCTCATCATGACTGATGCTGCATCTCCAGCATCAACAAAGCGTCTTCTTCCGCTTATGCTGTGCCCCTGTATTCAACAGCGCCAACGAGCGCTTTGGCCGTGTAAATGCAGAAAAACACACTTCACACCAATGGCAGCCTCTAAATGTAAACAACCACACAGACGCTATGTGGTTGGCTTGACTTTGAACCTTGAGGCATCAGCCTTCCACCTAGGGCGTGCTTGATGAGCTAGCTCTAAGCTGGTGCTGCAAAAAGTCAAGGATCATTTGCTGAAAGCAACTCCATAGAACAACAAGTATATCTGTGCTCAGCGTTTCGGCAAAAGAGCCTCGCTAATTCAATGAAGAACGACATAAAATGGTTTGAATCCCACTACGACATCTACAGCCCTCTGGGTACAAAAACAGAGAGGCTGAACAAAGCAGGTGGGTAAGAGTCATGAACTATGAATAAATCTAGTCATCCAAAAACATCATTGATATATCTGTTTTGTCCGAATAACTATAATATCTCTCTCACCATGAGAGATTGTTTTAAAAGAGAATTCCACAAAATGTTTATTAAGTCAAGCCGCAACAGAAGCAGCTGTCTGCTCATCATGACTGATGCTGCATCTCCAGCATCAACAAAGCGTCTTCTTCCGCTTATGCTGTGCCCCTGTATTCAACAGCGCCAACGAGCGCTTTGGCCGTGTAAATGCAGAAAAACACACTTCACACCAATGGCGGGCTCTAAATGTAAACAACATGCTGTGCCCCTGTATTCAACAGTGCCAAGTCTATCTGTGTTATCATAGAACGATAAGTATATCTGTGCTCAGCGTTTTGGCAAAAGAGCCACGCTAATTCATTGAAGAGCAACATAAAATGGTTTGAATCCCACTATGACATCTACAGGCCTGCAGAAATGTTCAGTTGGCCAAAGCATCAGCCTTTGATGCTGGACAACCTGGGTTGCAGTAAATGGCTTGATATGAAGTGGTTGATAAAGGTAAGCAACACTTGGTGAAAGTGCCAGAAAAGCCTTGAATTCATACTAAACGTGAGAGGGCTCGTCCGGGATTTGAACCCGGGACCTCTCGCACCCAAAGCGAGAATCATACTCCTAGACCAACGAGCCTTGTTGGTGTGCAGTCTTTGTCCCAAAAAATTCAGTGAAGATCACCTCAAATACAGACAGTGACCTGCCGTCAAGATACTAAAGTGTACTTTACAAGCGTCAAAAACTCCTTGACGGCAAGATACAGATCAAAGGCCTAGTGGCCTAATGGATAAGGCATCAGCCTCCGGAGCTGGGAATTGTGGGTTCAAGTCCCTCCCGGGTTGTCTTTGGTGGGGTATCTTTAAGTTGGCTGTGAGAGAAGTGATTTGCTCAAAGTAACAAAATAGCCATGATCACTGCCAGTTCTGAATTATCGTAGAACTGACAAACTTCTGATAGCTGTGGCAGGTTTTGAGTGAATCATTCTGGCCTGCATGTGCCCTTTCAGGCTGAAGTAACACAAGCACTGTGTGCAAGAGGCCTAATGAGTAAAGGCTGCTTCTTTTGAGCCGGAGCTACGAGGAACCCTCTGCTGAGGCTGATTACAAACAAAACAGGTGGGTAAGAGTCTTGAAATATGAATAAATCTAGTCATCCAAAAACATCATTGATATATCTGTTTTGTCCGAATAACTATAATATCTCTCTCACCATGAGAGATTGTTTTAAAAGAGAATTCCACAAAATGTTTATTAAGTCAAGCCGCAACAGAAGCAGCTGTCTGCTCATCATGACTGATGCTGCATCTCCAGCATCAACAAAGCGTCTTCTTCCGCTTATGCTGTGCCCCTGTATTCAACAGCGCCAACGAGCGCTTTGGCCGTGTAAATGCAGAAAAACACACTTCACACCAATGGCAGCCTCTAAATGTAAACAACCACACAGACGCTATGTGGTTGGCTTGACTTTGAACCTTGAGGCATCAGCCTTCCACCTAGGGCGTGCTTGATGAGCTAGCTCTAAGCTGGTGCTGCAAAAAGTCAAGGATCATTTGCTGAAAGCAACTCCATAGAACAACAAGTATATCTGTGCTCAGCGTTTCGGCAAAAGAGCCTCGCTAATTCAATGAAGAACGACATAAAATGGTTTGAATCCCACTACGACATCTACAGCCCTCTGGGTACAAAAACAGAGAGGCTGAACAAAGCAGGTGGGTAAGAGTCATGAACTATGAATAAATCTAGTCATCCAAAAACATCATTGATATATCTGTTTTGTCCGAATAACTATAATATCTCTCTCACCATGAGAGATTGTTTTAAAAGAGAATTCCACAAAATGTTTATTAAGTCAAGCCGCAACAGAAGCAGCTGTCTGCTCATCATGACTGATGCTGCATCTCCAGCATCAACAAAGCGTCTTCTTCCGCTTATGCTGTGCCCCTGTATTCAACAGCGCCAACGAGCGCTTTGGCCGTGTAAATGCAGAAAAACACACTTCACACCAATGGCGGGCTCTAAATGTAAACAACATGCTGTGCCCCTGTATTCAACAGTGCCAAGTCTATCTGTGTTATCATAGAACGATAAGTATATCTGTGCTCAGCGTTTTGGCAAAAGAGCCACGCTAATTCATTGAAGAGCAACATAAAATGGTTTGAATCCCACTATGACATCTACAGGCCTGCAGAAATGTTCAGTTGGCCAAAGCATCAGCCTTTGATGCTGGACAACCTGGGTTGCAGTAAATGGCTTGATATGAAGTGGTTGATAAAGGTAAGCAACACTTGGTGAAAGTGCCAGAAAAGCCTTGAATTCATACTAAACGTGAGAGGGCTCGTCCGGGATTTGAACCCGGGACCTCTCGCACCCAAAGCGAGAATCATACTCCTAGACCAACGAGCCTTGTTGGTGTGCAGTCTTTGTCCCAAAAAATTCAGTGAAGTTCACCTCAAATACAGACAGTGACCTGCCGTCAAGATACTAAAGTGTACTTTACAAGCGTCAAAAACTCCTTGACGGCAAGATACAGATCAAAGGCCTAGTGGCCTAATGGATAAGGCATCAGCCTCCGGAGCTGGGAATTGTGGGTTCAAGTCTCTCCTGGGTCGTCTTTGGTGGGGTATCTTTAAGTTGGCTGTGAGAGAAGTGATTTGCTCAAAGTAACAAAATAGCCATGATCACTGCCAGTTCTGAATTATCGTAGAACTGACAAACTTCTGATAGCTGTGGCAGGTTTTGAGTGAATCATTCTGGCCTGCATGTGCCCTTTCAGGCTGAAGTAACACAAGCACTGTGTGCAAGAGGCCTAATGAGTAAAGGCTGCTTCTTTTGAGCCGGAGCTACGAGGAACCCTCTGCTGAGGCTGATTACAAACAAAACAGGTGGGTAAGAGTCTTGAAATATGAATAAATCTAGTCATCCAAAAACATCATTGATATATCTGTTTTGTCCGAATAACTATAATATCTCTCTCACCATGAGAGATTGTTTTAAAAGAGAATTCCACAAAATGTTTATTAAGTCAAGCCGCAACAGAAGCAGCTGTCTGCTCATCATGACTGATGCTGCATCTCCAGCATCAACAAAGCGTCTTCTTCCGCTTATGCTGTGCCCCTGTATTCAACAGCGCCAACGAGCGCTTTGGCCGTGTAAATGCAGAAAAACACACTTCACACCAATGGCAGCCTCTAAATGTAAACAACCACACAGACGCTATGTGGTTGGCTTGACTTTGAACCTTGAGGCATCAGCCTTCCACCTAGGGCGTGCTTGATGAGCTAGCTCTAAGCTGGTGCTGCAAAAAGTCAAGGATCATTTGCTGAAAGCAACTCCATAGAACAACAAGTATATCTGTGCTCAGCGTTTCGGCAAAAGAGCCTCGCTAATTCAATGAAGAACGACATAAAATGGTTTGAATCCCACTACGACATCTACAGCCCTCTGGGTACAAAAACAGAGAGGCTGAACAAAGCAGGTGGGTAAGAGTCATGAACTATGAATAAATCTAGTCATCCAAAAACATCATTGATATATCTGTTTTGTCCGAATAACTATAATATCTCTCTCACCATGAGAGATTGTTTTAAAAGAGAATTCCACAAAATGTTTATTAAGTCAAGCCGCAACAGAAGCAGCTGTCTGCTCATCATGACTGATGCTGCATCTCCAGCATCAACAAAGCGTCTTCTTCCGCTTATGCTGTGCCCCTGTATTCAACAGCGCCAACGAGCGCTTTGGCCGTGTAAATGCAGAAAAACACACTTCACACCAATGGCGGGCTCTAAATGTAAACAACATGCTGTGCCCCTGTATTCAACAGTGCCAAGTCTATCTGTGTTATCATAGAACGATAAGTATATCTGTGCTCAGCGTTTTGGCAAAAGAGCCACGCTAATTCATTGAAGAGCAACATAAAATGGTTTGAATCCCACTATGACATCTACAGGCCTGCAGAAATGTTCAGTTGGCCAAAGCATCAGCCTTTGATGCTGGACAACCTGGGTTGCAGTAAATGGCTTGATATGAAGTGGTTGATAAAGGTAAGCAACACTTGGTGAAAGTGCCAGAAAAGCCTTGAATTCATACTAAACGTGAGAGGGCTCGTCCGGGATTTGAACCCGGGACCTCTCGCACCCAAAGCGAGAATCATACTCCTAGACCAACGAGCCTTGTTGGTGTGCAGTCTTTGTCCCAAAAAATTCAGTGAAGTTCACCTCAAATACAGACAGTGACCTGCCGTCAAGATACTAAAGTGTACTTTACAAGCGTCAAAAACTCCTTGACGGCAAGATATAGATCAAAGGCCTAGTGGCCTAATGGATAAGGCATCAGCCTCCGGAGCTGGGAATTGTGGGTTCAAGTCCCTCCTGGGTCGTCTTTGGTGGGGTATCTTTAAGTTGTCTGTGAGAGAAGTGATTTGTTCAAAGTAACAAAATAGCCATGATCACTGCCAGTTCTGAATTATTGTAGAACTGACAAACTTCTGATAGCTGTGGCAGGTTTTGAGTGAATCATTCTGCCCTGCATGTGCCCTTTCAGGCTAAAGTAACACAAGCACTGTGTGCAAGAGGCTTAATGAGTAAAGGCTGCTTCTTTTGAGCCGGAGCTACGACGAACCCTCTGCTGAGGCTGATTACAAACAAAACAGGTGGGTAAGAGTCTTGAAATATGAATAAATCTAGTCATCCAAAAACATCATTGATATATCTGTTTTGTCTGAATAACTATAATATCTGTCTCACCATGAGAGATTGTTTTAAAAGAGAATTCCACAAAATGTTTATTAAGTCAAGCCGCAACAGAAGCAGCTGTCTGCTCATCATGACTGATGCTGCATCTCCAGCATCAACAAAGCGTCTTCTTCCGCTTATGCTGTGCCCCTGTATTCAACAGCGCCAACGAGCGCTTTGGCCGTGTAAATGCAGAAAAACACACTTCACACCAATGGCAGCCTCTAAATGTAAACAACCACACAGACGCTATGTGGTTGGCTTGACTTTGAACCTTGAGGCATCAGCCTTCCACCTAGGGCGTGCTTGATGAGCTAGCTCTAAGCTGGTGCTGCAAAAAGTCAAGGATCATTTGCTGAAAGCAACTCCATAGAACAACAAGTATATCTGTGCTCAGCGTTTCGGCAAAAGAGCCTCGCTAATTCAATGAAGAACGACATAAAATGGTTTGAATCCCACTACGACATCTACAGCCCTCTGGGTACAAAAACAGAGAGGCTGAACAAAGCAGGTGGGTAAGAGTCATGAACTATGAATAAATCTAGTCATCCAAAAACATCATTGATATATCTGTTTTGTCCGAATAACTATAATATCTCTCTCACCATGAGAGATTGTTTTAAAAGAGAATTCCACAAAATGTTTATTAAGTCAAGCCGCAACAGAAGCAGCTGTCTGCTCATCATGACTGATGCTGCATCTCCAGCATCAACAAAGCGTCTTCTTCCGCTTATGCTGTGCCCCTGTATTCAACAGCGCCAACGAGCGCTTTGGCCGTGTAAATGCAGAAAAACACACTTCACACCAATGGCGGGCTCTAAATGTAAACAACATGCTGTGCCCCTGTATTCAACAGTGCCAAGTCTATCTGTGTTATCATAGAACGATAAGTATATCTGTGCTCAGCGTTTTGGCAAAAGAGCCACGCTAATTCATTGAAGAGCAACATAAAATGGTTTGAATCCCACTATGACATCTACAGGCCTGCAGAAATGTTCAGTTGGCCAAAGCATCAGCCTTTGATGCTGGACAACCTGGGTTGCAGTAAATGGCTTGATATGAAGTGGTTGATAAAGGTAAGCAACACTTGGTGAAAGTGCCAGAAAAGCCTTGAATTCATACTAAACGTGAGAGGGCTCGTCCGGGATTTGAACCCGGGACCTCTCGCACCCAAAGCGAGAATCATACTCCTAGACCAACGAGCCTTGTTGGTGTGCAGTCTTTGTCCCAAAAAATTCAGTGAAGATCACCTCAAATACAGACAGTGACCTGCCGTCAAGATACTAAAGTGTACTTTACAAGCGTCAAAAACTCCTTGACGGCAAGATACAGATCAAAGGCCTAGTGGCCTAATGGATAAGGCATCAGCCTCCGGAGCTGGGAATTGTGGGTTCAAGTCCCTCCCGGGTTGTCTTTGGTGGGGTATCTTTAAGTTGGCTGTGAGAGAAGTGATTTGCTCAAAGTAACAAAATAGCCATGATCACTGCCAGTTCTGAATTATCGTAGAACTGACAAACTTCTGATAGCTGTGGCAGGTTTTGAGTGAATCATTCTGGCCTGCATGTGCCCTTTCAGGCTGAAGTAACACAAGCACTGTGTGCAAGAGGCCTAATGAGTAAAGGCTGCTTCTTTTGAGCCGGAGCTACGAGGAACCCTCTGCTGAGGCTGATTACAAACAAAACAGGTGGGTAAGAGTCTTGAAATATGAATAAATCTAGTCATCCAAAAACATCATTGATATATCTGTTTTGTCCGAATAACTATAATATCTCTCTCACCATGAGAGATTGTTTTAAAAGAGAATTCCACAAAATGTTTATTAAGTCAAGCCGCAACAGAAGCAGCTGTCTGCTCATCATGACTGATGCTGCATCTCCAGCATCAACAAAGCGTCTTCTTCCGCTTATGCTGTGCCCCTGTATTCAACAGCGCCAACGAGCGCTTTGGCCGTGTAAATGCAGAAAAACACACTTCACACCAATGGCAGCCTCTAAATGTAAACAACCACACAGACGCTATGTGGTTGGCTTGACTTTGAACCTTGAGGCATCAGCCTTCCACCTAGGGCGTGCTTGATGAGCTAGCTCTAAGCTGGTGCTGCAAAAAGTCAAGGATCATTTGCTGAAAGCAACTCCATAGAACAACAAGTATATCTGTGCTCAGCGTTTCGGCAAAAGAGCCTCGCTAATTCAATGAAGAACGACATAAAATGGTTTGAATCCCACTACGACATCTACAGCCCTCTGGGTACAAAAACAGAGAGGCTGAACAAAGCAGGTGGGTAAGAGTCATGAACTATGAATAAATCTAGTCATCCAAAAACATCATTGATATATCTGTTTTGTCCGAATAACTATAATATCTCTCTCACCATGAGAGATTGTTTTAAAAGAGAATTCCACAAAATGTTTATTAAGTCAAGCCGCAACAGAAGCAGCTGTCTGCTCATCATGACTGATGCTGCATCTCCAGCATCAACAAAGCGTCTTCTTCCGCTTATGCTGTGCCCCTGTATTCAACAGCGCCAACGAGCGCTTTGGCCGTGTAAATGCAGAAAAACACACTTCACACCAATGGCGGGCTCTAAATGTAAACAACATGCTGTGCCCCTGTATTCAACAGTGCCAAGTCTATCTGTGTTATCATAGAACGATAAGTATATCTGTGCTCAGCGTTTTGGCAAAAGAGCCACGCTAATTCATTGAAGAGCAACATAAAATGGTTTGAATCCCACTATGACATCTACAGGCCTGCAGAAATGTTCAGTTGGCCAAAGCATCAGCCTTTGATGCTGGACAACCTGGGTTGCAGTAAATGGCTTGATATGAAGTGGTTGATAAAGGTAAGCAACACTTGGTGAAAGTGCCAGAAAAGCCTTGAATTCATACTAAACGTGAGAGGGCTCGTCCGGGATTTGAACCCGGGACCTCTCGCACCCAAAGCGAGAATCATACTCCTAGACCAACGAGCCTTGTTGGTGTGCAGTCTTTGTCCCAAAAAATTCAGTGAAGATCACCTCAAATACAGACAGTGACCTGCCGTCAAGATACTAAAGTGTACTTTACAAGCGTCAAAAACTCCTTGACGGCAAGATACAGATCAAAGGCCTAGTGGCCTAATGGATAAGGCATCAGCCTCCGGAGCTGGGAATTGTGGGTTCAAGTCCCTCCTGGGTCGTCTTTGGTGGGGTATCTTTAAGTTGGCTGTGAGAGAAGTGATTTGTTCCACAAAATGTTTATTAAGTCATTTCCACAAAATGTTTATTAAGTCAAGCCGCAACAGAAGCAGCTGTCTGCTCATCATGACTGATGCTGCATCTCCAGCATCAACAAAGCGTCTTCTTCCGCTTATGCTGTGCCCCTGTATTCAACAGCGCCAACGAGCGCTTTGGCCGTGTAAATGCAGAAAAACACACTTCACACCAATG
Source organism: Zacco platypus (assembly GCA_038088235.1). NCBI lineage: Eukaryota > Metazoa > Chordata > Actinopteri > Cypriniformes > Xenocyprididae > Zacco > Zacco platypus. Next base: position 14,653,802 of record CM076084.1, read on the forward strand.
GCAGCCTCTAAATGTAAACAACCACACAGACGCTATGTGGTTGGCTTGACTTTGAACCTTGAGGCATCAGCCTTCCACCTAGGGCATGCTTGATGAGCTAGCTCTAAGCTGGTGCTGCAAAAAGTCAAGGATCATTTGCTGAAAGCAACTCCATAGAACAACAAGTATATCTGTGCTCAGCGTTTCGGCAAAAGAGCCTCGCTAATTCAATGAAGAACGACATAAAATGGTTTGAATCCCACTACGACATCTACAGCCCTCTGGGTACAAAAACAGAGAGGCTGAACAAAGCAGGTGGGTAAGAATCATGAACTATGAATAAATCTAGTCATCCAAAAACATCATTGATATATCTGTTTTGTCCGAATAACTATAATATCTCTCTCACCATGAGAGATTGTTTTAAAAGAGAATTCCACAAAATGTTTATTAAGTCAAGCCGCAACAGAAGCAGCTGTCTGCTCATCATGACTGATGCTGCATCTCTAGCATCAACAAAGCGTCTTCTTCCGCTTATGCTGTGCCCCTGTATTCAACAGCGCCAACGAGCGCTTTGGCCATGTAAATGCAGAAAAACACACTTCACACCAATGGCGGGCTCTAAATGTAAACAACATGCTGTGCCCCTGTATTCAACAGTGCCAAGTCTATCTGTGTTATCATAGAACGATAAGTATATCTGTGCTCAGCGTTTTGGCAAAAGAGCCACGCTAATTCATTGAAGAGCAACATAAAATGGTTTGAATCCCACTATGACATCTACAGGCCTGCAGAAATGTTCAGTTGGCCAAAGCATCAGCCTTTGATGCTGGACAACCTGGGTTGCAGTAAATGGCTTGATATGAAGTGGTTGATAAAGGTAAGCAACACTTGGTGAAAGTGCCAGAAAAGCCTTGAATTCATACTAAACATGAGAGGGCTCGTCCGGGATTTGAACCTGGGACCTCTCACACCCAAAGCGAGAATCATACTCCTAGACCAACGAGCCTTGTTGGTGTGCAGTCTTTGTCCCAAAAAAATCAGTGAAGTTCACCTCAAATACAGACAGTGACCTGCCGTCAAGATACTAAAGTGTACTTTACAAGCGTCAAAAACTCCTTGACGGCAAGATACAGATCAAAGGCCCAGTGGCCTAATGGATAAGGCATCAGCCTCCGGAGCTGGGAATTGTGGGTTCAAGTCCCTCCTGGGTCGTCTTTGGTGGGGTATCTTTAAGTTGGCTGTGAGAGAAGTGATTTGTTCCACAAAATGTTTATTAAGTCAAGCCGCAACAGAAGCAGCTGTCTGCTCATCATGACTGATGCTGCATCTCCAGCATCAACAAAGCGTCTTCTTCCGCTTATGCTGTGCCCCTGTATTCAACAGCGCCAACGAGCGCTTTGGCCGTGTAAATGCAGAAAAACACACTTCACACCAATGGCGGGCTCTAAATGTAAACAACATGCTGTGCCCCTGTATTCAACAGTGCCAAGTCTATCTGTGTTATCATAGAATGATAAGTATATCTGTGCTCAGCGTTTTGGCAAAAGAGCCACGCTAATTCATTGAAGAGCAACATAAAATGGTTTGAATCCCACTATGACATCTACAGGCCTGCAGAAATGTTCAGTTGGCCAAAGCATCAGCCTTTGATGCTGGACAACCTGGGTTGCAGTAAATGGTTTGATATGAAGTGGTTGATAAAGGTAAGCAACACTTGGTGAAAGCGTCTTCTTCCGCTTATGCTGTGCCCCTGTATTCAACAGCGCCAACGAGCGCTTTGGCCGTGTAAATGCAGAAAAACACACTTCACACCAATGGCAGCCTCTAAATGTAAACAACCACACAGACGCTATGTGGTTGGCTTGACTTTGAACCTTGAGGCATCAGCCTTCCACCTAGGACGTGCTTGATGAGCTAGCTCTAAGCTGGTGCTGCAAAAAGTCAAGGATCATTTGCTGAAAGCAACTCCATAGAACAACAAGTATATCTGTGCTCAGCGTTTCGGCAAAAGAGCCTCGCTAATTCAATGAAGAACGACATAAAATGGTTTGAATCCCACTACGACATCTACAGCCCTCTGGGTACAAAAACAGAGAGGCTGAACAAAGCAGGTGGGTAAGAGTCATGAACTATGAATAAATCTAGTCATCCAAAAACATCATTGATATATCTGTTTTGTCCGAATAACTATAATATCTCTCTCACCATGAGAGATTGTTTTAAAAGAGAATTCCACAAAATGTTTATTAAGTCAAGCCGCAACAGAAGCAGCTGTCTGCTCATCATGACTGATGCTGCATCTCCAGCATCAACAAAGCGTCTTCTTCCGCTTATGCTGTGCCCCTGTATTCAACAGCGCCAACGAGCGCTTTGGCCGTGTAAATGCAGAAAAACACACTTCACACCAATGGCGGGCTCTAAATGTAAACAACATGCTGTGCCCCTGTATTCAACAGTGCCAAGTCTATCTGTGTTATCATAGAACGATAAGTATATCTGTGCTCAGCGTTTTGGCAAAAGAGCCACGCTAATTCATTGAAGAGCAACATAAAATGGTTTGAATCCCACTATGACATCTACAGGCCTGCAGAAATGTTCAGTTGGCCAAAGCATCAGCCTTTGATGCTGGACAACCTGGGTTGCAGTAAATGGCTTGATATGAAGTGGTTGATAAAGGTAAGCAACACTTGGTGAAAGTGCCAGAAAAGCCTTGAATTCATACTAAACGTGAGAGGGCTCGTCCGGGATTTGAACCCGGGACCTCTCGCACCCAAAGCGAGAATCATACTCCTAGACCAACGAGCCTTGTTGGTGTGCAGTCTTTGTCCCAAAAAATTCAGTGAAGTTCACCTCAAATACAGACAGTGACCTGCCGTCAAGATACTAAAGTGTACTTTACAAGCGTCAAAAACTCCTTGACGGCAAGATACAGATCAAAGGCCTAGTGGCCTAATGGATAAGGCATCAGCCTCCGGAGCTGGGAATTGTGGGTTCAAGTCTCTCCTGGGTCGTCTTTGGTGGGGTATCTTTAAGTTGGCTGTGAGAGAAGTGATTTGTTCAAAGTAACAAAATCACTGCCAGTTCTGAATTATCGTAGAACTGACAAACTTCTGATAGCTGTGGCAGGTTTTGAGTGAATCATTCTGGCCTGCATGTGCCCTTTCAGGCTGAAGTAACACAAGCACTGTGTGCAAGAGGCCTAATGAGTAAAGGCTGCTTCTTTTGAGCCGGAGCTACGACGAACCCTCTGCTGAGGCTGATTACAAACAAAACAGGTGGGTAAGAGTCTTGAAATATGAATAAATCTAGTCATCCAAAAACATCATTGATATATCTGTTTTGTCCGAATAACTATAATATCTCTCTCACCATGAGAGATTGTTTTAAAAGAGAATTCCACAAAATGTTTATTAAGTCAAGCCGCAACAGAAGCAGCTGTCTGCTCATCATGACTGATGCTGCATCTCCAGCATCAACAAAGCGTCTTCTTCCGCTTATGCTGTGCCCCTGTATTCAACAGCGCCAACGAGCGCTTTGGCCGTGTAAATGCAGAAAAACACACTTCACACCAATGGCAGCCTCTAAATGTAAACAACCACACAGACGCTATGTGGTTGGCTTGACTTTGAACCTTGAGGCATCAGCCTTCCACCTAGGGCGTGCTTGATGAGCTAGCTCTAAGCTGGTGCTGCAAAAAGTCAAGGATCATTTGCTGAAAGCAACTCCATAGAACAACAAGTATATCTGTGCTCAGCGTTTCGGCAAAAGAGCCTCGCTAATTCAATGAAGAACGACATAAAATGGTTTGAATCCCACTACGACATCTACAGCCCTCTGGGTACAAAAACAGAGAGGCTGAACAAAGCAGGTGGGTAAGAGTCATGAACTATGAATAAATCTAGTCATCCAAAAACATCATTGATATATCTGTTTTGTCCGAATAACTATAATATCTCTCTCACCATGAGAGATTGTTTTAAAAGAGAATTCCACAAAATGTTTATTAAGTCAAGCCGCAACAGAAGCAGCTGTCTGCTCATCATGACTGATGCTGCATCTCCAGCATCAACAAAGCGTCTTCTTCCGCTTATGCTGTGCCCCTGTATTCAACAGCGCCAACGAGCGCTTTGGCCGTGTAAATGCAGAAAAACACACTTCACACCAATGGCAGCCTCTAAATGTAAACAACCACACAGACGCTATGTGGTTGGCTTGACTTTGAACCTTGAGGCATCAGCCTTCCACCTAGGGCGTGCTTGATGAGCTAGCTCTAAGCTGGTGCTGCAAAAAGTCAAGGATCATTTGCTGAAAGCAACTCCATAGAACAACAAGTATATCTGTGCTCAGCGTTTCGGCAAAAGAGCCTCGCTAATTCAATGAAGAACGACATAAAATGGTTTGAATCCCACTACGACATCTACAGCCCTCTGGGTACAAAAACAGAGAGGCTGAACAAAGCAGGTGGGTAAGAGTCATGAACTATGAATAAATCTAGTCATCCAAAAACATCATTGATATATCTGTTTTGTCCGAATAACTATAATATCTCTCTCACCATGAGAGATTGTTTTAAAAGAGAATTCCACAAAATGTTTATTAAGTCAAGCCGCAACAGAAGCAGCTGTCTGCTCATCATGACTGATGCTGCATCTCCAGCATCAACAAAGCGTCTTCTTCCGCTTATGCTGTGCCCCTGTATTCAACAGCGCCAACGAGCGCTTTGGCCGTGTAAATGCAGAAAAACACACTTCACACCAATGGCGGGCTCTAAATGTAAACAACATGCTGTGCCCCTGTATTCAACAGTGCCAAGTCTATCTGTGTTATCATAGAACGATAAGTATATCTGTGCTCAGCGTTTTGGCAAAAGAGCCACGCTAATTCATTGAAGAGCAACATAAAATGGTTTGAATCCCACTATGACATCTACAGGCCTGCAGAAATGTTCAGTTGGCCAAAGCATCAGCCTTTGATGCTGGACAACCTGGGTTGCAGTAAATGGCTTGATATGAAGTGGTTGATAAAGGTAAGCAACACTTGGTGAAAGTGCCAGAAAAGCCTTGAATTCATACTAAACGTGAGAGGGCTCGTCCGGGATTTGAACCCGGGACCTCTCGCACCCAAAGCGAGAATCATACTCCTAGACCAACGAGCCTTGTTGGTGTGCAGTCTTTGTCCCAAAAAATTCAGTGAAGTTCACCTCAAATACAGACAGTGACCTGCCGTCAAGATACTAAAGTGTACTTTACAAGCGTCAAAAACTCCTTGACGGCAAGATACAGATCAAAGGCCTAGTGGCCTAATGGATAAGGCATCAGCCTCCGGAGCTGGGAATTGTGGGTTCAAGTCTCTCCTGGGTCGTCTTTGGTGGGGTATCTTTAAGTTGGCTGTGAGAGAAGTGATTTGTTCAAAGTAACAAAATCACTGCCAGTTCTGAATTATCGTAGAACTGACAAACTTCTGATAGCTGTGGCAGGTTTTGAGTGAATCATTCTGGCCTGCATGTGCCCTTTCAGGCTGAAGTAACACAAGCACTGTGTGCAAGAGGCCTAATGAGTAAAGGCTGCTTCTTTTGAGCCGGAGCTACGACGAACCCTCTGCTGAGGCTGATTACAAACAAAACAGGTGGGTAAGAGTCTTGAAATATGAATAAATCTAGTCATCCAAAAACATCATTGATATATCTGTTTTGTCCGAATAACTATAATATCTCTCTCACCATGAGAGATTGTTTTAAAAGAGAATTCCACAAAATGTTTATTAAGTCAAGCCGCAACAGAAGCAGCTGTCTGCTCATCATGACTGATGCTGCATCTCCAGCATCAACAAAGCGTCTTCTTCCGCTTATGCTGTGCCCCTGTATTCAACAGCGCCAACGAGCGCTTTGGCCGTGTAAATGCAGAAAAACACACTTCACACCAATGGCAGCCTCTAAATGTAAACAACCACACAGACGCTATGTGGTTGGCTTGACTTTGAACCTTGAGGCATCAGCCTTCCACCTAGGGCGTGCTTGATGAGCTAGCTCTAAGCTGGTGCTGCAAAAAGTCAAGGATCATTTGCTGAAAGCAACTCCATAGAACAACAAGTATATCTGTGCTCAGCGTTTCGGCAAAAGAGCCTCGCTAATTCAATGAAGAACGACATAAAATGGTTTGAATCCCACTACGACATCTACAGCCCTCTGGGTACAAAAACAGAGAGGCTGAACAAAGCAGGTGGGTAAGAGTCATGAACTATGAATAAATCTAGTCATCCAAAAACATCATTGATATATCTGTTTTGTCCGAATAACTATAATATCTCTCTCACCATGAGAGATTGTTTTAAAAGAGAATTCCACAAAATGTTTATTAAGTCAAGCCGCAACAGAAGCAGCTGTCTGCTCATCATGACTGATGCTGCATCTCCAGCATCAACAAAGCGTCTTCTTCCGCTTATGCTGTGCCCCTGTATTCAACAGCGCCAACGAGCGCTTTGGCCGTGTAAATGCAGAAAAACACACTTCACACCAATGGCAGCCTCTAAATGTAAACAACCACACAGACGCTATGTGGTTGGCTTGACTTTGAACCTTGAGGCATCAGCCTTCCACCTAGGGCGTGCTTGATGAGCTAGCTCTAAGCTGGTGCTGCAAAAAGTCAAGGATCATTTGCTGAAAGCAACTCCATAGAACAACAAGTATATCTGTGCTCAGCGTTTCGGCAAAAGAGCCTCGCTAATTCAATGAAGAACGACATAAAATGGTTTGAATCCCACTACGACATCTACAGCCCTCTGGGTACAAAAACAGAGAGGCTGAACAAAGCAGGTGGGTAAGAGTCATGAACTATGAATAAATCTAGTCATCCAAAAACATCATTGATATATCTGTTTTGTCCGAATAACTATAATATCTCTCTCACCATGAGAGATTGTTTTAAAAGAGAATTCCACAAAATGTTTATTAAGTCAAGCCGCAACAGAAGCAGCTGTCTGCTCATCATGACTGATGCTGCATCTCCAGCATCAACAAAGCGTCTTCTTCCGCTTATGCTGTGCCCCTGTATTCAACAGCGCCAATGAGCGCTTTGGCCATGTAAATGCAGAAAAACACACTTCACACCAATGGCGGGCTCTAAATGTAAACAACATGCTGTGCCCCTGTATTCAACAGTGCCAAGTCTATCTGTGTTATCATAGAACGATAAGTATATCTGTGCTCAGCGTTTTGGCAAAAGAGCCACGCTAATTCATTGAAGAGCAACATAAAATGGTTTGAATCCCACTATGACATCTACAGGCCTGCAGAAATGTTCAGTTGGCCAAAGCATCAGCCTTTGATGCTGGACAACCTGGGTTGCAGTAAATGGCTTGATATGAAGTGGTTGATAAAGGTAAGCAACACTTGGTGAAAGTGCCAGAAAAGCCTTGAATTCATACTAAACGTGAGAGGGCTCGTCCGGGATTTGAACCCGGGACCTCTCACACCCAAAGCGAGAATCATACTCCTAGACCAACGAGCCTTGTTGGTGTGCAGTCTTTGTCCCAAAAAATTCAGTGAAGTTCACCTCAAATACAGACAGTGACCTGCCGTCAAGATACTAAAGTGTACTTTACAAGCGTCAAAAACTCCTTGACGGCAAGATACAGATCAAAGGCCCAGTGGCCTAATGGATAAGGCATCAGCCTCCGGAGCTGGGAATTGGGAATCCCTCCTGGGTCGTCTTTGGTGGGGTATCTTTAAGTTGGCTGTGAGAGAAGTGATTTGTTCCACAAAATGTTTATTAAGTCAAGCCGCAACAGAAGCAGCTGTCTGCTCATCATGACTGATGCTGCATCTCCAGCATCAACAAAGCGTCTTCTTCCGCTTATGCTGTGCCCCTGTATTCAACAGCGCCAACGAGCGCTTTGGCCGTGTAAATGCAGAAAAACACACTTCACACCAATGGCGGGCTCTAAATGTAAACAACATGCTGTGCCCTTGTATTCAACAGTGCCAAGTCTATCTGTGTTATCATAGAATGATAAGTATATCTGTGCTCAGCGTTTTGGCAAAAGAGCCACGCTAATTCATTGAAGAGCAACATAAAATGGTTTGAATCCCACTATGACATCTACAGGCCTGCAGAAATGTTCAGTTGGCCAAAGCATCAGCCTTTGATGCTGGACAACCTGGGTTGCAGTAAATGGTTTGATATGAAGTGGTTGATAAAGGTAAGCAACACTTGGTGAAAGCGTCTTCTTCCGCTTATGCTGTGCCCCTGTATTCAACAGCGCCAACGAGCGCTTTGGCCGTGTAAATGCAGAAAAACACACTTCACACCAATGGCAGCCTCTAAATGTAAACAACCACACAGACGCTATGTGGTTGGCTTGACTTTGAACCTTGAGGCATCAGCCTTCCACCTAGGGCATGCTTGATGAGCTAGCTCTAAGCTGGTGCTGCAAAAAGTCAAGGATCATTTGCTGAAAGCAACTCCATAGAACAACAAGTATATCTGTGCTCAGCGTTTCGGCAAAAGAGCCTCGCTAATTCAATGAAGAACGACATAAAATGGTTTGAATCCCACTACGACATCTACAGCCCTCTGGGTACAAAAACAGAGAGGCTGAACAAAGCAGGTGGGTAAGAATCATGAACTATGAATAAATCTAGTCATCCAAAAACATCATTGATATATCTGTTTTGTCCGAATAACTATAATATCTCTCTCACCATGAGAGATTGTTTTAAAAGAGAATTCCACAAAATGTTTATTAAGTCAAGCCGCAACAGAAGCAGCTGTCTGCTCATCATGACTGATGCTGCATCTCTAGCATCAACAAAGCGTCTTCTTCCGCTTATGCTGTGCCCCTGTATTCAACAGCGCCAACGAGCGCTTTGGCCATGTAAATGCAGAAAAACACACTTCACACCAATGGCGGGCTCTAAATGTAAACAACATGCTGTGCCCCTGTATTCAACAGTGCCAAGTCTATCTGTGTTATCATAGAACGATAAGTATATCTGTGCTCAGCGTTTTGGCAAAAGAGCCACGCTAATTCATTGAAGAGCAACATAAAATGGTTTGAATCCCACTATGACATCTACAGGCCTGCAGAAATGTTCAGTTGGCCAAAGCATCAGCCTTTGATGCTGGACAACCTGGGTTGCAGTAAATGGCTTGATATGAAGTGGTTGATAAAGGTAAGCAACACTTGGTGAAAGTGCCAGAAAAGCCTTGAATTCATACTAAACATGAGAGGGCTCGTCCGGGATTTGAACCTGGGACCTCTCACACCCAAAGCGAGAATCATACTCCTAGACCAACGAGCCTTGTTGGTGTGCAGTCTTTGTCCCAAAAAAATCAGTGAAGTTCACCTCAAATACAGACAGTGACCTGCCGTCAAGATACTAAAGTGTACTTTACAAGCGTCAAAAACTCCTTGACGGCAAGATACAGATCAAAGGCCCAGTGGCCTAATGGATAAGGCATCAGCCTCCGGAGCTGGGAATTGTGGGTTCAAGTCCCTCCTGGGTCGTCTTTGGTGGGGTATCTTTAAGTTGGCTGTGAGAGAAGTGATTTGTTCCACAAAATGTTTATTAAGTCAAGCCGCAACAGAAGCAGCTGTCTGCTCATCATGACTGATGCTGCATCTCCAGCATCAACAAAGCGTCTTCTTCCGCTTATGCTGTGCCCCTGTATTCAACAGCGCCAACGAGCGCTTTGGCCGTGTAAATGCAGAAAAACACACTTCACACCAATGGCGGGCTCTAAATGTAAACAACATGCTGTGCCCCTGTATTCAACAGTGCCAAGTCTATCTGTGTTATCATAGAATGATAAGTATATCTGTGCTCAGCGTTTTGGCAAAAGAGCCACGCTAATTCATTGAAGAGCAACATAAAATGGTTTGAATCCCACTATGACATCTACAGGCCTGCAGAAATGTTCAGTTGGCCAAAGCATCAGCCTTTGATGCTGGACAACCTGGGTTGCAGTAAATGGTTTGATATGAAGTGGTTGATAAAGGTAAGCAACACTTGGTGAAAGCGTCTTCTTCCGCTTATGCTGTGCCCCTGTATTCAACAGCGCCAACGAGCGCTTTGGCCGTGTAAATGCAGAAAAACACACTTCACACCAATGGCAGCCTCTAAATGTAAACAACCACACAGACGCTATGTGGTTGGCTTGACTTTGAACCTTGAGGCATCAGCCTTCCACCTAGGACGTGCTTGATGAGCTAGCTCTAAGCTGGTGCTGCAAAAAGTCAAGGATCATTTGCTGAAAGCAACTCCATAGAACAACAAGTATATCTGTGCTCAGCGTTTCGGCAAAAGAGCCTCGCTAATTCAATGAAGAACGACATAAAATGGTTTGAATCCCACTACGACATCTACAGCCCTCTGGGTACAAAAACAGAGAGGCTGAACAAAGCAGGTGGGTAAGAGTCATGAACTATGAATAAATCTAGTCATCCAAAAACATCATTGATATATCTGTTTTGTCCGAATAACTATAATATCTCTCTCACCATGAGAGATTGTTTTAAAAGAGAATTCCACAAAATGTTTATTAAGTCAAGCCGCAACAGAAGCAGCTGTCTGCTCATCATGACTGATGCTGCATCTCCAGCATCAACAAAGCGTCTTCTTCCGCTTATGCTGTGCCCCTGTATTCAACAGCGCCAACGAGCGCTTTGGCCGTGTAAATGCAGAAAAACACACTTCACACCAATGGCGGGCTCTAAATGTAAACAACATGCTGTGCCCCTGTATTCAACAGTGCCAAGTCTATCTGTGTTATCATAGAATGATAAGTATATCTGTGCTCAGCGTTTTGGCAAAAGAGCCACGCTAATTCATTGAAGAGCAACATAAAATGGTTTGAATCCCACTATGACATCTACAGGCCTGCAGAAATGTTCAGTTGGCCAAAGCATCAGCCTTTGATGCTGGACAACCTGGGTTGCAGTAAATGGTTTGATATGAAGTGGTTGATAAAGGTAAGCAACACTTGGTGAAAGCGTCTTCTTCCGCTTATGCTGTGCCCCTGTATTCAACAGCGCCAACGAGCGCTTTGGCCGTGTAAATGCAGAAAAACACACTTCACACCAATGGCAGCCTCTAAATGTAAACAACCACACAGACGCTATGTGGTTGGCTTGACTTTGAACCTTGAGGCATCAGCCTTCCACCTAGGACGTGCTTGATGAGCTAGCTCTAAGCTGGTGCTGCAAAAAGTCAAGGATCATTTGCTGAAAGCAACTCCATAGAACAACAAGTATATCTGTGCTCAGCGTTTCGGCAAAAGAGCCTCGCTAATTCAATGAAGAACGACATAAAATGGTTTGAATCCCACTACGACATCTACAGCCCTCTGGGTACAAAAACAGAGAGGCTGAACAAAGCAGGTGGGTAAGAGTCATGAACTATGAATAAATCTAGTCATCCAAAAACATCATTGATATATCTGTTTTGTCCGAATAACTATAATATCTCTCTCACCATGAGAGATTGTTTTAAAAGAGAATTCCACAAAATGTTTATTAAGTCAAGCCGCAACAGAAGCAGCTGTCTGCTCATCATGACTGATGCTGCATCTCCAGCATCAACAAAGCGTCTTCTTCCGCTTATGCTGTGCCCCTGTATTCAACAGCGCCAACGAGCGCTTTGGCCGTGTAAATGCAGAAAAACACACTTCACACCAATGGCGGGCTCTAAATGTAAACAACATGCTGTGCCCCTGTATTCAACAGTGCCAAGTCTATCTGTGTTATCATAGAACGATAAGTATATCTGTGCTCAGCGTTTTGGCAAAAGAGCCACGCTAATTCATTGAAGAGCAACATAAAATGGTTTGAATCCCACTATGACATCTACAGGCCTGCAGAAATGTTCAGTTGGCCAAAGCATCAGCCTTTGATGCTGGACAACCTGGGTTGCAGTAAATGGCTTGATATGAAGTGGTTGATAAAGGTAAGCAACACTTGGTGAAAGTGCCAGAAAAGCCTTGAATTCATACTAAACGTGAGAGGGCTCGTCCGGGATTTGAACCCGGGACCTCTCGCACCCAAAGCGAGAATCATACTCCTAGACCAACGAGCCTTGTTGGTGTGCAGTCTTTGTCCCAAAAAATTCAGTGAAGTTCACCTCAAATACAGACAGTGACCTGCCGTCAAGATACTAAAGTGTACTTTACAAGCGTCAAAAACTCCTTGACGGCAAGATACAGATCAAAGGCCTAGTGGCCTAATGGATAAGGCATCAGCCTCCGGAGCTGGGAATTGTGGGTTCAAGTCTCTCCTGGGTCGTCTTTGGTGGGGTATCTTTAAGTTGGCTGTGAGAGAAGTGATTTGTTCAAAGTAACAAAATCACTGCCAGTTCTGAATTATCGTAGAACTGACAAACTTCTGATAGCTGTGGCAGGTTTTGAGTGAATCATTCTGGCCTGCATGTGCCCTTTCAGGCTGAAGTAACACAAGCACTGTGTGCAAGAGGCCTAATGAGTAAAGGCTGCTTCTTTTGAGCCGGAGCTACGACGAACCCTCTGCTGAGGCTGATTACAAACAAAACAGGTGGGTAAGAGTCTTGAAATATGAATAAATCTAGTCATCCAAAAACATCATTGATATATCTGTTTTGTCCGAATAACTATAATATCTCTCTCACCATGAGAGATTGTTTTAAAAGAGAATTCCACAAAATGTTTATTAAGTCAAGCCGCAACAGAAGCAGCTGTCTGCTCATCATGACTGATGCTGCATCTCCAGCATCAACAAAGCGTCTTCTTCCGCTTATGCTGTGCCCCTGTATTCAACAGCGCCAACGAGTGCTTTGGCCGTGTAAATGCAGAAAAACACACTTCACACCAATGGCAGCCTCTAAATGTAAACAACCACACAGACGCTATGTGGTTGGCTTGACTTTGAACCTTGAGGCATCAGCCTTCCACCTAGGGCGTGCTTGATGAGCTAGCTCTAAGCTGGTGCTGCAAAAAGTCAAGGATCATTTGCTGAAAGCAACTCCATAGAACAACAAGTATATCTGTGCTCAGCGTTTCGGCAAAAGAGCCTCGCTAATTCAATGAAGAACGACATAAAATGGTTTGAATCCCACTACGACATCTACAGCCCTCTGGGTACAAAAACAGAGAGGCTGAACAAAGCAGGTGGGTAAGAGTCATGAACTATGAATAAATCTAGTCATCCAAAAACATCATTGATATATCTGTTTTGTCCGAATAACTATAATATCTCTCTCACCATGAGAGATTGTTTTAAAAGAGAATTCCACAAAATGTTTATTAAGTCAAGCCGCAACAGAAGCAGCTGTCTGCTCATCATGACTGATGCTGCATCTCCAGCATCAACAAAGCGTCTTCTTCCGCTTATGCTGTGCCCCTGTATTCAACAGCGCCAACGAGCGCTTTGGCCGTGTAAATGCAGAAAAACACACTTCACACCAATGGCAGCCTCTAAATGTAAACAACCACACAGACGCTATGTGGTTGGCTTGACTTTGAACCTTGAGGCATCAGCCTTCCACCTAGGGCGTGCTTGATGAGCTAGCTCTAAGCTGGTGCTGCAAAAAGTCAAGGATCATTTGCTGAAAGCAACTCCATAGAACAACAAGTATATCTGTGCTCAGCGTTTCGGCAAAAGAGCCTCGCTAATTCAATGAAGAACGACATAAAATGGTTTGAATCCCACTACGACATCTACAGCCCTCTGGGTACAAAAACAGAGAGGCTGAACAAAGCAGGTGGGTAAGAGTCATGAACTATGAATAAATCTAGTCATCCAAAAACATCATTGATATATCTGTTTTGTCCGAATAACTATAATATCTCTCTCACCATGAGAGATTGTTTTAAAAGAGAATTCCACAAAATGTTTATTAAGTCAAGCCGCAACAGAAGCAGCTGTCTGCTCATCATGACTGATGCTGCATCTCCAGCATCAACAAAGCGTCTTCTTCCGCTTATGCTGTGCCCCTGTATTCAACAGCGCCAACGAGCGCTTTGGCCGTGTAAATGCAGAAAAACACACTTCACACCAATGGCGGGCTCTAAATGTAAACAACATGCTGTGCCCCTGTATTCAACAGTGCCAAGTCTATCTGTGTTATCATAGAACGATAAGTATATCTGTGCTCAGCGTTTTGGCAAAAGAGCCACGCTAATTCATTGAAGAGCAACATAAAATGGTTTGAATCCCACTATGACATCTACAGGCCTGCAGAAATGTTCAGTTGGCCAAAGCATCAGCCTTTGATGCTGGACAACCTGGGTTGCAGTAAATGGCTTGATATGAAGTGGTTGATAAAGGTAAGCAACACTTGGTGAAAGTGCCAGAAAAGCCTTGAATTCATACTAAACGTGAGAGGGCTCGTCCGGGATTTGAACCCGGGACCTCTCGCACCCAAAGCGAGAATCATACTCCTAGACCAACGAGCCTTGTTGGTGTGCAGTCTTTGTCCCAAAAAATTCAGTGAAGTTCACCTCAAATACAGACAGTGACCTGCCGTCAAGATACTAAAGTGTACTTTACAAGCGTCAAAAACTCCTTGACGGCAAGATACAGATCAAAGGCCTAGTGGCCTAATGGATAAGGCATCAGCCTCCGGAGCTGGGAATTGTGGGTTCAAGTCTCTCCTGGGTCGTCTTTGGTGGGGTATCTTTAAGTTGGCTGTGAGAGAAGTGATTTGTTCAAAGTAACAAAATAGCCATGATCACTGCCAGTTCTGAATTATCGTAGAACTGACAAACTTCTGATAGCTGTGGCAGGTTTTGAGTGAATCATTCTGGCCTGCATGTGCCCTTTCAGGCTGAAGTAACACAAGCACTGTGTGCAAGAGGCCTAATGAGTAAAGGCTGCTTCTTTTGAGCCGGAGCTACGACGAACCCTCTGCTGAGGCTGATTACAAACAAAACAGGTGGGTAAGAGTCTTGAAATATGAATAAATCTAGTCATCCAAAAACATCATTGATATATCTGTTTTGTCCGAATAACTATAATATCTCTCTCACCATGAGAGATTGTTTTAAAAGAGAATTCCACAAAATGTTTATTAAGTCAAGCCGCAACAGAAGCAGCTGTCTGCTCATCATGACTGATGCTGCATCTCCAGCATCAACAAAGCGTCTTCTTCCGCTTATGCTGTGCCCCTGTATTCAACAGCGCCAACGAGCGCTTTGGCCGT
The DNA here is from genome assembly GCA_038088235.1 of Zacco platypus. Lineage (NCBI taxonomy): Eukaryota > Metazoa > Chordata > Actinopteri > Cypriniformes > Xenocyprididae > Zacco > Zacco platypus. Next base: position 14,668,950 of record CM076084.1, read on the forward strand.
GTAAATGCAGAAAAACACACTTCACACCAATGGCAGCCTCTAAATGTAAACAACCACACAGACGCTATGTGGTTGGCTTGACTTTGAACCTTGAGGCATCAGCCTTCCACCTAGGGCGTGCTTGATGAGCTAGCTCTAAGCTGGTGCTGCAAAAAGTCAAGGATCATTTGCTGAAAGCAACTCCATAGAACAACAAGTATATCTGTGCTCAGCGTTTCGGCAAAAGAGCCTCGCTAATTCAATGAAGAACGACATAAAATGGTTTGAATCCCACTACGACATCTACAGCCCTCTGGGTACAAAAACAGAGAGGCTGAACAAAGCAGGTGGGTAAGAGTCATGAACTATGAATAAATCTAGTCATCCAAAAACATCATTGATATATCTGTTTTGTCCGAATAACTATAATATCTCTCTCACCATGAGAGATTGTTTTAAAAGAGAATTCCACAAAATGTTTATTAAGTCAAGCCGCAACAGAAGCAGCTGTCTGCTCATCATGACTGATGCTGCATCTCCAGCATCAACAAAGCGTCTTCTTCCGCTTATGCTGTGCCCCTGTATTCAACAGCGCCAACGAGCGCTTTGGCCGTGTAAATGCAGAAAAACACACTTCACACCAATGGCGGGCTCTAAATGTAAACAACATGCTGTGCCCCTGTATTCAACAGTGCCAAGTCTATCTGTGTTATCATAGAACGATAAGTATATCTGTGCTCAGCGTTTTGGCAAAAGAGCCACGCTAATTCATTGAAGAGCAACATAAAATGGTTTGAATCCCACTATGACATCTACAGGCCTGCAGAAATGTTCAGTTGGCCAAAGCATCAGCCTTTGATGCTGGACAACCTGGGTTGCAGTAAATGGCTTGATATGAAGTGGTTGATAAAGGTAAGCAACACTTGGTGAAAGTGCCAGAAAAGCCTTGAATTCATACTAAACGTGAGAGGGCTCGTCCGGGATTTGAACCCGGGACCTCTCACACCCGAAGCGAGAATCATACCCCTAGACCAACGAGCCTTGTTGGTGTGCAGTCTTTGTCCCAAAAAATTCAGTGAAGTTCACCTCAAATACAGACAGTGACCTGCCGTCAAGATACTAAAGTGTACTTTACAAGCGTCAAAAACTCCTTGACAGATCAAAGGCCCAGTGGCCTAATGGATAAGGCATCAGCCTCCGGAGCTGGGAATTGTGGGTTCAATTCCCAATTCCCAATTGTGGGTTCAATATGCCCTCCTGGGTAGTCTTTGGTGGGGTATCTTTAAGTTGGCTGTGAAAGAAGTGATTTGTTCAAAGTAACAAAATCACTGCCAGTTCTGAATTATCGTAGAACTGACAAACTTCTGATAGCTGTGGCAGGTTTTGAGTGAATCATTCTGGCCTGCATGTGCCCTTTCAGGCTGAAGTAACACAAGCACTGTGTGCAAGAGGCCTAATGAGTAAAGGCTGCTTCTTTTGAGCCGGAGCTACGACGAACCCTCTGCTGAGGCTGATTACAAACAAAACAGGTGGGTAAGAGTCTTGAAATATGAATAAATCTAGTCATCCAAAAACATCATTGATATATCTGTTTTGTCCGAATAACTATAATATCTCTCTCACCATGAGAGATTGTTTTAAAAGAGAATTCCACAAAATGTTTATTAAGTCAAGCCGCAACAGAAGCAGCTGTCTGCTCATCATGACTGATGCTGCATCTCCAGCATCAACAAAGCGTCTTCTTCCGCTTATGCTGTGCCCCTGTATTCAACAGCGCCAACGAGCGCTTTGGCCGTGTAAATGCAGAAAAACACACTTCACACCAATGGCAGCCTCTAAATGTAAACAACCACACAGACGCTATGTGGTTGGCTTGACTTTGAACCTTGAGGCATCAGCCTTCCACCTAGGGCGTGCTTGATGAGCTAGCTCTAAGCTGGTGCTGCAAAAAGTCAAGGATCATTTGCTGAAAGCAACTCCATAGAACAACAAGTATATCTGTGCACAGCGTTTCGGCAAAAGAGCCTCGCTAATTCAATGAAGAACGACATAAAATGGTTTGAATCCCACTACGACATCTACAGCCCTCTGGGTACAAAAACAGAGAGGCTGAACAAAGCAGGTGGGTAAGAGTCTTGAAATATGAATAAATCTAGTCATCCAAAAACATCATTGATATATCTGTTTTGTCCGAATAACTATAATATCTCTCTCACCATGAGAGATTGTTTTAAAAGAGAATTCCACAAAATGTTTATTAAGTCAAGCCGCAACAGAAGCAGCTGTCTGCTCATCATGACTGATGCTGCATCTCCAGCATCAACAAAGCGTCTTCTTCCGCTTATGCTGTGCCCCTGTATTCAACAGCGCCAACGAGCGCTTTGGCCGTGTAAATGCAGAAAAACACACTTCACACCAATGGCAGCCTCTAAATGTAAACAACCACACAGACGCTATGTGGTTGGCTTGACTTTGAACCTTGAGGCATCAGCCTTCCACCTAGGGCGTGCTTGATGAGCTAGCTCTAAGCTGGTGCTGCAAAAAGTCAAGGATCATTTGCTGAAAGCAACTCCATAGAACAACAAGTATATCTGTGCACAGCGTTTCGGCAAAAGAGCCTCGCTAATTCAATGAAGAACGACATAAAATGGTTTGAATCCCACTACGACATCTACAGCCCTCTGGGTACAAAAACAGAGAGGCTGAACAAAGCAGGTGGGTAAGAGTCATGAACTATGAATAAATCTAGTCATCCAAAAACATCATTGATATATCTGTTTTGTCCGAATAACTATAATATCTCTCTCACCATGAGAGATTGTTTTAAAAGAGAATTCCACAAAATGTTTATTAAGTCAAGCCGCAACAGAAGCAGCTGTCTGCTCATCATGACTGATGCTGCATCTCCAGCATCAACAAAGCGTCTTCTTCCGCTTATGCTGTGCCCCTGTATTCAACAGCGCCAACGAGCGCTTTGGCCGTGTAAATGCAGAAAAACACACTTCACACCAATGGCGGGCTCTAAATGTAAACAACCACACAGACGCTATGTGGTTGGCTTGATTTTGAACCTTGAGGCATCAGCCTTCCACCTAGGGCGTGCTTGATGAGCTAGCTCTAAGCTGGTGCTGCAAAAAGTCAAGGATCATTTGCTGAAAGCAACTCCATAGAACAACAAGTATATCTGTGCTCAGCGTTTCGGCAAAAGAGCCTCGCTAATTCAATGAAGAACGACATGAAATGGTTTGAATCCCACTACGACATCTACAGCCCTCTGGGTACAAAAACAGAGAGGCTGAACAAAGCAGGTGGGTAAGAGTCATGAACTATGAATAAATCTAGTCATCCAAAAACATCATTGATATATCTGTTTTGTCCGAATAACTATAATATCTCTCTCACCATGAGAGATTGTTTTAAAAGAGAATTCCACAAAATGTTTATTAAGTCAAGCCGCAACAGAAGCAGCTGTCTGCTCATCATGACTGATGCTGCATCTCCAGCATCAACAAAGCGTCTTCTTCCGCTTATGCTGTGCCCCTGTATTCAACAGCGCCAACGAGCGCTTTGGCCGTGTAAATGCAGAAAAACACACTTCACACCAATGGCAGCCTCTAAATGTAAACAACCACACAGACGCTATGTGGTTGGCTTGATTTTGAACCTTGAGGCATCAGCCTTCCACCTAGGGCGTGCTTGATGAGCTAGCTCTAAGCTGGTGCTGCAAAAAGTCAAGGATCATTTGCTGAAAGCAACTCCATAGAACAACAAGTATATCTGTGCTCAGCGTTTCGGCAAAAGAGCCTCGCTAATTCAATGAAGAACGACATAAAATGGTTTGAATCCCACTACGACATCTACAGCCCTCTGGGTACAAAAACAGAGAGGCTGAACAAAGCAGGTGGGTAAGAGTCATGAACTATGAATAAATCTAGTCATCCAAAAACATCATTGATATATCTGTTTTGTCCGAATAACTATAATATCTCTCTCACCATGAGAGATTGTTTTAAAAGAGAATTCCACAAAATGTTTATTAAGTCAAGCCGCAACAGAAGCAGCTGTCTGCTCATCATGACTGATGCTGCATCTCCAGCATCAACAAAGCGTCTTCTTCCGCTTATCCTGTGCCCCTGTATTCAACAGCGCCAACGAGCGCTTTGGCCGTGTAAATGCAGAAAAACACACTTCACACCAATGGCGGGCTCTAAATGTAAACAACATGCTGTGCCCCTGTATTCAACAGTGCCAAGTCTATCTGTGTTATCATAGAACGATAAGTATATCTGTGCTCAGCGTTTTGGCAAAAGAGCCACGCTAATTCATTGAAGAGCAACATAAAATGGTTTGAATCCCACTATGACATCTACAGGCCTGCAGAAATGTTCAGTTGGCCAAAGCATCAGCCTTTGATGCTGGACAACCTGGGTTGCAGTAAATGGCTTGATATGAAGTGGTTGATAAAGGTAAGCAACACTTGGTGAAAGTGCCAGAAAAGCCTTGAATTCATACTAAACGTGAGAGGGCTCGTCCGGGATTTGAACCCGGGACCTCTCACACCCGAAGCGAGAATCATACCCCTAGACCAACGAGCCTTGTTGGTGTGCAGTCTTTGTCCCAAAAAATTCAGTGAAGTTCACCTCAAATATAGACAGTGACCTGCCGTCAAGATACTAAAGTGTACTTTACAAGCGTCAAAAACTCCTTGACGGCAAGACACATATCAAAGGCCCAGTGGCCTAATGGATAAGGCATCAGCCTCCGGAGCTGGGAATTGTGGGTTCAAGTCCCTCCTGGGTCGTCTTTGGTGGGGTATCTTTAAGTTGGCTGTGAGAGAAGTGATTTGTTCAAAGTAACAAAATAGCCATGATCACTGCCAGTTCTGAATTATCGTAGAACTGACAAACTTCTGATAGCTGTGGCAGGTTTTGAGTGAATCATTCTGGCCTGCATGTGCCCTTTCAGGCTGAAGTAACACAAGCACTGTGTGCAAGAGGCCTAATGAGTAAAGGCTGCTTCTTTTGAGCCGGAGCTACGACGAACCCTCTGCTTAGGCTGATTACAAACAAAACAGTGGGTAAGAGTCTTGAAATATGAATAAATCTAGTCATCCAAAAACATCATTGATATATCTGTTTTGTCCGAATAACTATAATATCTCTCTCACCATGAGAGATTGTTTTAAAAGAGAATTCCACAAAATGTTTATTAAGTCAAGCCGCAACAGAAGCAGCTGTCTGCTCATCATGACTGATGCTGCATCTCCAGCATCAACAAAGCGTCTTCTTCCGCTTATGCTGTGCCCCTGTATTCAACAGCGCCAACGAGCGCTTTGGCCGTGTAAATGCAGAAAAACACACTTCACACCAATGGCGGGCTCTAAATGTAAACAACCACACAGACGCTATGTGGTTGGCTTGATTTTGAACCTTGAGGCATCAGCCTTCCACCTAGGGCGTGCTTGATGAGCTAGCTCTAAGCTGGTGCTGCAAAAAGTCAAGGATCATTTGCTGAAAGCAACTCCATAGAACAACAAGTATATCTGTGCTCAGCGTTTCGGCAAAAGAGCCTCGCTAATTCAATGAAGAACGACATAAAATGGTTTGAATCCCACTACGACATCTACAGCCCTCTGGGTACAAAAACAGAGAGGCTGAACAAAGCAGGTGGGTAAGAGTCATGAACTATGAATAAATCTAGTCATCCAAAAACATCATTGATATATCTGTTTTGTCCGAATAACTATAATATCTCTCTCACCATGAGAGATTGTTTTAAAAGAGAATTCCACAAAATGTTTATTAAGTCAAGCCGCAACAGAAGCAGCTGTCTGCTCATCATGACTGATGCTGCATCTCCAGCATCAACAAAGCGTCTTCTTCCGCTTATGCTGTGCCCCTGTATTCAACAGCGCCAACGAGCGCTTTGGCCGTGTAAATGCAGAAAAACACACTTCACACCAATGGCAGCCTCTAAATGTAAACAACCACACAGACGCTATGTGGTTGGCTTGATTTTGAACCTTGAGGCATCAGCCTTCCACCTAGGGTGTGCTTGATGAGCTAGCTCTAAGCTGGTGCTGCAAAAAGTCAAGGATCATTTGCTGAAAGCAACTCCATAGAACAACAAGTATATCTGTGCTCAGCGTTTCGGCAAAAGAGCCTCGCTAATTCAATGAAGAACGACATAAAATGGTTTGAATCCCACTACGACATCTACAGCCCTCTGGGTACAAAAACAGAGAGGCTGAACAAAGCAGGTGGGTAAGAGTCATGAACTATGAATAAATCTAGTCATCCAAAAACATCATTGATATATCTGTTTTGTCCGAATAACTATAATATCTCTCTCACCATGAGAGATTGTTTTAAAAGAGAATTCCACAAAATGTTTATTAAGTCAAGCCGCAACAGAAGCAGCTGTCTGCTCATCATGACTGATGCTGCATCTCCAGCATCAACAAAGCGTCTTCTTCCGCTTATCCTGTGCCCCTGTATTCAACAGCGCCAACGAGCGCTTTGGCCGTGTAAATGCAGAAAAACACACTTCACACCAATGGCGGGCTCTAAATGTAAACAACATGCTGTGCCCCTGTATTCAACAGTGCCAAGTCTATCTGTGTTATCATAGAACGATAAGTATATCTGTGCTCAGCGTTTTGGCAAAAGAGCCACGCTAATTCATTGAAGAGCAACATAAAATGGTTTGAATCCCACTATGACATCTACAGGCCTGCAGAAATGTTCAGTTGGCCAAAGCATCAGCCTTTGATGCTGGACAACCTGGGTTGCAGTAAATGGCTTGATAAAGGTAAGCAACACTTGGTGAAAGTGCCAGAAAAGCCTTGAATTCATACTAAACGTGAGAGGGCTCGTCCGGGATTTGAACCCGGGACCTCTCGCACCCAAAGCGAGAATCATACTCCTAGACCAACGAGCCTTGTTGGTGTGCAGTCTTTGTCCCAAAAAATTCAGTGAAGTTCACCTCAAATACAGACAGTGACCTGCCGTCAAGATACTAAAGTGTACTTTACAAGCGTCAAAAACTCCTTGACGGCAAGATACAGATCAAAGGCCTAGTGGCCTAATGGATAAGGCATCAGCCTCCAGAGCTGGGAATTGTGGGTTCAAGTCCCTCTTGGGTCGTCTTTGGTGGGGTATCTTTAAGTTGGCTGTGAGAGAAGTGATTTGTTCAAAGTAATAAAATAGCCATGATCACTGCCAGTTCTGAATTATCGAAGAACTGACAAACTTCTGATAGCTGTGGCAGGTTTTGAGTGAATTATTCTGGCCTGCATGTGCCCTTTCAGGCTGAAGTAACACAAGCACTGTGTGCACGAGGCCTAATGAGTAAAGGCTGCTTCTTTTGAGCCGGAGCTACGACGAACCCTCTGCTGAGGCTGATTACAAACAAAACAGGTGGGTAAGAGTCTTGAAATATGAATAAATCTAGTCATCCAAAAACATCATTGATATATCTGTTTTGTCCGAATAACTATAATATCTCTGTCACCATGAGAGATTGTTTTAAAAGAGAATTCCACAAAATGTTTATTAAGTCTTGCCGCAACAGAAGCAGCTGTCTGCTCATCATGACTGATGCTGCATCTCCAGCATCAACAAAGCGTCTTCTTCCGCTTATGCTGTGCCCCTGTATTCAACAGCGCCAACGAGCGCTTTGGCCGTGTAAATGCAGAAAAACACACTTCACACCAATGGCAGCCTCTAAATGTAAACAACATGCTGTGCCCCTGTATTCAACAGTGCCAAGTCTATCTGTGTTATCATAGAACGATAAGTATATCTGTGCTCAGCGTTTTGGCAAAAGAGCCACGCTAATTCATTGAAGAGCAACATAAAATGGTTTGAATCCCACTATGACATCTACAGGCCTGCAGAAATGTTCAGTTGGCCAAAGCATCAGCCTTTGATGCTGGACAACCTGGGTTGCAGTAAATGGCTTGATAAAGGTAAGCAACACTTGGTGAAAGTGCCAGAAAAGCCTTGAATTCATACTAAACGTGAGAGGGCTCGTCCGGGATTTGAACCCGGGACCTCTCGCACCCAAAGCGAGAATCATACTCCTAGACCAACGAGCCTTGTTGGTGTGCAGTCTTTGTCCCAAAAAATTCAGTGAAGTTCACCTCAAATACAGACAGTGACCTGCCGTCAAGATACTAAAGTGTACTTTACAAGCGTCAAAAACTCCTTGACGGCAAGATACAGATCAAAGGCCTAGTGGCCTAATGGATGAGGCATCAGCCTCCAGAGCTGGGAATTGTGGGTTCAAGTCCCTCCTGGGTCGTCTTTGGTGGGGTATATTTAAGTTGGCTGTGAGAGAAGTGATTTGTTCAAAGTAACAAAATAGCCATGATCACTGCCAGTTCTGAATTATCGTAGAACTGACAAACTTCTGATAGCTGTGGCAGGTTTTGAGTGAATCATTCTGGCCTGCATGTGCCCTTTCAGGCTGAAGTAACACAAGCACTGTGTGCAAGAGGCCTAATGAGTAAAGGCTGCTTCTTTTGAGCCGGAGCTACGACGAACCCTCTGCTGAGGCTGATTACAAACAAAACAGGTGGGTAAGAGTCTTGAAATATGAATAAATCTAGTCATCCAAAAACATCATTGATATATCTGTTTTGTCCGAATAACTATAATATCTCTCTCACCATGAGAGATTGTTTTAAAAAAGAATTCCACAAAATGTTTATTAAGTCAAGCCGCAACAGAAGCAGCTGTCTGCTCATCATGACTGATGCTGCATCTCCAGCATCAACAAAGCGTCTTCTTCCGCTTATGCTGTGCCCCTGTATTCAACAGCGCCAACGAGCGCTTTGGCCGTGTAAATGCAGAAAAACACACTTCACACCAATGGCAGCCTCTAAATGTAAACAACCACACAGACGCTATGTGGTTGGCTTGATTTTGAACCTTGAGGCATCAGCCTTCCACCTAGGGCGTGCTTGATGAGCTAGCTCTAAGCTGGTGCTGCAAAAAGTCAAGGATCATTTGCTGAAAGCAACTCCATAGAACAACAAGTATATCTGTGCTCAGCGTTTCGGCAAAAGAGCCTCGCTAATTCAATGAAGAACGACATAAAATGGTTTGAATCCCACTACGACATCTACAGCCCTCTGGGTACAAAAACAGAGAGGCTGAACAAAGCAGGTGGGTAAGAGTCATGAACTATGAATAAATCTAGTCATCCAAAAACATCATTGATATATCTGTTTTGTCCGAATAACTATAATATCCCTGTTACTATGCAAGATTGATTTAAAAGAGAATTCCACAAAATGTTTATTAAGTCGCAACAGAAGCAGCTGTCTACTCATCATGACTGATGCTGCATCTCCAGCATCAACAAAGCGTCTTCTTCCGCTTATGCTGTGCCCCTGTATTCAACAGCGCCAACGAGCGCTTTGGCCGTGTAAATGCAGAAAAACACACTTCACACCAATGGCGGGCTCTAAATGTAAACAACATGCTGTGCCCCTGTATTCAACAGTGCCAAGTCTATCTGTGTTATCATAGAACGATAAGTATATCTGTGCTCAGCGTTTTGGCAAAAGAGCCACGCTAATTCATTGAAGAGCAACATAAAATGGTTTGAATCCCACTATGACATCTACAGGCCTGCAGAAATGTTCAGTTGGCCAAAGCATCAGCCTTTGATGCTGGACAACCTGGGTTGCAGTAAATGGCTTGATATGAAGTGCTTGATAAAGGTAAGCAACACTTGGTGAAAGTGCCAGAAAAGCCTTGAATTCATACTAAACGTGAGAGGGCTCGTCCGGGATTTGAACCCGGGACCTCTCGCACCCAAAGCGAGAATCATACTCCTAGACCAACGAGCCTTGTTGGTGTGCAGTCTTTGTCCCAAAAAATTCAGTGAAGTTCACCTCAAATACAGACAGTGACCTGCCGTCAAGATACTAAAGTGTACTTTACAAGCGTCAAAAACTCCTTGACGGCAAGATACAGATCAAAGGCCTAGTGGCCTAATGGATGAGGCATCAGCCTCCAGAGCTGGGAATTGTGGGTTCAAGTCCCTCCTGGGTCGTCTTTGGTGGGGTATCTTTAAGTTGGCTGTGAGAGAAGTGATTTGTTCAAAGTAACAAAATAGCCATGATCACTGCCAGTTCTGAATTATCGTAGAACTGACAAACTTCTTATAGCTGTGGCAGGTTTTGAGTGAATCATTCTGGCCTGCATGTGCCCTTTCAGGCTGAAGTAACACAAGCACTGTGTGCAAGAGGCCTAATGAGTAAAGGCTGCTTCTTTTGAGCCGGAGCTACGACGAACCCTCTGCTGAGGCTGATTACAAACAAAACAGGTGGGTAAGAGTCTTGAAATATGAATAAATCTAGTCATCCAAAAACATCATTGATATATCTGTTTTGTCCGAATAACTATAATATCTCTCTCACCATGAGAGATTGTTTTAAAAGAGAATTCCACAAAATGTTTATTAAGTCAAGCCGCAACAGAAGCAGCTGTCTGCTCATCATGACTGATGCTGCATCTCCAGCATCAACAAAGCGTCTTCTTCCGCTTATGCTGTGCCCCTGTATTCAACAGCGCCAACGAGCGCTTTGGCCGTGTAAATGCAGAAAAACACACTTCACACCAATGGCAGCCTCTAAATGTAAACAACCACACAGACGCTATGTGGTTGGCTTGATTTTGAACCTTGAGGCATCAGCCTTCCACCTAGGGCGTGCTTGATGAGCTAGCTCTAAGCTGGTGCTGCAAAAAGTCAAGGATCATTTGCTGAAAGCAACTCCATAGAACAACAAGTATATCTGTGCTCAGCGTTTCGGCAAAAGAGCCTCGCTAATTCAATGAAGAACGACATAAAATGGTTTGAATCCCACTACGACATCTACAGCCCTCTGGGTACAAAAACAGAGAGGCTGAACAAAGCAGGTGGGTAAGAGTCATGAACTATGAATAAATCTAGTCATCCAAAAACATCATTGATATATCTGTTTTGTCCGAATAACTATAATATCTCTCTCACCATGAGAGATTGTTTTAAAAGAGAATTCCACAAAATGTTTATTAAGTCAAGCCGCAACAGAAGCAGCTGTCTGCTCATCATGACTGATGCTGCATCTCCAGCATCAACAAAGCGTCTTCTTCCGCTTATGCTGTGCCCCTGTATTCAACAGCGCCAACGAGCGCTTTGGCCGTGTAAATGCAGAAAAACACACTTCACACCAATGGCGGGCTCTAAATGTAAACAACATGCTGTGCCCCTGTATTCAACAGTGCCAAGTCTATCTGTGTTATCATAGAACGATAAGTATATCTGTGCTCAGCGTTTTGGCAAAAGAGCCACGCTAATTCATTGAAGAGCAACATAAAATGGTTTGAATCCCACTATGACATCTACAGGCCTGCAGAAATGTTCAGTTGGCCAAAGCATCAGCCTTTGATGCTGGACAACCTGGGTTGCAGTAAATGGCTTGATATGAAGTGGTTGATAAAGGTAAGCAACACTTGGTGAAAGTGCCAGAAAAGCCTTGAATTCATACTAAACGTGAGAGGGCTCGTCCGGGATTTGAACCCGGGACCTCTCGCACCCAAAGCGAGAATCATACTCCTAGACCAACGAGCCTTGTTGGTGTGCAGTCTTTGTCCCAAAAAATTCAGTGAAGTTCACCTCAAATACAGACAGTGACCTGCCGTCAAGATACTAAAGTGTACTTTACAAGCGTCAAAAACTCCTTGACGGCAAAATACAGATCAAAGGCCTAGTGGCCTAATGGATAAGGCATCAGCCTCCGGAGCTGGGAATTGTGGGTTCAAGTCCCTCCTGGGTCGTCTTTGGTGCGGTATCTTTAAGTTGGCTGTGAGAGAAGTGATTTGTTCAAAGTAGCAAAATAGCCATGATCACTGCCAGTTCTGAATTATCGTAGAACTGACAAACTTCTGATAGCTGTGGCAGGTTTTGAGTGAATCATTCTGGCCTGCATGTGCCCTTTCAGGCTGAAGTAACACAAGCACTGTGTGCAAGAGGCCTAATGAGTAAAGGCTGCTTCTTTTGAGCCGGAGCTACGACGAACCCTCTGCTGAGGCTGATTACAAACAAAACAGGTGGGTAAGAGTCTTGAAATATGAATAAATCTAGTCATCCAAAAACATCATTGATATATCTGTTTTGTCCGAATAACTATAATATCTCTCTCACCATGAGAGATTGTTTTAAAAGAGAATTCCACAAAATGTTTATTAAGTCTTGCCGCAACAGAAGCAGCTGTCTGCTCATCATGACTGATGCTGCATCTCCAGCATCAACAAAGCGTCTTCTTCCGCTTATGCTGTGCCCCTGTATTCAACAGCGCCAACGAGCGCTTTGGCCGTGTAAATGCAGAAAAACACACTTCACACCAATGGCAGCCTCTAAATGTAAACAACCACACAGACGCTATGTGGTTGGCTTGACTTTGAACCTTGAGGCATCAGCCTTCCACCTAGGGCGTGCTTGATGAGCTAGCTCTAAGCTGGTGCTGCAAAAAGTCAAGGATCATTTGCTGAAAGCAACTCCATAGAACAACAAGTATATCTGTGCTCAGCGTTTCGGCAAAAGAGCCTCGCTAATTCAATGAAGAACGACATAAAATGGTTTGAATCCCACTACGACATCTACAGCCCTCTGGGTACAAAAACAGAGAGGCTGAACAAAGCAGGTGGGTAAGAGTCATGAACTATGAATAAATCTAGTCATCCAAAAACATCATTGATATATCTGTTTTGTCCGAATAACTATAATATCTCTCTCACCATGAGAGATTGTTTTAAAAGAGAATTCCACAAAATGTTTATTAAGTCAAGCCGCAACAGAAGCAGCTGTCTGCTCATCATGACTGATGCTGCATCTCCAGCATCAACAAAGCGTCTTCTTCCGCTTATGCTGTGCCCCTGTATTCAACAGCGCCAACGAGCGCTTTGGCCGTGTAAATGCAGAAAAACACACTTCACACCAATGGCGGGCTCTAAATGTAAACAACATGCTGTGCCCCTGTATTCAACAGTGCCAAGTCTATCTGTGTTATCATAGAACGATAAGTATATCTGTGCTCAGCGTTTTGGCAAAAGAGCCACGCTAATTCATTGAAGAGCAACATAAAATGGTTTGAATCCCACTATGACATCTACAGGCCTGCAGAAATGTTCAGTTGGCCAAAGCATCAGCCTTTGATGCTGGACAACCTGGGTTGCAGTAAATGGCTTGATATGAAGTGGTTGATAAAGGTAAGCAACACTTGGTGAAAGTGCCAGAAAAGCCTTGAATTCATACTAAACGTGAGAGGGCTCGTCCGGGATTTGAACCCGGGACCTCTCGCACCCAAAGCGAGAATCATACTCCTAGACCAACGAGCCTTGTTGGTGTGCAGTATTTGTCCCAAAAAATTCAGTGAAGTTCACCTCAAATACAGACAGTGACCTGCCGTCAAGATACTAAAGTGTACTTTACAAGCGTCAAAAACTCCTTGACGGCAAGACACATATCAAAGGCCTAGTGGCCTAATGGATAAGGCATCAGCCTCCGGAGCTGGGAATTGTGGGTTCAAGTCCCTCCTGGGTCGTCTTTGGTGCGGTATCTTTAAGTTGGCTGTGAGAGAAGTGATTTGTTCAAAGTAACAAAATAGCCATGATCACTGCCAGTTCTGAGTTATCGTAGAACTGACAAACTTCTGATAGCTGTGGCAGGTTTTGAGTGAATCATTCTGGCCTGCATGTGCCCTTTCAGGCTGAAGTAACACAAGCACTGTGTGCAAGAGGCCTAATGAGTAAAGGCTGCTTCTTTTGAGCCGGAGCTACGACGAACCCTCTGCTGAGGCTGATTACAAACAAAACAGGTGGGTAAGAGTCTTGAAATATGAATAAATCTAGTCATCCAAAAACATCATTGATATATCTGTTTTGTCCGAATAACTATAATATCTCTCTCACCATGAGAGATTGTTTTAAAAGAGAATTCCACAAAATGTTTATTAAGTCAAGCCGCAACAGAAGCAGCTGTCTGCTCATCATGACTGATGCTGCATCTCCAGCATCAACAAAGCGTCTTCTTCCGCTTATGCTGTGCCCCTGTATTCAACAGCGCCAACGAGCGCTTTGGCCGTGTAAATGCAGAAAAACACACTTCACACCAATGGCGGGCTCTAAATGTAAACAACCACACAGACGCTATGTGGTTGGCTTGATTTTGAACCTTGAGGCATCAGCCTTCCACCTAGGGCGTGCTTGATGAGCTAGCTCTAAGCTGGTGCTGCAAAAAGTCAAGGATCATTTGCTGAAAGCAACTCCATAGAACAACAAGTATATCTGTGCTCAGCGTTTCGGCAAAAGAGCCTCGCTAATTCAATGAAGAACGACATAAAATGGTTTGAATCCCACTACGACATCTACAGCCCTCTGGGTACAAAAACAGAGAGGCTGAACAAAGCAGGTGGGTAAGAGTCATGAACTATGAATAAATCTAGTCATCCAAAAACATCATTGATATATCTGTTTTGTCCAAATAACTATAATATCTCTCTCACCATGAGAGATTGTTTTAAAAGAGAATTCCACAAAATGTTTATTAAGTCAAGCCGCAACAGAAGCAGCTGTCTGCTCATCATGACTGATGCTGCATCTCCAGCATCAACAAAGCGTCTTCTTCCGCTTATGCTGTGCCCCTGTATTCAACAGCGCCAACGAGCGCTTTGGCCGTGTAAATGCAGAAAAACACACTTCACACCAATGGCGGGCTCTAAATGTAAACAACCACACAGACGCTATGTGGTTGGCTTGATTTTGAACCTTGAGGCATCAGCCTTCCACCTAGGGCGTGCTTGATGAGCTAGCTCTAAGCTGGTGCTGCAAAAAGTCAAGGATCATTTGCTGAAAGCAACTCCATAGAACAACAAGTATATCTGTGCTCAGCGTTTCGGCAAAAGAGCCTCGCTAATTCAATGAAGAACGACATAAAATGGTTTGAATCCCACTACGACATCTACAGCCCTCTGGGTACAAAAACAGAGAGGCTGAACAAAGCAGGTGGGTAAGAGTCATGAACTATGAATAAATCTAGTCATCCAAAAACATCATTGATATATCTGTTTTGTCCAAATAACTATAATATCTCTCTCACCATGAGAGATTGTTTTAAAAGAGAATTCCACAAAATGTTTATTAAGTCAAGCCGCAACAGAAGCAGCTGTCTGCTCATCATGACTGATGCTGCATCTCCAGCATCAACAAAGCGTCTTCTTCCGCTTATGCTGTGCCCCTGTATTCAACAGCGCCAACGAGCGCTTTGGCCGTGTAAATGCAGAAAAACACACTTCACACCAATGGCGGGCTCTAAATGTAAACAACATGCTGTGCCCCTGTATTCAACAGTGCCAAGTCTATCTGTGTTATCATAGAACGATAAGTATATCTGTGCTCAGCGTTTTGGCAAAAGAGCCACGCTAATTCATTGAAGAGCAACATAAAATGGTTTGAATCCCACTATGACATCTACAGGCCTGCAGAAATGTTCAGTTGGCCAAAGCATCAGCCTTTGATGCTGGACAACCTGGGTTGCAGTAAATGGCTTGATATGAAGTGGTTGATAAAGGTAAGCAACACTTGGTGAAAGTGCCAGAAAAGCCTTGAATTCATACTAAACGTGAGAGGGCTCGTCCGGGATTTGAACCCGGGACCTCTCACACCCGAAGCGAGAATCATACCCCTAGACCAACGAGCCTTGTTGGTGTGCAGTCTTTGTCCCAAAAAATTCAGTGAAGTTCACCTCAAATACAGACAGTGACCTGCCGTCAAGATACTAAAGTGTACTTTACAAGCGTCAAAAACTCCTTGACGGCAAGACACATATCAAAGGCCCAGTGGCCTAATGGATAAGGCATCAGCCTCCGGAGCTGGGAATTGTGGGTTCAAGTCCCTCCTGGGTTGTCTTTGGTGGGGTATCTCTAAGTTGGCTGTGAGAGAAGTGATTTGTTCAAAGTAACAAAATAGCCATGATCACTGCCAGTTCTGAATTATTGTAGAACTGACAAACTTCTGATAGCTGTGGCAGGTTTTGAGTGAATCATTCTGGCCTGCATGTGCCCTTTCAGGCTGAAGTAACACAAGCACTGTGTGCAAGAGGCCTAATGAGTAAAGGCTGCTTCTTTTGAGCCGGAGCTACGACGAACCCTCTGCTGAGGCTGATTACAAACAAAACAGGTGGGTAAGAGTCTTGAAATATAAATAAATCTTGTCATCCAAAAACATCATTGATATATCTGTTTTGTCCGAATAACTATAATATCTCTCTCACCATGAGAGATTGTTTTAAAAGAGAATTCCACAAAATGTTTATTAAGTCAAGCCGCAACAGAAGCAGCTGTCTGCTCATCATGACTGATGCTGCATCTCCAGCATCAACAAAGCGTCTTCTTCCGCTTATGCTGTGCCCCTGTATTCAACAGCGCCAACGAGCGCTTTGGCCGTGTAAATGCAGAAAAACACACTTCACACCAATGGCAGCCTCTAAATGTAAACAACCACACAGACGCTATGTGGTTGGCTTGACTTTGAACCTTGAGGCATCAGCCTTCCACCTAGGGCGTGCTTGATGAGCTAGCTCTAAGCTGGTGCTGCAAAAAGTCAAGGATCATTTGCTGAAAGCAACTCCATAGAACAACAAGTATATCTGTGCTCAGCGTTTCGGCAAAAGAGCCTCGCTAATTCAATGAAGAACGACATAAAATGGTTTGAATCCCACTACGACATCTACAGCCCTCTGGGTACAAAAACAGAGAGGCTGAACAAAGCAGGTGGGTAAGAGTCATGAACTATGAATAAATCTAGTCATCCAAAAACATCATTGATATATCTGTTTTGTCCGAATAACTATAATATCTCTCTCACCATGAGAGATTGTTTTAAAAGAGAATTCCACAAAATGTTTATTAAGTCAAGCCGCAACAGAAGCAGCTGTCTGCTCATCATGACTGATGCTGCATCTCCAGCATCAACAAAGCGTCTTCTTCCGCTTATGCTGTGCCCCTGTATTCAACAGCGCCAACGAGCGCTTTGGCCGTGTAAATGCAGAAAAACACACTTCACACCAATGGCGGGCTCTAAATGTAAACAACATGCTGTGCCCCTGTATTCAACAGTGCCAAGTCTATCTGTGTTATCATAGAACGATAAGTATATCTGTGCTCAGCGTTTTGGCAAAAGAGCCACGCTAATTCATTGAAGAGCAACATAAAATGGTTTGAATCCCACTATGACATCTACAGGCCTGCAGAAATGTTCAGTTGGCCAAAGCATCAGCCTTTGATGCTGGACAACCTGGGTTGCAGTAAATGGCTTGATATGAAGTGGTTGATAAAGGTAAGCAACACTTGGTGAAAGTGCCAGAAAAGCCTTGAATTCATACTAAACGTGAGAGGGCTCGTCCAGGATTTGAACCCAGGACCTCTCGCACCCAAAGCGAGAATCATACCCCTAGACCAACGAGCCTTGTTGGTGTGCAGTCTTTGTCCCAAAAAATTCAGTGAAGATCACCTCAAATACAGACAGTGACCTGCCGTCAAGATACTAAAGTGTACTTTACAAGCGTCAAAAACTCCTTGACGGCAAGATGCAGATCAAAGGCCTAGTGGCCTAATGGATAAGGCATCAGCTGGGAATTGTGGGTTCAAGTCCCTCCTGGGTCGTCTTTGGTGGGGTATCTTTAAGTTGGCTGTGAGAGAAGTGATTTGTTCAAAGTAACAAAATAGCCATGATCACTGCCAGTTCTGAATTATCGTAGAACTGACAAACTTCTGATAGCTGTGGCAGGTTTTGAGTGAATCATTCTGGCCTGCATGTGCCCTTTCAGGCTGAAGTAACACAAGCACTGTGTGCAAGAGGCCTAATGAGTAAAGGCTGCTTCTTTTGAGCCGGAGCTACGACGAACCCTCTGCTGAGGCTGATTACAAACAAAACAGGTGGGTAAGAGTCTTGAAATATGAATAAATCTAGTCATCCAAAAACATCATTGATATATCTGTTTTGTCCGAATAACTATAATATCTCTCTCACCATGAGAGATTGTTTTAAAAGAGAATTCCACAAAATGTTTATTAAGTCAAGCCGCAACAGAAGCAGCTGTCTGCTCATCATGACTGATGCTGCATCTCCAGCATCAACAAAGCGTCTTCTTCCACTTATGCTGTGCCCCTGTATTCAACAGCGCCAACGAGCGCTTTGGCCGTGTAAATGCAGAAAAACACACTTCACACCAATGGCAGCCTCTAAATGTAAACAACCACACAGACGCTATGTGGTTGGCTTGATTTTGAACCTTGAGGCATCAGCCTTCCACCTAGGGCGTGCTTGATGAGCTAGCTCTAAGCTGGTGCTGCAAAAAGTCAAGGATCATTTGCTGAAAGCAACTCCATAGAACAACAAGTATATCTGTGCTCAGCGTTTCGGCAAAAGAGCCTCGCTAATTCAATGAAGAACGACATAAAATGGTTTGAATCCCACTACGACATCTACAGCCCTCTGGGTACAAAAACAGAGAGGCTGAACAAAGCAGGTGGGTAAG
Organism: Zacco platypus; assembly: GCA_038088235.1. Lineage (NCBI taxonomy): Eukaryota > Metazoa > Chordata > Actinopteri > Cypriniformes > Xenocyprididae > Zacco > Zacco platypus. The sequence goes on from CM076084.1 coordinate 14,687,517, forward strand.
AGTCATGAACTATGAATAAATCTAGTCATCCAAAAACATCATTGATATATCTGTTTTGTCCGAATAACTATAATATCTCTCTCACCATGAGAGATTGTTTTAAAAGAGAATTCCACAAAATGTTTATTAAGTCAAGCCGCAACAGAAGCAGCTGTCTGCTCATCATGACTAATGCTGCATCTCCAGCATCAACAAAGCGTCTTCTTCCGCTTATGCTGTGCCCCTGTATTCAACAGCGCCAACGAGCGCTTTGGCCGTGTAAATGCAGAAAAACACACTTCACACCAATGGCAGCCTCTAAATGTAAACAACCACACAGACGCTATGTGGTTGGCTTGACTTTGAACCTTGAGGCATCAGCCTTCCACCTAGGGCGTGCTTGATGAGCTAGCTCTAAGCTGGTGCTGCAAAAAGTCAAGGATCATTTGCTGAAAGCAACTCCATAGAACAACAAGTATATCTGTGCTCAGCGTTTCGGCAAAAGAGCCTCGCTAATTCAATGAAGAACGACATAAAATGGTTTGAATCCCACTACGACATCTACAGCCCTCTGGGTACAAAAACAGAGAGGCTGAACAAAGCAGGTGGGTAAGAGTCATGAACTATGAATAAATCTAGTCATCCAAAAACATCATTGATATGTCTGTTTTGTCCGAATAACTATAATATCCCTGTTACCATGCAAGATTGATTTAAAAGAGAATTCCACAAAATGTTTATTAAGCCGCAACAGAAGCAGCTGTCTACTCATCATGACTGATGCTGCATTTCCAGCATCAACAAAGCGTCTTCTTCCGCTTATCCTGTGCCCCTGTATTCAACAGCGCCAACGAGCGCTTTGGCCGTGTAAATGCAGAAAAACACACTTCACACCAATGGCGGGCTCTAAATGTAAACAACATGCTGTGCCCCTGTATTCAACAGTGCCAAGTCTATCTGTGTTATCATAGAACGATAAGTATATCTGTGCTCAGCGTTTTGGCAAAAGAGCCACGCTAATTCATTGAAGAGCAACATAAAATGGTTTGAATCCCACTATGACATCTACAGGCCTGCAGAAATGTTCAGTTGGCCAAAGCATCAGCCTTTGATGCTGGACAACCTGGGTTGCAGTAAATGGCTTGATATGAAGTGGTTGATAAAGGTAAGCAACACTTGGTGAAAGTGCCAGAAAAGCCTTGAATTCATACTAAACGTGAGAGAGCTCGTCCGGGATTTGAACCCGGGACCTCTCGCACCCAAAGCGAGAATCATACTCCTAGACCAACGAGCCTTGTTGGTGTGCAGTCTTTGTCCCAAAAAATTCAGTGAAGTTCACCTCAAATACAGACAGTGACCTGCCGTCAAGATACTAAAGTGTACTTTACAAGCGTCAAAAACTCCTTGACGGCAAGACACATATCAAAGGCCCAGTGGCCTAATGGATAAGGCATCAGCCTCCGGAGCTGGGAATTGTGGGTTCAAGTCCCTCCTGGGTTGTCTTTGGTGGGGTATCTCTAAGTTGGCTGTGAGAGAAGTGATTTGTTCAAAGTAACAAAATAGCCATGATCACTGCCAGTTCTGAATTATTGTAGAACTGACAAACTTCTGATAGCTGTGGCAGGTTTTGAGTGAATCATTCTGGCCTGCATGTGCCCTTTCAGGCTGAAGTAACACAAGCACTGTGTGCAAGAGGCCTAATGAGTAAAGGCTGCTTCTTTTGAGCCGGAGCTACGACGAACCCTCTGCTGAGGCTGATTACAAACAAAACAGGTGGGTAAGAGTCTTGAAATATAAATAAATCTTGTCATCCAAAAACATCATTGATATATCTGTTTTGTCCGAATAACTATAATATCTCTCTCACCATGAGAGATTGTTTTAAAAGAGAATTCCACAAAATGTTTATTAAGTCAAGCCGCAACAGAAGCAGCTGTCTGCTCATCATGACTGATGCTGCATCTCCAGCATCAACAAAGCGTCTTCTTCCGCTTATGCTGTGCCCCTGTATTCAACAGCGCCAACGAGCGCTTTGGCCGTGTAAATGCAGAAAAACACACTTCACACCAATGGCAGCCTCTAAATGTAAACAACCACACAGACGCTATGTGGTTGGCTTGACTTTGAACCTTGAGGCATCAGCCTTCCACCTAGGGCGTGCTTGATGAGCTAGCTCTAAGCTGGTGCTGCAAAAAGTCAAGGATCATTTGCTGAAAGCAACTCCATAGAACAACAAGTATATCTGTGCTCAGCGTTTCGGCAAAAGAGCCTCGCTAATTCAATGAAGAACGACATAAAATGGTTTGAATCCCACTACGACATCTACAGCCCTCTGGGTACAAAAACAGAGAGGCTGAACAAAGCAGGTGGGTAAGAGTCATGAACTATGAATAAATCTAGTCATCCAAAAACATCATTGATATATCTGTTTTGTCCGAATAACTATAATATCTCTCTCACCATGAGAGATTGTTTTAAAAGAGAATTCCACAAAATGTTTATTAAGTCAAGCCGCAACAGAAGCAGCTGTCTGCTCATCATGACTGATGCTGCATCTCCAGCATCAACAAAGCGTCTTCTTCCGCTTATGCTGTGCCCCTGTATTCAACAGCGCCAACGAGCGCTTTGGCCGTGTAAATGCAGAAAAACACACTTCACACCAATGGCGGGCTCTAAATGTAAACAACATGCTGTGCCCCTGTATTCAACAGTGCCAAGTCTATCTGTGTTATCATAGAACGATAAGTATATCTGTGCTCAGCGTTTTGGCAAAAGAGCCACGCTAATTCATTGAAGAGCAACATAAAATGGTTTGAATCCCACTATGACATCTACAGGCCTGCAGAAATGTTCAGTTGGCCAAAGCATCAGCCTTTGATGCTGGACAACCTGGGTTGCAGTAAATGGCTTGATATGAAGTGGTTGATAAAGGTAAGCAACACTTGGTGAAAGTGCCAGAAAAGCCTTGAATTCATACTAAACGTGAGAGGGCTCGTCCAGGATTTGAACCCAGGACCTCTCGCACCCAAAGCGAGAATCATACCCCTAGACCAACGAGCCTTGTTGGTGTGCAGTCTTTGTCCCAAAAAATTCAGTGAAGATCACCTCAAATACAGACAGTGACCTGCCGTCAAGATACTAAAGTGTACTTTACAAGCGTCAAAAACTCCTTGACGGCAAGATGCAGATCAAAGGCCTAGTGGCCTAATGGATAAGGCATCAGCCTCTGGAGCTGGGAATTGTGGGTTCAAGTCCCTCCTGGGTCGTCTTTGGTGGGGTATCTTTAAGTTGGCTGTGAGAGAAGTGATTTGTTCAAAGTAACAAAATAGCCATGATCACTGCCAGTTCTGAATTATCGTAGAACTGACAAACTTCTGATAGCTGTGGCAGGTTTTGAGTGAATCATTCTGGCCTGCATGTGCCCTTTCAGGCTGAAGTAACACAAGCACTGTGTGCAAGAGGCCTAATGAGTAAAGGCTGCTTCTTTTGAGCCGGAGCTACGACGAACCCTCTGCTGAGGCTGATTACAAACAAAACAGGTGGGTAAGAGTCTTGAAATATGAATAAATCTAGTCATCCAAAAACATCATTGATATATCTGTTTTGTCCGAATAACTATAATATCTCTCTCACCATGAGAGATTGTTTTAAAAGAGAATTCCACAAAATGTTTATTAAGTCAAGCCGCAACAGAAGCAGCTGTCTGCTCATCATGACTGATGCTGCATCTCCAGCATCAACAAAGCGTCTTCTTCCGCTTATGCTGTGCCCCTGTATTCAACAGCGCCAACGAGCGCTTTGGCCGTGTAAATGCAGAAAAACACACTTCACACCAATGGCAGCCTCTAAATGTAAACAACCACACAGACGCTATGTGGTTGGCTTGACTTTGAACCTTGAGGCATCAGCCTTCCACCTAGGGCGTGCTTGATGAGCTAGCTCTAAGCTGGTGCTGCAAAAAGTCAAGGATCATTTGCTGAAAGCAACTCCATAGAACAACAAGTATATCTGTGCTCAGCGTTTCGGCAAAAGAGCCTCGCTAATTCAATGAAGAACGACATAAAATGGTTTGAATCCCACTACGACATCTACAGCCCTCTGGGTACAAAAACAGAGAGGCTGAACAAAGCAGGTGGGTAAGAGTCATGAACTATGAATAAATCTAGTCATCCAAAAACATCATTGATATGTCTGTTTTGTCCGAATAACTATAATATCCCTGTTACCATGCAAGATTGATTTAAAAGAGAATTCCACAAAATGTTTATTAAGCCGCAACAGAAGCAGCTGTCTACTCATCATGACTGATGCTGCATTTCCAGCATCAACAAAGCGTCTTCTTCCGCTTATCCTGTGCCCCTGTATTCAACAGCGCCAACGAGCGCTTTGGCCGTGTAAATGCAGAAAAACACACTTCACACCAATGGCGGGCTCTAAATGTAAACAACATGCTGTGCCCCTGTATTCAACAGTGCCAAGTCTATCTGTGTTATCATAGAACGATAAGTATATCTGTGCTCAGCGTTTTGGCAAAAGAGCCACGCTAATTCATTGAAGAGCAACATAAAATGGTTTGAATCCCACTATGACATCTACAGGCCTGCAGAAATGTTCAGTTGGCCAAAGCATCAGCCTTTGATGCTGGACAACCTGGGTTGCAGTAAATGGCTTGATATGAAGTGGTTGATAAAGGTAAGCAACACTTGGTGAAAGTGCCAGAAAAGCCTTGAATTCATACTAAACGTGAGAGGGCTCGTCCGGGATTTGAACCAGGGACCTCTCGCACCCAAAGCGAGAATCATACCCCTAGACCAACGAGCCTTGTTGGTGTGCAGTCTTTGTCCCAAAAAATTCAGTGAAGTTCACCTCAAATACAGACAGTGACCTGCCGTCAAGATACTAAAGTGTACTTTACAAGCGTCAAAAACTCCTTGACGGCAAGATACAGATCAAAGGCCTAGTGGCCTAATGGATGAGGCATCAGCCTCCAGAGCTGGGAATTGTGGGTTCAAGTCCCTCTTGGGTCGTCTTTGGTGGGGTATCTTTAAGTTGGCTGTGAGAGAAGTGATTTGTTCAAAGTAACAAAATAGCCATGATCACTGCCAGTTCTGAATTATCGAAGAACTGACAAACTTCTGATAGCTGTGGCAGGTTTTGAGTGAATCATTCTGGCCTGCATGTGCCCTTTCAGGCTGAAGTAACACAAGCACTGTGTGCAAGAGGCCTAATGAGTAAAGGCTGCTTCTTTCGAGCCGGAGCTACGACGAACCCTCTGCTGAGGCTGATTACAAACAAAACAGGTGGGTAAGAGTCTTGAAATATGAATAAATCTAGTCATCCAAAAACATCATTGATATATCTGTTTTGTCCGAATAACTATAATATCTCTCTCACCATGAGAGATTGTTTTAAAAGAGAATTCCACAAAATGTTTATTAAGTCAAGCCGCAACAGAAGCAGCTGTCTGCTCATCATGACTGATGCTGCATCTCCAGCATCAACAAAGCGTCTTCTTCCACTTATGCTGTGCCCCTGTATTCAACAGCGCCAACGAGCGCTTTGGCCGTGTAAATGCAGAAAAACACACTTCACACCAATGGCAGCCTCTAAATGTAAACAACCACACAGACGCTATGTGGTTGGCTTGATTTTGAACCTTGAGGCATCAGCCTTCCACCTAGGGCGTGCTTGATGAGCTAGCTCTAAGCTGGTGCTGCAAAAAGTCAAGGATCATTTGCTGAAAGCAACTCCATAGAACAACAAGTATATCTGTGCTCAGCGTTTCGGCAAAAGAGCCTCGCTAATTCAATGAAGAACGACATAAAATGGTTTGAATCCCACTACGACATCTACAGCCCTCTGGGTACAAAAACAGAGAGGCTGAACAAAGCAGGTGGGTAAGAGTCATGAACTATGAATAAATCTAGTCATCCAAAAACATCATTGATATATCTGTTTTGTCCAAATAACTATAATATCTCTCTCACCATGAGAGATTGTTTTAAAAGAGAATTCCACAAAATGTTTATTAAGTCAAGCCGCAACAGAAGCAGCTGTCTGCTCATCATGACTAATGCTGCATCTCCAGCATCAACAAAGCGTCTTCTTCCGCTTATGCTGTGCCCCTGTATTCAACAGCGCCAACGAGCGCTTTGGCCGTGTAAATGCAGAAAAACACACTTCACACCAATGGCAGCCTCTAAATGTAAACAACCACACAGACGCTATGTGGTTGGCTTGACTTTGAACCTTGAGGCATCAGCCTTCCACCTAGGGCGTGCTTGATGAGCTAGCTCTAAGCTGGTGCTGCAAAAAGTCAAGGATCATTTGCTGAAAGCAACTCCATAGAACAACAAGTATATCTGTGCTCAGCGTTTCGGCAAAAGAGCCTCGCTAATTCAATGAAGAACGACATAAAATGGTTTGAATCCCACTACGACATCTACAGCCCTCTGGGTACAAAAACAGAGAGGCTGAACAAAGCAGGTGGGTAAGAGTCATGAACTATGAATAAATCTAGTCATCCAAAAACATCATTGATATGTCTGTTTTGTCCGAATAACTATAATATCCCTGTTACCATGCAAGATTGATTTAAAAGAGAATTCCACAAAATGTTTATTAAGCCGCAACAGAAGCAGCTGTCTACTCATCATGACTGATGCTGCATTTCCAGCATCAACAAAGCGTCTTCTTCCGCTTATCCTGTGCCCCTGTATTCAACAGCGCCAACGAGCGCTTTGGCCGTGTAAATGCAGAAAAACACACTTCACACCAATGGCGGGCTCTAAATGTAAACAACATGCTGTGCCCCTGTATTCAACAGTGCCAAGTCTATCTGTGTTATCATAGAACGATAAGTATATCTGTGCTCAGCGTTTTGGCAAAAGAGCCACGCTAATTCATTGAAGAGCAACATAAAATGGTTTGAATCCCACTATGACATCTACAGGCCTGCAGAAATGTTCAGTTGGCCAAAGCATCAGCCTTTGATGCTGGACAACCTGGGTTGCAGTAAATGGCTTGATATGAAGTGGTTGATAAAGGTAAGCAACACTTGGTGAAAGTGCCAGAAAAGCCTTGAATTCATACTAAACGTGAGAGAGCTCGTCCGGGATTTGAACCCGGGACCTCTCGCACCCAAAGCGAGAATCATACTCCTAGACCAACGAGCCTTGTTGGTGTGCAGTCTTTGTCCCAAAAAATTCAGTGAAGTTCACCTCAAATACAGACAGTGACCTGCCGTCAAGATACTAAAGTGTACTTTACAAGCGTCAAAAACTCCTTGACGGCAAGACACATATCAAAGGCCCAGTGGCCTAATGGATAAGGCATCAGCCTCCGGAGCTGGGAATTGTGGGTTCAAGTCCCTCCTGGGTTGTCTTTGGTGGGGTATCTCTAAGTTGGCTGTGAGAGAAGTGATTTGTTCAAAGTAACAAAATAGCCATGATCACTGCCAGTTCTGAATTATTGTAGAACTGACAAACTTCTGATAGCTGTGGCAGGTTTTGAGTGAATCATTCTGGCCTGCATGTGCCCTTTCAGGCTGAAGTAACACAAGCACTGTGTGCAAGAGGCCTAATGAGTAAAGGCTGCTTCTTTTGAGCCGGAGCTACGACGAACCCTCTGCTGAGGCTGATTACAAACAAAACAGGTGGGTAAGAGTCTTGAAATATAAATAAATCTTGTCATCCAAAAACATCATTGATATATCTGTTTTGTCCGAATAACTATAATATCTCTCTCACCATGAGAGATTGTTTTAAAAGAGAATTCCACAAAATGTTTATTAAGTCAAGCCGCAACAGAAGCAGCTGTCTGCTCATCATGACTGATGCTGCATCTCCAGCATCAACAAAGCGTCTTCTTCCGCTTATGCTGTGCCCCTGTATTCAACAGCGCCAACGAGCGCTTTGGCCGTGTAAATGCAGAAAAACACACTTCACACCAATGGCAGCCTCTAAATGTAAACAACCACACAGACGCTATGTGGTTGGCTTGACTTTGAACCTTGAGGCATCAGCCTTCCACCTAGGGCGTGCTTGATGAGCTAGCTCTAAGCTGGTGCTGCAAAAAGTCAAGGATCATTTGCTGAAAGCAACTCCATAGAACAACAAGTATATCTGTGCTCAGCGTTTCGGCAAAAGAGCCTCGCTAATTCAATGAAGAACGACATAAAATGGTTTGAATCCCACTACGACATCTACAGCCCTCTGGGTACAAAAACAGAGAGGCTGAACAAAGCAGGTGGGTAAGAGTCATGAACTATGAATAAATCTAGTCATCCAAAAACATCATTGATATATCTGTTTTGTCCGAATAACTATAATATCTCTCTCACCATGAGAGATTGTTTTAAAAGAGAATTCCACAAAATGTTTATTAAGTCAAGCCGCAACAGAAGCAGCTGTCTGCTCATCATGACTGATGCTGCATCTCCAGCATCAACAAAGCGTCTTCTTCCGCTTATGCTGTGCCCCTGTATTCAACAGCGCCAACGAGCGCTTTGGCCGTGTAAATGCAGAAAAACACACTTCACACCAATGGCGGGCTCTAAATGTAAACAACATGCTGTGCCCCTGTATTCAACAGTGCCAAGTCTATCTGTGTTATCATAGAACGATAAGTATATCTGTGCTCAGCGTTTTGGCAAAAGAGCCACGCTAATTCATTGAAGAGCAACATAAAATGGTTTGAATCCCACTATGACATCTACAGGCCTGCAGAAATGTTCAGTTGGCCAAAGCATCAGCCTTTGATGCTGGACAACCTGGGTTGCAGTAAATGGCTTGATATGAAGTGGTTGATAAAGGTAAGCAACACTTGGTGAAAGTGCCAGAAAAGCCTTGAATTCATACTAAACGTGAGAGGGCTCGTCCAGGATTTGAACCCAGGACCTCTCGCACCCAAAGCGAGAATCATACCCCTAGACCAACGAGCCTTGTTGGTGTGCAGTCTTTGTCCCAAAAAATTCAGTGAAGATCACCTCAAATACAGACAGTGACCTGCCGTCAAGATACTAAAGTGTACTTTACAAGCGTCAAAAACTCCTTGACGGCAAGATGCAGATCAAAGGCCTAGTGGCCTAATGGATAAGGCATCAGCCTCTGGAGCTGGGAATTGTGGGTTCAAGTCCCTCCTGGGTCGTCTTTGGTGGGGTATCTTTAAGTTGGCTGTGAGAGAAGTGATTTGTTCAAAGTAACAAAATAGCCATGATCACTGCCAGTTCTGAATTATCGTAGAACTGACAAACTTCTGATAGCTGTGGCAGGTTTTGAGTGAATCATTCTGGCCTGCATGTGCCCTTTCAGGCTGAAGTAACACAAGCACTGTGTGCAAGAGGCCTAATGAGTAAAGGCTGCTTCTTTTGAGCCGGAGCTACGACGAACCCTCTGCTGAGGCTGATTACAAACAAAACAGGTGGGTAAGAGTCTTGAAATATGAATAAATCTAGTCATCCAAAAACATCATTGATATATCTGTTTTGTCCGAATAACTATAATATCTCTCTCACCATGAGAGATTGTTTTAAAAGAGAATTCCACAAAATGTTTATTAAGTCAAGCCGCAACAGAAGCAGCTGTCTGCTCATCATGACTGATGCTGCATCTCCAGCATCAACAAAGCGTCTTCTTCCGCTTATGCTGTGCCCCTGTATTCAACAGCGCCAACGAGCGCTTTGGCCGTGTAAATGCAGAAAAACACACTTCACACCAATGGCAGCCTCTAAATGTAAACAACCACACAGACGCTATGTGGTTGGCTTGACTTTGAACCTTGAGGCATCAGCCTTCCACCTAGGGCGTGCTTGATGAGCTAGCTCTAAGCTGGTGCTGCAAAAAGTCAAGGATCATTTGCTGAAAGCAACTCCATAGAACAACAAGTATATCTGTGCTCAGCGTTTCGGCAAAAGAGCCTCGCTAATTCAATGAAGAACGACATAAAATGGTTTGAATCCCACTACGACATCTACAGCCCTCTGGGTACAAAAACAGAGAGGCTGAACAAAGCAGGTGGGTAAGAGTCATGAACTATGAATAAATCTAGTCATCCAAAAACATCATTGATATGTCTGTTTTGTCCGAATAACTATAATATCCCTGTTACCATGCAAGATTGATTTAAAAGAGAATTCCACAAAATGTTTATTAAGCCGCAACAGAAGCAGCTGTCTACTCATCATGACTGATGCTGCATTTCCAGCATCAACAAAGCGTCTTCTTCCGCTTATCCTGTGCCCCTGTATTCAACAGCGCCAACGAGCGCTTTGGCCGTGTAAATGCAGAAAAACACACTTCACACCAATGGCGGGCTCTAAATGTAAACAACATGCTGTGCCCCTGTATTCAACAGTGCCAAGTCTATCTGTGTTATCATAGAACGATAAGTATATCTGTGCTCAGCGTTTTGGCAAAAGAGCCACGCTAATTCATTGAAGAGCAACATAAAATGGTTTGAATCCCACTATGACATCTACAGGCCTGCAGAAATGTTCAGTTGGCCAAAGCATCAGCCTTTGATGCTGGACAACCTGGGTTGCAGTAAATGGCTTGATATGAAGTGGTTGATAAAGGTAAGCAACACTTGGTGAAAGTGCCAGAAAAGCCTTGAATTCATACTAAACGTGAGAGGGCTCGTCCGGGATTTGAACCAGGGACCTCTCGCACCCAAAGCGAGAATCATACCCCTAGACCAACGAGCCTTGTTGGTGTGCAGTCTTTGTCCCAAAAAATTCAGTGAAGTTCACCTCAAATACAGACAGTGACCTGCCGTCAAGATACTAAAGTGTACTTTACAAGCGTCAAAAACTCCTTGACGGCAAGATACAGATCAAAGGCCTAGTGGCCTAATGGATGAGGCATCAGCCTCCAGAGCTGGGAATTGTGGGTTCAAGTCCCTCTTGGGTCGTCTTTGGTGGGGTATCTTTAAGTTGGCTGTGAGAGAAGTGATTTGTTCAAAGTAACAAAATAGCCATGATCACTGCCAGTTCTGAATTATCGAAGAACTGACAAACTTCTGATAGCTGTGGCAGGTTTTGAGTGAATCATTCTGGCCTGCATGTGCCCTTTCAGGCTGAAGTAACACAAGCACTGTGTGCAAGAGGCCTAATGAGTAAAGGCTGCTTCTTTCGAGCCGGAGCTACGACGAACCCTCTGCTGAGGCTGATTACAAACAAAACAGGTGGGTAAGAGTCTTGAAATATGAATAAATCTAGTCATCCAAAAACATCATTGATATATCTGTTTTGTCCGAATAACTATAATATCTCTCTCACCATGAGAGATTGTTTTAAAAGAGAATTCCACAAAATGTTTATTAAGTCAAGCCGCAACAGAAGCAGCTGTCTGCTCATCATGACTGATGCTGCATCTCCAGCATCAACAAAGCGTCTTCTTCCACTTATGCTGTGCCCCTGTATTCAACAGCGCCAACGAGCGCTTTGGCCGTGTAAATGCAGAAAAACACACTTCACACCAATGGCAGCCTCTAAATGTAAACAACCACACAGACGCTATGTGGTTGGCTTGATTTTGAACCTTGAGGCATCAGCCTTCCACCTAGGGCGTGCTTGATGAGCTAGCTCTAAGCTGGTGCTGCAAAAAGTCAAGGATCATTTGCTGAAAGCAACTCCATAGAACAACAAGTATATCTGTGCTCAGCGTTTCGGCAAAAGAGCCTCGCTAATTCAATGAAGAACGACATAAAATGGTTTGAATCCCACTACGACATCTACAGCCCTCTGGGTACAAAAACAGAGAGGCTGAACAAAGCAGGTGGGTAAGAGTCATGAACTATGAATAAATCTAGTCATCCAAAAACATCATTGATATATCTGTTTTGTCCGAATAACTATAATATCTCTCTCACCATGAGAGATTGTTTTAAAAGAGAATTCCACAAAATGTTTATTAAGTCAAGCCGCAACAGAAGCAGCTGTCTGCTCATCATGACTAATGCTGCATCTCCAGCATCAACAAAGCGTCTTCTTCCGCTTATGCTGTGCCCCTGTATTCAACAGCGCCAACGAGCGCTTTGGCCGTGTAAATGCAGAAAAACACACTTCACACCAATGGCAGCCTCTAAATGTAAACAACCACACAGACGCTATGTGGTTGGCTTGACTTTGAACCTTGAGGCATCAGCCTTCCACCTAGGGCGTGCTTGATGAGCTAGCTCTAAGCTGGTGCTGCAAAAAGTCAAGGATCATTTGCTGAAAGCAACTCCATAGAACAACAAGTATATCTGTGCTCAGCGTTTCGGCAAAAGAGCCTCGCTAATTCAATGAAGAACGACATAAAATGGTTTGAATCCCACTACGACATCTACAGCCCTCTGGGTACAAAAACAGAGAGGCTGAACAAAGCAGGTGGGTAAGAGTCATGAACTATGAATAAATCTAGTCATCCAAAAACATCATTGATATGTCTGTTTTGTCCGAATAACTATAATATCCCTGTTACCATGCAAGATTGATTTAAAAGAGAATTCCACAAAATGTTTATTAAGCCGCAACAGAAGCAGCTGTCTACTCATCATGACTGATGCTGCATTTCCAGCATCAACAAAGCGTCTTCTTCCGCTTATCCTGTGCCCCTGTATTCAACAGCGCCAACGAGCGCTTTGGCCGTGTAAATGCAGAAAAACACACTTCACACCAATGGCGGGCTCTAAATGTAAACAACATGCTGTGCCCCTGTATTCAACAGTGCCAAGTCTATCTGTGTTATCATAGAACGATAAGTATATCTGTGCTCAGCGTTTTGGCAAAAGAGCCACGCTAATTCATTGAAGAGCAACATAAAATGGTTTGAATCCCACTATGACATCTACAGGCCTGCAGAAATGTTCAGTTGGCCAAAGCATCAGCCTTTGATGCTGGACAACCTGGGTTGCAGTAAATGGCTTGATATGAAGTGGTTGATAAAGGTAAGCAACACTTGGTGAAAGTGCCAGAAAAGCCTTGAATTCATACTAAACGTGAGAGGGCTCGTCCGGGATTTGAACCCGGGACCTCTCGCACCCAAGGCGAGAATCATACCCCTAGACCAACGAGCCTTGTTGGTGTGCAGTCTTTGTCCCAAAAAATTCAGTGAAGATCACCTCAAATACAGACAGTGACCTGCCGTCAAGATACTAAAGTGTACTTTACAAGCGTCAAAAACTCCTTGACGGCAAGATGCAGATCAAAGGCCTAGTGGCCTAATGGATAAGGCATCAGCCTCTGGAGCTGGGAATTGTGGGTTCAAGTCCCTCCTGGGTCGTCTTTGGTGGGGTATCTTTAAGTTGGCTGTGAGAGAAGTGATTTGTTCAAAGTAACAAAATAGCCATGATCACTGCCAGTTCTGAATTATCGTAGAACTGACAAACTTCTGATAGCTGTGGCAGGTTTTGAGTGAATCATTCTGGCCTGCATGTGCCCTTTCAGGCTGAAGTAACACAAGCACTGTGTGCAAGAGGCCTAATGAGTAAAGGCTGCTTCTTTTGAGCCGGAGCTACGACGAACCCTCTGCTGAGGCTGATTACAAACAAAACAGGTGGGTAAGAGTCTTGAAATATGAATAAATCTAGTCATCCAAAAACATCATTGATATATCTGTTTTGTCCGAATAACTATAATATCTCTCTCACCATGAGAGATTGTTTTAAAAGAGAATTCCACAAAATGTTTATTAAGTCAAGCCGCAACAGAAGCAGCTGTCTGCTCATCATGACTGATGCTGCATCTCCAGCATCAACAAAGCGTCTTCTTCCGCTTATGCTGTGCCCCTGTATTCAACAGCGCCAACGAGCGCTTTGGCCGTGTAAATGCAGAAAAACACACTTCACACCAATGGCAGCCTCTAAATGTAAACAACCACACAGACGCTATGTGGTTGGCTTGACTTTGAACCTTGAGGCATCAGCCTTCCACCTAGGGCGTGCTTGATGAGCTAGCTCTAAGCTGGTGCTGCAAAAAGTCAAGGATCATTTGCTGAAAGCAACTCCATAGAACAACAAGTATATCTGTGCTCAGCGTTTCGGCAAAAGAGCCTCGCTAATTCAATGAAGAACGACATAAAATGGTTTGAATCCCACTACGACATCTACAGCCCTCTGGGTACAAAAACAGAGAGGCTGAACAAAGCAGGTGGGTAAGAGTCATGAACTATGAATAAATCTAGTCATCCAAAAACATCATTGATATGTCTGTTTTGTCCGAATAACTATAATATCCCTGTTACCATGCAAGATTGATTTAAAAGAGAATTCCACAAAATGTTTATTAAGCCGCAACAGAAGCAGCTGTCTACTCATCATGACTGATGCTGCATTTCCAGCATCAACAAAGCGTCTTCTTCCGCTTATCCTGTGCCCCTGTATTCAACAGCGCCAACGAGCGCTTTGGCCGTGTAAATGCAGAAAAACACACTTCACACCAATGGCGGGCTCTAAATGTAAACAACATGCTGTGCCCCTGTATTCAACAGTGCCAAGTCTATCTGTGTTATCATAGAACGATAAGTATATCTGTGCTCAGCGTTTTGGCAAAAGAGCCACGCTAATTCATTGAAGAGCAACATAAAATGGTTTGAATCCCACTATGACATCTACAGGCCTGCAGAAATGTTCAGTTGGCCAAAGCATCAGCCTTTGATGCTGGACAACCTGGGTTGCAGTAAATGGCTTGATATGAAGTGGTTGATAAAGGTAAGCAACACTTGGTGAAAGTGCCAGAAAAGCCTTGAATTCATACTAAACGTGAGAGGGCTCGTCCGGGATTTGAACCCGGGACCTCTCGCACCCAAAGCGAGAATCATACCCCTAGACCAACGAGCCTTGTTGGTGTGCAGTCTTTGTCCCAAAAAATTCAGTGAAGTTCACCTCAAATACAGACAGTGACCTGCCGTCAAGATACTAAAGTGTACTTTACAAGCGTCAAAAACTCCTTGACGGCAAGATACAGATCAAAGGCCTAGTGGCCTAATGGATGAGGCATCAGCCTCTAGAGCTGGGAATTGTGGGTTCAAGTCCCTCTTGGGTCGTCTTTGGTGGGGTATCTTTAAGTTGGCTGTGAGAGAAGTGATTTGTTCAAAGTAACAAAATAGCCATGATCACTGCCAGTTCTGAATTATCGAAGAACTGACAAACTTCTGATAGCTGTGGCAGGTTTTGAGTGAATCATTCTGGCCTGCATGTGCCCTTTCAGGCTGAAGTAACACAAGCACTGTGTGCAAGAGGCCTAATGAGTAAAGGCTGCTTCTTTTGAGCCGGAGCTACGACGAACCCTCTGCTGAGGCTGATTACAAACAAAACAGGTGGGTAAGAGTCTTGAAATATGAATAAATCTAGTCATCCAAAAACATCATTGATATATCTGTTTTGTCCGAATAACTATAATATCTCTCTCACCATGAGAGATTGTTTTAAAAGAGAATTCCACAAAATGTTTATTAAGTCAAGCCGCAACAGAAGCAGCTGTCTGCTCATCATGACTGATGCTGCATCTCCAGCATCAACAAAGCGTCTTCTTCCGCTTATGCTGTGCCCCTGTATTCAACAGCGCCAACGAGCGCTTTGGCCGTGTAAATGCAGAAAAACACACTTCACACCAATGGCAGCCTCTAAATGTAAACAACCACACAGACGCTATGTGGTTGGCTTGACTTTGAACCTTGAGGCATCAGCCTTCCACCTAGGGCGTGCTTGATGAGCTAGCTCTAAGCTGGTGCTGCAAAAAGTCAAGGATCATTTGCTGAAAGCAACTCCATAGAACAACAAGTATATCTGTGCTCAGCGTTTCGGCAAAAGAGCCTCGCTAATTCAATGAAGAACGACATAAAATGGTTTGAATCCCACTACGACATCTACAGCCCTCTGGGTACAAAAACAGAGAGGCTGAACAAAGCAGGTGGGTAAGAGTCATGAACTATGAATAAATCTAGTCATCCAAAAACATCATTGATATATCTGTTTTGTCCGAATAACTATAATATCTCTCTCACCATGAGAGATTGTTTTAAAAGAGAATTCCACAAAATGTTTATTAAGTCAAGCCGCAACAGAAGCAGCTGTCTGCTCATCATGACTGATGCTGCATCTCCAGCATCAACAAAGCGTCTTCTTCCGCTTATGCTGTGCCCCTGTATTCAACAGCGCCAACGAGCGCTTTGGCCGTGTAAATGCAGAAAAACACACTTCACACCAATGGCGGGCTCTAAATGTAAACAACATGCTGTGCCCCTGTATTCAACAGTGCCAAGTCTATCTGTGTTATCATAGAACGATAAGTATATCTGTGCTCAGCGTTTTGGCAAAAGAGCCACGCTAATTCATTGAAGAGCAACATAAAATGGTTTGAATCCCACTATGACATCTACAGGCCTGCAGAAATGTTCAGTTGGCCAAAGCATCAGCCTTTGATGCTGGACAACCTGGGTTGCAGTAAATGGCTTGATATGAAGTGGTTGATAAAGGTAAGCAACACTTGGTGAAAGTGCCAGAAAAGCCTTGAATTCATACTAAACGTGAGAGGGCTCGTCCGGGATTTGAACCCAGGACCTCTCGCACCCAAAGCGAGAATCATACCCCTAGACCAACGAGCCTTGTTGGTGTGCAGTCTTTGTCCCAAAAAATTCAGTGAAGATCACCTCAAATACAGACAGTGACCTGCCGTCAAGATACTAAAGTGTACTTTACAAGCGTCAAAAACTCCTTGACGGCAAGATGCAGATCAAAGGCCTAGTGGCCTAATGGATAAGGCATCAGCCTCTGGAGCTGGGAATTGTGGGTTCAAGTCCCTCCTGGGTCGTCTTTGGTGGGGTATCTTTAAGTTGGCTGTGAGAGAAGTGATTTGTTCAAAGTAACAAAATAGCCATGATCACTGCCAGTTCTGAATTATCGTAGAACTGACAAACTTCTGATAGCTGTGGCAGGTTTTGAGTGAATCATTCTGGCCTGCATGTGCCCTTTCAGGCTGAAGTAACACAAGCACTGTGTGCAAGAGGCCTAATGAGTAAAGGCTGCTTCTTTTGAGCCGGAGCTACGACGAACCCTCTGCTGAGGCTGATTACAAACAAAACAGGTGGGTAAGAGTCTTGAAATATGAATAAATCTAGTCATCCAAAAACATCATTGATATATCTGTTTTGTCCGAATAACTATAATATCTCTCTCACCATGAGAGATTGTTTTAAAAGAGAATTCCACAAAATGTTTATTAAGTCAAGCCGCAACAGAAGCAGCTGTCTGCTCATCATGACTGATGCTGCATCTCCAGCATCAACAAAGCGTCTTCTTCCGCTTATGCTGTGCCCCTGTATTCAACAGCGCCAACGAGCGCTTTGGCCGTGTAAATGCAGAAAAACACACTTCACACCAATGGCGGCCTCTAAATGTAAACAACCACACAGACGCTATGTGGTTGGCTTGACTTTGAACCTTGAGGCATCAGCCTTCCACCTAGGGCGTGCTTGATGAGCTAGCTCTAAGCTGGTGCTGCAAAAAGTCAAGGATCATTTGCTGAAAGCAACTCCATAGAACAACAAGTATATCTGTGCTCAGCGTTTCGGCAAAAGAGCCTCGCTAATTCAATGAAGAACGACATAAAATGGTTTGAATCCCACTACGACATCTACAGCCCTCTGGGTACAAAAACAGAGAGGCTGAACAAAGCAGGTGGGTAAGAGTCATGAACTATGAATAAATCTAGTCATCCAAAAACATCATTGATATGTCTGTTTTGTCCGAATAACTATAATATCCCTGTTACCATGCAAGATTGATTTAAAAGAGAATTCCACAAAATGTTTATTAAGCCGCAACAGAAGCAGCTGTCTACTCATCATGACTGATGCTGCATTTCCAGCATCAACAAAGCGTCTTCTTCCGCTTATCCTGTGCCCCTGTATTCAACAGCGCCAACGAGCGCTTTGGCCGTGTAAATGCAGAAAAACACACTTCACACCAATGGCGGGCTCTAAATGTAAACAACATGCTGTGCCCCTGTATTCAACAGTGCCAAGTCTATCTGTGTTATCATAGAACGATAAGTATATCTGTGCTCAGCGTTTTGGCAAAAGAGCCACGCTAATTCATTGAAGAGCAACATAAAATGGTTTGAATCCCACTATGACATCTACAGGCCTGCAGAAATGTTCAGTTGGCCAAAGCATCAGCCTTTGATGCTGGACAACCTGGGTTGCAGTAAATGGCTTGATATGAAGTGGTTGATAAAGGTAAGCAACACTTGGTGAAAGTGCCAGAAAAGCCTTGAATTCATACTAAACGTGAGAGGGCTCGTCCGGGATTTGAACCCAGGACCTCTCGCACCCAAAGCGAGAATCATACCCCTAGACCAACGAGCCTTGTTGGTGTGCAGTCTTTGTCCCAAAAAATTCAGTGAAGTTCACCTCAAATACAGACAGTGACCTGCCGTCAAGATACTAAAGTGTACTTTACAAGCGTCAAAAACTCCTTGACAGCAAGATACAGATCAAAGGCCTAGTGGATAAGGCATCAGCCTCTGGAGCTGGGAATTGTGGGTTCAAGTCCCTCCTGGGTCGTCTTTGGTGGGGTATCTTTAAGTTGGCTGTGAGAGAAGTGATTTGTTCAAAGTAACAAAATAGCCATGATCACTGCCAGTTCTGAATTATCGTAGAACTGACAAACTTCTGATAGCTGTGGCAGGTTTTGAGTGAATCATTCTGGCCTGCATGTGCCCTTTCAGGCTGAAGTAACACAAGCACTGTGTGCAAGAGGCCTAATGAGTAAAGGCTGCTTCTTTTGAGCCGGAGCTACGACGAACCCTCTGCTGAGGCTGATTACAAACAAAACAGGTGGGTAAGAGTCTTGAAATATGAATAAATCTAGTCATCCAAAAACATCATTGATATATCTGTTTTGTCCGAATAACTATAATATCTCTCTCACCATGAGAGATTGTTTTAAAAGAGAATTCCACAAAATGTTTATTAAGTCAAGCCGCAACAGAAGCAGCTGTCTGCTCATCATGACTGATGCTGCATCTCCAGCATCAACAAAGCGTCTTCTTCCGCTTATGCTGTGCCCCTGTATTCAACAGCGCCAACGAGCGCTTTGGCCGTGTAAATGCAGAAAAACACACTTCACACCAATGGCAGCCTCTAAATGTAAACAACCACACAGACGCTATGTGGTTGGCTTGACTTTGAACCTTGAGGCATCAGCCTTCCACCTAGGGCGTGCTTGATGAGCTAGCTCTAAGCTGGTGCTGCAAAAAGTCAAGGATCATTTGCTGGAAGCAACTCCATAGAACAACAAGTATATCTGTGCTCAGCGTTTCGGCAAAAGAGCCTCGCTAATTCAATGAAGAACGACATAAAATGGTTTGAATCCCACTACGACATCTACAGCCCTCTGGGTACAAAAACAGAGAGGCTGAACAAAGCAGGTGGGTAAGAGTCATGAACTATGAATAAATCTAGTCATCCAAAAACATCATTGATATGTCTGTTTTGTCCGAATAACTATAATATCCCTGTTACCATGCAAGATTGATTTAAAAGAGAATTCCACAAAATGTTTATTAAGCCGCAACAGAAGCAGCTGTCTACTCATCATGACTGATGCTGCATTTCCAGCATCAACAAAGCGTCTTCTTCCGCTTATCCTGTGCCCCTGTATTCAACAGCGCCAACGAGCGCTTTGGCCGTGTAAATGCAGAAAAACACACTTCACACCAATGGCGGGCTCTAAATGTAAACAACATGCTGTGCCCCTGTATTCAACAGTGCCAAGTCTATCTGTGTTATCATAGAACGATAAGTATATCTGTGCTCAGCGTTTTGGCAAAAGAGCCACGCTAATTCATTGAAGAGCAACATAAAATGGTTTGAATCCCACTATGACATCTACAGGCCTGCAGAAATGTTCAGTTGGCCAAAGCATCAGCCTTTGATGCTGGACAACCTGGGTTGCAGTAAATGGCTTGATATGAAGTGGTTGATAAAGGTAAGCAACACTTGGTGAAAGTGCCAGAAAAGCCTTGAATTCATACTAAACGTGAGAGGGCTCGTCCGGGATTTGAACCCGGGACCTCTCGCACCCAAAGCGAGAATCATACCCCTAGACCAACGAGCCTTGTTGGTGTGCAGTCTTTGTCCCAAAAAATTCAGTGAAGTTCACCTCAAATACAGACAGTGACCTGCCGTCAAGATACTAAAGTGTACTTTACAAGCGTCAAAAACTCCTTGACGGCAAGATACAGATCAAAGGCCTAGTGGCCTAATGGATGAGGCATCAGCCTCCAGAGCTGGGAATTGTGGGTTCAAGTCCCTCTTGGGTCGTCTTTGGTGGGGTATCTTTAAGTTGGCTGTGAGAGAAGTGATTTGTTCAAAGTAACAAAATAGCCATGATCACTGCCAGTTCTGAATTATCGAAGAACTGACAAACTTCTGATAGCTGTGGCAGGTTTTGAGTGAATCATTCTGGCCTGCATGTGCCCTTTCAGGCTGAAGTAACACAAGCACTGTGTGCAAGAGGCCTAATGAGTAAAGGCTGCTTCTTTTGAGCCGGAGCTACGACGAACCCTCTGCTGAGGCTGATTACAAACAAAACAGGTGGGTAAGAGTCTTGAAATATGAATAAATCTAGTCATCCAAAAACATCATTGATATATCTGTTTTGTCCGAATAACTATAATATCTCTCTCACCATGAGAGATTGTTTTAAAAGAGAATTCCACAAAATGTTTATTAAGTCAAGCCGCAACAGAAGCAGCTGTCTGCTCATCATGACTGATGCTGCATCTCCAGCATCAACAAAGCGTCTTCTTCCGCTTATGCTGTGCCCCTGTATTCAACAGCGCCAACGAGCGCTTTGGCCGTGTAAATGCAGAAAAACACACTTCACACCAATGGCAGCCTCTAAATGTAAACAACCACACAGACGCTATGTGGTTGGCTTGACTTTGAACCTTGAGGCATCAGCCTTCCACCTAGGGCGTGCTTGATGAGCTAGCTCTAAGCTGGTGCTGCAAAAAGTCAAGGATCATTTGCTGAAAGCAACTCCATAGAACAACAAGTATATCTGTGCTCAGCGTTTCGGCAAAAGAGCCTCGCTAATTCAATGAAGAACGACATAAAATGGTTTGAATCCCACTACGACATCTACAGCCCTCTGGGTACAAAAACAGAGAGGCTGAACAAAGCAGGTGGGTAAGAGTCATGAACTATGAATAAATCTAGTCATCCAAAAACATCATTGATATATCTGTTTTGTCCGAATAACTATAATATCTCTCTCACCATGAGAGATTGTTTTAAAAGAGAATTCCACAAAATGTTTATTAAGTCAAGCCGCAACAGAAGCAGCTGTCTGCTCATCATGACTGATGCTGCATCTCCAGCATCAACAAAGCGTCTTCTTCCGCTTATGCTGTGCCCCTGTATTCAACAGCGCCAACGAGCGCTTTGGCCGTGTAAATGCAGAAAAACACACTTCACACCAATGGCGGGCTCTAAATGTAAACAACATGCTGTGCCCCTGTATTCAACAGTGCCAAGTCTATCTGTGTTATCATAGAACGATAAGTATATCTGTGCTCAGCGTTTTGGCAAAAGAGCCACGCTAATTCATTGAAGAGCAACATAAAATGGTTTGAATCCCACTATGACATCTACAGGCCTGCAGAAATGTTCAGTTGGCCAAAGCATCAGCCTTTGATGCTGGACAACCTGGGTTGCAGTAAATGGCTTGATATGAAGTGGTTGATAAAGGTAAGCAACACTTGGTGAAAGTGCCAGAAAAGCCTTGAATTCATACTAAATGTGAGAGGGCTCGTCCGGGATTTGAACCCAGGACCTCTCGCACCCAAAGCGAGAATCATACCCCTAGACCAACGAGCCTTGTTGGTGTGCAGTCTTTGTCCCAAAAAATTCAGTGAAGTTCACCTCAAATACAGACAGTGACCTGCCGTCAAGATACTAAAGTGTACTTTACAAGCGTCAAAAACTCCTTGACGGCAAGATACAGATCAAAGGCCTAGTGGCCTAATGGATGAGGCATCAGCCTCCAGAGCTGGGAATTGTGGGTTCAAGTCCCTCTTGGGTCGTCTTTGGTGGGGTATCTTTAAGTTGGCTGTGAGAGAAGTGATTTGTTCAAAGTAACAAAATAGCCATGATCACTGCCAGTTCTGAATTATCGAAGAACTGACAAACTTCTGATAGCTGTGGCAGGTTTTGAGTGAATCATTCTGGCCTGCATGTGCCCTTTCAGGCTGAAGTAACACAAGCACTGTGTGCAAGAGGCCTAATGAGTAAAGGCTGCTTCTTTTGAGCCGGAGCTACGACGAACCCTCTGCTGAGGCTGATTACAAACAAAACAGGTGGGTAAGAGTCTTGAAATATGAATAAATCTAGTCATCCAAAAACATCATTGATATATCTGTTTTGTCCGAATAACTATAATATCTCTCTCACCATGAGAGATTGTTTTAAAAGAGAATTCCACAAAATGTTTATTAAGTCAAGCCGCAACAGAAGCAGCTGTCTGCTCATCATGACTGATGCTGCATCTCCAGCATCAACAAAGCGTCTTCTTCCGCTTATGCTGTGCCCCTGTATTCAACAGCGCCAACGAGCGCTTTGGCCGTGTAAATGCAGAAAAACACACTTCACACCAATGGCAGCCTCTAAATGTAAACAACCACACAGACGCTATGTGGTTGGCTTGACTTTGAACCTTGAGGCATCAGCCTTCCACCTAGGGCGTGCTTGATGAGCTAGCTCTAAGCTGGTGCTGCAAAAAGTCAAGGATCATTTGCTGAAAGCAACTCCATAGAACAACAAGTATATCTGTGCTCAGCGTTTCGGCAAAAGAGCCTCGCTAATTCAATGAAGAACGACATAAAATGGTTTGAATCCCACTACGACATCTACAGCCCTCTGGGTACAAAAACAGAGAGGCTGAACAAAGCAGGTGGGTAAGAGTCATGAACTATGAATAAATCTAGTCATCCAAAAACATCATTGATATGTCTGTTTTGTCCGAATAACTATAATATCCCTGTTACCATGCAAGATTGATTTAAAAGAGAATTCCACAAAATGTTTATTAAGCCGCAACAGAAGCAGCTGTCTACTCATCATGACTGATGCTGCATTTCCAGCATCAACAAAGCGTCTTCTTCCGCTTATCCTGTGCCCCTGTATTCAACAGCGCCAACGAGCGCTTTGGCCGTGTAAATGCAGAAAAACACACTTCACACCAATGGCGGGCTCTAAATGTAAACAACATGCTGTGCCCCTGTATTCAACAGTGCCAAGTCTATCTGTGTTATCATAGAACGATAAGTATATCTGTGCTCAGCGTTTTGGCAAAAGAGCCACGCTAATTCATTGAAGAGCAACATAAAATGGTTTGAATCCCACTATGACATCTACAGGCCTGCAGAAATGTTCAGTTGGCCAAAGCATCAGCCTTTGATGCTGGACAACCTGGGTTGCAGTAAATGGCTTGATATGAAGTGGTTGATAAAGGTAAGCAACACTTGGTGAAAGTGCCAGAAAAGCCTTGAATTCATACTAAACGTGAGAGGGCTCGTCCGGGATTTGAACCCAGGACCTCTCGCACCCAAAGCGAGAATCATACCCCTAGACCAACGAGCCTTGTTGGTGTGCAGTCTTTGTCCCAAAAAATTCAGTGAAGTTCACCTCAAATACAGACAGTGACCTGCCGTCAAGATACTAAAGTGTACTTTACAAGCGTCAAAAACTCCTTGACGGCAAGATACAGATCAAAGGCCTAGTGGATAAGGCATCAGCCTCTGGAGCTGGGAATTGTGGGTTCAAGTCCCTCCTGGGTCGTCTTTGGTGGGGTATCTTTAAGTTGGCTGTGAGAGAAGTGATTTGTTCAAAGTAACAAAATAGCCATGATCACTGCCAGTTCTGAATTATCGTAGAACTGACAAACTTCTGATAGCTGTGGCAGGTTTTGAGTGAATCATTCTGGCCTGCATGTGCCCTTTCAGGCTGAAGTAACACAAGCACTGTGTGCAAGAGGCCTAATGAGTAAAGGCTGCTTCTTTTGAGCCGGAGCTACGACGAACCCTCTGCTGAGGCTGATTACAAACAAAACAGGTGGGTAAGAGTCTTGAAATATGAATAAATCTAGTCATCCAAAAACATCATTGATATATCTGTTTTGTCCGAATAACTATAATATCTCTCTCACCATGAGAGATTGTTTTAAAAGAGAATTCCACAAAATGTTTATTAAGTCAAGCCGCAACAGAAGCAGCTGTCTGCTCATCATGACTGATGCTGCATCTCCAGCATCAACAAAGCGTCTTCTTCCGCTTATGCTGTGCCCCTGTATTCAACAGCGCCAACGAGCGCTTTGGCCGTGTAAATGCAGAAAAACACACTTCACACCAATGGCAGCCTCTAAATGTAAACAACCACACAGACGCTATGTGGTTGGCTTGACTTTGAACCTTGAGGCATCAGCCTTCCACCTAGGGCGTGCTTGATGAGCTAGCTCTAAGCTGGTGCTGCAAAAAGTCAAGGATCATTTGCTGGAAGCAACTCCATAGAACAACAAGTATATCTGTGCTCAGCGTTTCGGCAAAAGAGCCTCGCTAATTCAATGAAGAACGACATAAAATGGTTTGAATCCCACTACGACATCTACAGCCCTCTGGGTACAAAAACAGAGAGGCTGAACAAAGCAGGTGGGTAAGAGTCATGAACTATGAATAAATCTAGTCATCCAAAAACATCATTGATATGTCTGTTTTGTCCGAATAACTATAATATCCCTGTTACCATGCAAGATTGATTTAAAAGAGAATTCCACAAAATGTTTATTAAGCCGCAACAGAAGCAGCTGTCTACTCATCATGACTGATGCTGCATTTCCAGCATCAACAAAGCGTCTTCTTCCGCTTATCCTGTGCCCCTGTATTCAACAGCGCCAACGAGCGCTTTGGCCGTGTAAATGCAGAAAAACACACTTCACACCAATGGCGGGCTCTAAATGTAAACAACATGCTGTGCCCCTGTATTCAACAGTGCCAAGTCTATCTGTGTTATCATAGAACGATAAGTATATCTGTGCTCAGCGTTTTGGCAAAAGAGCCACGCTAATTCATTGAAGAGCAACATAAAATGGTTTGAATCCCACTATGACATCTACAGGCCTGCAGAAATGTTCAGTTGGCCAAAGCATCAGCCTTTGATGCTGGACAACCTGGGTTGCAGTAAATGGCTTGATATGAAGTGGTTGATAAAGGTAAGCAACACTTGGTGAAAGTGCCAGAAAAGCCTTGAATTCATACTAAACGTGAGAGGGCTCGTCCGGGATTTGAACCCGGGACCTCTCGCACCCAAAGCGAGAATCATACCCCTAGACCAACGAGCCTTGTTGGTGTGCAGTCTTTGTCCCAAAAAATTCAGTGAAGTTCACCTCAAATACAGACAGTGACCTGCCGTCAAGATACTAAAGTGTACTTTACAAGCGTCAAAAACTCCTTGACGGCAAGATACAGATCAAAGGCCTAGTGGCCTAATGGATGAGGCATCAGCCTCCAGAGCTGGGAATTGTGGGTTCAAGTCCCTCTTGGGTCGTCTTTGGTGGGGTATCTTTAAGTTGGCTGTGAGAGAAGTGATTTGTTCAAAGTAACAAAATAGCCATGATCACTGCCAGTTCTGAATTATCGAAGAACTGACAAACTTCTGATAGCTGTGGCAGGTTTTGAGTGAATCATTCTGGCCTGCATGTGCCCTTTCAGGCTGAAGTAACACAAGCACTGTGTGCAAGAGGCCTAATGAGTAAAGGCTGCTTCTTTTGAGCCGGAGCTACGACGAACCCTCTGCTGAGGCTGATTACAAACAAAACAGGTGGGTAAGAGTCTTGAAATATGAATAAATCTAGTCATCCAAAAACATCATTGATATATCTGTTTTGTCCGAATAACTATAATATCTCTCTCACCATGAGAGATTGTTTTAAAAGAGAATTCCACAAAATGTTTATTAAGTCAAGCCGCAACAGAAGCAGCTGTCTGCTCATCATGACTGATGCTGCATCTCCAGCATCAACAAAGCGTCTTCTTCCGCTTATGCTGTGCCCCTGTATTCAACAGCGCCAACGAGCGCTTTGGCCGTGTAAATGCAGAAAAACACACTTCACACCAATGGCAGCCTCTAAATGTAAACAACCACACAGACGCTATGTGGTTGGCTTGACTTTGAACCTTGAGGCATCAGCCTTCCACCTAGGGCGTGCTTGATGAGCTAGCTCTAAGCTGGTGCTGCAAAAAGTCAAGGATCATTTGCTGAAAGCAACTCCATAGAACAACAAGTATATCTGTGCTCAGCGTTTCGGCAAAAGAGCCTCGCTAATTCAATGAAGAACGACATAAAATGGTTTGAATCCCACTACGACATCTACAGCCCTCTGGGTACAAAAACAGAGAGGCTGAACAAAGCAGGTGGGTAAGAGTCATGAACTATGAATAAATCTAGTCATCCAAAAACATCATTGATATATCTGTTTTGTCCGAATAACTATAATATCTCTCTCACCATGAGAGATTGTTTTAAAAGAGAATTCCACAAAATGTTTATTAAGTCAAGCCGCAACAGAAGCAGCTGTCTGCTCATCATGACTGATGCTGCATCTCCAGCATCAACAAAGCGTCTTCTTCCGCTTATGCTGTGCCCCTGTATTCAACAGCGCCAACGAGCGCTTTGGCCGTGTAAATGCAGAAAAACACACTTCACACCAATGGCGGGCTCTAAATGTAAACAACATGCTGTGCCCCTGTATTCAACAGTGCCAAGTCTATCTGTGTTATCATAGAACGAAAAGTATATCTGTGCTCAGCGTTTTGGCAAAAGAGCCACGCTAATTCATTGAAGAGCAACATAAAATGGTTTGAATCCCACTATGACATCTACAGGCCTGCAGAAATGTTCAGTTGGCCAAAGCATCAGCCTTTGATGCTGGACAACCTGGGTTGCAGTAAATGGCTTGATATGAAGTGGTTGATAAAGGTAAGCAACACTTGGTGAAAGTGCCAGAAAAGCCTTGAATTCATACTAAACGTGAGAGGGCTCGTCCGGGATTTGAACCCAGGACCTCTCGCACCCAAAGCGAGAATCATACCCCTAGACCAACGAGCCTTGTTGGTGTGCAGTCTTTGTCCCAAAAAATTCAGTGAAGTTCACCTCAAATACAGACAGTGACCTGCCGTCAAGATACTAAAGTGTACTTTACAAGCGTCAAAAACTCCTTGACGGCAAGATACAGATCAAAGGCCTAGTGGCCTAATGGATGAGGCATCAGCCTCCAGAGCTGGGAATTGTGGGTTCAAGTCCCTCTTGGGTCGTCTTTGGTGGGGTATCTTTAAGTTGGCTGTGAGAGAAGTGATTTGTTCAAAGTAACAAAATAGCCATGATCACTGCCAGTTCTGAATTATCGAAGAACTGACAAACTTCTGATAGCTGTGGCAGGTTTTGAGTGAATCATTCTGGCCTGCATGTGCCCTTTCAGGCTGAAGTAACACAAGCACTGTGTGCAAGAGGCCTAATGAGTAAAGGCTGCTTCTTTTGAGCCGGAGCTACGACGAACCCTCTGCTGAGGCTGATTACAAACAAAACAGGTGGGTAAGAGTCTTGAAATATGAATAAATCTAGTCATCCAAAAACATCATTGATATATCTGTTTTGTCCGAATAACTATAATATCTCTCTCACCATGAGAGATTGTTTTAAAAGAGAATTCCACAAAATGTTTATTAAGTCAAGCCGCAACAGAAGCAGCTGTCTGCTCATCATGACTGATGCTGCATCTCCAGCATCAACAAAGCGTCTTCTTCCGCTTATGCTGTGCCCCTGTATTCAACAGCGCCAACGAGCGCTTTGGCCGTGTAAATGCAGAAAAACACACTTCACACCAATGGCAGCCTCTAAATGTAAACAACCACACAGACGCTATGTGGTTGGCTTGACTTTGAACCTTGAGGCATCAGCCTTCCACCTAGGGCGTGCTTGATGAGCTAGCTCTAAGCTGGTGCTGCAAAAAGTCAAGGATCATTTGCTGAAAGCAACTCCATAGAACAACAAGTATATCTGTGCTCAGCGTTTCGGCAAAAGAGCCTCGCTAATTCAATGAAGAACGACATAAAATGGTTTGAATCCCACTACGACATCTACAGCCCTCTGGGTACAAAAACAGAGAGGCTGAACAAAGCAGGTGGGTAAGAGTCATGAACTATGAATAAATCTAGTCATCCAAAAACATCATTGATATGTCTGTTTTGTCCGAATAACTATAATATCCCTGTTACCATGCAAGATTGATTTAAAAGAGAATTCCACAAAATGTTTATTAAGCCGCAACAGAAGCAGCTGTCTACTCATCATGACTGATGCTGCATTTCCAGCATCAACAAAGCGTCTTCTTCCGCTTATCCTGTGCCCCTGTATTCAACAGCGCCAACGAGCGCTTTGGCCGTGTAAATGCAGAAAAACACACTTCACACCAATGGCGGGCTCTAAATGTAAACAACATGCTGTGCCCCTGTATTCAACAGTGCCAAGTCTATCTGTGTTATCATAGAACGATAAGTATATCTGTGCTCAGCGTTTTGGCAAAAGAGCCACGCTAATTCATTGAAGAGCAACATAAAATGGTTTGAATCCCACTATGACATCTACAGGCCTGCAGAAATGTTCAGTTGGCCAAAGCATCAGCCTTTGATGCTGGACAACCTGGGTTGCAGTAAATGGCTTGATATGAAGTGGTTGATAAAGGTAAGCAACACTTGGTGAAAGTGCCAGAAAAGCCTTGAATTCATACTAAACGTGAGAGGGCTCGTCCGGGATTTGAACCCAGGACCTCTCGCACCCAAAGCGAGAATCATACCCCTAGACCAACGAGCCTTGTTGGTGTGCAGTCTTTGTCCCAAAAAATTCAGTGAAGTTCACCTCAAATACAGACAGTGACCTGCCGTCAAGATACTAAAGTGTACTTTACAAGCGTCAAAAACTCCTTGACGGCAAGATACAGATCAAAGGCCTAGTGGATAAGGCATCAGCCTCTGGAGCTGGGAATTGTGGGTTCAAGTCCCTCCTGGGTCGTCTTTGGTGGGGTATCTTTAAGTTGGCTGTGAGAGAAGTGATTTGTTCAAAGTAACAAAATAGCCATGATCACTGCCAGTTCTGAATTATCGTAGAACTGACAAACTTCTGATAGCTGTGGCAGGTTTTGAGTGAATCATTCTGGCCTGCATGTGCCCTTTCAGGCTGAAGTAACACAAGCACTGTGTGCAAGAGGCCTAATGAGTAAAGGCTGCTTCTTTTGAGCCGGAGCTACGACGAACCCTCTGCTGAGGCTGATTACAAACAAAACAGGTGGGTAAGAGTCTTGAAATATGAATAAATCTAGTCATCCAAAAACATCATTGATATATCTGTTTTGTCCGAATAACTATAATATCTCTCTCACCATGAGAGATTGTTTTAAAAGAGAATTCCACAAAATGTTTATTAAGTCAAGCCGCAACAGAAGCAGCTGTCTGCTCATCATGACTGATGCTGCATCTCCAGCATCAACAAAGCGTCTTCTTCCGCTTATGCTGTGCCCCTGTATTCAACAGCGCCAACGAGCGCTTTGGCCGTGTAAATGCAGAAAAACACACTTCACACCAATGGCAGCCTCTAAATGTAAACAACCACACAGACGCTATGTGGTTGGCTTGACTTTGAACCTTGAGGCATCAGCCTTCCACCTAGGGCGTGCTTGATGAGCTAGCTCTAAGCTGGTGCTGCAAAAAGTCAAGGATCATTTGCTGGAAGCAACTCCATAGAACAACAAGTATATCTGTGCTCAGCGTTTCGGCAAAAGAGCCTCGCTAATTCAATGAAGAACGACATAAAATGGTTTGAATCCCACTACGACATCTACAGCCCTCTGGGTACAAAAACAGAGAGGCTGAACAAAGCAGGTGGGTAAGAGTCATGAACTATGAATAAATCTAGTCATCCAAAAACATCATTGATATGTCTGTTTTGTCCGAATAACTATAATATCCCTGTTACCATGCAAGATTGATTTAAAAGAGAATTCCACAAAATGTTTATTAAGCCGCAACAGAAGCAGCTGTCTACTCATCATGACTGATGCTGCATTTCCAGCATCAACAAAGCGTCTTCTTCCGCTTATCCTGTGCCCCTGTATTCAACAGCGCCAACGAGCGCTTTGGCCGTGTAAATGCAGAAAAACACACTTCACACCAATGGCGGGCTCTAAATGTAAACAACATGCTGTGCCCCTGTATTCAACAGTGCCAAGTCTATCTGTGTTATCATAGAACGATAAGTATATCTGTGCTCAGCGTTTTGGCAAAAGAGCCACGCTAATTCATTGAAGAGCAACATAAAATGGTTTGAATCCCACTATGACATCTACAGGCCTGCAGAAATGTTCAGTTGGCCAAAGCATCAGCCTTTGATGCTGGACAACCTGGGTTGCAGTAAATGGCTTGATATGAAGTGGTTGATAAAGGTAAGCAACACTTGGTGAAAGTGCCAGAAAAGCCTTGAATTCATACTAAACGTGAGAGGGCTCGTCCGGGATTTGAACCCGGGACCTCTCGCACCCAAAGCGAGAATCATACCCCTAGACCAACGAGCCTTGTTGGTGTGCAGTCTTTGTCCCAAAAAATTCAGTGAAGTTCACCTCAAATACAGACAGTGACCTGCCGTCAAGATACTAAAGTGTACTTTACAAGCGTCAAAAACTCCTTGACGGCAAGATACAGATCAAAGGCCTAGTGGCCTAATGGATGAGGCATCAGCCTCCAGAGCTGGGAATTGTGGGTTCAAGTCCCTCTTGGGTCGTCTTTGGTGGGGTATCTTTAAGTTGGCTGTGAGAGAAGTGATTTGTTCAAAGTAACAAAATAGCCATGATCACTGCCAGTTCTGAATTATCGAAGAACTGACAAACTTCTGATAGCTGTGGCAGGTTTTGAGTGAATCATTCTGGCCTGCATGTGCCCTTTCAGGCTGAAGTAACACAAGCACTGTGTGCAAGAGGCCTAATGAGTAAAGGCTGCTTCTTTTGAGCCGGAGCTACGACGAACCCTCTGCTGAGGCTGATTACAAACAAAACAGGTGGGTAAGAGTCTTGAAATATGAATAAATCTAGTCATCCAAAAACATCATTGATATATCTGTTTTGTCCGAATAACTATAATATCTCTCTCACCATGAGAGATTGTTTTAAAAGAGAATTCCACAAAATGTTTATTAAGTCAAGCCGCAACAGAAGCAGCTGTCTGCTCATCATGACTGATGCTGCATCTCCAGCATCAACAAAGCGTCTTCTTCCGCTTATGCTGTGCCCCTGTATTCAACAGCGCCAACGAGCGCTTTGGCCGTGTAAATGCAGAAAAACACACTTCACACCAATGGCAGCCTCTAAATGTAAACAACCACACAGACGCTATGTGGTTGGCTTGACTTTGAACCTTGAGGCATCAGCCTTCCACCTAGGGCGTGCTTGATGAGCTAGCTCTAAGCTGGTGCTGCAAAAAGTCAAGGATCATTTGCTGAAAGCAACTCCATAGAACAACAAGTATATCTGTGCTCAGCGTTTCGGCAAAAGAGCCTCGCTAATTCAATGAAGAACGACATAAAATGGTTTGAATCCCACTACGACATCTACAGCCCTCTGGGTACAAAAACAGAGAGGCTGAACAAAGCAGGTGGGTAAGAGTCATGAACTATGAATAAATCTAGTCATCCAAAAACATCATTGATATATCTGTTTTGTCCGAATAACTATAATATCTCTCTCACCATGAGAGATTGTTTTAAAAGAGAATTCCACAAAATGTTTATTAAGTCAAGCCGCAACAGAAGCAGCTGTCTGCTCATCATGACTGATGCTGCATCTCCAGCATCAACAAAGCGTCTTCTTCCGCTTATGCTGTGCCCCTGTATTCAACAGCGCCAACGAGCGCTTTGGCCGTGTAAATGCAGAAAAACACACTTCACACCAATGGCAGCCTCTAAATGTAAACAACCACACAGACGCTATGTGGTTGGCTTGACTTTGAACCTTGAGGCATCAGCCTTCCACCTAGGGCGTGCTTGATGAGCTAGCTCTAAGCTGGTGCTGCAAAAAGTCAAGGATCATTTGCTGAAAGCAACTCCATAGAACAACAAGTATATCTGTGCTCAGCGTTTCGGCAAAAGAGCCTCGCTAATTCAACGAAGAACGACATAAAATGGTTTGAATCCCACTACGACATCTACAGCCCTCTGGGTACAAAAGCAGAGAGGCTGAACAAAGCAGGTGGGTAAGAGTTATGAACTATGAATAAATCTAGTCATCCAAAAACATCATTGATATATCTGTTTTGTCCGAATAACTATAATATCCCTGTTACCATGCAAGATTGATTTAAAAGAGAATTCCACAAAATGTTTATTAAGTCGCAACAGAAGCAGCTGTCTACTCATCATGACTGATGCTGCATCTCCAGCATCAACAAAGCGTCTTCTTCCACTTATGCTGTGCCCCTGTATTCAACAGCGCCAACGAGCGCTTTGGCCGTGTAAATGCAGAAAAACACACTTCACACCAATGGCGGGCTCTAAATGTAAACAACATGCTTTGCCCCTGTATTCAACAGTGCCAAGGAGTGCTTTAGTCTGTGTTATCATAGAACGATAAGTATATCTGTGCTCAGCGTTTTGGCAAAAGAGCCACGCTAATTCATTGAAGAGCAACATAAAATGATTTGAATCCCACTATGACATCTACAGGCTTGACTGAGACATGGATTCGTCCAGAGGACTCCTCAACCCCCGCTGCTCTTTCTAACAACTTCACTTTTACTCATACCCCTCGTCATTCGGGAAGAGGAGGGGGCACAGGTTTCCTCATTTCTAACAATTGGAAATACTTAACTCACCCTGCTCTATACAACAACTGTTCATTTGAATCTCATGCCATTACAATTACATACCCTTTCAAAATTCATCTTGTACTCATATATCGCCCCCCAGGTCAATTGGGTACCTTTGTCGAGGAATTGGACATGCTGCTGTCCTCATTCCCAGACGATGGTAGTCCACTTGTACTACTGGGCGATTTCAACATTCACCTTGATAAACCGTATGCTTCTGACTTCCTCTCTCTCCTAGCCTCATTTGACTTCAACCGACTCATCACCACAAGCACCCACAAATCTGGCAACCAATTGGACCTGATCTACACACGTAACTGTATCACTGACAACATTCTGGTCACACCTCTGCACGTCTCTGACCATTTCTTTATCACTTTCAATCTGAAACTAATTTGTGCACCACCAACCACTTCACATGTTTCCTTCAGAAGAAACCTGCGCTCACTTTCCCCTTCCCATCTCTCTTCTGTTGTGTCATCCTCCCTTCCCTCACACACACAAATCTCATCTTTGGATGTAAATACTGCAACACACACGTTATGCTCCACTTTATCTTCCTCCCTAGACAGTATCTGTCCTCTGTCATCCAGACCACCACAAGCAACTCCTTCCAACCCCTGGATATCCGATGCGCTTCGTGAAGACCGGACCAAACTCAGGGCAGCAGAAAGGAAATGGCGCAAATCTCAAGACCCGTCTGACCTAGGTTCGTACCAAGATCTGCTATCATCTTTTTCTGTTGGAGTCCTTGCAGCTAAGTCCTCATACTTCCACAACAAGATCAACGGCGCTACAAACACACGCTCACTCTACAAGACATTCAACACACTCCTCTGTCCCCCTCCACCACCTCCCACCACATCTTTAACTGCTGATCAATTTGCCAATTTCTTCACCGACAAGACATCTTCCATCAGCAGCCAGTTCTCTGCACCACCCACACAGGAACTCAGCCCCTCCTCATCCACTAATCTTCTCTCTTCCTTCTCCCTTCTCATGGAGGCGGAAGTATCAAAACTTCTCCTCTCCACTCATCCCACCACCTGCCCTCTAGACCCCATCCCCTCACACCTTCTACAAGCCATCTCTCCCACTATTTTACCAGCACTTACACACATTATTAACTCGTCTCCCCACTGCTTAAAAAACCCACGCTAGACACATCACTCGTGGACAACTACAGACCTGTCTCTCTCCTACCATTCATATCAAAAACACTTGAACGAGTTGTATTCAACCAGGTGTCATCCTTTCTCACACAGAACGACCATCTGGACGTCAACCAATCTGGTTTCAAGAGCGGCCATTCAACAGAGACTGTGCTACTGTCTGTCAGGGAATCCCTGCGGATTGCAAAGGCTGGTTCCAAATCATCTGTTCTCATCCTACTGGATCTATCTGCTGCCTTCGACACCGTAAACCATCAAATTCTTCTGTCCACCCTCTCGTCACTGGGCATCTCAGGTACTGCTCTTCAGTGGTTTGAGTCCTATCTCACAGGTAGGTCTTTCAGAGTTGCCTGGGGAGGGGAGGTATCCAAACCTCATGAACTGATCACTGGGGTTCCTCAGGGTTCAGTTCTTGGTCCCCTCCTATTCTCCATTTATACTACATCACTGGGTCCCATCATACAGGCACATGGTTTCTCCTACCACTGCTATGCTGACGATACACAACTCTACCTGTCCTTCCAACCAGATGATTCCACAGTAGCTGCACGGATCTCAAGCTGTCTGGCGGACATCTCGACGTGGATGGAAGAGCACCACCTGCAGCTCAACCTGGCAAAGACTGAGCTTTTAGTCTTCCCTGCCACTCCTACTCTACAACACGACATTAACATACAGCTTGGTACAACCACCATTACCCCATCAAAGTCGGCCAGAAATCTTGGAGTTATCTTCGATGACCAACTGACCTTCAGAGACCACATCTCAAAGACGGCGCGGTCATGCAGATTTGCACTTTGCAACATCAGGAAAATCCGTCCCTTCCTGACTGAGCACGCAACACAACTGCTTGTCCAGGCCCTGGTCATTTCAAGGCTTGATTACTGCAATGCTCTTCTGGCTGGTCTGCCGTCAAGTGCAATCAAACCTCTTCAAATGATCCAGAATGCTGCTGCACGTCTTGTCTGCAACGAGCCTAAGAGAGCCCACGTCACGCCCCTCTTCATCTCTTTGCACTGGCTACCCCTTACTGCTCACATCAAGTTCAAGGCGCTGATGCTTGCTTACAGATCCACCACAGGCTCTGCACCTTCTTACCTCCACACAACGCTACGTCCCCACCAGAAGCCTGCGATCGCTAAAGGAACGAAGGCTTGTGGTACCGTCACAGAGAGGCACAAAATCACTCTCCAGAACATTCTCCTTCCATGCTCCCTGCTGGTGGAATGATCTCCCTACTTTCATCAGGAACTCAGAATCCCTGGCAATATTCAAGAAACAGCTGAAAACTCATCTCTAAATGTAAACAACCACATGTCAGATGTCAGAAACCCCTCTGGCCCAGATATCAGACACCCTTCTGGCCCAGATGTCATAGATCCCTCTAGTCCAGATGTCAGACACATCTCAGACATCTGGCTCAGATTTGGCCCATGGCCCCTCTGAGATGTGGCCCGTATCTGGGCCGGTTGTGACTGACTTCTGGCAGCACACTCAGGTTGAGTCATTACCGTCATTCCGTGCTGTATGTGGACCAGAAGAATTTAGGAGATGTGGGCCACAACTGGGCCAGGTGTCATTTGCTATCTGGGGAGTTAAATTCTGACTACGTAACTTAGTTCATGTTCATCTGTGCATAATTTTGTGCAAATATTAGTGATATTATTTTTATTTTGTATAAATATCTGAATTATCTTAAATAGGATATGTTTCATTGAGTTAATTAACCTTCTAGCGAAGCGCTTCAGTGTACAGGTGTTCTCTTCAGCTTCAGCGCGCTCAGCTCAAACAGCAATTATATTATTTCAAACAGAATGTAATTAGATATTTACTTTTACTGTAACATTAAAAATGTTTCACATTCTTTCAAAAACATTAAGGCATTAATTTTAATAGCACTTACTGTTCTCGTATTATTTTCATCAATATGGTTTGTTTAAAATCCTTCCCATATTGTCCGTACGGAGGCTATTTTTATTTATCCAGGGCACATGCAGATGTTGACTTGTTTACATTTAGGTATTTTTATGTTATTTTATTTTTATGTTAGGCGATAGATTTTTGGTAACACTTTTAAGGCGATGGATTGTGTACAAGATATCCAAATCATTCTCATGGGCACTACTGTGAAAATGTTTTTAGGGGACAAAACACAGTTGAAGGTAATAAAACAAGGATCAAACAATAACAGATATTTTTTTTTCAAATATAGATTTTTTCTCAAATCATCTCATTTAGATAACATCATTGCTGTTTGAGCTGCGTGCGCTGACGCTGAAGAGAATGAACACCCATAAACTGAAGCACAGAAGGTTAATTAACTCAACGGAACACATCCTATATAAGATAATTCAGATATTTATACAAGATAAGACAAAGTGTTGCACATTTTTTTTGTGCAGATATGGGTAGGGTATGTGTACATTGTACAAAACTGCTTTTTATCACTTATTTAGAAGCACCACAATTTTAAAATTGTGTCTTCTGTTAGTTTTATAGCGACTACTGAACAGAAATTTAAAAGTATATTTTAAAATGCAAAGTATTGAAAATAAAAATACTCTTTAAACTTGCATTTTTTGCAAGACTATAAGTGTGTCCCATCGGATAATTAAAAGTTCTATACACACGAAACGTGATCTTCATGCCTGCTTGAACACTTGGGCCAAATCCAGGAATTACGTCATATAAGTAGACAAGTGGTGAAGTGCAAAGACCGCAAGTGTGGGAATTTAGACAGGACTGGATGATCACTGAAGTCTCCTAGTGGGCTGCGGCCCATAGGATGAAAACCACTGCCATAGAGCATACTGAACTGCTGATTAACTGTACAGTTATTATAAAGGTCACAAAGCTCTTCCTGAAAATCTATCTATCTATCTATCTATCTATCTATCTATCTATCTATCTATCTATCTATCTATCTATCTATCTATCTATCTATCTATCTATCTATCTATCTATCTATCTATCCATCCATCCATCCATCCATCCATCCTCCTTTAACACCTCACACTCCATCCCAGTAGGTGGCGGAATATGCACCATAAGCTGGTTTGCCAACCGCCATAAAACATCAAAAGAAGTTTGAATGTGAGCGGTGAGCGGGTTTTTTTTGTAATGGAAGACTTTTTAGTTTTTAACTAAACATTTATTGAATCATCTCGAGAAGGGATCTGCATGTTCATAACACGTTGAGGTAAAGTTGATTGTCAACATAATGACACTTTATTTTTAAAATATGTGCTGTGGTATCAAATTTACCGTTTTGTCATTCAGCCGATTCGCATTAGCTTTAGTGTTTTCTTTTAAGAATGTTTAAAATTTCGATTCATTTCCAAATTTAATTTACATTCATGAGTGCAGTGCAGTAACTTACTAGTTACTAAAACCATTTCAGATCTAGGACATTGTTTTTCTTTCTTGAAAATGTCTCTGTTTGAAGACTCAAAACAAATGTCACTCGATTCTTTATTTCACGTTTATTGTCTGCTTTCTGTTGAGTTTTAGTGTTTTGTTAGTATTAGTATACAAACTGTTCCTGGAGATTTTTGGATTACAGTTTTTCTCAGTCGCTTTGGTGCATTTCTCACATCACTCCTTACATTTGCACAAGTTAATGCAGTTCTCAAAACAATTAGTACAAACTGCAAAACCTAGTTGATAACCTGCAAAAGCGTGTCACTTGCTCAAAATGGATAGCTCATTCCTCAAAAGCAAGTATTCATATCAATGAAAGTGTCAGTGTCATCAAAATGAAAAGTCCTGACACCATTGTTTATGAACAAGATAGTCAAATGTCTTTGTCATGTTTTCATTATGACAGTTTACTCTGTAAATGTTTTCCAATACAAAAAAGTCAGATCTTGGTGACACTACCTGAAAATGCTCAAGACAGCACTATATACTATTTGAACAGCCATTTGAAAAATACAGTTAAGTTACACATTACTGTATTTAGTGAGGTAACTGAGTATGAGAAAAATGTACAAATGTGCAAATGTAAGGAGTGATGTGAGAAATGCACCAAAGTGACTGAGAAAAACTGTAATGAAGTGTTACAAATAAAACATTTGTTGTCGTTACAGAAATACTTTCAGTAGCAAAAGGATTACATTTATGCTTTTTTTTTTTTACAGTTTTTCTCAGTTGCTTTGGTACATTTCTCTGATCAGAATTGAAATTTGCAAATGAGTATGTGGATTTCTCAAAACAAGTTGTACAAACAGCACAACACAATGGATTACCTGCAAAAGCCTATAACTTGCTCAATCTTTAGTTCACCTCTCAAAACTAAGTTTTTATGTCAGTGAACACATCAGTGCCATCAGAATGACAAGTCATTGTGTACGGATAAGACAGTCAGATTGCTTAATCATGTTGTCAATATAACAGTGTACTCTGGAGGGATGTTCTGATGTACAATTATTGTAAATAAGGTTACACCTTAGTGTATGTGGGAGTTTGATTGCAAGAGACTGGACAAAATTCACATTTACTGTTTGTACTTTAATTTGTTGACAGACCATGTCATTACGATACAGAAAGGAAAAGACAGCGCTTCATAGCATAAAGACAAAAAAACAAAAGTAGAAATGTGAACATAGGACAGTCTCCTTAGGGAAAACTGTACATGCAGTGCTGAAGGAATTACAGTGCAGTCTTCCTACACCTCCTGACGTTCCTGTCTGTTGGGCCACAAGTTCTCATCCACATCACAACGAATATCTTCTCTTGCGATGCAGCGTGGAAAGAATCTTTTAGAGTGTCTTATCCAGCCTCTGCTGTGATGACATCACACGCTGCATCCATGGCAGCCAGAAGGATCATCTGTGTATGTGGCTGGCGACGGTATACTGTCCATCTCCATGTTGAGTAAAATTCGTCAATGGGGTTAAGGAATGGAGAGTAGGGTGAGAGGAACTCCATCAGCATCCTGTTGTGGGCTCCAAACTACTGCCTGATGATGTTGGAGCGATGAAAACTGACTTTGTCCCAAACTATCATGTACTTTGGCAGATCATCTCCAATCTGACCCCTATCTTGTTCAGGGATGACATCTCTGTAGAGAGTGTCTAAAAAGGTGACAAGATGCTCTTGCCTCCCAACTCCTCTGCCACGCAGCCTCACTCCTCTTCCTCTTCTTCTCTCTGGCTGTTGACCTCGTCCAATTCCTTGTCCTTCTATTGTCAGACTTTGTAACATTGTGTTGTGCTCCAGCTATATATGTACTTGCCAGTTGATGAGATTCATGAAATGCACCTTTGTTAGAGAAAGTCAATATTCACCTGGGAGCAATTTAACATTTCAGGACAGATTTAGAAAAACGTCTATTAGAAATATATAGAAATATGCTTGATGTATTATGACAACGTTCAACCATTTTGCATTTAATGACTTATACGATGAACTAATGACTTGACGTTTTGAGGGGTAAGACTATTGCTCAGTGAACTATATAATACATTTTGATCAACATGACATAAGCAATTGATAATGTAGGAAACGGCAGAGATTTGTACATAATCATTTGCATAGATGTACCAAAGCATTTGCAACTTGTTAAAAGAAATGAGAAACTGCTTTTTTACATCAGTGACACAATGATATGAAGATTGAACAGGTAGTTTTGAGAATTTCAATTCTGATCTGAGAAATGTACCAAAGCGACTGAGAAAAGCTGTAAAAAAATAAATAAATACTTGCATTGCAATAATGACTTATTTTTAATCAGGTTGTGCATTCCCTGGGATTTGAACACATAACCTTTCCATTGCAGTCACTTGTTCTACTGTTTGAACTACAGGTTATAAAAGAGTTATGTTGTTTATCCATTTTTATATAATAATATATTAATTCTGCACTGTAGTAAAGATGAATGCAAGAAGAAAAAATGGGCCAATCTTTATCAAGACATACAGTAAACAAATGCGAAAGGTGGAGCCTTGGTTCTCTCCTGACCTGAAGAAAGCAGCTTTCTCTTTTTCAAGCTCTCCTTCTTCAGATCAGTCCATACCAGAGGCCACACAAAACAAGAAACGGTAAAAAATGCTCACCCACCATTTTATATTAAAAAACTGTGGTTTGACTTTTCTGTAGTCAAGCTGTTATTATCCATGCTTATTTATCTTGCCTTTCTTTGTTCTAAGGAGAATAAGAGAAACAGCCTCCCGCCCTGCTAAGAGCAAAGGCATGACTGCCATAAAGGAGAACACAAGTGATGAGGAAAACTATGCACCGACCTCACCATTCAGGTGAGAAATGTGGCAAAGTGCCAAACCAGAACTCATATTTTACTCACTTTGCGCAAATGAACAAATGAAATGTCCTCGCAGGGTTTAAAGGTTTTGTTCACCCAAAAATGAAATTTGTCATTAATTACTCGCCCTCGTGTTGTTCCAAACCCTTGGGTTAGTTCACCTCAAAATGAAAATTCTGTTATTTACTCACCCTCATGTCGTTCCACAACCATAAAACTTTCGTTCATCTTCAGAAGACAAATGAAGTTCTTTTTGATGACAGAATGCTGTCAGATATCCTTCCATAGACTGCATTTTCAACTACCACTTTGACACTTCAAAAACTTCATGAAGAGATTGGAAAACTAATCCATATGAATTGAGTGGTTTAATCCAAATTTATGAAGAGAATCAATCGCTTGTTATGATAAACAGATTTAATTTAGGCTATTACTCGCATTTAAAGGCAGTCTATGGAAGGAAATCTGACAGCATTCTTTCATCAAAAGGATCTAAAATTTTATTCTGAAGATGAACAAAGATTTTCAGGTTTGGAACGACATGAGGGTGAGTACTTGATGACAGAATTTGTTTTCGGGTGAACTAACCCTTTAAGATATTTTTGATGAAATACGGGAGTTTGTTTTTCTGCCATAGAAAGCAACAAAATTACCACATTCAAGATACTGAGAAGTTGTAAAGACATTGTTAAAATAGTCAACGTGATTACAGTGGTTCAACATTAATGTTATGAAGCGATGAGAATGCTTTTTTTTTGCCTACTCGCGAGAAAGATGCCATCTCTCTACACTTAATGTCTAATGAGTCAATCATACTGATGTATATAAACAAAATTTAGTAGAGTTGCTGTGGACTACTAATTATAACAAGCACACTAAGCAACTTCCACTCATTGGTGGGCACGTACTGCCGATTTTGGCACCAGATGTCGGTGCCGTGAGACGGGAGAATGAAGGCTGGGGCGGGAGATAGTCGGTCCAGCCCCATATTATCGGTTGTCGGCAGGAGGGTGAATGCCGAGGCGGGAGATAGTTGGTTCAGACACATTCACCAATAAAAGCGGATTATAAGTGAATCCCAGTTGTCTCTGATGAAAGTTTGTAAAACTATTAAATTATCACAGCAGAGGTGGGTGTTGGTGGTGATTGTCAGTTCTCCATCAATATCGCTCTTCACAAAATTAATCCACCTCTTCATATCATCGTTTTAGGACATTTAATTGAGACAGAGCTGTTTTATATATCATCGCAACCAGGTAATATGCATTTGCTTGACGAGGGGCTAGCTAGCAAAATGTAGGCTGTAGTAACTAACGATAATGACAGTAGGTCACGATCGAGCGGCAAGCCACTGATGCTTATTATGCTGTATTATTATGCCTAGTGTTAGGGGCAAGGCCATGCTCTGTGGCTCGATTGTGTCATTGATTCACCGTTTTAGCCCTGCCCAAAAAACCTGAACAGAGAATTAGTGAAAAAACGTTTAACGGTCTAACTCCACAATTCAGTACTACATAGTTCAGTCTTTATAATTTGTTTCAGCAATACATTTGTAACATTTATGTGTTTAGAAACAATTCTCAGAATTGACTTTACAGGGACTATTTTAACAATGTCTTTACTTTTCTGGACCTTGATTGTGGTAATTTCATTGCTTTCTTTGGGAGATTAAAAAACCCCTTGGATTTCATCAAAAATAACTTAATTTGTGTTCGGAAGATGAATGAAGGTTTTACGGGTTTCGAACGACATGAGGGCGAGTACTTACTGACAGAAATGTGATTTTTGGGTGAACTAACTCTTTAAATTCCATTTTTTATGCTATTTTGAAACAGCTAATGTTCCTTGAATTTAACCCAATTAATTAATCTCAATTTACTCATT
The DNA here is from genome assembly GCA_038088235.1 of Zacco platypus. Taxonomy (NCBI): domain Eukaryota; kingdom Metazoa; phylum Chordata; class Actinopteri; order Cypriniformes; family Xenocyprididae; genus Zacco; species Zacco platypus. Next base: position 14,729,749 of record CM076084.1, read on the forward strand.
TTGTAGATTCTAAAAGCCTATTAGAAATTGACTGTACAGTTCTCTTTTCCCTCACTGTTCTGAATGGCTGTGTTTCTGCAGAAAGAAGACAAATGAAAAACCAGTAAGGACTACAGCTGTGAGAAAGATGCAAACAACAAAAAAGCCAAAAAAAAAAATACAATTAATGCTGAGCAACAGCAGTGAAAATGATGTCGAGTCCTTTACGATGAAGAAAGTCCATCCAAAAATGTCTGCTGATGAATGTGCTGGGTAAGTCTTGTTATACATTTTGTAAAAAAAAATCTGAAAATCATTATTTTTTCTTGAGTCCGCATGAGTGAAATGATTTGTGTCTTTGTAGTTCCAAGAAAGCGTTTGACCCTCCCCATTTGGGCAGGTTTGTTACTCATCGCAAAAGACCACCACCACCCATCAAATCTAAGCGAGTTGTAAGTAACAGTATTATATTGCAAGTAACAGTTTTATGTAGGTAAGAGAGAAAATGCTGAAGGATTGTCATTGAAACATCAGTGTTCTTGCTTCTCCCTCTTCTCTTTTCACCTAGTCTGTTGTTCTTCACCACACGCTAGATTCCTCAGATGATTTCCTCCCTTCGTTCACCCAAAAAAAGCGCAAGAAGTCATTCTACATGGAAAACTCAAATAATCATGCTGCTAACAAGAACCGCAAACGCACACAGAACCGTGTGACTTTGGCTGAGGTCTCGTTCAATGATAGCGATGACCAGCAGCTCCCAAGTAAGTGTCCCCTGCTGTCCAGCACCCCTTCACAGGTCTGCAGGCAGCTCCAAAACTTACCAGAGCCTTCCATCAGTGAGATCTCCTCCCTCAGCTTTGATGAACTTCACCAACCTATTAAAAACAACAACAGCGCTCATAGTTTGAAGAGTGTTAAAGAGTGTGACCACACTCCACGAGAGAAGACAAGTCAGCAGTTCTCAAACCCAGACATCTCTACTGAAAAGAGAGTGGAGGGTGAAGAGAGGGATCAGGGAAAAGAAGGATGCGCAGCAGAGCCCACATTTGCACAGGCAAGCAGAGGTTTTGAATGCATGTCAACACCATCACACCTAAAATCCTTAGCAGAGGACCTAAAGGAGAGGTGAGTAATGGCTGCTTATTTACCAAGAGAATCACAAACACCTATTCATGATTTATTAATGTTTTTTAAATAAAGAATGAGAATGGTGTGTTTGTACCTCCGACTTGTAGTGTATGTAAAAATTTCACGTTTTTATTCGAATAAAAAGTTTCAATTCAGTTTTGTCTGTTTATTTTGATATAGGTGTCGCACAGTGGATGCAGCCTTGATGCTCAAAAGAGTAGATGTCTCAGACCATCTCTCAGCGCAAAACAGTAGGAAACAGGAAGAGAAGATTGCCTCAGACTGTGTGGAGTCCTCTGTGAGAGCAGCTAGTCAGAACAGCCAAACCTGTGTAACCGTATCATCCAGCTGCTCTTCACTATCTAACCCGTCCCTCGATATCTCCTCTAAGTCTCTTTCCACCTCTCCTTTAACTGAAGATAATTGGTCAAATCGGTCCCTTATTGACCGTCTTAAGGCTGAATGTCTATTATCTTCTCTCACTGTTTGCATTCCCCGTCTTGACTTGGATGCGTATCATTTGCGCCATCAGGGAGCAACAAAAGCTCCCTGCACTGACTCCCTACACATACATCAGCCACATATACAGCCCATCAGCCACAGGGACATTGCCACCTCTCCACTTTTTAAGGAAACAGGGAATGTTATCCCAAACAGTCCAATAAATCATAGGACTCCCAGTAATGCTGAAGCGGTTGTTCGACACTTGTCTGCATCATTCCAACCACCTCCAGTCTCTCCACCTGCTGCTGCAACTCGTAGCAAAACACGACCACCTGCTGTACCTAAAGAGCGCACAGGTGCTGGTACTGGCACTGGTCGTAAAGTTTGTGTGAGTGGACTGAATGTCAGCCGCTGGTCAAAGAGGGGTACTGGAGAGTTTAATGAAAAACAGAAAAAAAAGGAAGGAAGAACAAAGGCTGTGTCAGGAGACTACAATTCCGGGTGCAGCGTGTTATCGGCTGGAGCGGACACTTATGTAGCGGTCAGTTATTACTGTCAAGAATTTATTCTTGTCCTTATTATTCTTCTATAATATTCACTAATATTCACTCACATTCTTTGACAAGTAATTGGAAATGTTTGTTTTATATATGCATAATTGATAATGCTCCTTTTGTAGTGGGGCACGGCAATCCACTTTACAATTGAGTAATTTTCTCATAGGTTACCAATTTAATCGTTTATGCATTCCATCTGTAATTCAATTTGGATTTGCTTATTTCAAATCTTATTACAAAATGTATGCATGGGTCAAGGGGAATGTATTTTTTAATTTTTTAAATGATTTAGTTATCCCAGACTAACACCTGACTCAACCCAGCAATATGGTTCAACTCTTTGAGATTCAGTATTTTATTAGTATGTAGAATGTGAAGCCACCTCTATTATAAAAGATTGGTTGTGTTTTGGCCCCCATTTGGATATCTTCTGTTTGTATTTAATAAATAAAATCTAAAAGTATTTTGACTTTCAATTCTGCAGGATGTTATTTTTCTGAGAGAAAAAAGATGCCATTGTTTTGCTGAAACAAAAGACTAACCAAATGTTTCAGCTGCTTATCTTTTTTCTTTGTGTTTATGAAGGAAACAACATGTGGCTGGCTACAGAGTGCCAGTGGGATTGCTGTTACACCGCTCAGGATGGAGCAAATGAATCTCTCCTCCATCCTGGCCAACTTTACTCCAGATGCACTCACAACACACTCCTGGGGCCGACTAAAGGCTGCACTGTCCCTTCATAAGAAGAAAACTGGTATGTGTTTACAGTAGACAAAAAGTCTTTGATTCATATACCAAACTACCCAAAGTTTGAGAACTTAAGGCATTTTACATGGTACATGATTGGTGGCTTTTAGTGCCACCTTTGTTTTGTTATCTCTCTCCCTTAAAAAAAGGCCATTTTACATGCTTGTAAGTTTAAGTTCTTGTCAGATCTCCTAAAATATTATGTATAAATCGTGTGTACCACAGCATTTCCCACCCCTCGGCGCTTGGTACAGTCTCAACTGAAGTCCCCAGGCTTTGGTTTTCCAGCAGACACCAGTTTAGACCTGTTTGCTTCCCCTCTCTGCACACCATCCAGAATTGCACCTTTACGCATGCTCCAGTCCACCACGAACACTCCCATGGTAAAGACAGAGATTTATGTTTTCACTCTCCAACTCTAATGAACAATTATTATGGAAATAAAGGTCTCTTTTAATTTTAAGAAACTGTATTCCTAATAAACATATGCAGTTTGCATGGTTTATTCATATTTCATAAATGCTTAAAATATATTTGTTTTAGTTTTGCATTTGTCTCAAAAGAGAATCAAGTTTTTTCTTTTTAAAATTCTATAGTTCTCTATGGAACTATGGAAGCTTGTTTCCACCATGTAATTTAAAAAAGAGGTCATTGTTTTCCACAGAATTGTGAGGGATAAACTTGCAGTTTTTTATTTTATTTTTTTTCTGTGTCAGAAACAAGCTTCTGTACTCAACCTCTTTTGAACCATTTTTATTGTTTGTACTATTTTTATATTATATACACACGATATATGGAAATTTGTTAATGTATATGCTTGCTTATGCGTATATCAAGAGGCATATAATAGAATAATGTAAGGTTTACAATTTATTTATTTTTCAGATTTACTGAGTGAGCACTCTGATAATTCATGTCTCTTTATTTCATTTATTTCTCTATTACAGATAATCTCTATGATTTCTCATTTCTCTATGATGTCTCTCTTCTCTCATTTTTACTCTCGTCCTTTGTATTCCAGACTTCATATTTCGAGGATATCAGTGATGCAGAAAAAGTGTATCAGGAATGTCAGCAGAGCGGCCCACTTTCCTTTAGTGACTGTATCCCTCCAGCCCGCATGAAACGCTGCAATAAGATTGGGGAAGGGACATTTGGAGAGGTCTTCTCAACTATAAATGATTCCAATGAGACAGTCGCTCTCAAAGTATGCGCACAATTTAATTATATACAATTTCACTGTAGAAGCATACTTACTACTGTTTTACACATCACAGGGTGATTTTAATACAAACACATGTAATATTTGAAATACATTTTGAACTTGTATGTATATCTATATATGTGAATAGATGTTTAATCACTGATTTGTACGCATAATTATTTGTTTATTAAGTGACGTTAAAATGTAATTTCTATAGATTATCCCAGTGGAAGGCAGTCGGCAGGTCAACGGTGAACACCAGAAAACATTTGGTGAAATCCTCCATGAAATCATCATTTCCAAGTAGGATCTGTTTGGAATCTGTTGGAATATGTTTTAAATGAATGGTGTAAATATTCAAACACATTTTCAATGTTGTTACAGAGAGCTGAGCAGCCTTAACATAAAGGAGATTAACAAGACGGATGGTTTCATTGGGCTCAACAAGTATGCTTTTTTTTTTTTTTTTAAAGCTGATATAAGTGTAACATGAGGTGATTGGAAGTTTTCGTGTGTTATATTTCTAAGTTCTAGTTTTGTTTGGAAAGAAATTGAATTTCTATAATTTTCCTTTTTGGATGAATGATTTGTTTACTTTTTAGTTTACATTGTGTCCGTGGATGTTATCCTGAAGCTCTGCTCAAAGCTTGGGACAAGTTTGACCATCAAAAGGGATCAGAGAATGACAGACCTGGTAAGCTAAATGTATAAACAATACATATGCCTTTAAATAGTTTTAGATTCAATGTCCATTAATGTATTTATTCTGTTGGCACAGATTTCTTTGATGATGAGCAGCTGTTTTTAATCCTGGAGTTTGAGTTTGGAGGGTGTGATCTAGAGAATATGAATGGAAAGGTACTTGTGGACAGATTTCCTTCTTTATACAGGTTTGGCTATCCCAGGTATTCTGTGAGGCCTGAAATCCACTGAGCACCTTTGGGATGAAATCGGGCCCCTTTACCCTACATCAGTGCCTGACCTCACTGATGTTTTGTCATTCTTTGGGTTAACCCTTAAAGGCGGGGCAAGTCATTTATCAAAAACACTGATTCCGCTTCACACGTGAGTAAAGCTGGTGAAGTCAACGTGATTTTTGGAGGCGGAGCTATGAAGAGAGGGGTGGGTTTGTTTGGGCTGATTTCAAATGGCAACAATTGTCCAACAGCGGGTTTGAAAAATGTCTTACCTCACCTTTAAATAGGCAAGAGTAAAAAAAAATAAATAAATAAAAAATCAGCAAAATATTGAATCTCCCAGGATACATTGCTATATTAGGGTATAAAAAAACAAAGTCATCAATATTTCTATTGTCATCATCAACATATTTTCTAAGTAATCCTGTAGACTTTTAGATTTGTCAGGTGTGTTTGATCAGGGTTGAAGCTAAACTGCTGGATGCTGTTTAGCTTTCCAGGAACAAGGTCTACCAGGGTTGTTCTACCATAAAAAGAGCTGTGTGAAACCCTGCACAAAAATATTTAGTTAAAAATGCAAAATTTTAGTTAACTAAACATAATAATATTGGTTTACAAGTGAATATTAACATTTGCACATTTTTTTTTTTAAACCTCAAAAATGCATCGATTGAAAAGAGGGACTGTGAACTGAGGGCCCATATGGATCTTCCCTAAGATTTCTACTGGGCTCCCACCTGTCACCCTGCACCCTGGAATGTGCAATAATACAATAACCTTGCCTAGTTTACCTTTAGACACCACTCATTGTCAATACTATAGATAATCCTTTTTTCTTATACCCTAATCTGGTGGCAACATGTCTCAGGGTATACATCATGATCAACATTAATTACTCATCTTTATGTTGTTCCAAACCCATGAGACATTCGTTCATCCTTGTAACACGAATGAAGATCTTTTTTTTTTTGATGAAATCTGAGAAATGTCTTTCCCTCCATTGACTGCCTTTCCTTGATCTTGACGCTTCAAAAATCTCAAGCGTACTTCGTAACAAATGAGGTTCTTTCTCGTGTGTTATGCAGAATGTTTGAGCTTCCGGAAGAGGTTTATTCTTGTGCTTCATTGAAGTTCGGTTGAGCATCTGTTTTTTTCCTGATCAAGGTTTGTATGCGAGTAAAAGCCTAAATTAAATTTGTTCATCATGAAACGCAATTAAGTCTCTTCAGAAAATGTGGACTAAACTTCTCAATTCATATGGATTTATGAGCTTTTTGAGGAGTCAAAGATCAAGTTGTAAAGGCAGTCAATGGAGGGACAGACATCGCTCAGATTATCAAAAAGATCTTCATTTGTGTTCCGAAGATGAACAAAAGTCCTACGGGTTTGGAACAGCATGAGGGTAAGTAATAATGACAGAATTTTAATTTCTGAGTGAACTAACCCTTTAATATTAGCAGTTGTGTTTTTTGCTGAAAAAAGTATGCCTAATATATGCCTGCTATCTACAAAGAAAGAATGTTCAGCTCTGTGGGTGGACATGTTGGCTTTAGGTCAAACTGACAAAACGAGCACAGAAAAATTTGAATTGACTCAACTATTATAATAACTGAATTGGAAGAGAAATTCTTTCTCATGCCTCCTAGATATTAAAGAGTATGCATCATGTGGAGCCCATTTTCTGTTTAAGGGTTGCAGTCCTGAAAACAAACATCATTGGTTCTCACACAGCAATCAAGCACAATTGAGCTTCATTTTACCATATTTGGTGTGTTAAGTATCTTTAGACGACTTAGATTAAACTGTTCATTTGAATTTCATTTACAATATCTTTATGAACTTTGTGTCAAGGGTTTGTTGGAGTGGGATAAATGTCAGGCTTAATTTAAAAAAAAAAAAAATCTTAATTTGTGTTTTGAAGAAGAATGAAAATCTAATGGGTTTGGAATAACATGAGGATGAGTGTATAACAATTTTCATTATTGGGTGAACTATCCCTTTAAGAATTACTGTAATATTTAAACCTATTAATTAGAAGTGGAGTGTCCATATACTTTGAGCTATATTGTATCAATATGACAACCTAAAGTTTGTTTGTGTGTACCATTGCAGCTAACGTCCATGGCCCAGGCCAAGAGTGTTCTACATCAAGTCACTGCAGCTATGGCTGTAGCTGAGCAAGCCCTGTGCTTTGAACACAGGTAAGTCTGAAGCTAAAATGTAAATGTAGTAACTTGAATACAAATTTCTATATATGCTGTCAGTGTAGCTGATGTAAGTGGTGTGTGTTGACTTTTCAGAGATCTTCATTGGGGCAACATCCTGGTGAACAAAGTTAAGCACAAGCACAACGAGTTCATTCTGAATGGAACGGTGCATTCCATAGAGACACGAGGGGTTCACGTCAACATTATTGACTACTCACTCTCACGCCTGGAGATAGGTGAGTCCGAGGAAAAACTCTTTTTCTAACTCTTTGGCGCAAATAATTTTCTATTCCATGCATTTAGTTTTTAAGGTATTAGAGTTGCAAGTCCCATGTTTATTAACTATTAGAGACAAATTAATTTTGCATTTATTCCCTTAGCCTTACTCTTAAAATGGTGATTTTTGGCCTGACTTCAGAGGCCTTTCCTTGACTTTCTCAACTGCATCTAAGGCAGTTTACACCTGGTATTAAGATGCCTGTTGTTAGATCAGATCACAAGTAGACGAGGGAGACACATACACGACCACTTCTGCTCTGATTTCTTCTAGGGAGGGTCTATGGATGGGTAAATGGATGATATATTAATGTTATTGATTGCATTTCTGTAGCTCAACCATCCCAATAAAAAATGATCAAAAACTTAAATTTCCCATAAATTAACTACAAATTAATATTTGGTCCCAAATTAGCTAGCCATTTGTAAAGGACAAGGCTGACAATTGTATAACCAGCTTTGTATTGTTTCAATGTTGGTGGTATGTGTAAACAATGTGTACTTTTTCTCCATGCCGGACTATAAGAGAAAGAGTTCACATTCTTCATTTACTTATTCTATATTCATTTTAACAGTGCAAAGCTGGTTTAAAATTTATGATTGTATCCTGTAAGAGAAAGTTTCATTTAGGTAAAATTGGCAACTTTAACTCTTAGTACAATAGTTGCAAATATAGTAAACCTGGAAAGTGTTCTAAATGTTTGTTTATCTCTCTCTCTCTCTCTCTCTCTCTCTCTCAGATGGACTGACAGTGTCATGTGATATCTCTTCAGATGAAGAGTTGTTTATGGGTCAGGGAGATTATCAGTTTGAAGTCTACCGGCTAATGAAGAAAGAAAACAAGTGTGTGCTTCAGCCTCAGAAAGATATTTAAAATTCTTTCATTTTAAATGAAGGATTGATGATTCTCATTGTTCTTTTTTTTTCATTTTCTCTTTCTCAGTAATTGCTGGTCCACATATAATCCTCATTCCAATGTGTTGTGGCTGCACTATCTGGCTGATAAGCTTTTGAGCATGAACTACAAGAACAAAGCCCAGTCCAACCAGCAGAGGACACTGAAGAGCACGCTCAAATCTTTCCAGTCGGAGATACTGAATTATCCGTCAGCTACCGAAGCTCTTATGAACTGCAAATTCTTTCATTGAAACATTTGTTTTAATTACCACAATATATAGACCTGTATAATTAGAAGTACTTAGCTGTTCTAATGCTCTGTAAAAAGATATTGAAAACAAATAAAGGAAATCGGCAATCATGCAATTTAAAAACAAAAATATGTAATTTATTAATACACATTAATTATCTTGAGATAGTTAAGTTTTGGCATAGTATGGCAAAACCAGCTATTCTTGCATTCTATTTTTGTTTAAGAAAAATCTCAACATTCCACAACACATTTCCAGCAATCCAAACTTGGCAGTTCATTTTATTAACAGGTCCATGTTGGATTTGGTGCAGAACTGTTCAGTCTTTTTTTTTTTTGTAGACCTTGTGTAATCATCCTTTAGCTGGAAGAGAACACACATGAAGCATCAATGGAGAAAGCCTCTACGCAGGAACATTCTCTTCTTTCAGGTCTTTGATATGCCCACCCACTCTATGACCTTAGAATGCTGTTGTCCTTCACCATTCTGAGTTCTTTATGACCGAATGCATAATCTCTTTATTTTTGTAACAATTTAAGACATTGGGTCTGTGTGCTGCATTTTGTTAAACAGGATAAAAGATATGCATCCTGTAGAAAAGCTTATTTGGTGTTAGCTTGCAGTTGAGTGTAATTATGCAGGAAAGGAAACTTTGGTGATCCTGTTCTCAATATTTTGGGACAGATACAGCCAAATGTTCAGTGGGACCTTAAAAAGAGAAATATTTGGTGAACCACTCCTGTTTTTGAGGGTCTTGTCCATCAGGCCCTGTTTCAATAACCCTCTGCTCAGCAGGAGTCCTGAAACACAAGCACCAGAAAAGTAGATATAACATCTTGGGAGAAAAAAAAAAGTTCAAGCATCAGACTTTTTAACAATGAACCAGGAAAAGGGGTGTATGTCTATGTACATCAAGACTAGGTTATAATGTATGCACCTAATTTTTAACAAGAGCATTTGGTAACACTTTACAATCCCATTAGTGAAGCTAATGTATTAGCTAACAATATGCAACTTAATTTTCTACTGTTTATTACTATTATTATTTTTTTTTTTTATTAATACAACAGTTCATTGTTAAGTTTGTCAGCTCAGGTCCACTAACATTAGATAATGCACTGAACTAACATGAAGAAAAAACAACTGGATTTTTATTAACTAATATTAAAGATTAATAACAAATTTTGCAATTACATAGATTGTAATAAATGCATTACTCATTCTTAGTTCATGTTAATACATTAAATAATGTTAAGAAATGAGACGATATTGTAAGGTGTTGTAATTTTTTTTATAGTTTTAGTTTGAGTTAACAAATTCAATCCATGCTTTCCACGCAATATGAGAGGATCTTCCTTGGAATAGAAAGGTGCTACATACAGAGGATCTGTAACTTTGAATAAAATCATCTGTTTTAAGCATGTTGGTCCTGTAGCTCAAACAGCAAGGCATGGTGCTAACAATGCTGTTCATGAGTTCGATACCATGGGAATGCATGAACTGATTAAATGCATATCTTGAATGCAATGTCGGTCGGATAAATGAGTCTGCCAAATGAATAAAATGTAATTATGTATTTTTAGGTAAATTCTCAATGAGAACAAACTTCATATGTTGAGATTTGTTTTTATCTACCTCAAAAAGAAAAGGTTTCTAAAAAGCTAAGGAGATTACATTCAGCATCGGCTGGTTAGATCTAGGACTCCTTGTATGCGGGTGATTACCTGATGTGCTGGTTGTAGTTCATTTTAACCTGGGGCTGATGTCGCACTTCTTGTGAGGGTGGGCGGCTGTGTCTGATAGAGGCTCTGTGTTCAGCATGAGGGGAGGTGGGTGTGTGTGTCCTTGTTAGGGGTGTCCCTCGCCCACTCTGGTCCAGACTGTGTAATCCACGCTCAATAACTGGTGAACATTTGGCCTTGGGTGACCCTCCATCATATGAGCAGAGGTTTGGGATGCTAGTTTCCTCAACGCCCTTTTTCTGTATACACAAGGCAGATTACAACAGATTAATTCTGAGTTTCAACAAACAGCTCTTCTCACTTATTTTATGACAACTGATGAATGATTTTTTGAAATTCAATGAGTGTAGGTTTTGGAGCAATGTGTATGTGTGCTACCTTCATAGTAGGTGTGAGGGTCCCTGCTTGTGTCCTAGAGTCATAAGGCTTCAATATTTCATCGCTGCAGAGAGGTGGATGCTGGGATAGCTGGTGGAGGTCCTCCTGAAATAGAAAGACAAATGGTGAGATGAAGATACAGAAGAGTATGAGCATCTTGCATGTGTCTATGTGTACATGTGTGTCTAACCACTAGACTTTTGATGAGTTGATCTCTCTCGCTTAGCTTGTCCTGTAGTTTAGCAATGGTGTGCAAGTCTTCTACTCTTCTCTTTCCCCTTTCTTCTCTTTCTCGCAACCTACAAACATAAAATACAAAGATGAATTAAATGCAGCCACATTAGTATATTAAATACATGGCTTGAATACAACTGTTTTACAGTTTTTGCCCATTGCTTACACACTAAAACCGAATGCTTAGACCAAAGCCTCAATACCTACCTTAATACAATTCTATAACAAACATATTGTGAAACACTACACACTTTTTCTTACATTAGGCACTTTGCTCAAAAACTAAATCAATTGTTATCATTGGGAAAACAATCTGTTCAAAATGCAAAACTCATCTGGCAATTGTAGGCACTTCAGTCACTTGGAGTCAGACATTGAAGAGGACAAGGACCAGTGCGGGGACGTGTATCGGATCATCAGGGCTGCTCTGGTCCGAGATTGGTTAAACAACCATAACCATTTCACACTTTTATACCTGCCCCTTTATATAGCCCCTTTCTAAATGCAGTCGAGAAATTCTTTTCTGCGTGACGGTGGAAAGTATATGATCGCAACCACACGCCCGCATGACTCTTCTGCAAGCAATGGAAGAGGCATGCGGAGACATTGAGGTGGGATCAATCCAAGGGTGGATTCGGCACATGAGGTGATATTTTCCTCAATGCCTAGCCCGCGAGGACATCGCCTGTGATGCTGATGAGGTCTTGTGTCCAGAAGGCGAATAGAAGGCGGGATCCATATCCATTCATTTTTAGAAAGGAGTGTTAAGTTTTGATTGCAGTGTTTCATTTTGGCATAGATGTGAGTTGTTAATCTCCAAGTGCTATGTGTGACTGTCTTGTGTGTAGAGTTTTGACATAATGAGCCAAATTTTGCAAAAAGTGTGCAAGCAATAGGCAAAAACTGTAATAAAAAAAATATTAAGAATAATCTCAAAATAGGATTTACACAAGAATAAAGGTGTAGCATTATTTTACTTAATTCATGTAATAAGTCTTTGTTCTTCTCATTTTAAGACTTCACAAAAATGCTGCCTTTTTTTCTCATGATGTTACAACTTGAAATCTTGCTTGAAATACATGCATAATATGACGTTCTAATATAGATAATTTAAATGAACCTTGTATTAAGTTACAGTAGCACTTTTTCACATTAGCAATAATGAGTCTGTTATGCGATATAGTGTTAAGCATGGTAAAATATGTGTTATGTGTACCACATTTTTATAGCTAAAATGATCAAATTAGCCAATATATTTAATAAATTATCATTAAAGGTGCAGAGGATGTGTGGAATTTTGACAAATGCTTCAATTCTGTGGAAATCTGTAGGAAATCCTAGTCATGAGCCATCGTCATATATTGTCTTGCTTGGGTTAATTCTGTATGTATGTGTGGCTTGCGTTTTGCATTATTGATGTGGGAGGAGTAGGTACTCTGTTTCCAAGGCGACTATGCGGGCCTGTAGTCGTGTTTGGGCGGTGCTGAAGTCAGATATTATGGTCTGGATCTCCATTCTGTGCTCTCTCTTCACGCTCTCCATGCTATTCCTGTGATCCGACCCATCCGCTTCACCAGCAGCATTTCGTTCCTCTAGGAAACTGCAAGTTACATACAAATACATCAACACAACTATTTTCTGCTGTGTGCTCATAATTATATCAGAGATAGAGATATTAGATTTACTCGCCCCTAAACACCACATAATACACAGTATGAGCTTTGTTCTATTTAATATCACTTTTCCCCCAAAATCGTAGAGGTGCTTGTGGGTAGAGCTGGTGCTCAACTGGGGGATCTCCAAACTCTCATAACTGGCGGAGTAAAATGATGTAAGTGATACTACAAACTACTACAAACTTTATTTAAGTTTTGAAAACAGGTTTAAACAGCCAGTAGTTATTAAATTTATTACAAGTAAAATTCTTTTCAATCAATTCAACATGACATTTAATTAAATAAAATCAAATTATTTTAGATAACGGGATAATGGACAGAAACTGCCCAGAACCGCCGTGCAAAGTGACATACACATCAAAAAGATCAACGGAATGCATATCCCATCTCTGCATCCCACGCTTCAAGTGTAGAGGGCCCAAGATTTATTTTTTTGTTTGTGTTTCAGTCTTGCCAGACCAAGTTGTTATTGTTCAGAAAACATTACTTGATGTGGACATTAGTGTTAGTGTTTCCTGGTTTGACACCAGTAGGTTTAAAGGGATAGTTCACCCAACAATGAAACCCAAAAATTCTGTCATCATTTACTCACTCTCATATTGTTCCCATAAGACTTTTAATCAACTGTGAAACACAAATTAAGATGTTTTTTTAATAAAACCTGAGAGATTTCTGTCCCTCCACTGAATTGCCATTCCACTAAAAATTTGATGCTTCAAAAAGTTCATTAACACATTATAAAATAAATCCATATGAATAGATCAGTTTAATCCAAGTCTTCTTAAGAGACACGTTTGCTTTATATGATGATCAGATTTAATTTGGGCTTTTATTCACATATAAACAAATGAATAAATACCAAATAATAAATGCCAAATGAAAAAATGTAAAGGTAAATGTAATAAAGGAAGCTGAACAAAAGTTTTATCCATTTTGGAATGACATTAATGTATATAAGTGATAACAGAATTTTTATCTTTGGGTGAACTTTAAAGAGCTTGTGGAAAGCAGATTTTCTCTTGTGGAAATGTATGGAACAGTTCCAAATCCCTTTTCAGTGGAAAATGGGAATAAATATGCAGTTCTTGACTAGAATAAGCAGCAATGTGGACCAATGGTCAATGTCACTGACTTTCTGTTGTGTGACTATGCTTATGGTCATCTTGGTACTGACCTCTTGTGTTTATGTTTGTGCTCATCTTGTTCCTCTTTTTGTGCACTCATTGTACTCATCCGTTCTTTCAGATCTTCGTTCTCTCTCTTTAGCTCCTGAACCTCGCTGCTCTTCTCGTCCAGCTGTCTCTCTAGTGACTGTAAGCGATTTTGCTGCTTCAGATCCTGAGAAGGAGACAGGGAGAGAGAGTTGTGATGCACCCCTTGTGGCAGTATGAGTGTGTGTGTGTCTGTGTGTCTGTTTGAGTTGTGTGTGTACCTGCTGCAGGGCCATCATTTGTGTGTGTGTGTGTATTTCGTTCTGAAGGTCCTCGATCTGCTGCATGTGTCTCTGAGTGACCTGTCTCACCCACTCAGTGTGCTGCTGGGTCAGCTCTGCCTTCTGCTTGTCTATACACACACACACACACACACACACACACACGTACAGACACAGATAAAAGCCACATTAGATGAGACATGCTTACAAAGGTGGCTGTATGCACTGTCTTTAGTCCTGTCTTTAGTAGTCAATGCATGATCATTAATCAAAATTATATTATATTATATTATATTATATTATATTATTATTATATTAACACACACATTTTGTAACATTATAACTACTGTTCAAAAGTTTGGGGTCAGTAAGAGTTTTTTTTTTTATTTTGTTTTGTTTTTTTGGAAAGAAATTAATACTTTTGTTCAGCAAGGATGCATTAAATTGATCAAAAGTGACAGCATACACATTTATAATGCTGCAAAAGCTTTATATTTCAGATAAATGCTGTTATTTTGAACTTTCTATTCATCAAATAAAAATTGTACACAACTGTTTTCAACATTGGTAATAATAATAAATGTTTCTTGAGCAGCAGATAAATGAAGCCTTGGTAAGCACAAGAGACTTCTTTAAAAACAGTAAAAAAACTTTTGAACCAGTACTGTATATATATAGATATATATATAAATGGATGACTTTTCTACGTGTGTAAATCAAAGTTCTTTTAAAAATGAGAACCCTGGTTCTTAAAGGATAAGTTCACTTCAGAATTAAAATTTCCTGATAATTTAGTCACCTCCATGTCATCAAAGATGTTTATGTCTTTACTTAATCACGTTGGAAAGGTCTGAAGTACCGAGATTATAGATTCTCTCTAAGTAAGTTTTATACCAAGAATGTAACTTTGAGGTTTGCAAAAAACATTCTGTATGAGGTGTGACGGTTACCCAGCTGTAGTTTGTGCTGAGTGAGTAAGCGTTGTCTCTCCGATTGAAGTTCTTCATTGGCTTGTGTTTCCAGGGCCTGAAGAGCACGCTGGTGATTTAACCTCTCCACACGCAGCAACTCTTCTTCTCGTTCACGCCACCCCCACTTCTCCCTCTCCTCTTCCCTCTCTCCTGTAGCCTTTCCTTCTTCCTCATCCTCATCTTCCTCTTTTACCACCTACAATACACAGATACAAAGACAATACCAAATAACTAACATGAAGATTCTTTCCAATCGTGTGTGTGAGTGGTCTGTCCATTTAATATCAGTCAATGGGGTCCAAAACATCATTGGACCCCATTTATTTTCATTATACAGACCAAAAAACAAACAAAACCCTAGACATTTTTCAAAATATCCTCTTTTGTGTTCCAATGAGTGAAGAAATACACACAAGTTTGGAAAGACATTGAGGGCGAGTTATGATAATGATGATAATTCTATTATTAATCATGAGAATTTTTTTTTTTTAATATCCCCACAGCCCAAGTGTATACACACCTGTAACTGCTGCCTCATCAGTCTCTCCTTCTCCTGAATGGTGGAGTGAAGCTGAGATCTGAGCGAGCTGTTCATATCTCTTGTCTTTTGGATCTCCTGCTTCATTCGTTCCATCTCTCCATTACCGTAACGTCTCTCTCTCTCTCCTTCCAACTTCTCTGAGAGTGCTCTCCTCTCCTCCAACTACACAGAGAGATGGAAAAATAATGTGTGTGTATGTTGGGTCTCAGGAAACTAACATTGTGTGTTACCTGTGTCTGCAGTTCTTCTACTCTGTGTTGCCACTGTTGGTTCATCTTTCTGATCTCTTCTTCTCGTTCTCTCTTCAGTTCCACGATCTGATCAGAGAACTGCTTCTCAAACTGTAGCCTACACACACACACACGCATACATTCTAATAAATAAAACTGCACCCTCTATCATTGGTGTAGTCTTAACAAAATAGTGGTTTATTATATTTTTGAAGTCCTTGGCATGAAACTGTTTTAAAAACAACTGATCTATAGACAGTTCACTCTGTATTTTTCTCCTGCTCTGTCTCTCTCTCTCCCATACACAATGAGACATTGATGCCATTTTTACCTACCGTTGCTTCAGCGTGAGAGTGTCTCCACTCACTGCCATGTTTCTCTGATGGCATATATGTGCATATTGCTACAACTACACCACTGCTCTCTACCCTTTTTACACAGTGATATATACACAACAATTCAAACGTTTGGATTAAGTAAGATTTTTTTTTTTTTCAAAAGTGACAGTAAAGACTTTTGAAATTGTTACAAAAGATTTATATTTCAAATAAATGCTGTTCTTTTGACAGGATTATTAATTGAATTGTCATGAATTCTGTCCTTCATCTTCCATCTACTCGCAACCAGAGGTCGCCCTCCGATAAACACAGACACAGACACAGACTACATTTCCCAGAATCCCCGCACCTGTCACTGAGCGCTGCTCCAGCTGATACTCATTGTCTTAGCCATATTTAAGCCCAACACACACTTATTGTTGAGGTCTTGTTTAACCCATAGAGACATTTCCGAGCGTTCATACCCGTCTAGTCTGCCTGTTTCTTTGTCTGTTGATGTTTACCTGCCTGCCTTTTGACCTATTGCCTGGATTATTACGACGAGCCTGCCTGTTCCCTGCCATTACTGTTTGCTGTTTCATTGACCATTGCCTGTTTGACCACGTTTTTGAATAAAGCTCACAATTGGATCTCATCCACTGACTCGCCCCTCATTACATGAATAATCCTGAAAAATGTATCATGGTTTCCATAAAACACATAAATACATTTGTGATTGTCAAATTATATTGAAATAGTATTTAAAATTGTAATAATTTTGTAAAATATAGTTAGAGTTTAAAATAACAGTTTGATCTTGACTTTTGATCAAATAAATGCAAGCTTGGTCAGCTTAAGAGACTTCTTTCAAACCATAAAAAACTCTTACCGACCCCAAACATTTCCACTGTTATCCACTCAAATTACTGATGTCCAATTGCCAATAATTATTATAATTAGTTTTAGGTTCATAAAAAGATCTGAATAAATGAATTTTTATTAATTATTCACATAATAAAAATTAATCAATTAAATATTTTAAATAACTGAAATGATCTTTCTCTCCCCTCATGTCTCACTGTCGTTCAAACACACCTGATCCTCTCCTCTATACTGTGATTGGACTGTTGTAGAATGTCTCTCTCTTGCTGTAGAGCAGAAATCTCTGCCTGTAACACTTCCTTTTGTGCAGCAAACTCCTCCTGTGGGACACATAAAAAGAAAGGAGGAAAGGAATAGATGGATATATGGATGGAAGGATAGATCCATGGATTAAGGGTTGCTAGATTAGATTGGTTGCTAGGTGAATGTTGATGTCTTTCTTTCCTCTGGGCAGCACAGATTTGCTGAGATCAGCAGAACCTTGCGCTGCCACAAGGGAATTGCAGATCTGTGTGTGTGCTTGTGAGTACGTGTGATAGAGCTGTGCAGTAATGGAAAGGGACATCACTGACATTCTGTCCACATGTCAAATGGAAGTGTGTGTTGAGCAAACAGGAGCGAGAACCTGTATTTGTTGCATATTCCTGTGCATGTTTTCCAGTTCTTCTTTCACTTGTACACACTCAATGTCATATGCTGACTGCCGCTCCACCTCTGCACACTCCTTCTCTCTCTCTTTTGCCCTTTCCTTCTCCTCTTCTCTTTCTCTTTCCAGCGTTTGAATCACCTCTTCCAATTTCGCCATCTGCAAGCCAAGAAAACTCATATCAGGAAAGACCCATAAGAACCATATGAGCATGTAGAAACCACTCAGGTGTGATATAAAATTCATGTGAGCCATACAAAGAAAATCAACTTCTGATAGAATAGAGAAGAATAGAGTCTTTATCTAGAGCAACATGAGGTTGAGTGTCTTTCATGAGGGAACAAAATAGGGTTTGTTATAGGGTATTGTTCTGGTTCAGTAATAAGAATAAATTGCTTTCTCGCTACCCTGAATTATCAGTTATGTTGTCACAAATATAAATTTATTAAGACATCTTTTTTTTTCTGTGATTTGTAATTATCTTATACTGCCTTTTGTAACAATCTTATACTGCCATTAAAAAGTTGTGGTCAGTAAGATTTAATCTTTTTTTTTTTTTTTTTAAAGAAATAAATACTTTTATTCAGCAAGGACGTTATCATGAAATGCCAGGTATGAAGACAGCAATATATATAATATATATAACACAGGTTTATTTTGCATTGTTGCAGAAACAGGACAGGCAGGTAAGCAAACTTGATATAGAATTTGAGAATGAGAACAGAATAAACAGAATCTTTATTGTGTTACAGGTGGTGTTGGAGCTTGTTGATTCATGACAGGTAATGGTGGAAAGCACACACTTCTGTGGGAGATCGAAGGAGGTGAGGAAGAGGGATTACTGGAGTAACAGAGATTCAAGGAGCAGGTAGGAAATCAGAGAATCACAAGAGGTAAGCGTTTAGGTAAGTAGTACGTAGTCCTTGTCATCTGACGACAGGTGCAGTGAATGGCAGGTGCAGTGGAGTGAATACGGTATTGAGCAGGTAACTGCAGCTGGTAGGATACTGGGTTCAGTTGACGGATGATGGTGAAGGGGCCAATGAACCAAACACTTAATTTCTTGCAGGGTAGGCACAGCTTTATGTTCCTTATGGAGAGCCATACCTTCTCACCGGGTTGAAATGAAGGAGTGCTGGGCTGGCTTGGAGGCATTGGAGAAGGTAACGCTGTGATCAAGGGACCATTGGATTGGGCTGATAATCAATTTGGAGGTAACAAGGGATTCAGTGCATTCTGGGGAGTCGTTTGGATCATGGAGTTGAGAAAGAGTGTCAGCCTTCACATTCTTTGTGCCTGGACAATAGGAGATCTTGAAATCAAAACGAGTAAAGAAAAGTGCCCAATGGGCTTGACGGGGGTTCAGACATTTGGCATCTCTCAAATATTCAAGGTTATTGTCGCCTGTAAGAACAGTAAAGGGATGTCTGGTGCCCTTCCAGCTAATGTCTCTACTCATCGAGAGCCAGTTTGATAGCTAGGAGTTCAAGGTTGCCGATCTCATAGTTCCTCTCTGCTGGGGTGAGTTTCTTGGAGAAGGTAGCACATGGAGTCTGGCCTTTCTTGGGGAGATTGATGAGAGGACTGGTTAATGTGCTAAAGTTCTTGATGGAGTGATGGTAAAAAAAATTGGCAAAACATATTTGCAGTTCTTTTACTGAAGTTGGAATTGACCAGTTGTGTACTGCTTCTACCTTTCCATCGTCCATTTGAATTGTGCTGATGTTGTATCCAAGGAACTGCACTGAGGACTGATGGAACGTGCACTTCTAAGCCTTCAGGTAGAGATGGAATTCAGCCCAACGATGGTTTCTGATAAGCGGTTGAAGGTTTCTTGGGCATTCGGCCTCTTCAGTGTGGCAAAGTAGTTTAAATCCAATTTACTTTTATCTGAATCTATTTTATCACAACCTTGATTTTATTTTGAATGCCAATTGATTATTGGTCATTTGTATAATAGTTTTACTACACATCTGATTATTCTATTTAACTCTTTATTCTTATTGTACTCGTTCATTCAGGAGGAATTTCACTGACTGCTGATCAATGGGGCTTTCGATACAGGTAGAGATGACAGATGGACCCACACTGAAGCGCAAATGATTACGGCTGAGTACCACCTGGTAATGGATTTCTGTGGGCTTTCGTTGTAATTGAGTTCTCAGCAGAGTTCTCCTGAAATTAAGTTACTGTTTGACCCAAATTCGAGGAGGATGAGTACTCGATGGGTGACTCGAATGGAGAGTTGGATAAATTGCTCGAGGCTCATGGTATCATGGTATGCAGAAAGATGCATCCAGGTGATAGCATTTGGACTGAATCAGTGATGATCGATTCATCTTTAGATTTTCGGAAAAGCTTTAGCCTCTTGAACAGCATAGTTCATAGCAGCAGCAGCATAGCAGCGGGCACCGGTCAGTCTGACTTTTATAAAGGGACCTTTTGCACCTTTGGTCCCTGTGTCGATGCTAAACAGATCAGCCTCCAAATTCCCCCACACAAGGCCCAAATGCTTGTGTGGCCAGTTGACCACCAATACACACACACACACAGAGACTTTCTCTGCATTTAACATTAAAATATGAATATTCCCAAGTGTTTTTCCCAGAGTGTATGCATGTCTCCATATTAAATAAGCTTAGTTACGACTGTTAGTTGTGTTAATTTTACTCTAAATGTTTATATTCAAGTGTAAGAATGTATCTCTGCTTTAAGGCCTTCCACACATACACTTCTTGGATTCAAAATGTTCCTCTACGAATGTCTTAATCAGATATAGATGTTATGTCATGATAAAATGCATTATACTATTTTAAAAGTACTTTGGAGGAAAAAGTACTCAGATCTGACACTTCATATACTGTATCATGCAAATTAGGTCATAAACAGAGACAAAAGAAACTTCTCCCGCTAAAAGTTCATGCTTGCCATTGGTCAGCATGCCTAAAAGTAGGTGGGCACGGAGTTGACTTTATAACACTTTGAAACTGGCTCATCTGGGCTCAGTCATCTTTATCATTGGACGAGACACATTCTTCTTCTCTTATTTTCCAGCAATTCTGCTTGCAAGTTAACTCCGTTTGAAATTCCCGCTGAAGACTCAACCTCAGAAAGACTCCAATTGGATGCTCTAGCTCAAACTCACTGAAATTTTGCGAAATGCATTCACCACAGCACAGCACAGCACAAATTATTAATGCAAGTATAGAATCATTCTTTCTATGCATTTTAAGCTTACATCACCTGAAGTGATTTTGTTGCTGGTTCTCAAAGGTTTAAATGCTTGTAATTTCTCTTTCTTTGCTTAGATTTAGTTGTATGTATTTGTATACTCATGTATTAAATCCATTGTATTCACGCTTGATTGTCTCTATTAATGCTCATAAATGAACCAAGTGACTTTAACGTTTAGATTTCGCTAGCTAAATGCTTTTGTAAGTACTAGGATTGGAAAATTCTTCTTGGCCAGAAGAATAACCTCCTTTTTAAGATTTGATCAACGATTGGATGATAAGATTTGGTGGACAAAACAGACCAGTCTTTTTAAAATTAATTTTAAAACTAGAACCAATTTTAGACCATCATGGTTGATGTATATTCATAATTGATCATAGCGCGTTATGATTTAATTATATATATATATTTCACCCATTTGACCAAATTCGCTACAGTGGCTTCCCAAACACATCCCGGAAATGGGCCACGAAACTGTCCAGAGATTGTGCAACTAGACCGGCTTGCTGCCAAACTGTCTCTGCCCATTGGAGCACTCGCCATGTCAGCAAAGAAATTGCAAAGGATTTCTTGGCATACGTGGTGGGTAAGCGATGAGGCTGCATCTCTGGGGCCAATAAACACTGAAGCAGAAATCCTTTGTAGTCCTTCACCGAGCAAGAGTAGTACGCTGGGTTGGCCATGGGACTGGCAGCGTACACAAGAGGAGAAGAAGTGTTGGGTGTGGTGACTGTTGATGTGGAAGTGGTGGTGGTGGTGAGAACATGGCAAATAGAATCCACAAGCTCTTGATAAGGATCTGATGAACTCATGCTGCAATTGGAGTAGGTCTGGGGCCATATTCACAAAACATATTAAGGCAAAGAGTAGCTCCTAACTTGATATAGGAGAAACTAATGGCTATGTATGAAAATAATGGCTGTGTCAGTCCTAATTTTAGGACCCTTCAATTTTTGCTCTAAAAGTATTTCACAAAGGAATTTACCACTAAAACCAGCTCCTAAATCTGTGAAAAGTTAGGGATGGTCAAGAGGACTCCTAAGTCACTAAGAGCAAATCACAAACTAAAATGGCTGTTGCTGGCAATCCACCTCAGCAATCAGCTTAAAAACACTTTACACCATTGAGGGAATAGTTGATAGAGCCTTGGGTGCTAAGCCTTTTCTTCATAAATGCAATAAGTATTTTGATTTACAAATTTTAATCTGAGATGGCTTAACATTACGGGAAAAATGCATTGAATGATGGCGAATACAACACTGCTTGATAATAATGTCTTATCGTTAGCACTGATAGCCTTGTGGCAGCTTGGGTGACCTGAGTTTGAGTTCCATCTTGCGTTCCCCAAGGCTATCAGAACTCCTTTTGGAAACACTGCTCCAGATGTGTGTGCTGATTGAGGACAGGTGCAGGTGCTCAGTACTCAGGTGATAGTAATTGTTGTGAGGGAGTGACAGTGGAGCCTGGTGTATCCTTGACAGATGCATGTAATTGATCAATATTACAAAGTATTTTTATTAGGGATGTCAATTTACACAAATTCTCAAATCAATTAATTGATAAATATTGATTAATCGTTAGCCTTAATACTGAAATATGCGTCTATTGCAGTGGCATATATTTGAGAGCAAATGCTGCTCAAAACAGCATGTTCCTCACCAAGTGAATAAGAAGTGTTTTTAGTCTCAGTGGTTCCTAACCACATTCCTGGAGGCACACCAACACTGCACATTTTGAATATCTCCTTTGTCTGACACACCCATTTTAGATCTTTGAGTCACTACTAATGAGCTGATAACCTTAATCAGGTGTGCCCAACAAACCATACCGGCGTGATGAAAAATGCGATCTTGTTGATAAATACCAACCACATTTTGATAATAACATTAGGTGTCACAGAAATTGAGTCATCTGTGTTTAGCAGTTCTCAGCTTGTGGGACATCCCATTTTTCCCGATAGGATTGGAAAATCGACAGCAGGTCCAACTAAAGAGAACTGCCAGTTAAACAATGTTGAAGCAATTGAAACAGAAGGACTTAAACAATCAGCAGTTTTTTTTTTTTTAGATACAAGAGTTGTATGATTATTCTGTTTGAATCACAGCAAAGAGAACTTACTTGATTTATAATAAAACAATTGCTCATGAGGATATTTGCTCATGAGGACATTAATGTCAGCAATTCAGCAGTACTGTCACACTGTGTGTTCTTCATTCTCAGAATTTTGCCAAGTGACAGCATGGTGCACAGTGTGAATTAGATTACTTTGCCTTTCAGTCCTGTTAATTTGCTCACAAAGTTACCATTTCTGAAATGGCTTTCAGGGTTCATAAATCATTTTGCAGGTGCTATTTAATCTGCATTGGTACCACCCTTTATTTTGCAGTCTTTTGAAGGCACACCACAAATCACATATTCATTAAGAGAAAACTGAAAAATGCACAATACATTCTAAAGTATACTGTGTTAGTATAACTACTTCTAAGGATCAGTATTTTTGTACGTCCTTAGTATACAGATTTTTTTTGTTGCTTGAGAAGCCCTTAATTAGGGTCCAAGCACCGAAGGAGCGTAGGTACCTATTGTAACCATTAGTGTTCTTCTATAAAAATTTAAATTGCTAGTGTGGCCTCTGAATGAATGCTAACACATCCCGGGATCGATTCTGTGATGGGGACCTAGTAACATTACTGGGATCAGTCAACACACTCTGAGTGAACAAAGGCAGGACCAATGCCATATGGGGTGTATCGTAGTGATGACGCTGAAGCTGATATTGTTCCCTTAGTTAAACAATATGCAACACAGTAGTTTATGATCAAATGTACAAACGTGTTTTCTCTCGAAAGAGAAATTGCAGATCATTAGCAAATTTAAGACGCTGCTGGAGACATTACAAGTCATATCCTGATGTCTTTACGGGATGTATGAATGCACACACAAATTCCAGATAATTACTGGCAGTGTGAATGAACCATATTAAATAATCCCGGGGAAAAACCCTGGGACACAGTATCAGTGTATTTTCCGAAATCTCTGTGTGAAAGGGACTTATGGCAGCCCATAGAACCATATGGTAAAAGTTGTGAAATTTGGTACACATTCTGAATGTTAGCCAAAGCAATTTTGAAGTCTCTCAATCAAACTCAGCTCAATCCCTCTAGCACCACCAACTGGTCAAAGTTGCACTCCTGATTATGCTAATAACTTTTGAACCATAAGGGCTAGAAGGGCTTCTTTTCCTGATTCCTTGGCTCAAGACGCTTCAGTTGCATCCTGTGACATAATTTTCCGCCATTTTGAATTTCACTGTAAAACCTTTTTCAAACTCCTACACCGTTTGTCTAATTTTCAGGAAAATTAAACTAGATCATCTTCACACCATGCCGACAAAAGCACATGGAATTCAAGTTTATTAGTCAAACTGTTCAAAAATATATAGCTCACAAACAAATATCGCATAGAGCATCCAAAAGTGAACATGAGGCTATATCTCCGAAATGCTTTTAACTTGGTTATGATAACCATGACCTGAAGGTACCCTCAGAGTTTTAGCACAGTGCCACCCAGTGGAAGCTGTCCAATAGAGGGTGCAAGGGCACCACCCTCCTTGAACCACACACACGCGATGGAGAAATCACCCACAGGAGCAGGTCTGTTTAACAGTTTAGCCAATTGCTGATTCACAAATTAAAGGATTAGTTCACTTCTGAATTAAAGTTTCCTGATAATTTACTCACCCCCATGTCATCCAAGATGTTCATGTCTTTCTTTCTTCAGTCGAAACGAAATTAAGGTTTTGAGGAAAACATTCCAGGGGTTTTCACTGTATAGTGGACTTCAGTGGGGCTCAGTGGGTGGAAGGTCCAAACTGCAGTTTCAGTGCAGCTTCAAAGGATTCTACACGATCCCAGACGAGCAATAAGGGTCTTATCTAGGGAAACAATCTGTAATTTTCTAAAAAAAAAAAAAAAAATGTAACAATTATATACGTTTTAACCTCAAATGCTCGTCTTGCACTAGATCTCTTCTTCTTCTTCTTGTAGAATTCCGGCAGTATAGACGCTGCTAAGTATATTACAGCCTTCCACAGGTCAAAGTTTGGTGATAAGTGGTGCCTGGTTTCCTCCAGTCATGATGCTTGCTATTCAGGCCAAAGAGTTAAATCTTTGATTCATCAGACCAGAGAATTTTGTTTCTCATTTTCCGAGAGTCCTTCAGGTGCCTTTTGGCAAACACCAAATGGGCTGTCATGTGCCTTTTACCGAGGAGTGGCTTTCATCTGGCCACTCAACCATACAGGCCGATTGGTGGAGTGCTGCAGAGATAGTTCTCCTCTCTCCACAGAGAAACTCTGGAGCTCTGTCAGAGTGACCGTCGGGTTCTTGGTCACCTCCCTGTCTAAGCCCAATTGCTCAATTTGGCCGGGCGGCCTGCTCTAGGAAGAGTCCTTGGTGGTTCCATACTTCTTCCATTTATGGATGATGGAGGCCACTGTGCTCATTGGGACATTAAATACTGCAGAATTTTTTCTGTACCCTTCCCCAGATCTGTGCCTTGATACAATCTTGTCTCAGAGGTCTACAAACAATTCCTTGGACTACATGGCTTGGTTTGTGCTCTGACATTCACTGTTAACAGTGGGACCTTATATAGACAGGTGTGTGCCTTTCCAAATCATGTCCAATGACCCTAAACTCTTTCTTTTGCTCTGCATTAATCAAGGTGATATAAGATTTAGTGATATATCTATCAGACCTTTTAATACTAGTTTACAAAAAACATTGCATGACCGGCAATCAAATGAAATGATTAAAAAATTATACCTTACAGATACAAATTAGTTAGCTAGCTAGATTATGTTGACAATGATGCATAATAGTGATGGGTAGAGGAATAGGGGAGAAGAGGAAGGTCAAACTGTTTGGGAAAGTAACTAAGGGAAATTTCATAATATCCCATCTGTGAGGGCAAATGTTGGCTGTTCACCTGTCAGCCATCAGTATAGCATAGTAATAGTAAACCACTTTTTAAGGGCTACACCATTGGTTAGTAGATCAGTTTAGTAGATCAGTTTAGTAGATTGTTTTATACACTCAAACGTAAGGACCTTGTATAAGGTATGTAAAATGTCACAGGATGTCTGGGAAGATGATGTAACATCAAAGGCACAATGAAGCATTGATTTATTGAAACAAACAAACAGTCAGGCATCCTAGCATTGGATTGTCCATTGTGAGATTTGAACCTACAACCTTTTGGTAACCAACTTAGATCATTAGTCTCTAAGATACCACAACTACAATTCAGACATTTGACATGGCTTGACAAATGGCTTTCTGACATAGTAGGAATTTGAGGCTTGCTTTGCAGCAAGACAGCACTGAAACAACACTCTCATTCCTAGCTATCGCTTATTAATTGTACTACTTCGTTATGATAACCCAGTTTCAAGCCTGCTGGCAGAGTAGATGAAGCATTAGATGAAGACCTCTGCCTTGGGCACTACAAATGTTCATTTTGTTTTCTCATTTATCATGGTCATATGGAGAGCTCTGGGCCTGTTAGTCTGTTTCTGTGTATTTAAGCAGAAGAACTGAGCCTGTTCCCTTTGCCTGAGCCGCTTCGAAAGAGCTTGATATGTATATAGTTCAAGTTATTTGTGCTGACCTGATTCATTAGTAGGTCAGCAATGTTATGCAAACATATCTAAGACTGTTTGGTTTTTGAGAGGATAAGAAAATTACTATTCTTTTTTCTGTGTGTTATTCTTTGTGATGACTTACCTCTGTATTGGACAGCTGTAGTTGTTTGTGTAGCTCTTCTCTCTCTGTCTCTAAACCCTTTCTCTCTTCTTCTCCAGTTTTCATCTGCTCCTCAGCCTGTACTCAAACCAACATAATAAAAACAATTATCTCTTTTTTTCAATTTTAACAAAAATATCAGATCATGCACCAGATCTTTTTAATACTACTTTTATTAGTTACTTGTTCTGTAGTGAAGCTGTCAGTGAGGACATGTGAGTCCACTCACCATGTTAGTCATTTACATTTATGCATTTGGTAGATGCTTTCCTCCAAAATGACTATCATTGCATTTAAGGTATACATTTTTCTCATGCAATCACTGGGAACTGAAACCAAGAACTTGGTGTTGCAAGATTCATGCACAACTGTATCAGCTACAGAAACACTTGTACACTTTTATGAACTTTATAGAAACACTTTCTTTTAACAAAATAATTATATATAAATAGTTATAATTTAATATTACATGACCATTTTCCACTTTCTCTTAGAGTTCTCCCAAAATGAACCAAATTTATTTCATGACATTCTGAGCTGAATGTTGCTCTTTTCCATACAACAAAAGTGTTTAGCAAAAAAACAACAAAATTCAGTTTGCTTCAGATAACTCAGAATATTGTGCATGCGTTGTATGTATTTTTCACGTTTTTATTGTGCTATTTTGTTCTTTTGGAAACTTGAAAGCCCCTGGTTCTCATCCACTTTAATTACATGAAAAAGTTTTATTTTTGAGTCAACTAAACCTTTAAATATAAGATGTTTTCAATTTCTGTACCTGCTGACTCTTTATGCAATTGATTTGTTATGATATGATGGCTAATCTCTGTTCATAAGGGTGGGCCAAGTTTTTGAATGCTGAATATGCGTCATATGTTAATGTGGTTCTGATTTTGAAATGACCCATTTTTGCAGCTTAGTTTCCATAATTGAACTGAATGGACTGGGTTTGGAGCTTTGCATTATGAATAATGCTGTATGTCTTTATACACAACAACAAAGGAGTTTTTTTTATGTCCCATGTAACCGTAAAGCCACACTAGTACAGATAAGTAAAAAGACAGATTAGTGTATGTTGGTTATTTATTCTCTTAAGACAATCTTAAAATCCTATAGTCAATCTTTAAATCAACCTTTTATTGGAAAAATTAATGTAAACATTTTGGCTATTTAAATATTGGCATACATATTGCCAAGCAATATAAAAATTAACATCAAATTGAGAATCAAATCAAAAGAGGAATCAAATCATAAAGTCAGTAGTGATAGCCAGCACTTTTAGCAACAGGATCAAATGAGAAGGTATGAAATTATTTGCAAAGCTAATGCATCTGCGTCAACATTTTTGTGATGAAAAGTTTCCATGATAACAGCAGCTGAAACCTGTTGTTGTACCTGCTGTGTCTTCTTCTTCTCTGCATCCAACATCGCATGCGTATGCCGTAGCTCACTGGCATGTTTGCGTATCACTTCTTCCAGTGCTTTCCGAAGCTGTTCTTTCAGCCTTACTTTCTCTTCTTCCATTTTCTGCTGAACCTGCTTCTTCTCTTCTTCCAGCTCCTGTCTGTCATTCTTTCTTTCATTCTCCACCTCCTGCTGAAGGCGTCTGATCTCCTCAGTGTGAGCACGCTGCAGCTCCAGACGCATAGAGGATAGAGCATCTGCATGCTGAAACCCACACATAACTCTTAATGATATAAAACTGTAATCCTGTAGTTTCAAAAGAACACTACATCGTTCAGCTTCTGACTTGTCAGTTTTGATGTTTTAAGATCTTCTAAAGGCTTGGTTGCTCTTGATGTGCATACAAACTAACGCTTTTAAAACAACATTTAAAGTGTGTTTAATGGAGAGCCTGTAGAGTAGATTTACAGTGTTTAAACTCTTCTTATGTATGTTTATTTCCTATTTTTTAGCCATGTGTGCGGGGCCTGTAAGGTAGTGAAAACCTGAAGGGGACGACTCATTTGAGCTATTTATGGAAACGTTTGTGCAAATGTATGTGTTGGTTTTATCCATCCTATTTATTGTACTTAATGATTTTTTTAACTCTTGTTTTTAATAGTGATTTTATTTATTGAATAGAAAGCATGATGCAAGAGCTTATTTTTTTTTTAAATGGTATTCTCCAATTAGTAAGAGTGGGAAAATGTGTGTATTTAAGGCTACCTTCTTTAGTAGAAGGGACGGAAAGCAGATGGATTGTTTTTTGAGCATGAGAAACAATGGGTTATTGTTAGCGCTGCTTGAGCGCAGAAAAACTCTCGCCTTAATTGTTGTAGAAGGGAGTTGGTGCAGTTTTAGTACCAGTACAGTGTTCATTTTTAGACTGTGTTTGTGTTAATAACCTTTGTGTTAATTATGCTCTTAACACTATTTATTTGCACATTTTCCACATCTACTTTAAAAAACATTGTATTGGATGCCAATATCTTGGCGTGATCTTAATGTTTTTTTCAGACATTGAATTGTAAATGTGTCATTTATTAGTTTCTGGACAAAACAATTATTTTCTTATGGGTTAGAAACTTAATAGTGGTGGTGCGTTCCTACTGGACAGTCTTGCTTACTATGACTTGATCACCGACGGTTAACCAAAAGGCTCTACAACGAGTCTTAGTTTCCACAGTTATGACAGTGTTGGTTATCATTTTAGTACTTCATCTTACTTCAGTTAGTTTCCAAGGCAATATTTCAAAATTTTCATCTAATACTTACAGTGGGTAGAACAAGTATTTGATACACAGACCTGTTGGTTTTTCTTTAAGAAGCCCTCCTGTTCTCCACTCATTACCTGTATTAACTGCACCTGTTTGAACTCGTTACCTGCATAAAAGACACCTGTCCACACACTCAATCAAACAGACTCCAACCTCTCCACAATGGCCAAGACCAGAGAGTTGTGTAAGGACATCAGGGATAAAATTGTAGACCTGCACAAGGCTGGGATGGGTTACAGGACAATATACAAGCAGCTTGGTGAGAAGGCAACAACTGTTGGCGCAATTATTAGAAAATGGAAGAAGTTCAAGATAACGGTCAATCTCCCTCGGTCTGGGGCACCATGCAAGATCTCACCTCGTGGGGCATCAATGATCATGAGGAAGGTGAGGGATCAGCCCAGAACTACACGGCAGGACCTGGTCAATGACCTGAAGAGAGCTGCGACCACAGTCTCAAAGAAAACCATTAGTAACACACTACGCCGTCATGGATTAAAATCCTGCAGCGCACACAAGGTCCCCCTGCTCAAGCCAGCGCATGTCCAGCCCCGACTGAAGTTTGCCAATGACAATCTGGATGATTTAGAGGTGGAATGGGAGAAGGTCATGTGGTCTGATGAGACAAAAATAGAGTTTTTTGGTCTAAACTCCACTCGCCGTGTTTGGAGGAAGAAGGACGAGTACAACCCCAAGAACATCCTCCCAACTGTGCAGCATGGAGGTGGAAACATCATTCTTTGGGGATGCTTTTCTGAAAAGGGGACAGGACGACTGCACCGTATTGAGGGGAGGATGGATGGGGCCATGTATCGCGAGATCTTGGCCAACAACCTCCTTCTCTCAGTAAGAGCATTGAAGATGGGTCGTGGCTGGGTCTTCCAGCATGACAACAACCCGAAACACACAGCCAGGGCAACTAAGGAGAGGCTCTGTAAGAAGCATCTCAAGGTCCTGGAGTGGCCTAGCCAGTCTCCAGACCTGATCCCAATAGATCATCTTTGGAGGGAGCTGAAAGTCCGTATTGCCCGGCGACAGCCCCAAAACCTGAAGGATCTGAGGAAGGTCTATATGGAGGAGTGGGCCAAAATTACTTAAAAATCATACAATGAGATTTTCTGGATTTTTGTTTTAGATTCCGTCACTCACATCTGAAGAGTACCTATGATAAAAATTACAGACTTCTACATGCTTTGTAAGTGGGCAAACCTGCAAAATCGGCAGTGTATCAAATACTTGTTCTCCCCACTGTATATATTTTTTTCTATTTCTGAAAATGATTAAATACAATTTTTAATCCACAAACTCAAACTCTTAAATACAATCTTTCCAACATGACTTGAATGCACCATTAAAAGTGTGTGGGTATGGCTTGCCTGTTTGAGCATGCGGGCGTGGTCATTAGATCGGCCACTGTTCTGAAGCTCCAGCTCTTTGTTTCTAATGTTGAGACGACTGAGTTGAGACCTCAGCTCTTCCACTTCAGCAGAGAACCTCACCTGAGATGAACTCTGACTCATTAACTCCTCTGCAGAGATGAGAAAGATGATGAACAGATCAAAAAGAAGCAGAACAATCAGTGAACAAGCTTGTAATCCCAACAGTCATATGACAAAAACAATAATTTCAACAAAGATGTAAAACTCAACTATTACTAGAACAATTAACATCAAACAGACTGTAAATGATGGTTGCTGACTGCAAACTATCATCTTATTTATTACTGAAATGCAATAGACGTATTTTATGATAATTAAGGCAGTTAATGATACATATTGCAATTAATTATATATAAAATAATACATTAAACATTGTGTATTTAATCATGCCACATAATCCCATATTTAAATTCTGAAAAGGGCATTTCCCTACCCTCAGAGTAATTCAAGCTTGAAGTACACAATTAGTTTCGTGAGAAGCAGACAGACATAGCGCAGTGAAATGGAACAGAATGTTTAGAACTAGAGACACATTTTTCAAATTTGAACTGCTTTGAACTGCTGAAAAAAAGAGATATGACGCAACAGGTTAAGACGTCCATGACACGTCTACAAAGACCAACAATTATTTAAAAAAAATACCACTGACACAACACTGAAAATGCATCTTGTGTAAATGTCCGCTAAGTCCCCCTTGGACAGACAGACAAACTCAAATGCAAAATGAATGTCTGTGGACTGTAAGCTTCTGTTGAATGATATGGAAAAAAATAAACCAATAGATATACTGACTTTCTAAAGCAACTTTTTATATTGTCTATTTCATGATTTACTAGGCTGTCTTTAAAATATCTTTATTTAGCAGCAGCAAATATTGAATTAAGTAATTAATTTGATTAATTATTCAGTATATATGATTTGACTTTCTAATTTGTCCTGTGCATGTGTACCTGACTTGGTCTGTAGTTCATTCTCTTGCAATAATAAGCGTTCTTTGGCAACAGTTAACTCCTCCTCTGCTTTCTTGGCCACACCCTCAGCCTCAGCCACTCGGCGACGCCCATCCTCCAACTGCTCCTCCAGGTCCTGAAAGAGAAATGAATTACTGAATAAGCATAACTAATACAATTGCTCATAATTAGATTTAAGTACTTCTTTCAATGTATAACTTGATCTTTTTGTGATATGGACATGATTGATACTTCAAATCATGAGGCTCGTTGAAAAAAATATATATATATATTAAACATTCTTAAGAATAAAATTATTCTTTAACTGCTATTGTTTTTAAACTTAAAGGTGCAATATGTAGTTTTTCGTCTGCTAGAGGTCGCCTAGTCAAAACAATGCCGTAACTTGATGACGCCAAGTTTGAGCGAGGAATCTTGTGACATGTGGTCTTCAAGAATCGGGATGTGATTCGGGCAGAAATCATGTTCACGGATGAGATTATTAACATTACTGTAGTTGTAGTACTCTAAGTGACACCAATGTTTGATATAAACAATGAGCAGTCATGATTATGCATGATGTGACTTTTTGAAGAACTCTACAAAAACAATTTTATAATTCTGACATAACTTCAGAACCATTCAGCTCTTTAAAGACCGAGTACAAATGAATGCAACAGACTGCTCAATCTTGAGACAGGCTCTTTAAAAACAACTATTTAAAAGTACATGCCACATTACAAAACACGACTCAGATTACTGGACTCCTGTAAAGGCAGTCACAATGAAAAAAGTGTGCACACTTATAATTATTATGGTAATGCATTATTGTAATTTAATTAAGTTGATCAGCAAGTCTTCGGGTAAAATCGCAATAAAATTACTAAGATAACACCAAAGTTTGTTATTTTCTTCTTAAGAAAATAGTTCTTAACAATGTTCTTAATAAAATATTTGAGAATTCAAGAATCGCACTTAGGAATAATCTTATGAACCTCTTCGAATTTATATGATTATCTTAGAACTTTCTTAACTTCTTTCTTAAAAGGATATGTGTGACTCTGGTCCCAGAACATCACTTCTGGCTAGGTATATTAACTAGGAGCAGTAAGCAACTAAATACCCAGAACAGCCTAGCAACCACGGTCACCGTGATTTTACCAAGTAAGACATGTTCCTGGATCAACATATTTTTTTGATCCCAGAACAACATTACTGTCAGAAAATTTAGTCAAATTAATTAAAAAATTTAAGCCTATCCCTACTCATAACTTTCATTCATTCATTTATAAACTTTAAACTTTTCTCTCAGATCTAATTGGTTGATTGGAATGCTGTTCCAGGATCAACAATGATGGTGATCCAGGAACATGATGTACTTGGTGTCGTCATGTTCACCAACCACGTAGCAATACATTAAAAAACACTCTGAACAGCAACAACCTAACATAATACCACCATAATACCACTCACATCTTCTTATGAAACTAGAAAATCTAGTTGTCTGTTATCCTCCTGGATCCTTATATTGGATCCAAAAGCAGAGATGAACAACCAAAACTGCATCATCTGTCAGGCCCATGAAGTCCAAGATGACTTTAATCAGTAAATTCTGACCATCCCATGAACACTTTGATTACATCACAGCAGCTGCTCGGAGTTTGCAGATCTGAGGTGCCTCCGATTAATTTTCTGTGAAGGATGTTGAGCCAAAGCAGAGAGGAGAGGGTGTTACTCATCTCACTCTGTCTGGCATTTTTAGGCACGTCTAATGCGCATTAGCCGCAGCGTATGCAAAAAGCTGCATCAGAGATGGCAGTGACAATGTTGCATGCCAAGCAACTCTTACTTATTTATTCACATGGGTGTTTACTGTTTAAATAAAAAACTGTAACAACTTACTTTTGTGTCCCACATAGCCTTTGTTATTTTTATTTTCTGCAGGTTCTGAGCAGACTTTTCTGTAGAAAAAAATGGCTGCAGATCTGTGGGGTATTGTAACAGACTGTTTAAGTCGGGTATGCCATCTGTTTCTGCACAGCTGTGTGTCTGAGTGACGGTAATTGTGGGTGTTTGTCTGATCCCTCTAATCTCTGTCTCAATTAGATTCGGAAGTGTCAGTCACAGCGGTAATTACTGCCCCCTTACAATGAGACGAACACCCCGCTGAAAGGTCAGTTACACATGGCCACTCAACTGAATTTATGTGAACTGGCTTATAAAGCAATACTGGTTTATGTGTACACAAAGATTTTTTTTTTTTTTAATTATTTATATCTATAAAAATGTCACTAGATAGTGATAGTTACTCAACAGCCTGATAAATTTAAAAAACCTAAAATACTATAACTAAAATTACTCTCACTTTTGGCTGGTCCCATTAGGAGTCTCCACAGCACACAGCTGCATCATACGCCTATTTATTTGGCATGTGTTTTACGCAGGAAAACTAAATAAAAACTACATATATTAAAAGCTGCAACTAATGGTCATATATTAAAAACTAACAAAAACTCAATTGGTTTTAAATTAATTAAAATAATCAATTAATAATAATAATGAATAAATTAATGATAATACAAATATGATGATAACCATGATATAATAACCGTGACTAGAACTAGTACTTCAAAAAAAGCTGACTAAAGAAAATACCTGTCATTCTTTATACTCTAGTACTTTACTTAGTAGTAAAACACTTCCAACGTTAAAGAAAAAACAATTTCGATGAAATTATGAACTGCACTTATACAGTATTTATTAATCTTTGTTAATGTTAATTTCAACATTTACTAATACATTATTAAAATCTTCTTAACATTAGTTAATGCTCTGTGAACAAACATGAACAAACAATGAACAACTGTATTTTCATTAACTAACATTAACGAAGATTAGTACGTACAGTAACAAATGTATTGCTCATGGTTAGTTCATGTTTGTTAATACATTAACTAATGTTTAACTAATGAACCTTGTTGTAAAGTGTTACCACAATTTCTTTAAAAATACAATAAAAATAATTCTTAATACCCCCAAAGTAAAAACAAAGTAAAAAGCAAAAACATACAAAGATAAAACGTAAGCATTTAGTAGTACTTCCCTAAATCTTACCCCATACCTAAACTGAAATGCTAACAACTACTAACTATTTATAAGTCGTAAATTAAGAGTTTATTGAGGCAAAAGTTGTAGTTAATAGTGAATATGTGTTACCCACAAAATGTCAGTTCATAGGTGGTAAGAAATATTTAAGAGTGTTGGATTGTCTCAATTCATCTGGCATGGGCAGATGTGGCAAAAAGGGAATTTTTGACCCTGTGTTTGGGTGTTCATGTGTACCTCTACTCTCTCCTGAAGTTTGCTGCAGTGTCTGTTGCTCTCATTCAACCTCTGTTCTCGAACCTCCAAGTCTGTCTCTGCTTTTCTCAGCCTCTGCTGAAGTGTTGCATTCTGGGACTTGCGGTTTTCTTGCTCTCTCTGGTGCCACTGGTTGATGTGTTCATTAAGGCTCTGTTGTAGTGTCTTCTTGGCAGCTTCCTGCTCCTCCCTCCTCTCTTCTTCCCTGTCCTTCACTCTCTTCTTCCACTCCTCCACATCTCTCTTCCATTCCTTCTCCGCTTTCTCCTTCTCCTCCCTCAGAGCCTGTAGTTCCTTTCTCACCGTTTTCAACCTTTCCTCACACTCATCCTCCACTCTTTTTCTCTCCTGTGACTCTCTATTCCTCTCTTCTGTCTCTCTATTTCTCTCCTCGATCTCTCTCTTCCTCTCCTCCTCTACTCTCTGCATCTTCTCCTCCTCCTCTTTCTTTCTCTCTTCATCTCTGGCTCTGCGTAGCTCTTGGCACTCGTTCTCTAAGCGCTTGTTTTCTTCTTGTGTTTGTTGCAGTAATTTGTGTTGGTTGTCTCTATCTGTCTGCAGATTCTGGTAGTCTCTGCGCAGATCTGATGTCTCTTGGGTTAGCACAGCTATGCGCTCCGCATTCTCTATTTCAGCCCTCTGTCCACGCTCCTCCACCTGAAACGGATACACATTTCAGTGATTCTGTCCACGTTGTATTTAATATACTTATAACGAATCCATATACAGAAGACATGTTTGACCACTTATATTTTTACTTCCTCTACGGTGGCCTGCAGCTCTAGAAGGCGTGTTCTCAGGATAGATGCTGACTCCTCCTCTTCCTCATCCTGACCTGTGGTTGGCTGGAGGCTGCCCTGTGTCTCCGTGGCAACACGGCGTAACGATTGCAGAGTTGCCTCTTGCTCCTCATTCTTAGTGTTTAAAGAATATATGACCTATACAAAAACCACACAGCCATAAATATTATTAAGACACAGTTGTAATGGCAGGATAACACAGAAAAAAAAAGATCCACACTGTGGATTGCAATGCCTGTATTCCAGGTGTACAGCGCTAAGCTAACAGTCTTGTTCTCACTGATGAAATCTTCCACCTCTCTGATCCAATCAGTTGTTGAGCTGCAATTTATCAACGTGTGTGTGTGTTTACACTGTGCAGATGTCTGTTCTAACCTTCAATGAGTGCTTGCAATTGGTTGTGCACAGCTGTTCGAATATATTTGGCACTGTGACATTGGAGTCCCATGGCATTTCCCAAACATTAGAGGCACTAATCCAAAGATTTTGTTTGTTTGTTTGTTTTTTGTGAGAATGTCTAGATGTTAGATAAACTATAATCATAAAAAAATAAAACAGCATAAAAAGTAACCAGTTTTAAACACACACAAGATCTCTGCATCACTCCTTTAAATTGAGGATTTTAAGAGCACCTCAGAGGTCTTGACTTTATCCAACAATGTCACGATTTTGACACAAACTGTTGAACTGATTTTTAATCTATTGTAGTAACAAAACTACAATTCCCACTTCCATTCAGTGTCTCAAAAAATATTTTGTGCATAACCTTGTGATTTTTTCAGGATTACAAAAAGAAGCATAATTTGAGTAAATAATTTAATTACATTTACTATATTTTTACAAATAGTGTGATGACTGCATTCTTGAATCTAAATCATTCAATCCGTAATTGTAAGAAAAAAATATATGTATTAAAAATAAATAATAAATATTTTTCTCTAATTAATGGAAAATAGAATTTTATCACTTACTACAAACCAACATTTGGTCCCAAACCAGTTACTGAGTGGTCATTTCATTTAGGCTCAATTGGCAAGCCTATTACCCATTCTTCATAGTATTATTTTTATTTCAATTTAACTTTATATAATGATTATTATTGTAAAAATACAAAAAGTAAACAAAAATCATTTTGAATGGCACCATTTTTTGTAACATGGTTAAAAACCATCTCTTATAAAATAAACAGAAAAAGAGCTAGTATTTAGTTTCTGAGATACATTTTCTGGAGGGTCAATCACCTCTCCATTCTACTTGACAAAAAAAGAAATGTCTATTTTGTACCCTATTTGTGAAAAGTGGCATTTCATAATATAGTGTAGTTTGCGCGGGGTGTTTGTATATTTGAGTCTGAATGTGTAGGCATATGAGAGAGGGCTAATATTATGTGTCACTTTGGCTCTTCATCAATGTGTCCTACCCACAAGTCCCCATGCCTGGGGTGTCATCAGATTCCCAACGTCTCACTCATCCCTCCAGCGGGTCGTGTGTTATCATGACGCCTAACTGTCTGTAGATAATCGCCACTGCAGCAGAGCTGGACATTCCCGTATGACAAACTGCCAGGAAGTCACTCTCTCCTTCTCTTCACTCGGCCGTCTCTCTCTCAACCTCTTTTCCTGGCCCCTACAGTGTTTCTGTAAGACAACCACTTTCTCTCTTTCTATCGCTCTGTCTGTCCCCTGACTCCACTTTATAACTTTCACCCTCTGTCTATTTCCTCCCTCTCTTTCTCTCTCAGTCCTTGAACATGAACTCTCATGTTTTACGGTGCACAGAATAAAAGGGAAAGTAATGTCATATATCTGTACGACTGAAATGTCTGCTAGCTTTATATACTGTGACAGCACTCATAACTTAACTTGCAGACTGGAATGGACTAGGAAAGAGAGAATATTAGGATAAAGAGCAGATTGAAGGAAGAGAGTGAATAGTTTTTGTGTACACAAATGATAAATTTACATAGAAAATGCTGAAATACCTGTCTCTCTCTCTATATATTTGTTCTTGTTTTCATTCTCTGCAAATATGGTGCCTTGCCTGGCTAAGGTCCATACTAATGAAACCTGATACATATGGTCTTATTTTCCTTCTCCCTCATTAACAGACACAAATGACATTAATGTCTGTTTCTCTATCTATTTGTCTGCATTTCAAAAACTGAATAACAGCCATTTCTGGCACGGGTAGAACAATAATTGAGTCTGTACGTGTGTGTGTGTGAGAGAGAGAGAGAGAGAGTAAAGGCTATAACTATAAAGATAACTATATTAATGTCCACTTTTTTTATTTTAAGTGTGTGCTGCAGTTATGTTGTCTAATGATGAGTAGATTCTGATTGGCTATCAATGTTTTATTGATCATCAGTTGGAAAAAAAAAATATTATCATTACATCTGTTGTGTGGACTTCCCTATTCTCAAATAATTATTTTTATAGATTAGGTATCATCATTGAATGATCCTTAATGCTACTGAAAAGTCAATTAGACATGGCCGTGTAGCTAATATGAGTGACCAGTGTTCGGGTTTTCAGCTATCTTTGTTTGATTGTGAGTGCAAGTTGCTTCGCCTAGCCAGAGTTTTGACATAATCTGGCCAAGAACTCCCCAAATGACCATCTGATATGTAAAGTGACCAACCACTATTTGTTTTAATTTGGTGTATTCGATATGAATAATAGGCTATCACAATAATGGACAAAACAAAACAAAAGTCACTCAAAATAAGTCGCAACAGTCGGTGAATTGTTGTACAGGAAATGCTAAAACAAATACAGAAATGTGTGGACATTGAGCTTACAGTTTCAATTCATCCAAAGGTACATTTTTTTTCAGACAGAAAGCATACAATATGTTTGCTTGCTTCTGTGCTTCCAACAAAACATCACACACATTCTACAAATTCAGTGATTAGTTATTCCTCACAAATGTTCATAATATCAACCCGATATGTTTAAAATCAATTTAATTTCCTGGAAGAATTATAAAAAGACAATGTCATTCAAAGCAAACAATGCTTTCACAAAAGCATTGTTACCTAACTAAGGTTGCAAACTCCGGTGTTACCAACATTGTTAAATGATTCTTGGTTTCCCAAAACCAGAGTTCCAAACCAACGCAAATAGCAATGCAAACTTCGGAGCTGCAGCTCTTGACCTCTTAAAAACATAATTTCTTGCTAATGTGACATATGAACTTAAATAGATCATCATGCTCTTGAGCAAAATAAGCAATCTAACATGCATTACGTTCTAAATTTTTCAATTAATTTAAATTTAATTTTCAATCTATATATTTTAACTCACAAACAATTACCGGCATTTTGAAGAGTGCTTATAAATGCGCAAGGGAATGCCACGATTAATTATACATTATATAAGGCAAAACGACAGGGAATTTGTTTTTTACAGCAGCGCCTTGAAGAAATTCTGTGGAGAAAGAACAGCTTTCTGTTGTTCATCCAAGTTAACTATAATAATCTCACATTAATTGCAATCTTGATTTGATTAATTAGCAGAAGTTATTACTCCACCACCTGCATATGACGTTATTTATGACAGTCCCATATTGTTAAACCAACATGGTTGAAATAATGAAGGTGTGGCCATGCTACTACGGTTTTGGGAAACAGTCATGCTAGTTAATTTCTCCAAGAATGCATATGGTGGTTAAGCAGCGAGTTAAGTCATTGTACAGGAAACACACCCCAACTGGAGCTTAAAGTTTTCATAAGTGATTTAGCGTTTTGTGTCCTGGCACCCATGACATTCCTATCATGCTCCTATATTTATATCAGACTGAAGTAGATCAATTCTCCTACACTCCTGATCAGTAAAAATAGTGTGCCGTTTTGTATAGCATTAGTAAGCGTCACAAAGCTGAGCTGAATATAGAGAGGGTAAGACTGTTCTTATAGACACACACACACACACACAAAGCTAAAGATAACTAGTAGGAGTACGTTTACATGATGATAGAAAGCGGGATTCCACACTGCTGTGACATTCAAGCTCACAGGCATACTCTCACATACACACGCCTGCATGCATACACACACACGCGCACAACGTGTGGCAGTTTTGAATTTCAAGCCCTGGCCTATTTTGTTCAGTAACAGTGTTGCCATTTCGATGTTTCTAACCTCAATGGACCTTAGTCACGGCAGATGCCATTTTTTAATTTGACAACAATGAAAATGAGGCTTTGAGGGACTAAAGCTTGCACTGTTATGTACCTGGGTATCAAACATTACAAAAACTACTTTCCAAAATCAATTACAGAGGAAAACAGCCCATAGAAATGGCTTACATCCCTCATAGCCTTGTTTTCATTCTCAGTAAATATGGCATCTTTCCTGACTAAGGTTCATACTAATAAAACCTGATACACACTTTCTCACTTTCCTTCTCCCGCCTCCACAGACCCAGACTGTGTATGCATTATCCATTAATAGTGTTGATAGTAAAGCCTTTAACTTCTAAGTTTTCAAAGTTACACTTTATAATTGTCCAAGGGGATAATATTTTCTCACACAATGACAGATATAGTTATGGCCATTGATTTTATCATACATCATCAAGGTGCAGTTAATACAAAAACTCATAATTCAAACTGAAACTCCAGAGTTCGATATGGGGAAATGTGTGTAAATGTGTTTGCTTCTATTAAGTTTAATTTTGTGCTGATTTACATTTAATTTTATGTTTACTGTATACTGTATTGTTTTGTCACTGGGTAATGTAACATTTGCTTTTTATCCAAAGTGACAAACGGTATCATAAATAAGTGCATTAGGGTACGTAGAGAATATCAGCTTTTTAAGGCTTTTTTGAAGATTTTTTATAGTCTAAAATTATAAGGATTCAAAAAAGGACAGGCCCACATGACTGTGTATGTATTAATATAGTATGTCAATATTACAGCCTTTAACCTCCTTAACCTTATGGTTTCATAGTTATACTTCATAGTTGGCCAAGAGAATAATCATTTTTCAGTGTCAGTTATAGTTGACTGTTGATTTTATTATACATCATAAAGTTGCAATTTCATACAAAAATGCATAATTCATGCATATGTGAGTTGCAGTTTGTTGATAAAATATATATTTTTTTGCTTACATGCATTTAATTTCACGTGTTGTGAAAAGTGTTGCTTAGTCACTTATTTAAGCAGATGGATGTTATCCAAAGTGACAGCAAAAGTGACATGACGTGTAGCCAAGTATGGTGTTCCATACCCAGAATTTGTGTTCTGCATCCAAGTGCACACACACAGCAGTGAGTACAGAACACACACCTGGAGCAGTGGTTTTTTTTTTGCTGCGGCTCCCGGGGAATGATTGGGGGTTAGGTGCCTTGTTCAAGGGCACCTTAGTTCCGGGTAATGAGAGTGGAAGAAAGCAATGTTCATTCACCTCCCCACCTACATTTCCTGCCAGTACTGAGACGCGAACCCATGACTTTCAGGTTACATCATAACATCATAATTGTATTTGTAAGTGCTTTGTGTAAAGGGCACAATGTGTACAGCCAGGCAGCTTGTCCCAACAATTGTTCACATATTTTCCATATCAAAATTCAAACTAACAACATGTGTTGACTTCACAACACCTCGGCTACCCTTGGGCAACCCTGCCATTAGAATGCAGAATTTATGTCATCAATGCATAAAATTTATGTCATCAGTTACTTATTTAGTCATCAATTACCCTCATGTCATTTCAAACCTGTATGACTTATGAAAAGAAGATATTTTGAAAAATGTTGCTAACCAAACTATTTTGGTTTTGCCATTGACATCTAATATTATATTTTAGGTTCCCTCCATTACCTATGTAAATCAAAATGATTAAATCTAAAATGCATTCAGACCCAATGGATATGAGGTATTTAAGCCTAAATTGTTCCATTATAGTCTTTGTAAAGATGGCCAAAAAGTACATCAGATAAAAAGTACAGAGGTGCCATTAGATAGCCTTGTGACATCATGGCCCTACGACAGATACTACAGTATTTCCTAACTAGCATAATTCCAGTGTGTTTATTTTTCTAGTAGAACAAACAAAAATAACAAGTGTGGATAAAGTGGAGAACTGTCTTTTGCCAATCTGAACAAGTCTGTTTCGTTCAACCATGTTACAAGCTACGGTTCATAACAACTGGAGGCTGCTTGTGAAGGGGTGGTTCTTACTTCACAAACACACACTCACACACACACTCTCACACACACACACACACACACACAGATACCTAAACCTGATAATAAATAACCGCACATTTCAGTTGCCTGTGATCACCCACGGGTCAGATTATTTTAGATGAGCCATTTGAAGCGTGAACTTCAGTAGCCCGCTCTGAGGAACTATATAAACTCAATGAAAGCACATTTGCTACAATATAACATCTCAGTCGTGACTTGTCTTTGATTACCTTCTGTCTGATTCTGCATCACCTGTAATGGAAAGACAAATGCGACGCTGAGTTCGTTAAAACCCTGTTGCATTCCATGAAAAAAAAACGCCAGTGGGTTAGGCAGTATAAAATACGGATATGTGTCAATAATGTATATCCACAGACTGACTTGTCTGCCAAGTAAAGGATGTAGCGTACAATTTGCGCAGTAGCAAAAAGGGGTATTAGCATAACACACACACACATATATATACATACATACATATATATATATATATATATATATATATATATATATATATATATATATATATACCTCTGCGGCACACGTTAATTAAGTGAATGGATATCCAGGAAACAGTTAAATGAGTCCCGTTAGTTGAGTAGTAAAATTACGCACTTACCTTTGTCAGCTGCGCTATTTTCTTGCACATTTTGGTGTGCATTTGATAATCATACATTTCCTGCTCTACATTCACATTGGGGATGTCAGCAATAGCGGTCCCGTTACATGCGCCGCTGCAGCCGGGGGGCTGGTTCATCTTTCCAGAGCTGGAAGCCATAATAACCCCTTTAGATCACGCTGATCAATCACAAACTGGGCTGCGCAACACCCTGGTCGCTTCTACGTGATCCTGAAGGTAGAGTCCTTACGACAGCCGAAAGCATTCTGCATGCTGCAGCGACCGGCGAACACCCTCCCGCTCCGCCGTGAAGCTGCTCCCGGTGAGAGCTCTGCTCACAGGATAATGCCATCGGCGCTCCGCCGCCCCGCGGTACACGACTCACTAACGGCATGTACCCCCAGCCAGGACACCTGTCTCTCACCCGGGGCGTGACTACAGTCTAATATTACAAGTCACGGGTACTGGGTACTGCAGTGTAATCATAGCCCCTCCCATGAACACCAACACGCCCAACAGCACAATAAACATAAGCGTCAAAAAAAAATCCAAGCGTCAGATTCTTCGATAACCCAGTTACTCACTTTGATTTGTTGGCGTTTAAAGATTTAAATCATTTTGTATGAATAATTCTCAAAGCAACAACAAAACTGCAGACAGGTCTACTTACTAAATAAATATAGGCCTAATTCATTTTTTGTCCCCGAAATGTAACTTAGAGGGCGTAAGAGGGCCAGGTAAATTATGAAGGTGTATTATTTCAATAAATGTGAAAGCTGAAATCCCCTTGCAAGGCTGAACCATTTCGTTATAACTGCGTAATATACATAGTGATATACTACATGTATATTATCAGAAAATGCAAGAGTTGAGGAGTTGGTTTGCTGCTGCCTTTAGTCTAATAGGCAGCCATAGTAATTGAGCTGACCTACCTAAAATCTGACCTACATGCTCAGGATGATCTGTTAGTAGTAAAATAAATAAAAAAGTAACCCACACAACCCTAAAATATAGTGTGGGATCCTGAGAGTAAGGCCATATTTCAGGACACAGGAAACGTTTAATCATGTCTGGGGCTTATCATTCATTCGATCGCCAAGAAACAGCATATAAATAATAGCATAATCAATATCTGTTGCCTTTTGTGATTAAGGGAAATTAAGGCATTTTATTGAATTATTGTAGATATATTTAAATTTATATGATCGGGCTCCAAAACTGAAAGTTAAACAAAAATATTTATTAGTGCACAAAATACCTACAGTGAGACAAAACGTCTTCAGATTTTAATCAAGGAAATCCATATTCAAAGCTGCAGTTACTAAGCCTCTGAACGCCCCCTACAGGAAAACATAGAGTATTGTC
Organism: Zacco platypus; assembly: GCA_038088235.1. NCBI lineage: Eukaryota > Metazoa > Chordata > Actinopteri > Cypriniformes > Xenocyprididae > Zacco > Zacco platypus. The sequence continues at coordinate 14,773,891 of CM076084.1, forward strand.
CGTCACAAACAGTCACGGAAAGAGGGGGTTCTAGCGTAATTCTCGCGAGAGGACATTTTGAAAAGTGGCGCTTTCACGGTTATTCAAGATAGTCGCCACTCGATCGATTTCCTTCAGGTATGATGTGGATTAAAGTGTTTTTTTTCATAGAACTTCTTGATCAGAAATTACGCAGATACTCTAGCGAGGATGAATATTCTGACAAATTTGTAATATGTTAAAATGATAATTATGAGATAGTTCGTCATGTTTTTTTCTGTTGATGCTAACCGTCGGTGCTAGTAGTTTTATCTGTTTCACTAAGGGAATTGGATTTTTTTAATACAGCAGTTTCATCTGTGCTTTGATTTGTTGTGGGATTACTATAACGTTGCATCTTGCTGTGTGGTAACGTATATGCTAGCTTATTTAACCAATAACTTTTTATTCAGATCTTTAAAAGTGTCCAATGGGTGGAGGAAAGATCAGGTAACGGTTCTGTCGTGCTGAGTCAACGTTGTCCGACATTTGTTGTGACTAATTAACTTTAATCTGTGGCGTGTGTTATTAACAGCTAACGCTAAACAACTTAAAAACTAAATACTTGTTTAAGCAGCTGTCATTTATACTGTCCCATTTGCATATGTCGGAAATTAATGGGTGTTTGGGTTTTGTAAAAATTATGCATTGACATCAGAGGGCTGGCATGTACTTTGTTTTTGTCTTAGTAACATCAACATGGCTGGAGACGCTGATATGGACATTGAGGAGGCTTTCCGGCGCGCTCAGAAAGCTCATAATAACAGGGCAAAACTTGTTGCCAGTTTAAAGACCAGATATGATAAGGTACAGCCAATGTATGTTATGTGAATTTTATAGTGTACACTATCGTCAAAAAGTTTGGTCAGTATTTGACAGATACTCTTAATTAAGAAGAAAGCATTAATTGATTTAAACAAGTTTCAAATAAATGCTGTTCTTTTGAACTTTCGATTCATCAAAGAATACTGAAAAAAAGTCTGAAGGTTTCCACAGATATTGAGCAGCATGACTGTTTTCAACAGTGGTAATAATGAGAAATGTTTTATGATACCAAATCAGCAAATTAGAATGATTTATGATCATGTGACACTGAAAACTGGAGTAACGGCTGCTGAAATTTCCACTTCCATAAATTTCCACAGGAATAAATTATACTTTAAACTATATAAAATAGAACACTTAATTTAAATTGTAATAAAAGTTCACAATATTACGGTTATTACTGAATATTTGGTAAAATAAATGCAGCCTTGGTGGGTTTAAAAGACATTTCAATAACATCAAAAACCAACCCCAAATTTTTAAATGGTAGTGTAGGTGCATAGGATGTTTATTTTGCAACATGTTGTATGTCTGACACATTAAGCATGCTTCTGAATAAGAGATCATTTTTAATTCTTTGTGTAGTTGGAAGATAAGACTGAATTCCATGCCGAGTTCTTACGCTGCCTGAAGTATGCCATGATCATTTACACTCGAGAGCCAGCAGTGGAGAATGTCATTGATTTTGTCACGAAGTTTGCTGCGAGTTTTGAAACGGCTGTTAATGAGGAGACTGAAGAGGAGGAGGAGGAAGATGATGATGATGACGACGACGACAATAAGTTTTTGAACTTTCTGTTCAACTTCCTGTTGGAGGTAGTGTCACTCATATGCAGACATTTGGATTGTGGGGAAATCATACTTAATTGTGTACCTTTTGTTTACATTAGATTTCTTATCCATCTTTTTCTCTCCCTCAGTCTCATGGTGCGAATAGCCATGCGGTGCGGTTTCGTGTTTGTCAGCTGGTGAATAAGTTGCTGGGCAGTTTGAGTGAGAACGCTCAGATCGATGATGATCTGTGTGATAGGATCCATGAAGCCATGCTGGTCAGAGTCACAGACAAATACCCTAATGTCAGGATTCAGGCAGCACTGGCCATGGCCAGACTCCAGGACCCCAATAACTCTGACTGCCCCACTATTAAAGGTACTCTGAATGCTTATACTCGCACTCACGCTAAAGGACACTGAGCTACAGTCCCTACTTAACATGTTAACGTTCAGAATTGATCCATGAGTTTTCAAGGAATGTAAATTTAAATAAGGTCAGTGTGATTAATTCTGTGTTTGTAGCATATGTTCTGCTTTTGGAAAATGATTCGAACCCAGAGGTTCGACGTGCTGTGCTGTCTTGCATCGCTCCCTCGGCTGTTACACTTCCTAAAATCTACAAGCGCACCCGGGACGTCAAAGAGAAAGTCAGGAAACTTGCTTATCAGGTAAAAATGTCTAAGAAAATACCAAATTGATTAATCTGCAATGAAAGTTAAATAGTTTGTTTTTTTAAATTTGAAAGTCTTTACTGTCAGTTTTGATCAATTTAAAGGATTAGTTCACTTTCAAATGAAGATGACCCCAAGCTTCACTCACCCTCAAGCAATCTAAGGTATATATGAATTTTCCTCTTTTGGATGAACACAGTCAGAGATATATTAATAACTATCCTGACGCATCTGAGCTTTATAATGGCAGTGAGTGATACCAACAAGAGTGAGTAAATGCCTCCATGTACATCCAACCATCAACAGCGTATTTCACACAGCTCCAGGGGGGTTAACAAAGTCCTTTTGAACTGAAGCGATGCATTTGTGTTCGAAAAAAAATAAAATAAATAAATAAATATATATATATATATATATATATATATATATATATATATATATATATATGTATGTATGTCTTCTAAACTGCTGTCGTGTCAGTTAAGCTTTTCCCGTAAGTTGAATAGGGATGACATAGGACATAGCGTAAGCTTTTTGAACTACGAGAGATTTACACTCTTCGTAAGTTGAATACGGAAGGCGGTCTGGTGGAAGCTAGATATTTTACTTCATAACATGTTAAATGGGTTTTTTTTCTTTTTGTTTTTTTTTTTACACAAACGCTTCGCTTCAGAAGGACTTTTGTGGATGGAAACACTTTCTTCAGCTCATACTCGTTGGTATTGTTCACTTCCATTGTAAAGTTCGGATGCGTCAGGGTATTTATTAATATATCTCCCACTGTGTTCATCAGAAAGAAGTCATATACACCTAGGATGGCTTGAGGGTGAGTAAAGCTTGGCGTAATTTTCATTGAAAAGTGAACTAATCCTTTTAATGTATCCTTGCTCAATAAAGGTATTAATTTCATTCAAAGGAAAATCTTATTGACCCAAAGTTTGTTATCATTATTGTATGCAATAAATATGTCTATGTATGTGCCTCAGATACTTGCAGAAAAAGTGCATATTCGAGCTCTGAGCATCGCTCAAAGAGTGAGTCTATTGCATGAAGGCCTTAGTGACTCTGCAGGTAAGGAAATTGTGGTGTTTGTTGATCAAACGGTCTAAGAATCCATTTGTACACATGTAGTTCATGCGAATTGTCTCCTAAAAACAAAGTCCTCTAGGCACAAACAAGTTGTTTACTATTTGACAACTGGGTCATTAAAGACTTGCACCCAGATTTCTACTAATAAAAACACCACCATTATGTCTTCCCTTTCAAATCCTATTTACTATCTAATGTCTTACTGAACTGCAGTGCCTTTGAAAATATCAGACATCAAACATGTTTAATTGAAATATTTGGCAAAGTATCACCTGAATGCATCTCTTAATTTTTGTCTTGTATTAAGCTTATATGCTTATTTATGTTACAGTTTTGTAAAATGTATCTTATATGCTTTAGCTATGCTAGACTTTTTGCTGACACTGCAGTAAGTCAATAAACAAATCATGTCTATCTCCCTTAGATTCAGTGAAGGAGGTCATCAAGACCCATTTGCTGCCTGCTTGGCTTCGCTTGCTGCAGGGAGATGTTTTGCAGTTGCTGCACAGACTGGATGTAGAAAACTGTGCAGAAACTGCAGTGACTACTTTACATGCTATCTTCTCCATGGCAACAAGCCCTGATGAACTTCTGCAGGATGGTGTTAGGCTGGATGAGAGGTCAGTCACTTGAATCTAAACACCAGTACAAGCATTTTTCAGTCACTGCAATGTTGCAACAGAATTCAAACCACCAAAATTTCAAAACGTGTACACATGCCCTGCCCTTTGTGTGTTCATCTGGAATCTTGGTAAAGTTTTAATGAAAGAAAAAAAAATCAGGGTCTTAAAAAGGTCTTAAAGTCTTACTTTGACCTTCTACAATTTAAGGCCTTAAAATTGGAATAGAAAGTCTTAAATTAATTATCATGGCATTGAAGTACGGCCCTATGATTTCTGCGATGCAGAAACCGGGTATGGAATCGAATTTACTGTATAATGTGGAATGTCATGGATTTTGTCAACTTTTGGATGAATAAATCAAAAGTAGGACTGATGAGGCTCGACATTACCTCTCTTGCACTTTTCCGGGACCAGTGAATTTTTTGGAAGGGGCAATTAAGTGACAGAGAATTTTACTTGTCTGATCAGACAATAGCCTGATTAAAACATCGATAACAAAAAAACTACGGAATTGCCAAAACGTGAGAATGATTATGTATTCATTAAGTGTTTAGTGTAGTGGCGATTGATAGTGGATAATAAATATATAATGTGTCATTTAGGCTTCTGGCGGTAACAAGGTTGTGCCATTTCGAGGAGAAATGGAAACTAATTAGTGCAGCAAACACAAAGAAACTCAATTAACATACTGCGGTGCAAAAAAAAAAATTATCAAAAACTGGCGTTTTTATCAGGGTTCCCACGGGTCCTTGAAATCCTTGGAAGTTTGTGAATCTGAATTAAAATTCAAGGCCGTTGAAAGTTTTTGAAAATAAACATGCATAGATACAGGTTCTTGAAAGTGCTTGAATTTATTTTGTGCAAGAAGTTTTCAGCGAAAAAAATTCCACATTATTCTTTCTGGTCAGCTTTTGTCCACACTTTGTGTTTCTTGCTTGATTTACGTTAGTTACAAGCATTTACGTGTTACGCGAACCACTGATTCAAAACGTAACATTCATAAAGCTTTGAACGTTCGTGAAGCAGTTTTTTGAAATCTCCCATCACTAGATATTATTTCGTTTTCGTTTTTTTTTTTTTTTGTTTGTTTTTTGGGTGCACAAAAAGTATTCTCGTCATCCTTAAATGAATATACATTTACTTGACTGTCTTGAAGTCTTGTTTTTTGAGAAATTTAACAAAATTAGCTTCAAAATGTGAAGTGTTGCTAATAGAACTAACTCATTGTGTGCTTCCTAGACATTTACATTCAGAGAACATATTGACATGTTATGTTCCCTTAAATTTTCTTTAATTGGTCTTGATGTCTTAAAAAGGTCTTAAATTTACCTTCATAGAACCTGTCAACCCTGAGAAAATTAGGAAGTGTGAAGATTCATTGTGACAGTCACTAATGGCAGAAGTAGTGGTAAACTGTACTGGTTATTAAAAACGCATATCAGTGCTTAAGCAGTTATTAAGGGAAAAGTTTAACCAAAAAATAAATAAATATTTGTTTGCTGACAACTGTCTGCAAATTTTGAAGTTATGTGAATATTATATTAAATAATGCTATGTGCAACATGCTTTGTTACGAGTGGCTGCACACTGCCTGCCAGTATATCTGCTTTGGGCAATTTTCAGCATTAATCTAATTTTTTAAATGTGTATGTCTCTCTGTACAGGAAACTAATTTCTGTAGACTCACTAACATGTGAAAATGTGTTGTTCTGGAGAGCATTGTGTGAGTTTGTCAAGAGTAAAGGAGATGAGGGTGAGGAATTACTGGAGAAGTTACTCCCTGAGGCAGCGATCTTTGCAGAGTACCTATACAGGTGAAAGTGTGCTACACTTAAGTTTCTTGTAACACTTTTATTATTTTATTATTGGGTTAATTATAAGTCTTCCATATTTGTTTTCAGATAATATTGTCACTTAACATTTGCAAATGATAACCCAGCTAAATAAGGAAGCCTTTTTGTTTCAGCTATCTAAAGAGCATTACTCAGCTGTCTGAGGAGCAAAGAGCTGATATGACACAGCTTGAGATGGTGATGACCCAAGAGTTTGTTGGACAGCAGCTGATTCTGCTAGTCGGGTGTCTGGACACTTCTGAAGAAGGCGGCAGGTCTGAGTTCTCAATTCTCTGATTTCTTGCTGATCAGTGTAGAGGAAACACTTTAGATAAGGATAAGATCTTCAGTTCTTGATAGTCCATTTACTCTGTTCATGTTTGTATTGCTTAAACACCTTTAAAAGACTTATTTTTTTTAACTACATGTTTAGTTCACATTAAAAATGTGAGTAGCACTTTAATTTACTATCCTGTTCCCCATGTACATACTATGTACTTATAGTAATTGCAATAACTGGGTAATAACTAAGTATTAACCTTGAACCTACCCCTAAACCTAACCTTAACCCTTGTAGTTACCTTATGTTACCCAGTACTTTATTAGGTATGTACACTGTAAGTACATTTGCACGTAATGTAAAATAAAGTTTTAATCTACCCATGAACTATTGTAGGAAGCGCATGGTAGCAGTGCTCCAGGAGATTCTCGTGATGCCCAACACACCCACGTCTCTGATTGGCCTGCTGGTGGAGAAACTGATTGGCATTCTACGAGATGACACACAGAAAATTCAGATGGTCAGTCCTTGTGGGAACATTATACTTATATTATAATTCTATATTATGAATTCCATGTCGATTATAATCAGTGTAGTCATCTCAGATGGAGTATGCTGTTTTCTTTGGCTGTGTCAATGTTGAAACTGACCTAAATCTGGTGCCACCAAAAGTCTGATTCAAGTGTTTTTAACACATACAACAAGATCAGTCGGTGGCAGATGGCTGAAAAATGTAATTGGTTAATTTATGTTAATGTGGCCTTTGAGATCTGCCAATTTATGCAGTCAGGTGTCTCTACAGAAGTTCACTGAAGGTTTAATTGTTTTGTTTGTGTTTGGTTTTTTTAATCAGGTTGCTGAAATAATTTCTGATCTGAGAGAGCCCATTTTGCCCATCTCTGAACCTGTGGATGAGAATGAGAAACGCAGAAAACAAGTTAGAGTGAGTAAAATTTCATAAACCTCTGGCCAGTGGCATCAACCTATTGCAGTGGTTCTCAACCTGCGGCCCATCAGGAATGCAAATGCAGACCACATTTAAAACATAAATTCCAGTTTTACTATTTATTTTTGTTTTTAAATTAAATTTGAAATCGATTTAAGTGGATATGAGTTCGAACTATGACTTTTTTTTTTGTCATATAATGGTGATGATGTACAGTATTTGTAGACCTACTATATACTTGAGTTAACGAACACTTAGAAGCACGTTCTTTGACATAATTCCAATAGTAGCCATTATTTTTGTAAATTTAGGGATCAAAATGGACAAATTTGTTATTAGAGGGGAAAAATGAAATAAGGAACTTATCAGTGAAGGAACACATTGCAAATGAGAAGAGTTGTAGCATCAGCCGTGAAGGTAGAGAATTTACATCCAGAGTCAAATTTACATTAAGTGCGTTTAAAGTTACATAAAGTACATTTTATATGCTCATTGCTCATTATTATCTGATTATTGTAATGCTAATGTCAGTAAGTTAATTTTTATTTGGTGGAATACATTTTTCTCATTTTCTTTGACACACTGTGTATATCAGGGGATTGTGTAACGTGAGTTTATTGAACAAGAGAGTTTCACTTTGATATAAAGAAGTCACAATGCCAGCCATTTAATCACAATGAGAAACAAAAATAGTATTTATACTTATAGTATTTATTTATTTTGCTGAGTATGACAGAAATAAAATATGTGCCATCAGAAAACACCACCTCTTCTGTGTGTGCAACATCTAGGTATAATAATAATATTGTCTTCTAATACCATAACATTAAATCTGATTGGTTTTCATTGGTGATGTCATTTGTAAATGATATGCAGCCCTTGAGACTTGCACTTGGACCATAGTGTGGCTCACTGGAAAAAAAAGGTTGAGAACCACTGACCTATAGCATTAGATTTGACATTATTTTAAAATATTTTTCTATAGCTAGCTGAGGTGCGAGTGCAGATAATGGAGGCGAAGCAGACTCTAGAAGAGTGCATCAGCTGTCAGGACTTCAGTCGTGCAGCTGAGCTGAAAGACACCATCTCTCAGCTGGAAGAGCTCAAGAACCAGCTCACTCTTGAGGCTTCACAGCCTGCTGAAAACATCAAGGAGCAGCGTGTTGAGAAGGTACAAATGCATATATACCTATTTTACATAAATTAATACATTTAGTCAGCAACTAAGCACAAAAACAGTAAATGCATTTTAAAATGTTTCGAATAAATGTTCTTTTGAACTTTTTCTGTCAAAGAATTCTGGAAAAATGATGCATCACAAAAGTATTTACTAGTATAACTGTTTTCAACTGTTATTAATAAGAATTTTATTTGAGCACAAAAATGTTGACTGGAATAATGGCTGCTGAAAATTCAGCTTTGCCATCATGGGAAGAAATTACATTTTAAAATGGTTCTTCCAACAAATATTGGTAACGCTTTACAATAAGGATTCATTAGTTAACTACTTTAACATAAACTAAAAATGAGCAATACTTCTAGGGTTGCAATTGCAAGCTCAGTAAACCTCACAAGAGTCAAAAATGGCCTACTTTCCCATAGACTGGAGTGACACCATAGACGTCTCCCCAGGTGTCGCAATCTTTCTTTGGGCTCTTTGGCATGACAGATTGCTGTAGTGCTTCAGTTCAAGCAAAGTGAACTGACCATCTCTACTGCTTTACTAGTTACAACACAAAATAAACATCAATGTACAATGTTGAATGTAATGTTGAAAGGTACAGTACAACCTAAATCCGTATCATGTCACATGTTATTGAGTGTTTCAACCACGGAAAGGCACCAATAAAACAGCTTGGGAAAATGTCACATTTACCTCAGAAAAGCCATTTAATATCCAAAAACTCATTAGTCAGTTGCAAAAATGAACTTGGAGAGGAGCATTTTGCTAAATATCCTGAATCACTACAGTGCATCCATAATAGTTTATATTCAGACTACTTTAGATTTGTTCAGGTCACACCACTGTGAAAAACTATACTATATAAAAGTCGAAACTTAATTATGCAATTAAAAATAAATTATAATGTTATAATAACTTCCTTATGTGTAATGCATATGCAAATAGCTTAAAAATAAATTAATTTTAACCTTTTAATATTAAAATGATATAACAACTGCGGTTTCCTGTATTAGTTGAGATTTTTTTTTCTTTGTGGAAATTTGCAATGTACTGTACCAGTAGGCCCCAAATTAATCAATATTGAATCTAAGGTAATCAAATCGAAATAGAATCACAAGCTTATGAATCAAAATCGAATCCAATTGTGAATTTTGTGTCAATGAATGTTTTTGTTTTTTGGTTTACTTTTAGCATATGTTTTTTATTTTTATTTTTCTTTCTTGTCAGAGTGCACCAGAATGCTTTGTTTACATGTTAATGTCACGATTTTCTCATGGGGACGATCGTAAACATGTCACCTTTTTCACCTCTTGTGAGTTTGCGGGTATGTTAAATATATTCCAAAGTAATGTAATCACGTTGTGTGTATTTTCCCCAGAGTGATCCAGAGACTTTATTGAAATGCCTGACGATGTGTGTCGAGTTGTTCAAGCAAATGAACATCAAAAGAGGAATCTGCCCTACCATGAATGCGCTGATAGAGTCACTGGTACAATACTCATTCATAAAAGCACTCACATTAATGACCATTTCCTGCTTTTATGCAGTATAGAAAAAAACTTCGGTCTGCATGGCACTTTTATCACAAGCCATTTTGGTTACTGGACTTGTACACACAAAATTAGTGGAGTGCTTTAACTGGAGCTGCAGCAAAGAGAATGTAAATTCAAAGTGCTTTCTTATTCCTAGATATTGCCAAGTGTTTCCAACCCTAACCCTGCTGTGCGCAACATGGCTGTCATCTGTTTGGGAACTGCCGCTCTCCACAGTAAAGACCTCGCCAACACACACCTTGTGCTGCTCTTGCAGGTATTTAAAACGCTTATGTTAAAGATGAACAAATTCACTTTCTTTTGGAAACTTGGAGATTATATTTTTGCGTGTGTGTTTTAGATCACACAGCTAGACGAGCCTAAAATCAGGATCAGTGCTCTCCGAGCTCTCATTGACCAGCTCTTGCTCAATGGCCTTAACATCCTGCAAGACAAGCTTACTCCTATCTCCCAGACACCTGACTCTCTAGACAACTGTAACGGACAGCCTGACCAACAAACTGAAGAGGAGAGCACCGTCCAGAGCATTCTGAAGATGCTTTCAGAATTCCTTGATAGTGAGGTACTGCATATCCATTACTTTAGGCACTTTCACACGTTACACTATTGGAACTTGGGCCTCGCTATCACCAGTAAAATATAACCCAACAGTTGAAAATATAAATCATTATTAGAAGCCTATTGTAATAAAGGGAATAAGAGGGAAAAAAAATTTTACTTGCAAAAAGTGGAATTGACCAATTTACAGTTTTAATTTTGTTGCACCTTTTAAAGTCGGCATGAAAAGAACGTTCAGTTTTGAGTTTATGCTGACTTGAAATTGCAGTTAACAGCCTTATGAAAGAGAACAGTTAATGGTACAGTTTCATTGTTAAATCAATTCATATGTTAAATCAATGCAGAGATTTTCTGCAAAATCCTTCAGCTGGGAACTTTCTGGAGATGATTGGCAGGCATTTTGACAATGTGCTCTTGTTTATACATGATGTGTAGATGGTGTAAATGTACAGCCAATTGGACCAAATGAAACCTTTTTGAAATTTTTCAGATCTGTGAGCTCCGCACAGAGACGGCAGAGGGTCTGGCCAAGTTGATGTACTGTGGGAGAATCCTAAGCCCAAAGCTGCTGTCCCGTCTGGTGCTATTGTGGTACAATCCTGTAACGGAGGATGACCAAAGACTACGGCATTGCCTTGGGGTGTTCTTACAGCTATATGCCCGGGCCAGCAGGTATACATGTAGGGAGATCCTCCCTCACTCACACCCAGCATATTTGCATGATTTTTGCTCCGTTTAATTAAAGGTGTGGATAACCCAAAAATGAAAATTGTCATTTACTCGCCCTCCTGTTATTTTAAACACGTGACTTTCTTTCATTCATACTTTCATTCGGTCCCTCTATTGAAAATGGATTCCACCAAAACTGAAATGCTTCAAAAGGGTCATAAAGAGATCGTAAAATAAATCCATATGAATTGAGATGTTTAATACAAGTCTTATAAAGAAACAGAAATGCTTTATTCTTTTATTTGTATATAATCATTTATCAACGCTCATACATAGAACATCAGAATTTTCATTTTTGGGTGAACTAGGGTTCTGCCAATAGACAATAGTATCATTCATAGATGATAGCCAGATATATCGCCGATGGAATTACCAAGATGATAATTGGCTCATTTTCCCATTCATGTATTTATTTCATATTTATTATTATTATTATTAATGGTAGGACCTACAATTTATTTGGCTTACTAATTTTATAACATCACCACATAACCACACTTGCAACATCACCGACATGCACATCTGAGGACTCAATAAAAATGTTTTTAAAAACGAATACAAAACTACATCCCCCATCAAAATTACTTTGCAAGGTGATTTATTCACAAATTTAAGAGTGCTTGTTATAAAAGAGATGCATCATTCCCATGCAGTTGTTGTTTGAGCCAAGATGAAGGCTGTTGGGCAGCACTTTGTTTACATGACACTTAAAAAAAAAAAAAGCATTTCATGACTAAAAACAATACAATTACAAAATAATATCTTTCAAATCATATACAGTAGCATCTCAATAAATTAGAATGTCGTGGAAAAGTTAATTTATTTCAGTAATTCAACTCAAATTGTGAAACTTAAATAAATTCAATACACACAGACTGAAGTAGATTAAGTCTTTGGTTCTTTTAATTGTGATGATTTTGTCTCACATTTAACAAAAACCCACCAATTCACTATTTCAACATTAGAATACTTCTTAAGACCAATAAAAAAAACATTTTTAGTGAATTGTTGGCCCTCGGTAGGAGCTGTACCGTTTAGTCGATTAGTCAACAATTACAAGGCTGCATCTGTAACGGCATGAGAGGATATGTGTCCGTAAATTTCCCACTGACATGTTAAAATACTCTGTTTTTAATGCTTATCTAACGTCACATCAGATAATAAATGGTAAACTCGTCAGTCAGAGACACGAGTGATTAAGCTGTTTTTAGGCCTACCTCACTACCAGGAAATAACTTGATTTATCAAAAACTCCACCTTTTGATAACAAAATAAAAAGATTCTTATTTATATATATATATAATCTTTTTATTTTGCTATCAAAAGGTTTGGAGTGTTTTTATATATATATATATATATATATATATATATATATATATATATATATATATATATATGTATATATGTGTGTGTGTGTGTATAAAACAAAGTAATTATATAAGCAAATTAATGAGTAAAGTACTAAGCAAATAAATAAGCAAGCTAATGATCAAACAAGTAAGCATATCGGCCAACACTAGAACTAACCCTTTAATGTAACATGTATGTCTGAATTATTATAATCCTGCCATTAACATTAAAGACTGTTGTAACAACAGATATTTACAATTGTTCTTGTAATTGTTGTACACTAGAGTAAATCAAGAATGTGTGGAGGAGAGTTTTCTGCCAACCATGAGAACTCTGTTCAATGCTCCTGTGACCTCTCCATTGTCTGAGATAGACACATCCAATGTGGCTGAATTGTTTGTTGAACTAACACGACCCAGCTCTCTTGTGCAACCTGCTGCTGTAGAGGTACCCTTAACAGTAATGTGTTTTGTACAAAGCACTTTTATATCTTGATACTATGTAAATAATGCAACATCTCTTTTTCAGGCTGTGTCAGTGCATGACTCCCTGGCAGTGCGTGTTTGTAATGAGATTTTAAGGGACGTTTCTGCTCCTGAGGTGCGTCTCTACTGTAAAACTCTCAGCTGGCTGGAGATTAACACTGAACCTGGACCTGCCAACAATGAATTGCAACTATTGTTAAAAGACATTTTACAGGTACAGCTGTAGTTCGGTCTCTTTTGTGAGCATGTAAATGGTTGGAGAGGAGCATGGATAAAAGCAAATAACAACATACCAAGCAGAAATGGTTGACAAATTAATGACAATCTAACTGTAGGGTTTTTCATTTATGTACACAATTATTTATGATTCATCAAGTGATCACTGTCTCTTCAACTTGTGTTGCAGGAAGTGAAAGATAAGTACTGTACAAGGGTTATTGAGAAGCTTCGTAACCAACTAAATGGGGATCGTTGTTCCAAATCAGCCAGTAACCAGGACACAACTTTGCTTAGCTTGGAAGACAATATTGGAGGTACAAGCAAGCAAGCAAGCCATTCTGTCACTAGGTTCAGAAATGTAACATGGCTAAAGGGCAAAAAAATGACCCCTTATTGAAGATTTTTATTGGTATAATTTTGTTTATCCATATAACATTGTTCTTAGTCCTGTCTAGTTTAAGGTAAGTTTATGTAAGGGTTGATGATTTACTTAATATTGGTTTTTCAGTTGATTCAGTTAAAGTATTTAAAAAGTAAAAGTTTGGCCCACAAGCGGTTAAACAAAACTGCATGAATTTTGCAGAAGAACATTATTTTGGTTATGCTTTGTCTCTGCGTGACTGTGCAGATAAATATGGTCCTTTCTCATAACTGCTCAAAAACACATTACTAGCATTAAGAGGGCCAGTTTAGATGGAAAGGATCTTAAAGGGATAGTTCACCCCAAAATGTAAGTTCTGTCATTTAACCCTTTCACACGTAAATTTAAAATATTCTGGCTGAGCCCCCAGCGTAAGTTTTCCAAGGTGACTGTTATTTAGAACGCATCACTTTATTGTTTCCATGGTGACGCGCCATTGCTCGTCACGTGACACACGACAGCCACGATAGCGCTGTCTGACTGCTTTTATTTAATTTTTCCTTTTTAATTCAAAATACTCACAAATTTGTTAACTATAGCATGAAACATCTAATATTTCGATAGCCAAATATGCGCAAGTGGACGTGTTTTGCTGTTTAAACACCTTTTATGATGATTGCGTTCGTTGAGCTATAAGCGCCGCCATGTTAGTTTACCCTGCAGTACAGAGTCAGATCTGCTGGATTTACAACACGGAATTCATCCACTTCTCCCAAAATACATGAAAGTAAGTGAGCCGGTGAACTGAGAGAAGAATAGAGTAAACTTTAAAATTACTTGCACAATGTGTATCTGATATTAAAAAAGAAAGTGTTATCTAATTATTATGGAAAGGATTGTTATTGCCGCTTCCATAGACATCAGTGTGTATTTTACAAACTCTAAATGTATTGTTTTGTTAGTACTTGCGTGCATTTAAATATTTGAAACCTAAAATAAGCGTGGTTGAAAACACTGCATATTTGTGATCTATTGCCAGCGCTGAGTGTGTCTGTCTCTGGCTCAGTGCCAGCCCAATGCGCACCAGCACATTTGAATTTGGCGGTTGATCACGTGATGCACTGAACGTTTTAATCACACCAGTGCGGTTAATCACCCTCAAGTTGTTGAACACAAAAGATAATTTGTCAGTTTATGGGCTTTATTGACTTCCATAGTATGAAATAATAATAATATAATAATATTAATTATACAGTGGAAGTCATTGGGGCCCAGCAACTGTTTGGTTACTGGCATTCTTCAAAATATCATCTTCTGTGTTCAGCAGTAGAAATTAATACAGGTTTAGAACAACTTGAGGGTGATTAAATGATGACAGAATTTTTGGGTGAACTGTCCCTTTAAGCTGACTAGCTGAAGATGTTACTGTAACTATAGCCATAGCCATTAATAGATGTGGTACTTTCTTGAAAATAAATTCCAGCACAGCGCCACAATAACCATAATGAAATGACACTTCACAATAGATAATGCTTTACAATAGGGCCATCCCCGACTAAAGATTTTTCTAGTCGACTATTAGTCGTTTATTTTAGCTATTAGTACACTAATCGCACTTTTATATTAATTTAAATGCATTACTTAAAAATATACTGAGAATACTAAACGAATGGTAAGGGCCAGTGGAGGGAATTTGGCCAGGACACCAGGGTTACACCCCTATTCATTTTACATACCATGGGATTTTTTAATGACCATAGAGAGTCAGGACCTTGGTTTAACGTCTCATCTGAAGAACAGCCCTTTTTGACAGTATAGTGTCCTAAACTTGGGCATTAGGACCAACACAGACCACAGGGTGAACACCCCCTGTTGGCCTCTCTAACACCGCTTCCTTTTGTTTTGTTTTTTTAAACTGATGATTTTCGCCAGAGGTTCAAGATTTAGCTTGCCAACCTTTCTCACTTGTTGTGACAACTAACCCCTGGCACTCCCACACATACACTCGTCAAAGTAGCCAGAGCAACTTGGAAACCTTTCGTCTGGTCTAAAATATAAACACTTACCATAGTGAATCTGGGTAAGACAAAAACACGTTGTGGAATAAGGATCGATGTATTGACTCAGAATTTAAATTGGTAATGTTGAACAACATAAGTTACATAGTGTACCTTTAAGTATTTACATTTGTTTTAATTTTATAGAATTTATGTAATTTGATTTAATTATATACAATTTTTCAGTTATAATTCATTCTCAATTAATTTAAAGTATTGTAAATGGACAGTACACTATTTATTTACTAAAGATAAAAATGTCCTTTAAAATCCACTGCATTAATACTGCTATAACTGTGGCACTCAAAGTAGCCGTTTCATTAAAAACATATCTTTGCGTCCTTGCAGAGGTGGTGAACAAAGATGAGACTAAACCTAAACGTGCAAAAAGAGGTACAGTTTAATTTGATAAATTGATTTTTTTTGTTTGTTTTGCTTTTATGGTTGTTGTTAGCTTTCAGTCTATTTTTCAGGCCAAAAAAAAGCTTCCACTGCAAAAAATGGAAAGAAAACCAGTAAAGCAGAGTTGTCCTCTGATGAAAGGTTCGTTCCACACTTGATTAATGGTTTTGTTGTTAATCTCAAATGTACATTTCTTTCCCCCCTTTTGAATGTTTCTTTCAATTCTGTTTGTCTCTCTATAGTGATGAACAGAATGTTCCAGAAGTGCCTCCATCAGTGAGACCAAGTCGCCGTGCCAAGATAGCTGCTCTGGATAAGACCAAGCAAGATCTGACTGCCCTCATGAACCAGGAGGCCAATGGTTCATAGAGTAGAGTACTTATGATGAAAATTGTCCTTCCTATGGCATCCTACAGCCACTTCAGATTTATCTGAGAAATTACATTCTGCTAAATTTTAGGTTTACTTTCTCACTGAATTTTACTCTCAACTTCCAATGTATCTGTAGTACTTTTCAATAGGTTGGCCTTGGGAGAGAGTCATTTTTACTTTAGACTGTTCTTTTAAAAATGCACACTTGAGGAATTGTACCAAATACCCCCTTTTTATAATTTACTATTTAAACAAATTATATAAACTAATTGTTGGATCAATTGGTGCTTCTGAAAAACAGCTAATATTTTAAATTTGGATGAGAAGCTGGCTCACATTTCCATATAAAAGTTTCTTGCATTTGTATTCATTTTTTTAAAGCCTGAATAAACTGTTAAACTGCAACACAATTACTCTGACAGGAGGACAAAATTTGTTTGCAAGAGCTTTTATTGTTCTAGTAATTGAGACAACTTCTTTGAAGGCAAGTATAAAAACCACAGAAAATACAATGTTTATACATAATTTTTTATGTTTATGTACAACATATAGCACCAGGTAACAAGTTTACAGTGGCGAAAACTTTTGAATGGCATATTTGAACATTATAAGACTCTATACAGAAGGCCTCCTGATATTTCCCATAATAAGCTCCAAATCTAGCACATGATTGGCATAGATATAGATATAATGCACCATTTTAACTTTGTCTGCACTTTTGCCACACCTTTTGAATGACTCCGGTAGTTTGAATGGTTGAGACCTTAATGCAGATGTTACACAAGCTTGTGCAGAAGCTTCATGTTGGCACTGGGTATGTATATGGTATAACTAGAGTCTATTTCAGCAGTTTCAGAACAAATGCCTCTAGCTAACAATTATCCAATGCATCTATAAAGTATAAACTAAAGGGATAGTTTCAAGCTACATGTAAAAACAAACCAGTTTCTCAAAGTATGCATCTAAGATGGTCTCAATGGAGCACTGACTAAATTTTTATTGCACAAATGCAAGCCAGTCTTGTTACAAGGAACTTCAATGAATTCAGGTGACTGTCAACAAAACCTAAAACCACAGTGGAGCAACTTTCAACCTTTTACATACTCAAGGGGCAGGACGGCAGACTGGGAACAGATGTAAAACTAGAGCTACCAAAGTATTTAAATAAATAACTAAACATACAGGCTGTATAACCAGTTAAAATGTTCTTGATAGAGGCCTAAACTAATGATATGGTTACAACAATGGGTAATCAGTTTAGGCCAAACTGCCATGCCTTACCAGTAGCTTGCAGGAGGTAGGTGTCACATACTGCTATAGATCACAAATTTTATTTTTTTTGTACAAATTTTGTATTCAAGAAATGATATGTGGAACATATTTGCCTCTGGATGAACTTAAAAGCTTTTAATTTAAAAGAAAGAAAAATAGAATCTCACATCTTTCTCGAGTAAAACATTACACCAAAAATACACTGTACATAATTGTCAGAAATAAAACAATGGGTAGCATTTGGATTTTGGTAGTGCAACAAGAACATAAACCTTGGATGTAAATTAATGCTTAAATGATATTCCACAACTTGGCAAACAGTCTAAATTCACAGAAGTTGTAAGAAAGCTTTCCATAAATGCAGGGTAAAAGGACACTACATACACTTCGAGAGTAAAAAGTGGAGACACTACCATCAATTTCAAATTGCTTTGAGAGTATGTTTAGAGTGGGCAGTTTTTGTCACAAGTTTACTAACTTTAATTACAGCACAAGAGAGGATTCCATTTGTATTCCTAACTTTAAAATATCTACATCATTAAAAAACAAATCAACTTTTTGCAAAGTAAAAAGAGCTGTTACAACACAAAAGATTACAAAATATCAAGAAATGTGAAATTAACTGGTCTCCTTAATTTCATAAAAGTTAGTCTTAAAGATGAAATCTGCTATGAGACTCCAAAATCACAAGTTGGGCAAACCAAACAACATACTGCTCATGTAACCTTAGATACTCCATGTAACTAATAGACATTTACTTCTCTTGGTGTGGACCAAAAGAAAAACGATTTTTACAAACATAAGAAAAAAAGTTTAAATAGTGCAACAAGTGTCTTAAAGTTTGTTTTTCTTTGCTACATGACGCTTGCCAAGGTTGCATGTCATAATGCTTGTGATACTCAGCCAGACCACTGTTGAAAGGCACCTTAAGTTAGAGTTCAAGAAAATGTCTTGCACAAAACTGGTCCCAAATTATTTCAATGAGCCTGTAAAGCAAAAATTGGAGACATTGAGAATTGAGTTCTCAAAGAGAAAACAGACAACAAACAGTACTGTAATAACTCTGTTTTAAAACCTTTACCCTAAACTATTATTAAACACTGAAAGCAGATAATCCACACTCCTAGAATCAACACAAAGTAAAAACTACCAGAGAAACAAAATTTAACTGTTCGATTTAATATCAAAACATTGTTTAAAGAGGTCAAAACCAAATGCCAGTATGCAGAAAGGAGTGTCTGGTCAATTTGTAGTGAGGTTGAACATACTGTTGCATTGGTCTTATGGTACCAAATCTCAGCACATAAGCGAATGAGTTACATTCAAATATCGGACACTAAACTGGAGGGGTCATTATTCAGTTACATATGACTTGGAAAGATTCTCTTCAAACTTGCTCTGCCATGATGCTCAAATCCAAGCCTGTGCAGCTAGAATGCACCATTGTTTGCATACTTGCATAAAGTATGTTTCAGGACTAATGAGAAATAATGGTTAAAGACTTACCGAGCACAAAGTCACACCACCTTGCTCCCAGAACACCCCTGCTGCTCCTTGATTGTCTGAGCATTTTTGTTGGGGGAGATAGACTTGTGCTGCAGCTTTTTTGTTTGCCTCTTTTTCTTCCTGCCTTGCTCTGGGTTTTCAGGGATGAGGTCAGCTGTGCTGGAGAGTTAAGTGTCTCTCCCACCATAACATCTTCATTCTCCTCTTGTTCCGAGACATCATAAAGCTTTACTGTGCAAATGTTACATTCCTCTGTCGCTGACTTTGTATTTGGGGAGTTGATCTTTTTCAGAAACACCCTGCACTCCTTTAAGGACTCTGGGCTCCAAGCTTTGGAGCAGATTCTGTTCTGCTTGGAAATGTTGGCAATCCCAATCATTTTCTGGGGAGTTTTGACTAGAAGCTTTAATGCATTTTGAACTTTCGTGACTGGTCTGGATGTTTTGTCTACCCAATTAGGCATTTCTTTCAATTCTAGAGTCTTGGCATCTGAAGTCATTGTCCTCATCGGATCACGAAAAACATTTTGTGCCATATCATCTAATCTTATCCTGGGCCTGGTTTTAAACTTAAGCCTTGCTCTAAGCAGAGCTGTTCTGTAAACAACCCATGTCCCACTAGACCTAGACATTTGCTGCCTAACGTCATGCCTCAGTTTAAGTGATGTGTTAAAAAGCTTTCTCTTAGCTTGTGACCTTGTTGATTTGAACAGCAATTGTTGTGCTTGTTTGTGCATTGACGGACTCTTTGGGACCACTTTAGCAAATTTTTTTACATGTTTCCTGAGCCGCTCTGCTTGTGGACTTGGGCAAACATTCACTTTGCAATTGGGCCTGCTGAGGTTGTAATGAAATACGTCCTTGGGATTTCTTGCAGTGGCCTTCTTTACAATTGCAAGGGACTGAGTTTCTGTGGACTGCATGAACCAGGTACAGAGCTTCTCCATATTATAGTTTTTCTCAAAAAGCATTTTAATGGCAGAAGCAGACTTCTTAGCAGAGCCATTAAGCTTCTCACAAGTTTTTGGTTTAAGATCAGTTTTAATCTCTCCTGACTTGTTAGCTTCTAGGACATCTGATACCCAAGTATTGGATATCAGTCTGATCCTCCTAGCCAACTCTTCATTTAAGATTTCAGGTGATGCTGAGGTGGGCCACCACCTGAAACCCTCATTTGATGAGAAAATTGAGTCCACTGAAACTGCAGAATAACGAACAATGTCTTTTACACAACTGACATTCTTGGTCTTTGTGGAAAGTGTATTGTCTGTCTCTTGTCTGTTCTTTGTATGCTGGCTGGCCTCACAGCTAGCCTTATTCAGCAGTAGTTTTCGTGACCTGCGAACCAAAGCACAGGATCTGGCAGTAGCAACAGAGTGGAGCAAATGAATGGAGGGTTTCCGCTCTCTGACAGAGTGTCTCACTGGTATGAGCTGCCCTCTAGTATTCCGATTATGTTCTTTCGGTGTATTCACTGTATCCTTGTAAATGTCAGTAGGAATGCCGGTTGTCTTCTGGTCTTTTGAAGGATGAAATTCAACAAGAAGAGTCCTTCTGAGCAGATGTGAATCCTTTGTGTCCCTTTTCATGTGTATCTTTCTTTGTCTTGGTGACCCTGTGGTGACTGTTACAGAGATCCCAGAAATTTTGACTTTGGGAGGTCTTCCTGGTTTTCTTGACACAGCTGTGTCACTCTGTCTTTGACATTTGATGTTGCTGCTAGAATGGACGCATTTCCTTTCTTCGATAGGCATAACAAAATGAAGATCTTTAAACTGATCTTTGGTCATGTGATCATTACTTGTCTTTTCAGAACATGTTTTACTGTACATGTCTCCATTACACACTTCATAAACATGTTGCTGTACTGGAAAATTACCCAAATCTTCAGAAACTACTCTCCTTGTCCTTCTTGATCTTCCATACACTATGGTGATTTTTAGATTTTTGTTTCCATCATCCTTACAAGACATTTCTGTTGTTCTATGATTCACTGCATTGGAATTGGTTGTACCTGTTGAAGAACTTAAATCTGTTTTTGGTTTTGGAGGTCTACCAATGGGACGTTTCACAGACTTCACAATATGTGGTCCTATTTTTTTGGGGCGTCCAGGACGCCTTTTTACTGGAGTTGTTTGATGTACATTTGGTAGTGTTTCTTGGTTTCCACCTTCATTGTTTGAACAACTGGGCAATAATGTATCAAGTGAAACCACTTTTGGTGAAGTGCACTTGTTCCCACCCCCTTCAACAGTTTTCCTTGGCACAGATTCAAGGACTGAATCCTGGAATTGTTCATCTATGGCACAGCCTGCCCATGAGGATTCCACACATGGGTCAAACATCTCTCCATGTGAATTTGAACTAGAAGAAGCTGCTTTGAGTGTATATTTTACACCATCTTCACCTGTCACAGAGGAAACAAACATGAGCTTTATCGGACTATCATATTTCTGTCCAGACGGGCTTGCTTTAGCCTGTTGTGCACTTTCAGTGGTGGTCAAGTTAGACATGGTTTCAGTGGGACTGTGCGAGTCAGTGTTTAGACTGTTGGTTCTATGGCGTTTAGATCTTTTTGATGGTGAAGTGGAATTCTGGCATGATTTTCTTTTTCTTGCACTCTCTTTATCAGGATTCCTTACATTATTCTTGTGCTCAGACAGTGGCTCATTTTTGGATAAAATGTCATATTTTTGTGAAGCTGTGTTCAAGGGCACAACACAGTCTTCTGGTTTATCCACAGTTTGAAATGGTTGATCGTCACATTTATCACCTGGCCATGCAATTTCTTCTGTGAAGTCAAGTCCCGTTGAGGTGCTGTCCTTAGGGGAATGCTTGGTGAATATACTCTCTGAAAAACAGGCTGCAAAATACATCTTTCGTGGCTCAGTGACATAGGAAGAGAAGCGCTGAGGTGGTACAATATTTCGTCTCGACCTTCCAAGTTGAACTGTCAGATTGCTCTCTTTTTGGATTTTTTTTTTCACCTTCTGGTCACAATCAGTTGTTTGTGACTCCACCCTTTCATCAGAAGCAGAAGGCAGTGGTTCTTCAAAACATACATGTTGGGGTTGAGCTTGGCTCTCTTGATTTGGTGTCTTTTCACTTTGTGCATGTGTTCTCAGGCTTTCCATGGTATCTTTTACAGGCTCTGTGTAAACCTGATCCAACTTTCTGCATTCAGATTTTTCAACAAGGGAATATGTAAGCTTCAAAGGTTTAACAGTTTTTAAGCAGCCCTCTCTCTCAAAGCCTATCTTTCTCTTGAAATATGATGGACTAAGTCTGGCCAGGTCTCTCTTGATTTGTAGGCTTTGTCTTCTTGATGATGGAAGGTCAGGTGACTTGCTCATGGCAGCTAAAGTTTCCAATCTCTTACGGGAACGTGTCTGAGGGGATTTCTGTTCTGTGGCTACATGCTGTTGTAAAAGATCATTAAGGTTATAATCTTTGTCACTACTGTCGTGTAGCACAGTACTGTTGTGTAGCACAGTTGTTATAATCTCTGTCAAATGTGTGTCATCTCTTGTCTTGGAGATTTGACTAGCATTTTGTTCCTTTTCTGAAGGTTGAATACTCTTGAGCTTTTCAGTGACTCTATCCATTAGATCTCCAATAAAAGATCCACACTGGTGGTCGTTCTCCTCTGTGCGTGTATGCAAAGTTACAACCTCTTTGCAACATTCATCAGGAGATCCCACACAAAGAGAAGTGTTCGAGTACAAAGCTGTATTTTCATCCTCTGTTCTGTGAGGTAGGAGAGAAGGAGGTGCCATGTTCAGGGCCTGGCAGTCCTGAATGTGGAAGATACTGGACTTGACAGCTATTTTACAGTCCAAGTCCACAGGCTTTGGTGAGAGTGGTGGAGGGGAAGGGCTCCGGGTTCCTTTGCATCTATTATGAAAGTTACAATCACCCTGAGGGGTGATTAGGGCACCTCTTGTATGAGAAATGTAAGCATGATCACCATTGGGTTGATGCTGCCATGAGGGTAGTTTTGAGTGAGTACAACAAACAGTGGTGTTAGAACAGGTGACTTGGCCAACACAAGCCATGGATGTATTTTGGCAGCAATGCCCATGAATGTTCCTCAGGCAGACGCATAAAGGAGAAAATCCACATGTTGGAAGCCTACTAGCTGTTCTGCAAGAAATGTCAGCAGTTACTGAGCAGTCACTTAATGAAAGTGTTGGTGCTTGTTGGTGCTCAGTATGGCAGCAGAGGGATTCGGCCTTAAACTGACGTTTGTGAGCATCCTGCATAGTTTCAGAGATGTTGTAATCTTCCTGTAAATCCTTTAAAATATGATAGAGTAGCAGTCTATGATGGGAACAAAGCAAAGACAGGACCTTCTCCAACACAGTGGCTCTCCAGACCTCTGGAGCTTTAGAATCTTCCTTCCCAAGCCTGGCCTGGTCTTCCACACTTGGCCCTAAGGAACTACATAAATAAACTGGGTTAAGTCATTACTCAATCACTGACAATCAATTTTCATGAATGTGATCTGAGCTAACGCTTTCACCTCTTTTACCTTTGCCAAAATTAATGATTAATACATTTCAATTGTTTTAAAGGAATTACAAAATCTAGATATAAATATATATATATTGCATAATTATAAAGCTTGCAAAGCTGTATTTAAAAGATAACTGCTCATCTTGTTAAAGGCACCACATAACATTGCATTGTAAAGAAGTTTTATCAATACATATATGCAGAATTACAAATATGTGTAAAGGCCACAGAGAAAAAAAAAGTACCAAAAAAAACAAACAACTGCACATGGAACAATTTTTTTTATTGGTAACTTGAAGGCAAAGGATGGCGATTGTAGTAACGCTTACACTCAGGAAAACTATGTATATAGACAAATATCTTAATCAAACCTGAATAATTTTGTTTCCTGATAAATCAACATGTCTCCTGACAAATCCAATTACAAACCAACATTTGAAGGCAATATGTTGTCTTTTGAAAGTAAAATACAACTACCTCAAAAGGTAACCGATTTGTTGAGGGTAGGAGAAAAAGGTTAGAGAATGTTTGAAAAATTATATAAATTACAAATTTTTAAATGTAGGACAGTTAAAAACACACTGGAGTAATATGCCTTCAGTATTCCATCTTATTACAATCAATTCAATTCTTGCTTTGATTAGCCTTATCCTAATCCGAAATGTTAAAAAAACAACACACCAAATATAAATATTTCAGACACAAATAAATGCTTAAAAAGGACCAGTTTTCCCCATATTTGAAGTGGATTAAAAAGTCATAAAGATTAAATTTATATTAACCTGCCTGGGGTGAAAACAAAACATCACATGTTGAACATTACAGGACAAGGAACTCACTTATGCATGCAAGTGCAGTAAAGCATTTCACATATCAATGTGCAAGAGCAACAAAGTGCTTCAACACAAAACCAACACAATGTTTAAACTTCATTTCTGATTACATCAAAAGAAATAACACAACACAAATACAAGTATATATTAGAATTAGAGGAAATAGTACAAAAATCAATCTTAGTGCAGCAGATATATGCATAAATAACTGATTGCAAAATTATTAATATCCTGAACCCGTTATGAATATGAAATTAGACATACTTAGAAAGGCCTAAACTGGTGATATTGATCCATTTAATGATCCATCTATAATCAAACCAAAATGTTTTGAAAAAAAAAAAATGAAAATTTTATATTTTGCATTTCTGATCAATAACTTCTGCTGAACACGCTGTCCCCTTAATATGGGAGAAAACAAACTGGCTTTGGATGAACCATATTTGGCTCTATAACAGAATCCTAACGGCCCTTATTTTGATATAAAAGAACCGCTCTAACACAATCATGCTCTGTTTTTTAGGACCGCTGTTACCCTGAGAATACTAATGTTTTTTGGACTGAAATTATACAGGACACAACAAGGTTTAGAACCGCAATGTGTGAAAAAAAAGGGGGGGCCATCATTCTCCATAGGGAGCCTAAAAGTATCCCACATAATGAAAATATGAGAGCGCAGTACTGACAATACATGCATAAGATTTAAAAAATAATCTGCATGAAATTAAAACTTACATGACCACCCTTTACATTAAAAGTGAAACTGTGCCTGCAACATATCTATCCCCAAGAAAGAGAACAGAAAAAAAAACTGTTATATTAGTAATTATGATAACGGTATATAAATCCACAATACAGATTTTATATACAATCCACATAAGTATATAAATACTTGTTTTGTTTTTTTTAAAGATTTATGTAAAACTGCTACTGGCCTACAGAATAACTGAGCCGCAGCTGTAAGAGCAGGCACTGTGTTGTTAATTTTAAGAGCTGTGAAGAACATTCAGGGTGGTCTAATAAATGCTTCTAAATCAGAGGTAAACTAAAGAATATCAGTAAATCTGTTTTTTAGGGCAGAGGAGAATTTAACTTCGAAGAACAACAAGAGGTAAACCATTACAGAACATTCACAACACAAAGATAAACACATTAACATTGAATATGGAAATGTTCATATTTCCAAAGCTTCAATCACAAAATTCACATGCTTCAGCTACACTTTGCAAAGCACTACAAGTATACTTGTGAAACACATCAGAACTATGCTAAAATGCCATTCAAGGTCAGCATATGGCCATATCCTTCATCGCAGGTGATACAATAACCTGTATCACAAGTATGTGTGCATCTTTTGTAAAGTGCAACTGAATCTTATATTCCAACTATACAAGCTTCTAAACTCAGTAAAAAAAACAAAAAACAGGTCCATGCTATAAGGACTCGGTTGAATTACCAGTATCATAAAGTGAAACAGTTGTATAATAGGTCATTAAAAGCTTTAGTAATCATTAACA
Source organism: Zacco platypus (assembly GCA_038088235.1). Taxonomy (NCBI): domain Eukaryota; kingdom Metazoa; phylum Chordata; class Actinopteri; order Cypriniformes; family Xenocyprididae; genus Zacco; species Zacco platypus. Next base: position 14,799,859 of record CM076084.1, read on the forward strand.
TGAAAGAAAAAAAAACAACACAAAGAAAGAGCAGCATAACTACAGAAATCTGGACATATAAACAAAGCATTTCAGAGTACCACCTGGATCAGGCTTTGTATTTCTGTCCCATTATAACTGCATCATGGAACATGGACAAGGAACAATTCTGATCCAAGATCATAAGCACCGTACTCTGAACTGCTTCGTTCATGGAGTGTAAGTTGATTGGCAAAATGACCATAAACTGATTTGGTTACAGCAGATAAATTATGCTAGATGTGTGAGGAAAAATGCAAGACAATAAGAGTAGAATTCAAATCAGCAATGAGAATATTGAGTCACTTCAGTATTTACTGAAAAAGTAATAAATATTAATCTATTATTCAATGTAAAACAAACATTCACAGAGAATTTTTTTCCTGTGCATTATTCTGCCATGCATTACATTGCATTTCCAACTTACCAGGACAATTTGCTGAGCAGATATGTAGGGGGAAAAAATGGAAAGGGGCAAGACATAAAAAAACAATGTTGTGTGTACACAACTCTAAGTATCTTAACTTACCAAAAGATAAAAATAAAATGACTATCAGTGCAGGATGTGGGAAGTCTCATCCACAAAAAGCCTGAGATGGTCCAAGCTTTCACTCCAATAATCTGGCAACAGTCCTGATAAATGTACTTCATTAATACTTTATGAAACTGATATAATTACCTCTGTTATACAACAAAACATATCAATAAGTATTAATAGTCAAAAAAAAAATATTTACATAGTGTTGTTCCTTTGCTGGAGTGGAAACTTGTACCTATATCTACCCATTGCATATATGGTTAGACATCTCCCACTGGTGAGTTAAATGAGATGTTAGTCATGCTGTCACCAGATTTGCCACACAGACACCATAAAAATACTGTAAATAGACTTGAACTGAAATGACCAGTCGCTACAAAAGACTAATCAGTGTGAAAGCTGCATACAACAATCATTAAGCTGAGATTAGCTTATGTATTAACAAAACCTGAATATTTCTTAGTTTTAAAACTGCAATTAACTTATAAATCAACAGTGCTTTACAATATTTTAAATATATATTCATAGAGATATCCACAGTGAAAACCCTGAATAGATTTTTTTTAAAGGCATGTTTTGAGACTTGATAAAATGTACCATTTAACCTGTGGTTGAGGATTCAAGTGTATCTTCTAAGTCTGAATGAGGTCTTGACTGCATGTTGGAAAAAAAAGAAACCTTCTGTTGGCTGTAGTTTAGGTGATGTTTTAGTTAAAACCATCTCTAGGAAATAGTTGAGGTTTTGGTTGAGTTAAGACTGTTTGTAGGCAGTAGATGAGGCATTGGTTGTTGTCCCTGACTTTCCGGAGCCTGAGGTTGCCGCTTCAACAAGGCGGAGCTTCTTTTTTGGTGGGGTCTTGAGCGTGCCCGTTCGCTCTTTGACTTTGTACTCAAGGGTGCTGTGTGGAACCCCATAGACGCCCTGAGCTTTTGACACGCTCATCTTCCCACTAATCACCATGGCTATGGCCTCCTCCAGGATATCGTGGTCATATTGCCGATAACGGCCCCGCTTTTTCCGTGGCTGCTTGTCTCGACGGTCATCATCTCCACAGTCAACCAGACTTCCGGTGACGCTCCCTCCAACACTCCCGTTCTTTATGTTCAGACACAGTGGTGGCAGGTCACCCTGGAGTAGACGTGACTCGAGGCCTGAGTGGCTATCGACCAAGCCCTGTTTAGGGAGAATGGTCTTCACCTTATGGAAAGCAGAGGAGCCATCAGAGGCTTTGTTGGCTTGGTACATAGCATCCACCAGGCCAGCCAGATCCAGTTGGGCTTTGGGCTGAGCACTAAAGCGTACCTGAGGGATTCGGATGTGCACAGCTGGCCCAGCGGCAGGACTCTGAGGAGACTTGGCCGGCTCAGTACTGGCGAGAGGCCCACCATTCTGCTCCCGTAGCTGCGAGACCATCCTCTGCAAGGTTAAGTGGTGAAGGTATGAGGAGGCAGTCACAGCTGCCGGGAATTTCAGCTCAGTGTGCTCTGGTGACGTGAATTTACATTTTCTTACTTCGGAGTGTTCAGACTGGGAGCGAGCCCATGCTGCTACCTTCTGCAGGATGAGTCGAGTGTCGTTGGTTGGCCAAACCGACTCTGTCTTCAGCGATAAGGCCTCTGTCTGGAGCTGTAAGGTTTTATGAGGTATCCCGTATAGTATGGCTGCTTTGTGAATGTCCAGTGATCCAGAACGAATATCTTTCAAGGCTTTAGAGAGCAAACCTTCTGCAAACTCAGAGCTGCGATCCAAATAGTCCTCTCTGATTGGTCTCCTAAGGGGAGGTGGGTGGGAGGATGAGAAACGAACGTGTGAGCGGACCAATGACAGGACGCACTCAGGGTCCACTCCTTTACTGCCTTGTCTTTTGGTAACATCACTCGCTTCTCAATTGTCTGTATAACACAAAGCCTTTGAGTTGTTTGGGGGTAAACACTGTTTGTTTTTGGCCTTAGGTTGCAAACGATACTTCTTGGAAGGACAGTCTCTCGTCAATTGTGTGGAGAAAGACAAGCGTCTATGGGAGTACTTCCAGTATCTTTGCAATGCAGATGCATTTTGTAAGACTCAGGTATTTATTTCTCATGTGAAAATACTGCATAAATCAACGGATAGATAAATAAACAAATGAATAAATACAGGCGGCACAAAGGAACAAATAAAGCCCCTGACTGCTGGCAAACGTGACGTTACCTTCCAACAAGTTAGAAAAGAGTCAACCCTTTGGCAGTGCAACAAAACAACCACTAAATTGTACATTAAAAACACATCAAATGTATGAGGAGTAAAATTTGTTCACGCAAAATGATCAGATAGGATACAAATGAAACAAGACTAAAAAACAAACAAAGTATTTTTGAAATAAAAACATCAGTTTTTACTGAGTCGAAATGTTACTAATTAAAATACCGTTTCGGAACCAAAATTGTCTTTGGCTTTGTTAGTACGAGGACAAACAATCAAACACACTTGGTAAACAAAAAAGGAAAAGTACTCACCCTGAAACTTTACGTTGAGTGGTTTCATTTTCTGAAGATGCGTTTCTCTTAGAGAGGTCAAGTACTCCATCTACTATGAGAAGTAATCCATGAAAAACAGCAATTAATGAAGTTTGAGAGCACAAGCTCAAAATCAAATATTTGTACACTCTGTAAATTCACCCTGTTCATTCAGTTTAGTTACCTAGCCAGAGCTAGGCTTAATAAATAAAAGTCAATAGACCGGTTTCTAGGAAAGAATTTGTATGGTTATCTAAAATTGCAGAGATACAAACTTCTGAATCTGTATGGACATGGTGGTGTGCTTACCTTGAAAGGCCTGAGAAACTCGGCTGACTGTGAGGTCCAGGGGCCCATCAGGATCTGGTTGTTTAGGGAGAAGCTCATCGTTGTCACTCAGGCCATTCAGGCCCTCATGAGCCTGGCTTTTACATGCATACTCTAAGGCAAACCGCTGAATCATCTTGCGCATCAACTCCTGCGCCACCAACGGTATACTGGAATCGCAGCTCTGAGGGAATTCTGGGAAATTGATCACCACAGAACTAGATGAAAATCCCATGTCATGCACTTTCAAAACACATGTTCCTCAAGGCTGGGACAATACTATCGATGCATCGCGATCCGTGGATCATTTCTGATATTTTTCCAAATGCGTCGCAAATCGATTCTGAGCTTATTTTTAACAGCAGATGGCACTCTAGACCATTTTTAACTGCATGCTCGAATGCTCATGAAGAAGACCGCTCTGGCGTTTGACTGAGTCTGAGAATGTACTTGAACCTCAGAATGCTTATGACGTGAAATTAATGTAAACAGCCCACTGCAAACATCCTTGTAATTCACTTCAACCTTTTCAAACTTTATGAATGATTATTTAAAGAAGGTTCAAGTGGTGTGTCTAAGGAATTGGAAGGATGCAGAATACTGCCGTTTCTAAAGCACGCAGTGCTATCTGGTATTGAAAACTAAGCGATTCAAGAGAGAATCGTGATACATACAGAAAACATCAGGATCAATCCAGAATCACTTCTCGATTCGCAATGCAATAACCCTCAAATTGTAGTGCAATTGTACAGCATGTAATAGGTGTCACTATTCATTTGCTCTGTATGGATAATGGGAATAAAAATGTATTTCTCACCCTTCTTTCGAAATATAGAATGGAGGAATCTGTCTGCTTGGCACTGGAGTTTATCAGAGGTGGACAGGCCCTGAGGTGGGGGGGTTTCAGTAGGGGGTGGCGACCCGGGCACGGCCACAGCAAGATGGTCCTATGTCAAAAAAAAAGTGTGTTCAGTTAAGACTAGAGTTATTGACACCCGTTACATACATTCCAAAGTGTTGATTGAGTTGTGATCAATTATAATTAATTACACTGTATGTGTTTTCATCTTGTTCAACCATATTTTGTCAAGATTAAGACCTGCATTATTAAATACCATTATTCACGCACTATATTATAAGTGTTCGAAAGCCATTCCATAGTTTAATGTGAGGTACAGATGAATATTTAAGTCGTTAAATTAAAGTTCACATAAATGCCTCCCTCCGCTGTGGCTGTCAGCGATTCTCCATCAGCATTCAAACTGCGTGTCACGCTCGGTCACGATAGTCAACAATGAAACTCTCCAAGATGATTCAATGTTTCTATTATTATTACTTGATCTGTCGACAATGGTTCTGTGGTTTTGCATAAAAGGACTTTCTTACTGAATTTTTCAGTTTCTAAGGGTGCGTTCACACTTGTCATGTTTGGTTCGATTAAAAGGAACCCTGGTGCGATTACTCAGTTAGTGCGGTTCATTTGAACATCCGAACCCTGTTGCGGACCGAGACCGCTAAAAAGATGGGTCTTGGTCCGCTTCCAAACGAACTCTGGCGCGGTTCGATTGATATATGAGCACAACACGGACCAAAGACATGTAAACGAACCAAAAAGAGGACGTGATGTCACAAGATGTGACGCTACAAGTCAGCTGATTTGACGACGTGGAAAGATCTATGTATCCAAAATGAGTAGAAAGCAAATGTGGAGCAATGAGGAGGTAAAGTGCCTCATCAATATTTGTTTCTGCACAACAGAGGAAATCCTGGTGCTGTTTTGAATGTTTCGAACATTTTAAGCTCTTCGTGAGTTCTCAGCTGGTAAAAATAAAGCATATATACACGCATAAAATGATCACATTTAATCCAGCACACAGCATTGTTTAGAATATTCGGTAAGCAAGCTCCGTCGCGATATATACGTCATAAAAACTGACCAATCAGGTTTTGACCGTATCCCTGTGCCTTTGGTTCGGTAACTTTGGGTTCGCTGATAAAAATGCCAGTGTGACCGTTACGCGGACCAGGACTATGTTTTGTTTTTTGCTCCGGACCAAATGAACCAAACCAACCGAACTACAAGTGTGAACGCACCCTAAATCATTTTACTTTCAACCGGTTGTCTGTTAGAGCACAGCACTGGGGTAGAGAGCACTATGAATTGTTCTTCATGCACACAGTAACTGAAATTTAAAACTTAATGGAAAAGGCTCAAAGTATTGCATGTCTATAACGGTAATAGACCAACACTACGCATCAGTGCATCTTCCTTTTGCGTTTTGAACTTTTCAATGTGGAGCGTTGTGCACTGTGATTCATGTTGCTTCAAGCTCATCATTTTGCACACGGGATGCGCATAAGTGCTTTGTGCCGCTCTGTACGGGAACAGTTCATATTATAAAACTTTTGCACAATGAAAGATAGTTAATAGCGTTTTTTTGTGTGTGCTATATGCTACATGATTCATGATTCATATGTTGCTGCGTCATTAAAAAACTGCACTATAAATTTAAAAGAAATGTCTTTTCATTTTATAGAATATATTTATATATTTACTTTGTCATGTATGACTCAAACATTCATGAAAAACAAGTCATGAGTCATGAATGAAGGAGTCAGCCGGACTCCTGTTTATTTTGAATGTCTACCAAGCTAGTGAAGCTATTAGTTTATTTACAGTTGTTGCACAGATGCACAATTATTTAATAAATAATGCCTTGCACAAAAGAATGATCCTAGTCTCTTCCACACAGTGAGGCACAGTTTATTAGGTAATTAAGCATTTATTATTATGACCTGAATATCGGATCAGTACTCTATCGGCCAACACTGAATCCCAGGTATCAGAGGCAAAAAATGCGGATTGGAGCATCTCTAGCTAACACCTCATTAATAAACACCTTTTTGTGACTTTTGAGGGTTTACTTACATTCAGTTTCTCCAGCTGCAGGCTGCAAAAGGAGCAGTTTGCTTCTATGGACCAATCATCCACAGCCTCTGGTTCACACTCTGAGGGGAAATCAGATGAATCACTGTCAATAGCTATGTTTCCATCCACCCATTTAAGCGCATTTTGGGATCTCTCATTAAAAACAAACACCAGATGGAAATGCCAAGATGCACATAAATTCTTAAAATGCACACAAAAAAAAACCTCCCAGAACCGTCTCACATGAATGCATTCCCAAACATCAGGCAACTGACCACAAGACATGACGGCATTTATTGTAGTGATGCTAACTATTAATCGATAAAAATTTATCTGATAAAACTTATCGATGGCCGATTAAGACCGATTTAGGTCATTGTTAGAGTGCATAGTTTTGAGGTGGGTGGCTAATGCGTAAAACACATCCAGCAGACACACGCGGAAAAATTAAGCAAGCGTGCTCTAGTTCCTTAATACGCTGTCTGCTCTCTAATTGCTCTTGTGGTCATACCCCGATCAGTCTGTGCAGTGGCGCTTCAAGTGGAACACACCTAATATTTTCAAGCCATGTAATGGATTAGGTAGGCTAGCCTTTTATTTTCAAACAATTAACCAAGGGTTCAAAAACCCACCAAACAAGTTATTTTACTAAACATAAGAACTATCACAATAAAAGTACAAAATATTAAACAACAAATAATAAGTCCTGATGCAGGAGTGATCTTCCAGTACTGTTTCAGCAGTGCTATACTAGGGTGCATGGTAAATCAAGGTGTCAACCGGAGCGATCAAACCAATAAAACCACACTCCAGCTGCAAAACAGTGCCTAACTGGTCTCTACACATTGTCCCTACCACTATACCTACCACACCCGAGATCCAGGCTGTGTCTGAAATTGTCCCGTGTACCCTTAAATGGGGCACTATTTGAGGGGACAGCCATTTGTAGTGGTGTCCAAAACTATAGTGGACGTCATCAAGTGGGCTCATTCAATCCCACAATGCACCGCAATAACGAATGCACAACCGATGAATACCCATAATTCACTGTGAGAGCACTTCAACTTTCTTCTCAGGATGACGCACAGACTTCCGTTTTGGCTTCTCAGGCTTAGGCATGGCTTTGTGTTTCTCCTCAGATCTTTGTGGCTTCTTTACTTATTTCTGAATTATTTCCTGTCTGACCAGAAGATGGCGCCAGGAGTTGAATCAACCATCCATCCATTTTCCAAACCAGTGGTCCAATATGGCTACAGCGTAATATGATACAGGTATAAATTCCTTTTTAATTGATTATTAAATTGTTTAAGGATTATAAATAGTCTCCATGACAGAGTTCAATATAAATCTACTGGAGCTGCCAGTTTGCTATGTTTCAAATAATTATTAAACAGCAAGCACAAGCTATGCAAAAGCGGCAGCCCTTCAGGCTTTTATCTTTCAATAAAGATATGCAATATACAATGGTTGAAGATTATTTTACAGTCCTGTTCCCCATGTATATACTATGTACTTCATACAGTAATTGCAATAACTGAGTAATAACTAGCTACTAACCCTGAACCTACCCATAAACCTAACCCATGTAATTACCTTATATTACCCAGTACTTTCTTAGCTAAGTACTCTGTAAGTGCAAATACTGTAAAATAAAGTGCAACCTGGTTTACTAATGTTTCGCAAAGTTACAAACAAAAAAATGGTGCGAACTGTGTATACATGGCATCAAATACTTGGTATAGTTTGGTCTCGAACTGAAACAAATATGCTTCTTGTATTCTCCTTGTTGACACCTTTTAACAATATATGACAAGTCTTATCTGTTTTGTTCGATGATTTTACAGACAAAATTTTCATGTAAAGCAGTTATTTTTTCATGCTATGAAAACAGAGCTCTTCCAATATGTTAGTAAATTTAAAAAAACTTAAGTGATGTCACATTCCCAATATTCACTGTACAGCCAAGCTTATTAGATTTTAAACGACACCTATTTTGTGTTGCTTAAGTAAGTGGTGTGAAAACTTAGCACCAACACCCCTGGGCTTCAGATTTAAGAGGTTGGTTAACATGATTTGATTATTTAAACAATGATTGATTTTGGGAATTTATGTAAATTGACATCACTAGTTTATTGCATTTTGTCTGCACACTCTGAGGTGCAAGTCATTTATAATGGAGGAAAAAAGATCCAAATTTCTTCCGATTACACAAACTACAATTTTTATTAGATAATTTGCATCAATTTAGCAGGAAGTGAAAATTTTATTCTCTTGAACACATGGGATGGAAACAATGCATTATTCACAAATGATTAATGCTATATTCCAATTTTGCGTACAAGTTAAATTTGCAACTTTGGATGGAAACATACCTTGTGTCTATTAATTATAAAGCTCAACACAGATTATGAGACTCACCATCAAATATATTGAGATCTTGCAGAAGCCTCGGTCCATATATTCCCTCCAGTATACTTTCAAATCCTGCAAACAAACACAAAATCATCTTATCTGTATGTAATCCCAAAGAGTAAAAAATTCTGTAAAAAAAACACTATCATTAACCTACACAAAACCTTCACAACCTCTGTATGTCAGCAAGTCCTGTGTGATAGTTCAATTAATTTGACATGCAATACATAATTCTATCAAATGCCCTAACAACAGCAAAGGCAAATACTGTCTGCACACAAATTCACTCGCTGCAAGACACAAGTAGATGTCCATTTAGTACAAAATGGCAGGTGTTTCTATGGTAAGTGTAGAAAATTATAGTTTGATATAAAGTTGGAAATAGCTCACATTTGTAGTACAGTTGCAAGGCCTGTTAGTCATTGTCTGCACAACTGATGCCCTTCACTGCAGCTACATTCACATTATGTCCACATTAAAAACACAAACGCTCACCTAAGAAAGCCCCATTCTGCAAGAACAGTATACTTTGATGTTGCATTAAAAGCAATAGCACCTCAATTGCTATGTTTTATGCTGTGAGACCTATTATAGATGTTTCAAAAACTACTATTAACTTACAATTAACCTATCATGAATAGCTTGTTTTAAACCCATCAAATGTCTGTATTTTCCCTTGATCCTTTCACATGCAAGTTTTCAAGGCAACCGCTTAGAACGCATCACTTTATTGTTTCTATGGTGACGCGCCATTGCTTGTCACATGACACACCGCAGCCACAATAGTGCTGTCTGACCGATGATCTGCTTGTGCTTTATTTTTCCTTTTTTATTCAAAATATTCACAAATTTGTTGACTATAGCATGATGTACATGATATTCCGATCGTCAAATATGTGCAAGTGGATGTGTTTTGCTGTTTAAACACCTTTATAATGATTGCGTTAGTCGAGCTATATGCCGCCATGTTGGATTGCACCGCAATCTGATCTGTTGGATTTACAACACGCGAATTCACCCACTTCTCCCAAAATACATGAAAGTAAGGGAGCCGGTGAACTGAGAGAAGACCAGAGTAAACTGTAAAGTTGCTTACACAATGTGTATCTGATATGAATAAAACGTGCTGTCTAATTATTATGGAAAGGATTGTTATTGCCGCTTCCATAGACATCAGTGTGTATTTTATAAACTCTAATTATATTGTTTTGTTAGTATTTGTGCATTTAAATGTCTGAAACCTAAAATAAACATTATGTGGTTGAAAACACTGCAATATATTGACAGCGCTGAGCGCGTCTGTCACTGGCTCAGGGCCAGCCAATGCGTGCAAGAACGTTTGAATTTGCCAGTTGATCACGTGACGCACTGAATGTTTTAATCACACCAGTGTGATTGTGCGAGTCAAAGAGTTAAAAACCTTATAGGCCTTGACATTCTCAATTGACCCTTCACCGGCAGTTTGATTGACAGCCGATTTGACCAATCAACCCCGAATCCGCCATTTTGTCTGACAAAGCAGTCAGGGGAGTTAGTAGATTAACGTTGTTGAACTGGAAAAATTGTGTACTCACGTCTTTCCACGGTTGAACCAACATTCCTTCTAATGTTCATTTATGTTTATTTGATGAGATATTAATTAGTATGAAGAGATGATCGGTTCACAAGCCGCTTGAACTGAAGAACTAAAGAGCCACTATACGGTATTTATTGTTTAAACTTCTTTAAAAAATTACAATATTTGACATTTGAAACTTTGTTTCATATCAAAAGTAACCTCCTCTGTCTTGTCTGTCGATGCGTTGTCAGTGTCTTCTTTGCTCCGCAATGTATTTTTCACTACATGAGAACATTATGTGTGTCGTGAAAGCGGCATGGCTTGTCTGACGTAGCAACAGTAACTAAAGGGGGCGGGTCTTTGCGAACGGTCATTTGTATCCAACCCTTAAAGGATTATTTCATCAAAAAAAAAAGAACTCACTCTCAAGAGACTTCTGATCATCTTCGGAACACAAATGAAGATGTTTTTAATAAATTCCAAGTGATTTCTGTCCCCCCATTGACAGCTACGCAACTACCACTTAGAGGCTTCAAATAGTTCATAGAGATCGTAAAACTAATCCATATGAATTAAGTGGTTTAGTCCAGATTTAATTGAGGCTTTTATTCACACACTACAAAAAATATTGTTGGTTTAACTTAAGTTTCCTAGTTGCCTTAACATTTGGAGTTTATTGAAATTAAACATTTGAGTTAATACAATGGAGATTAGTTTAATCAACAGAAACTCAAAATATTGTTATGTGAACCACATTAAGTTGATTTGACAAAAGAAAAAAAATCATGAATCATGATTCATATTTAACATTCATCAATGCACAAGTCGGTTAAGATAAACAGAAGCTCAAATATGCTTGCTTTACATGCAAGAACCGACGAGGTTCATTCTTGTGTTACGCAGCACGTTTGGTCTTATCATGCATCAAGCAGGTTCGGTTGAGCTTCTATTTAATTGAGAATAAAAGCATAAATTCAATCTGTTCCTCATATAAAGCGATCGTGTCTCTTCAGAAAATTTGGACTAAGCCACTCAATTCATATGGATTAGTTTAACAATGTCTTTATGAACTTTTTGAAGCGTCAAAGTGGTAGTTGCGTAGTTGTCAATGGTGAATATGGAACTGGCTCAGATTTTATTAAAAATATCTTTATTTGTGTTCTGAGGATGAACGAAAGTGTGGAACAACACAAGGGTGAGTAAATGACCATTTTCATTTTTAACCCTTTAAAACCATACAACTCACAATCTGTTAAAACTGACATCTATTGATCTTTCTACCCCACTGAAGTAAAAAATAGTTTTATTAAAAATCTGCTAAAATATTTTAATTAGCACAAAGTTAATATATACTTGTCTACATTTAATTTGCAACCCTGTTACAACACGATTAGAGTATCTATTCTAGAAAAACTACTGTAAATCTACTTGATGGAAAAAGTATTATTATTAGGAAAGATCAAGTTTACAGTATCAACTGCATGGCTACAGTTTGACATAAACCGGAGGTTATAGTGATCCGTTTATGCAGCAAACAGTCATGTGAACGTGTGGATTTACGCTGACCACTGTAAACTCGGTGAAACATTTGTCAACACCACTGTTTTACCACATTTTACAATAGTAAAGTCGGAATTCAACGACCCATTTTCAAAACATCAAAATCGCACAGAGAACGTTAAACATTTCACTAAAGACAAACATTCTCTAATGGCTTCTTTAAACTGTGCTACTTTTAAACATATCGTCAACAATCAGGAGGCAATGGGTAGAATTACCAAATAATTCATGAGAGATTCAAAAGCCGGACAGTATTGACGCTGTATTAATATAATACAAATAAACAGTCATTTGTATATCGGTATTCGGTGCAGAAAAGGGTCAGTGAGTGCAAAGCTAACTCGGTTATCGAGGAATCAAGAAGTAGGGACAAAGAAAATGGAGCCGGTGTTGGCCGTTTTTTCTGTTAGCTACAAAAGCTACACAGGGCTCGCTTCGCGCAGACGACGACTCTACGCTAATGATATTTTTGAACTTGACACGCTCGCTTAGCAACTCCGCGAGCTAACAGCGACTGGGGGAGGGAGCTCCGCGAGACCCAGGCAAGAAAGAAACCGAGCAAGACACTGAGCGAATGGGTACCCGAGAGCAATGCGTCCGCTTATGGCACCACACAAATATGGCTTTTCCGAACACGGGGTGTTTTGATCTTACCGACACAGTGGATGAGTTTGTGTCGCCACGAGTCGAGTTCCCGCCGGAATCCTTTTCTTTCGGCCGTGCATTTGGAGCTCCGGCACTGGGTCGCCATTCTGTCCGTCCACCTTCCCCCCGGCTCTAACAAGTGACGTCACCGTACGTCATCCATATCATAGTTCCGATTGATTGACACGTGTCAAAACAGGCTAGGGGCGGGGCTTAGCTATGTAAACAACCTTCCCCCTGACCCAGTATGTGCAATTATTCAGTAAAATTGCTAGATAAATAACCTTCTGTGTACTGTTTAAGGTATGGAATATTACAGTATCTACTTGGTGAACTGCATGCAGTGCACTTAAATTCCACTTTTTAATTACTACTTTGTCTTTTATTAGAACAAAAATGCTTTAAGGCTAAGATGACATGTCTGCACCTGTCACCTAGATTAAACTCTTGTACCAGCAGTAAGAAAGTAACAACCTGTTACCTGTAACAATCGTCAGTCACACAGTTGCTTAGACCTTTACAATGTGTTCATAAACTATCGGCTCTTATGTAACAGATTGTACTTTTTAATCATCAACCAGAAGCTGATTGTAATGGTAATTCACTTGGAGTCCCATAATTGCCACATAAGCAGCTTTACCAGTCAGTAAAATCAAACAAATATCACATAATGTTAACTAAATTCTAAAAAGTAAAAATTACGATACATTATTTTCTTCACTTTCATTGTTCTCTAGTATTTAACTATGGCGAATCAGGATTTATAAATATATGTATGTCCTTTTGTCTTTACATTTCCATAATTTAACGCCAAGCACAATGTGTGCCCTTCCCCCATTACATTAAAGTGACACACACACACACACACACACAAACGAGTGAAGTCCAACTGTCCAGAAAGAGGAAGGCATTCAGAGAGAACAGATGGAGTTAATGCCCAGCTGAGCATCTATGTCAGACGCTCACACACACACACACACACACATTTCCATGTTTAATGGCGACATTCCATAGACATAATGATTTTTACATTGCACAAACTGTATATTCTATTCCCTAACCCTAAACCTACCAATCACAGAAAACTTACTGCATTTTTACATTAAAAAAAAAACAATATAATTAAATATGATTAATACATTTTCCTCATGGGGGCCAAAAAATGTCCCCACAAGGACAATGATTTTGAAAATTGCCATCTGTGTGGGACATTTTGTCCCCATAAGGCAAGGTTCATCAGGACCACACACACACACAAGTGCCTGTTTTACAATTCAATATGCTACTTCTAATTCAGATGCACATGCAATTGATTTTATATTCTCCTCTTCATTTTGGATCAATAAACAGGTCATATATCAAAGCATTGATCAGCGTGTTCATTTTGATTTTACAAAGTGTCTATGTGTGTAAAATCCATGCTGATATCAGAGTGTAATCTGAGATCATTTTGAACTAATTTTAGCCCCTTGGATTTTAACCCCTTGTGATACAGCTTTCACAATGCATGCATTCAATCCCTCTTGACATAGTACTGTAAGACTCTCAACTAGAACCTCAAATCTCAACCAGAATTGAAACTATGATAGACAGACAAATGGAAAGCAAAATCTGAGCCTTACGATTAGTAAATCTCTCCATTGTCTTTGTTTGCTCTTGGTAATTAACAAGATTTTAATAATGTATTAGTAAATGCTGAAATTAACATTAACAAAGATTAATAAATGCTGTATACATGCAGTTCATTATTAATTCATGTTAAAATAAAGTTGTTAACTGATGTTAACTAATAAACCTTATTGTAAAGTGTGACCAACTAATCAAATATGTTTGAATGTAGTAGAGGATGTGTAGTGTTGTGTGTGTGTTGTGTTCTTTCTTTTATTCTGTATTGGAAAGACATTAAAGTAAGTTCCAAGACTGTAATAATGTTGATCTTTGCCATTTGAGTATAACAACTTTGACTACTTTTATGTTTTCAGGCTAGGGGTGTTGCAATATTAACGATAACCGTGATGTTCAAAACATAAAATATCGATATCGTGTTAACTAAAATATTTAAAACAAATAGTACACATATGATAATAGAACACATAAATAATCCAGCGCCAGCAACTGCTTGACATTCCAAAGAACAATATGTGGCCGTATCGGTCTTTGTCAGGTCACACTCACGAGAACCGAAGTGCATTATTGGGCATCGCCACCATTTTTAAGGTATCAAACCATCTCTGTTTTAAAGCAGAGTTGTTGTTTTTTTCTTTGGATTCCTTTCATTGGAAAAATTTTACAATTTCGTTGTATGAAAATAATACGTCCCACGATAGACAATGCCAAAAACTTTACAACGATGCAAGATTTTGTCATTGTTTTTTGTGGACAGTGTGTAGAGGTAATAACAGAAGCGCCAGATGGGTTGCAGGGGTTAGACGCAAAAACATCACTTTAGTCAAGATATCTTCATTTAGGTGTGTATTTATTAAGTAGGTACCAAACATTATGTCATTGTTTTGGATTATGGTATTAACTAAGAATTTATTAGTGGAATTTAAACTGAATCCCTTTACTTAAATATGTATATATATTTTTTTAAATCTTACAGTTTGATAAGGCTTTTTTACATTTCATTTTATATACTTAGGTATGACATATTTTTGCTCTGTATCCATACTGGATTATAATTTTCTGGCTACATTTTACAACTACATTTACATTTATTCCTTTGGCGGATGCTTTTATCCAAAGCGACTTACAAGTGAGGAATACAACAAGCGATTCATCATGAACAGGCAAATAGACACAAGAAGGGCTTTCAGACATTGCTCAGAGTAACATAAGCTAGAAT
Organism: Zacco platypus; assembly: GCA_038088235.1. Lineage (NCBI taxonomy): Eukaryota > Metazoa > Chordata > Actinopteri > Cypriniformes > Xenocyprididae > Zacco > Zacco platypus. The sequence goes on from CM076084.1 coordinate 14,815,187, forward strand.
AGGGAGGGATTAGATGAAATGAAAGGATAGCGGTGGACCACAGCTGTTATCCTATGTAATGTAGCTAAAAACCTTTTCATGTTGCAAATAAAAAATATCAGTTCTGCTCTTTATCAATACCAGTGATGACATTGTATAAAGAGGATGTTGTCATATTGCAAGAAATAGTCCTAATGTGTAATGAGCCAGGGTCCTTGCCAGTGCCTGAATTTGTGTACACAATATACTGATTCAAGAGCTCAGGAGCTGACTGAGACATACACATAGACTCCAAGTAAGAAAAAACACAATGCAGCCAGCTGAGACTATATGGTCCAGGCTAGAGAAAGTGATTGGCTTTACTTTGAGAAGATGCAGGAGGCTGGAGGAGATGGTGATTTGCATGTGCAGAAGTAAACCGACAGCTGCAGCATGGACTTGGTAAGTACAGGATGTCTGTGGTTTGTTTTGCAGATGAGGATGCAGTTAATGTACTACACAGGTCTGCCAAACCCTGGGAACCTTTATGGCGTTATTACATTTTGGTGCATCTGATTCCAGATGAAAAGAACATTCACAATCCATTTTAAATGCTTCTGTTAACCTTTAAGCAGCTCAGACTTGATCTGTCTGCACAACACCTCTCTCGTGTTTCCCCATAGACAGTATAACATTCAATGAAATTGTGTCATTTCTATTTTCAAACCTGAAGCTCTCAACTATATGGGCGGAAAGAGATGATTTGCACAGAATTATGTTTCCTTTGTTTGAACACAGCGTAGCAGTGATTATTGACTGTTTTGAGATTTTCAAAGGGAAGCCATCCAATCTGAAAGCGCTTGATTGAATCTTTTATAGAACTGTAGTGTAGAAATGTGCTTATGTATCACACCTAGAATACTATATACAATTTTATATTTTTGCAACTTTGTTTACTACACAGTAAAAACCCCAGAGTTAAATCAACTCTGCTCAGATAACATTTGGTCCCTCTCTCTATAGTGTTAAAGTAACACTGAAGCAGAGTTAAAGTTAATGAGATAATTAAGCAATTAATTAAGTGATGATTGAACATTAATGATGAACACCTGCTGTTAACAAGCAGAATCACTGAAGAAAAGAGAAACACAAGAACAACAAATGACTTCAGCCACAGTCTTAGATGAAATCAACTGACGATAAAAGACATTCGATCTCTGAAGAGTGTTATTTTAACACTAGTTCAGTATTACTTTAACACTATTTAGAGAGGGACCAAATGTTATCTGAGCAGAGTTGATTTAACTCTGGGGTTTTTACTGTGTACCACTGCAGTTTAAGAATACATTTTGTGCTGATACTTTATCTAATTTTGCATGAACGATTAAGCATGTGCAATTACAGTTTTCAAAATGTGGTGTTCTTTATTGTCTTGTAATCAACACTTCAACAGCCAAATGAAGTATGCAAACCAAATGTTGTACACACAGGGTACGTGATTTGTAGAATTCTTTTAAATTTCCTTTTCTCATCGTAGAAACGTAACCAGACAGTGGAGTGAAGAGAGGTCTGCACTTATGAACTGGTGTGGTGATTGGTTTAACGAGGTGCAGGTGTGTGTGATTAGAATTCTGGTGATGGTGCGCGTTGTGATGGTGATGGTTGTTGGTGGAAGAGCTTGGCAGATCCGTGACGGGTATGGTATTGTCTCAAGTTTTCTTATTCTTCAACAGTTTAATCTCTCTCTAATCTCTTGTCTAAATAGCGATACCTTACAAATGGCACCTCAGTGACGTCTCGTCACACTTAAACCCACGTGTCTGAAGACGCAGCACGCGCAGCTGCTGAACACAATCATGTTGTTCGATTAGACAGGAGAGTCTCTACCAACAGTGAGTGCAAAAGGGGGCAAAACCACAACCTGTTCACCCACCTCCACGTTCTTCATCTTGCCACTATACAGAGAGTAATGCTGCCTTCAGTGCTACCGGAAATTGATAATTACCACTTCTGAAGTCGTGATTACGAGCTCATTGCATTCAAGTTTTGAAATGTGAGGGTGTTCATGTGCATTTTTAATTTATTTTTTTACCTAGGAAACATATTTACGATAATTCCGAGAGCACGAGAACTGCTGCTGACGCCTTTCCGTGTTATGTTATATTTACACAACTTGAGACTTTTAGTCAAAAACTGTGCTCATTCAGAGAAAAACTTATGGATTTTAACTTCAAATGTCTTTTGAGATTAATATTTTTGTTGTATTTTTTTTATCCAAAATAAGGGTATGTCATAATGGAGCGCTGAACAATCTCATTTAATTTGTTTCATTCATACTCAACACCGGAGGGCGCCCTCACAAACAAGTCCACAAGTGGGACCCATAGAGGTATTAACCCTTATGCACTGTTCGATTTCTGTGTACACCCTTTATGGAGCAGGTCAAATTGACCCTAATTGGATTCAATACAATTCCTCAAAAATCATTATGAAAAACGACAAAGATTCAGGTACAAACTGTAAACTTTTAATGTCAACATTTGTCAAATATTCCAAAAAAATTTATCTGAAGATATGATTTAGTGAAAATGTTCTTAACCATTTTTAAAGCTGTTTTGTTTTGACAAAATTTGAAAATAAACAATACATTTTTAAATACAATAAATACATTTTTTTAAACTTTTTTTTTCTTAGAATATCATAACTGAACAATTAAATGTAGCTGTATAATGAAAATATTTACTTTTCCTTAGTTGGCTGTTTTGTAAACTCATTTCATAAAGTCAAGAAGTTACTTCTGACATGATGAACGCACAGCAAGTGTGTGCTTTCTGCATATGAACTTCACACACATGGTGCTGGTTAAAACAGTTTTCTGTATTGAAATAAATGTGGAAAACCTAATTTTTTAGCTTCATAAGGTAGTCAAAAAATAAAATAAAATATAACCTAGAAATGTTATTATTTTGGGTCGGCACAGTTGCCTTAGAGCGTTAAAATATGCGGGTCAAATTGACCCGGTGAACATCACGAACGTAACAGTAATTTTGTGTCAAAAAACACCAGCATGTTGAAACTTTGCATGCATGTTCATGGTGATAAATGAGAAAGTCACAAAATATCAAGAAAAAAAAACATAGGTTAACCAGTATTTCCAACAACTAGAAAATCTAAACAACATCAGGGTTAAACCTTTAACATCCCAGGAAATCACGTGAAATCGCTAACATATGGACAGACATTGCTTTAGTTGAATAAACTGCAGATAGTGACTCTCATGTTTAATCAGTCAAATACTGATTAAACATGAGGAGAAGTAACACACCATTGTGACAGACGGTTTATGTGTGTTCTACAAGCCATCTTTGTTTTTTTGTAAGGATAAATGTATATTTATTACACAATGCTAATCAACATAGCCTTTATAGAATAGTGTAAATAATATAATTTCTTATCAATTCAGACAATCCTCTCAGTTTTAGTAATTTTTGCATGCAATGGTGTGATTCATTGGCTAAAAAAGAAAGTAATACAAATACAAAATAAAGATAAATTTGACTGATAGCATTGTTTTTTTTTTTTTTAGGTTTCTACTTTCTATAGATTTCGCGATATATTGTTACTGTAAATTCTTTTGGTCACAATAACCGTGGTGTGAAAAATCTGATATTGTGACAGCCCTAATTAGGGCTCTAAAAGTACATAATTTAAAATAAAAACTCAATTATTGTAGACAGTCATTTTTTTAATGAGAACATTTAGACATGTGCCCCTGCATTGTGTAACTCCATTACATTTGAAGTCTCTGATTTCTAAGAATAACTGTGGTTACTGCTTACTTTGAAAGAGTCAGATATGTAAAGTCCTCTGATTCATCTCAGTGTTGTTACTAAACACGCATTGCTGACTCCCTGTAACTTCATATTCTCCAATTGCTAATATGCTAATATCCCTGAGGCAAAGAGCTCATAGGGTGGTGGCAACCATACCCCTCATCCACAGCAACCATGGCTATGGCTATGTGTGTGCATATGAGGAGGAGGTAAGGACAACTTCATTGTTCCACTGACAGGCACATTCATTATTAGAAAGGATTGCATCTATGTAACCCTCATTTGTTCCATAGTCCAAAATGGGATACAATACAATACTGTGCCTGTCATCATACCCTGTGAAAATCTTTACCTTTTGTCACATTACACCCTGGAAAATAGAATAAATTAAATCTAACTCTTTTTTTTTTTGTCATGTTTTTAGCTGTAGCCTATGCACACATTATATAACCTTCATAATCAAAGTGAAATTAAGATTTTAAAACATTCAGGAGGATCATTGACAATTAATTGGTGAAATACCTGGTTTGGTAAATGGATCAGCCCCTTAGGCTACGTTCAGACTGTCAGTTCAGATCCGATTTTTGTGCATATCTGACTGAAATCTGATCAGATTTAGCAATTGTGAACGGCCAAAGATCACATGAAATGCAAATCCGTTTTACAAATCCGTTTCAAGCTACATTCATATGTGGTTTGAAATCCTATTCAAAACACATTTCTGGAAATCCATGTCAGTCTGACTACTCTGACCCGATTTCATGTGGTTTATGTGACTTTCTCACGACACTTAAAATGTAAACGTCAGACGTTGTTATAGGAAACATGGTGAAAGTTGCTGCAGAAACAAAGTTGTGTTGTTGCAAACTGCCGTACGAGCAGAATGACAATATAACGGAGACAACAGCACGGAATAAAGCTGGTCATACCAGCCCCCTACGTTTCTGCCGCTGCCTCAGAAGATGCAGTAGTCCAACGATTGATGGCTACACGAGGCTTAAGGCTTTAAGGCTGGGACTGGTAGGTCTGTGTACATGAGAACAATCTCACAAGCTTTATGCAAAGCTGGCCTATATGGCAGGATGGCAAGAAAGAAGCATTTCCTGAAGAAGTGCTTACTCTCAGTCAGTCACTTTGCAAAAACATAACTGGAAGAAAAGATGCTATGGTCTGACGAGACAAAAATTGACCACTGCAGGTCAGGGGGTCAGACACACAGTCCTGGGCTCTCACAAACTGGGACCTGTTTGTCAGGTAGTCCAGGATCCACTCAGCCAGATATAAGTCAACTCCAGCCCGCACGAGCTTGTCCCTCAAAAGCACTGGCTGAATGGTGTTGAATGCGCTGCTGCTATTATGTCTGCTGTTCACTACAGTCACCAGGCTGGAAAAATGCTATGCACCTTTATGACTGTGCCCAAAGAGGTTGTGCCAGTGAGGACAGACAGATCTGGTAGTCCAGGAAAACGTTGAAGGCTGACATCAGTCTCTGTAAGAGGAGAGAAAAAGGTGGACAACGAGTTGCATGTTGACGGTTGCTGATAGTCTCCACAGTAAAAAAGTGGCAAGGTCATCAGTGGTGAGAAAGATGGTGAGAGCAGGTGGAGGAGGAAAAAGAAGAATGTTGTGAATAATGTTGTGACCTCGGCAGCAGAAAAAGAGGAGAGGAAAGATTGAGACCTACCGGATTTCTTCTCAGTAGCCCTCAGTTGGGTGCGGTGGTCATGAAGATTACTATCAGACTAGAATTGTTCAAATGAGAAGGCGTGGGTAGTTGAAGGAAGGACTTTTTCAGAGCTAGTAGTGTGTTATGATCACTAGGGTTCAGCCGTAACAGAAGGAAGGAAGCGAGTCTCAATACCAGAGAGATATCAAATAACACAAGCTTTATTTACAATAAAAAGGGTTTAGTGTCAGTGGCAGACCAGATCAAAATGACAAACAAAACAATCTTTTATAAACTAAATTACCTCAGAAAACTAAAATACAACTTAACTTACCCATCTCCCTTAACCATGAACAAAGTGAAAAAAGATACAAATAAATTGGCTTCAAACCCCCTACATTCCTTAATTTGGCAAAAAGTATTTACAAGAATATTTACAACAGTATTCACAGAGTCTTATAGCAAATAAATAAACCGGAGTATCAGAAATTTCAATGACAATTAACAAACATACTCACAGTTTCACTAAACGATGACAAAACGAACAAAAGTGGAGGGAAACACAATCAATGAATGCAAAGAACGATGGCACGAAGGTATAGGATGAGTGTGTTTGGGGCGGTCCTTATATTGCTTGGCAGGACCAATCACAGTTTTCCACAGGTTAATAGAGGCAATGCTCAACTGGTACACAAACATGTCGAGAGAGAGAGATACAGAGAGAGAGTATACACACAAGGACAGTTGAAACAGACACAAAATATCTCAGGATCTTGAAAAGTGCAAAAAAATATGAATAACCAATTAAAATTTGGTTGAGTCACGATAATTTACAGATTACAAAATTAAAAACTAAATGCGTACAAAAATACATTTTGATTTAAAAGTATGTTTTGTGTTTTGTTAGTTTCTCTTGTCTAATATGACATTTTATTTGATTCACTGAGAGAAAATGACATTGTTCATGCTGCTTGTTAGTATTTGGTAATTTTATGTGTTTAAAGATTTTTGTATGTTCATTTTTTTGTCATTTAATCATAAACAAAGTTTTATTGACTTGACCGTGAACTTGAAGAGTGCAGAGAAAGAGAGCTTGTATCCTTTTGTAATTTATATTGTATTGTATATTTTATGGATGACGTGGATGAGCTTTTTCATTGTGTGGGCATGTATGTTTAATTGAAGAAAAATGACTGACTCATAAAAAATAATAAAATCGAATATAGTTCTTTGAATGTTTTATGCAGTATTTAAAATGTGAATCAACAATCAACCATTTGAATGTTAACATGCAATAGTTCAAAATCAAATAAAGAGTAAATTGGAGTGAGGGGAGCAAAGAAAAACATACTATTCCGTAACCTTACAGGGATTCTTCAATCATCCACTCACTCTCTGTCTGACATTCGTAGAGCCCTCGCTCTGTCTGATATCTGCACTGATAAAAACAGATTCTCCCTCTCGATGGGTTCTTTTGATCTCCAGTGCCTTATCGCCTTGGTAACCACATCTGCAGCAATTAAAATGTCTCTTTAGAGTTGCCCTAGTGTGCTTTACTTCAAGATTACTGGGGTCCCAAAAGTGGGCTAGATATTCTAACCACTCTTTTTCTTGATGCATTCAAGAAGAAAGATGGGATGATACAAAAAAGAGAGAGGATAAAGGGACAAATGGGATTGGACATGAGATTAAAAAAAAAAAAAACTCAAGCAATCTTCACAATCCTATCTGAGGAATTTGTGAAATCATTCTCTCTTGTTCTGTTATAATTAAGAAAGTGGATCAATAAAATAGCATTGTGAAATCGTGAAAAAAAAGAGATCTGCATGAGTTAATTACATTCAAACAAACTCCTGATGTAGCAGAAAAAAGTAATTAGCAAATCCATTACTGTCATGTTAACACAAATTTAATGAGTAAAGCAAAGCTCACGATCTTCTCATATCTAATTTCTGGAACAGATGTTGAGCCATTGCAATACCAGGAATATTTGAGTGTGTATAGATTATGGGGGTTTGCTTTACGTGATTGTGAGTCAAATTCCAGGTTACATACTATTTGAGGGGACAGCCATTTGTAGTCATGTCCGAAACCATAATGGACTTTATTGCGTGCAATAATTCAATCCCATAATGCACCAGAATAACAAGTGTACAATTGATCTGTGCTGCATCTCCACTTTTAGACCTACACTTGCAAAGTTCCCTAAGCACTCCCCCTCGGGGGAATCTCTGCCACTATTTTGAAGTGTGTTGGAAAGTTTATCAAGACAGACCCTCAACCCCTCAATTTTGACAGAGTGAGTCTACTCAATTGCTCCATTTAAAGTCCAATTTTTTATGCCCTTCCCTTGATAACAGTTGCTTTTAAGTCCACTTTTAGACATCACAATTATGATCAGATTGCACTTAATTTACTTCTAGCTACATGTTTTTTGAGCGCAGTTATAGTATATTGTATTATATGATTTTCGTTTGTGTAATTTGTAATATTTTATATAAATATATTAATATTTGTTTTTATTTAATTTTTGGAGCACCCTAAGCTCTTGATCACTTGGAATCTGATATGGAGCCAATTTATTATTTATTGTTTTTTTTCCTTATAATTTTTTTTACTTGGCATTCGACCTGTATGTATGCTTGGGCTTTTAAAAAATTAAAATACACAATAACACAAATGAAAATGATAATACAATACATAGCACACTGAAGCCAGCTCCACAGCAGATTTCTACCTGTACGTCACAAAAGTGCGGACCGGGCTTGTAGGCAAAACCCGAGTGTTTAGGGTGCCATCTGAGACAGGGCCAAAATCGAGGGGTTGAGGGTCTGTTTTGTTTGATGCCTAATTGTACGAGACCTGACACTTGGAGACTTGATGTTTGCTGCGTCCGAAATCGCCTACTTCTCTACTATATAGTAGGGGGAAAGTAGTAGGTGAGCGAATAAGTATGTCCGAAACCTTAGAAGTCATAAAAGAGTAGTCGAGAAGTTCCCAGATGGCCTACTGTATCCGCCCAGATTCTTGAGCGCTCATCCAAAAGATACTTTTCTATCCCAGGAGGCCACGGGAGAGGATACGTCATAATCAAACACAGAGGAGAAAAGAGGCGTTTTCAAATGTGAGTATTGAAAACCAAACACATTGTTCCATGTGTTGAACATGTAGTTGAACTACTGTAAACTGTTGAAGTGTTGAAGGTGTAAAGACGCTAGGCAGTATAGTTGTGATTTTGCTGTAAAAACACGGTTTATTATGTACAGCTAACAGGGGAGCTCTAGTAAGCTCACGTCACCAAAGTGGATTTACATAAATTCTGAACCATACACATCATAAAGACGCTTACTAAATGTTTATTTAACATCTGACAGGGAAATATTCAATAAGTATTGCAGATGATGAGCTCATCACAACATGAACTAGACATCTGAGTGATTTATGTGTGCTATTATGTAGAATTCAACACTGCTTACATTACATGAATGTATGTAATATAAATAAACAAATGTACAAGTAATTAGACATAAGTTATCTATTTTATTTGACTGTTTGTACTGTCGATAAATTAAGGAACATTTGTATTGGATAAGAAGTCAGTTAACATATCAGCAACTACCTCAACATGTAAATGTAGTATTGAGCACATAAATCACAGAGTAACTTGAATCTTGTCTGGATGTTACAGAGTCAGATGAACACATGTGTTTATCCGGTGGAGAGAGACTGATGAAGGAATGCTGAAGTCAAAGGCTCTAAATGAGTATACTACAGAAATTAAAAAAATATATATATTTAAATCATACATTTTAGTTTATTTCAATTATTGTAATTTTAAACAGACTTATTACAGCACTTTTCTGATTCTTGATTTCTGTGCATTTGCTGCAGAGCAGGACTTACAAGGAAAGGTGACGGCGGCATTTGTGGGAAAAAGAAACCAGCAGCACAAACTTGACCAAAATTACCCTTTATGTTCAGAACAAAAAACATGTGTTTATATTATAGTAGTACCTTGAAAAAGTAAACTTTTTAGAAATAAGCAACTTTATTGAGTGTTTGTGCCCACACTAACAAAAAAGATTTCGAACACGGCTCAGGTCATCATGCTGCGCCATCTGCTGGCCTGCACACGGACCTGCAGCATCTTACAGGAGACAGGGGCAACTGCAGCTTGGAGTAATGGGCGTGTCGAACGGTTTCTTAATGATCACTAAAGCTGCCTGTTCCGCATAAAGGCGAGCCGTACTCTTCATCGCTATTGGCCTACAGGAAGCAATAAATCCAACATATACTATACAACCAAATTCCATTATTTTAATGTAAAAACAGCGTCAATGATCTTAAGAATATTACATTCAAGTTTTTAAAAATTACTTTCTAAAGTGCTTTCAGAACTTATGCACTGACGTCATCACCGCGAGTTTAGGTCTTATACACACACAGGTTTGTTTTGCTGTCAAAGTGAGGACATTCCATTGGCGTAATGGTTCTTATACTGTACAAACTGTATATTGTATCCCATCACAGAAAACATTCTGCATTTTTACATTTTTAATAAAACATTGTTTCCTCATAAATCACAAAACACGCTCAAACTCACTCACTCTCGCGCACACACAAAACGCATCGTATTTTAGCTATCGTAATATACATATCTATGATAAATAAAGCATTAATCACATAGATAAACGTACAACTATCTATGACGAATCACACGCCACGTCTTACAGCCGCCAGGAATTTACGTAAACGTATGGTTACCGCTAATTGGCCAACACCAATAGTCCTTTCACCTTTCACGTTCGGCACGCCTATTACTCCAAGCTGCAGTTACCCATACTAGGCTTACAGTGCAACAACGTACTATGGCAAGCCGTTTTAGCTTTAAATACTCCTTCCCGTACTAGTCATAAATCAGTTTTGACTAGTCATAATTCCATTTCCAGATATCTCTTATTCAATTTTGACTCGTCGTAATTGCAATTGAGATATCTACAATGTCATTGTGACTAGTCATAACATGCATTGAAGATATCTACAATGTTAATTTGACTAGTCGTAATATACATTGCAGATATCTACAATGCTTTTATGACTAGTCAAATTCTTCCATTGACTTCAATTGGAAAATATTTGCAGATATCTACAAATGAGTTTTGACTAGTAGAAATTGTAATTAAAGATATCTCCAATTTGATTATGACTAGACAAAACTTAAGTTAGAGATATCTCTAACTGGGTTTTGTCTAGTCATAATCAAATTGGAGATATCTTTAAATCATCTTTTTTTAAGATATCCAAAAATAAACATGTAGATATCTTTAAATAATTTATTACTAGTCAAATTACATTTGTAGATATCTTGAACTGGATTTTTGACTAGGCAAAACTTAATTAGAGATATCTTGAATTGGAATTCGTCCTAGTCAAAACTCATTTGAAGATATCTTCAACTTAATTATAGATATCTCAGTCTGTTTTTTGACTAGGAGGATCTTTCTTTGGAGATATCTGCATTCAGCTTTGTGACTAGGAAGAATTTCAGAGTAGATATCTTGAATGAACATTCTGACTAGTCGAAATTATTTTATAGATATCTGAATTGCGTTCTCAAACCACGCCTTTGCTAAGCCCCGCCTTTTCTAACCATATTGTCTGCACGCCAAAAAATCTCAACGGGCTGATCTGGTTTTAAGGTAATAAAATTACTGTAAAAGTAACTGTGTATGTTATTAACACTGGAATAGCAACTGCATTATTTGCAAATCGCGGGCTTGTTTTGCGTTGTCAACCGTTTTCTAAGGTAATATAGTTGTCGAGATAGCGCCTGTGGGTGGTGCTGAGGAAATGTAAGTTTCACGTCACGCACGACGGATTCGACTAGGAGCAATTACAATTCAGATATCTTAAAATATAATTGTGACTAGTCGAAACCGAATTACAGATATCTCTAATTACCTTTGCGGATAAATGACGCGTCTTTTAAAGATATCTATGACATCATTGCAGATATCTCAAATCGGATTTCTTACTAGTGCAATTATAATTGCAGATATCTCTAATTGACATTCTGACTAGTCGAATTATAATTATCACTCGTCAAAATACAATTGTTACTATCTTTAAATATATTTATAGATAGTCAGAACAAAGTTTAAAAGCTAAAACGGCTTGCCAAAAACGTACATTATTTGGTCCAAGCACTCATTTGATAGGATAAATAATTTGACTTGGCAAATTCTGTTGTATGTTGTCTGATGCAAACTGAATATAAATTTCTAATTAATTTTTTAAAATGAAATTCTAAATTTAAATTCACTGAATACCAATTTAAAGAAATTAAGAATTTCTGAAGGACTGAAACTCTGGAACTATGCAGAATTAATACAAATCAACCTTTTGAAGTGTGTTTTATGAGTAATCATAATCATGCTCAACTCCTGATTTGAATATAACCATTGTTTGCAGAGTTTAAAATTGTGATATAGTTATTTCCAATATTTAGAACAGAGTATGGGGTCACAGAACAATAAAAGTATTGCTGTCATGACAGGATGTGTTTGACATTGTTTGCATGTAAACTGGAATAAATATCCAAATGGTGGTTATAAAGGCACTTAATTGCATTAAGGACTCAGTAAATATAACTAAAACTGTATGAAACACACCCATAATGTATGCCTGTTTGTGTATTATGTTTGAGTAAGTTTACTGATTAAATGTGATTGCGCTAAAGATAATGCAAGTGTTTTTATTTTATTTTTAAGGGGTTTGCCACTCAGACTCACAAGGAGATCTCCTAAAGGAGAAAAGTGTCAGCAGTTGAATACAAATAGGCCTATCTGCAATCTTCACAATGGGAAATTCAATCTCATCTGTCTGGTGGTTCAGCAGTGTGTGGCATGTTGGCATTCCAAAATACATACTGAAGACAAATTCTGTCCAATGCAAGACGCAGCAACTGAATACAGGGTAAAGTCATATACAGTCATAAACACTATAATCACAATAAACAAAAGCAAGACTACAAAAAAAACAACAAAAACAGCAACATTTTTCTTGATTTACTATAAGAGAAACTGAAGGCTGCACTGAACCATTTACAAGGTAAAGTGAAGACATTCATGTAAATATGAATATCACATAAAATTAGATTAATGTAATTTAAATGAAAACTTGAGACTGAATATTAAAACTGATCTACTTTTCTGCAACTAGTTTGAATTTCTTTAGGTTTTGCTGACACTTTGAAAAGGTAGCCTAAGTGTCTTTTCTCAACCGACTGTCTAGCGCAATAGATTTTATTTCATTTTTTCCCCAGTGCTTGTTGCAGAAAACCAAAGCAGAGTTTTAAAAGAGATGCAGGATATATATCAAGAATTTTTCCACAGAAATAAAGCAAGAATGATTATTTAGTTGGGTGGCTAATGTTATCCAGCTATATGGGACAAAAATTGCAGAGGGCACTTTATGGCTTAGAGAGCCTATAATTAGGATGGTTTTTAGCCTTTGAGATATTTGTTTATTTAAAACAGCACTCTTAAAGGATTAGTTCACTTTCAAATGAAAATGACCCCAAGCTTTACTCACCCTCAAGCAATCCTAGGTGTATATGACTTTCTTCTTTCTCATGAACACAATCAGAGAAATATTGATAAATATCCGGATGCATCCGAGCTTTATAATGAAAGTAAGCGTTATCAAACAAGTATGAGCTGAAGAAAGTGCTTTCATCCACATCCAAGTATAAATGCAATATCATAGGGCATCATAATTGCCAGAAAAGGTGCTTAGTGAATTGAGATTTTGGATTTCTAATTACTTGTGATTTGCTAATTTGTCATTTAGCTGATCTTTTCATCCAAAGCCCAAGTCCCTTTTAGGCTTTTTTCTATATATAAATCTTTGTCCAAAGCCATTTACAGTGTCCATGTAACAACCTTGGGCAATGTGTCTTGATGCTACATTACCCTAAAACATTGACAGTCTTTTTTTGGTGTCAGGGTGCATTCAACATATTTGATAAAGGACTGATTGTAACATCCAAGCACATAGATGGCTGCTCCAAGATCAGTTGCTATTGTTTATTGAAAAACATCATTAAACATCCAAATCTGATAATTGCTGATAATCAGTAAATTAAAACATAACAAATGACTACAACATTATAAATAAACCCAGCAAAATATAAATCAAAAGTTTAGTAACAGTAACCATATAAGTATATACTGTCTTTTAAAACATCTGGTAGAATATTATTGGTCTAACATGTATGTAGATTGAATAACATTCGCATTTCTCAGTATTCAGCTGGTAGCAGGGAGTATGCCACTTTTAACAGACTTTGAAATAGTCTTCTTTTATCAACCCGTATAATCCATTTGCCCATATTGAATTGTATTTCTAGAGCCACCACTTGACAATGAAACCATAGTGGTGTGTCCCATCATCACTCCTTGCAGCCATATTATAAGTTCTAATATATTATGTGTTTTCATATGGAACTAATTCCAAAATGCATATAAGCAACAGTTATTCTCTAACATAGATGGGCATTTAACAATAGACCCAATAGTTGAATGTGTAACCCCTCCTTTTCTACTCACCACTCTGAGCGGGATTCGAATTCCGGCACAGGAGGCGGGCACTCCAGCTGATCCAGCTAATCAAGTCCTTTGGGCAGGCTTATATGAAAACTACAGGTACGTGTGCTGGAACTAAACTTTGTAGGAGCTTAGTTTTGCACCCCTACTCTAGCGTCAGTCACTAGAGCTCCTCTTGAGGCCAGGGAAATTTATTCTTAATAGCTGGCCTCCCTTACACTCACCCCCCTAAATCTCACTCTCACATGGGTCACGGCACCAATGCAACCATACTGGTTCTACCCAAAGCAAACTATGATCGCAAGTTCTGTCATTACAAATAGAGTTCAATGGGACTTACGACTATAGTTGACTAAAGAGGCTTTCAGGAAATGCACCCCTGAGCGGGATTCAAACCAGCATGGGAGGCGGGCACTAACAAGGATGCTAAAGCTCTTGTGTCAGTTGCTTGTGCACCTCTTGAGGCCAGGGGAGTGAGGTTCACTCGAACGCCTCTCAATAGTTGGCCTCCGTTACATATGCAAGTACATAAACACTTTTGCTAATGAGATGTACATCCAGATATGACACATTATTGCTAACATAGAAATAATAACAAAGTAAATATGGTGACCAATCATATCCCCGAATCCACCATTTTGTCGAAACTTGAAAAATTGTGTACTCACGTCTTTCCGTGGTTGAAACAACATTCCTTCTGATGTCCATTCATTATTTATTTGATGCTATAAATGAACTAGTATGAAGAGATGATCGGTTCAAGAGCCTCTTGAACTGAGGAACTACAGCGATCTGTCACGACACATTAAAGAGACACTATACGGTATTTATTGTTTAAACTGTTTTTTTAATTGTTTATTGTTGAAATTTGAAACTTTGTTTCATATCAAAAGTAACCTGCTCTGTCTTGTCTGTCGACGCATTTTCAGTGTCCTCTTTGCCCCGCGATGTATTTTTCACTGTATGAGAACATGATGTGTGGCGTGAGAGCGGCATGGCTTGTCGGACGTAGCAACAATAACTAAAGGAGGCGGGTCTTTGCAAACCATCAATTGTCCTGCTGTATTCTTGTGACTTTATAAAAAAAAAAAAAAAAAAAACCTTGGTTGCTGATTTATGTAAAAATAATAACGGCACTGTTGTAATTGGACATTTTCTAACAGGTTTTTAAAAGTTTTAGGCACTATCCCTGGCAGTGAATCCATTAACACTTTCATTTTTTTCCAATGCTAAGTGGTTTTTAAAACGTCTGTCAAAAACACAAGGACTCTAGAGCTCTCTGCACAACAGGCTCATTTCCATGAAGGAACTTGATGCTTTCCAAAAGGTTTTGATAACTCTCACTATCCTCATTCCTGCATGTTCCTAGAAAAAAAGAAGACATTTGTACTATATCATGTCTGTTGTTGGATTTTATAATAGTAATAATTTGCTGTGGTTGTATTTGGCGTGGTGGTGGGGTGGTTCGGTACATTTGTATAAATCACTCAAGGGCTTTGCTGTTGATAGATAAAATGTTTGGCAGTGGAGAAGAACTTCGTGGTGTGTGAAGGAACGTGCAAATATCGCTGGTGGAATAACCCATTTAATCTCCTCTGTTCCATTTCCTGTAGAAAATCAATGTTTTCTCATTAGGACCCCCACATGCTGGCACTGCGCTTTCCAGATATTTCAGGAAATTGGGGGAAATTGGCTCACACACTCAGACTCAGATTCTGACAGATCAAAAAAGTGAAATAATCTTCAAAGTGTGAACTTCTAAGACTGCTTAATGGTTTATTGGTTGATTTTATGCTTAGACTTTTTTTTGTCTGTTTCAGCTCATATCTGACTGCAGTTAAAGCCTTACAAAATGAGGAAGCAAACAGATGTTTTGGGTTAAAGGTGCCACTGAGAGAGAGAACAAGAGACACAGGCACCTGGTTTGTGTTATGTTGTTTGGTGAGGCGACCAAAACCAGTAGCATTGTGTATGTTTTCATTATTTCACTGGAGTTAAAGTCCAGTTTGAAACACAAATACACAACTTGTACACACGAATGCACACATATTACTTTGAAATACATAAATGAAAAAACCTGATTACATAACCATCTGTGCCTGTAATTTTTTATGCATTGGACAGTCTTCCCATCTTTCCCTGTCTCAGTGACTGACTCTTGAATGGATCTCCCATGATTAATGCATGCCCTGTGTGTGTGTGTCATGTTTTGTTGTGTCCTGTCTTGACCTAGTGAAAGTAACTGAGTTGTCTGAGGAAAAGCTTTCAGACAACTCCTTTCATTTTCATCCATTTTGACTACACACCATCCCCTCCTTCCTCATATTGGTCCTAACTCTGTAAACTGGGCCTCTGTTTAGACACCAATTTACAAATTCCACAAATTAAACAAGCCATACTGGTTTTAGGAACATGATCCAAGTCTGCTCACACACACACAAACACAAAATTCAAATCTAGAACCTTACCCAAGAACACACAGTAATTGCATAACAAGTAAATTAGATCCAAGAGACAGAGTGTTGTGTTGCCAACTTGTATTTTTTTAAACAGAAATTGAATGCATGTTCCATTGAAGACTCTAATGTATTTAATATTTTAAATATTTATTTATGTAAAATATTTGACATTTAGGGTGAACTATGCAAAAGTGGAATAGTTTTGGGTAGATTCAGCATTGGATAGAATACTGGTTAAAGCTTTATATTCTTTGTGATCTTTTAAATATATATGTTTTTTACATAGTAGATTGTGTAAAATGCAGAAACTAACTGTTTCATGTGTAACTTAAGTGGGACAGATTATCAATAAAAGTTTGACAGTGAATGCAATTCAAGTGCTACAAAAAATTAGTATAAAGTTAGTATTAGATACTAAGAAAATTCTTCTAATTCTTCTAAATTTATGCTGGAAAAACATGTTATACCATCTTTAGGTGGTCAAGCTGGTTTTTGGAATATGGTAGATGATTTGGTCCAATGTGATCTTCCAGCTCTAACTTTATCAAGCAAAAAAACAAACAAACAAAACAAACAGCATTCAGTATCCATCAGACCAAAATTCAATGCTATCTAATAGTATGATGATTAAGCATGATAAACAATCAGAACAGTTTAAAAGGGACCCATTTTACTCAAAGGAACTGTCACACTACTTCTAAAAAGTTCAAATAAAGAGGCCTGAAACCCTCTGAAAGAATTAAAAGCAATTTCTCAATATATATTTTGTTATTTTTGACCATCCAGTTTCTTAAAAAACAAAACAAAACATCTAGACTGATATTAGCTCCAAATTTCCACTAGATGGCAACAACGATCTAAACTACTCAGCTCAGCTCAGGCTGTCAGCTTCTCTTACTCATGGTCACCTAACAAGGTTAATATCTCTGTGTATGTATGTATGAGGAATGTGAAAAGAAATAATTGAATTTTTTGGTATGCTGAAATCCATGCACAAACGCACACAGTTGCACACACATGCACTTGCTGGACTCCCATGGCCCTGACCCTATGGTCACATTTGATCAACCTCATTTAAGCTCACGGAATGAAAACAGGACATTGGGGACACATGTACAAACCACTGTGAAGATCATCATTTAAAAAAAAAAATGCACATGTGTGCATGTGCGTGTTCCTTGCATTTAGCTCCAGATCCAACATTCAGGACCATTTGAATATCTCATTAATCAAAATTAGACATTTATTGGATCCAAGCACTGACTGCAGGTGTGTATCAGAAAAAACTCTCTCTCCCCTTTTCTTCAGTAATTGCTGAAACTAAGCAGACAAACAGGGTGGTTGTGCCTAGGATTTTCAAAACCACTTAGTTTTTTTTTTTTTTTAAAGTAAAATAAAAGAAAAAAAAGAAAGAGAGAGAGAGAGAAACAGGTTGAATTTAAAACTATTTAAATATGGAAATTATTATGTTAGTTATAATTTAGAGCTTTGTGTGTGAGACAGACAGAAGAATTACTGAAGTTGGATTTTGATTACAGCTATTTTATGTAGTCATCAATGTTTGCTGATACATTTAATTCAATGTTTGTATGAGTATGTGTGTATACCAGTTTGTAATGCGTGTATCGTTGTGTGGGATGTTCAGTAAGAATGTATTTAATCATTGTGTCTGTGCTATCTTGAGCAGTGCAGTTAAAACAGTGTGTCTGTCAGTCTGTATTATGAAGCAGCACCGCATTGATTCCTTGATTGGCTTGTGGCTAACCACAGACCCAGTGGGCACGAACAAAAACCATTAAGTCCAATGTCTGAGTTGGAATGTGTGAGGTGGTTTTAGAAGGAAAATATCTAAAACTAATATGATATGGCTTTGAGTTTGAAGAATTTATGTCCTTGTTAGAGGAAGTATTTAGGGCCCTTGTTCTTAGAACTAAAACTGTTAACGGCTGATTATATGAGTGTGTGTTTGTTTTTGAATTCAATTTAATCCCCAGAGACTCACTGTTTTTTGCATAACTTTTCCGAAGTAATTAAACAATACCGATGTTTCATGAAATATGAGTAAAACAACAGCAGCTAATTTTCTGACATGTATCAATGCAGTAAATTTGGCTAGAAAATATTTATAGTTTAAAGCTCCCAGAATGTCACATGGTTGTTACATCACTTCTGACTGCTTTGGATCAAATTTAGTAGGGTATAGCATTTAACTTATACTGTTCAAAGTTTTGGTGGTGGTTCCATTTTTTCGAAGTTTTTTTTTTTTATAAAGAATTCTCATGCTCATCAAGCCTGCATTTATTACAGTCTGATTTGGTGCTCAAGAAACATTTCTTCTTATTATTATTATCAATGTTGCAAACAGTTGTACTGCTTAATGATATTTTTTTTTACAGAATTCTTTGATGAACGGAAAGTTTTTAGATTTTTTTGTAACAATGTTTTTGGTTTGTAACAAAATCTTTCCTGTCACTTCAATTTAATGTGTAGAACATTTTTTCCAATAACTCTCATTGACATTCATGCAGAAAAAGACACTTGATGCTGCCAAAATCTAACAGCAGGGTATAACAGTGCCACACTAACAAGCAAAAACGCTTGGCCCCTTGGCCGAATCAATCAATCAGAGATAATCTATTTAAAATCATTTTCAGTTTAGCCTAATTAAACTTTATAGAGTGTTAGAGGGCTGCTCTGAGATGAAATCACACAAGTTTCAACCTTCTACTTCACTAAGAAGACTATATAAAGTTCAGTGCAACTGTGCCCCTATAATTCTTTTTGAAGTCAGTGAGATGCAGGAATATTCCAGGATCAAATTCCAGCCTCCTAGCTTGATGAGAAGACAGTCATGTTTATAGCAGTGGCTTAAAAACAAATTTAAAGAGCACAAATAAGACATCATCAATATAAATGCTTGGGTTTCTGAAGGTTAAATGAGTCTCTGAAATTTTAACATAGCATGAGGTTCAAACAATGCCTCTACCACTAGATTGTTCTGTCTTACACAATAAAATAAGTACTAAGTTAATAAAAAATGTTTCCTTCCGAATTAATTTGGGGGAGTCTTTTAGGGAACCAAATGAATCTCTGAGGGGCTGGTTCCTCCTCAAATAAAATAGGTGCATGATGGCCCTGTTTGTTTATGATTTTAAATTATATTGAAAAGTAAAGATTTACAATTCCTCATGTAGAGAGTGCAGTGGTGGAGGAGATTGGGAGTGTCACCTGAAAATGAATTTGATGGAGAATGAGATATTAATTAGTACTCTTCATATTGACTACTTATCTGTTTCTTTAAGGTAGATTAGGCTTTGAACAACTTTTTTATTTTATTTTTCTCTCTTTCTGTGTTCTGGGAAGATTAACTTGACTGTAAACTGTTGAAACTCTGTTCAGATATGGAGGAAGATAAGGCTTTCCCTGGGGATCTGTGCTTTAGAGTGAGAATTCCTCCGTTTGTGTTTACGCAGGCTGATCCTGGCTGGCTTGTCAAGTGTGTGTTGCACTCAGATAAGAACAGGCAGAATGTGAAAAATGTAAGAACTAAAAACTAATAATGCATGGAAGATTTACTTTAGGTGTGTATGTGTGTGTATTTGTCAGTAGGGCTGGGCAATATAGCTAAATAAATTATATCTTGATAATTTTCAGCCTTTTGACGATTCGATATCTCAGTATTTATGTATTTGCTCTGAAATGGCTTGGGTGATATGTCAGAGGAGCCATAATTTCAGTCTCACAGCCATTGCAGTCAAGTAGATAGATGTTGAATGAAAGAATTAAAATGCATTTAAGTTAAAAACAAGAAAGGCATGTTTTCCACATTGTTTTTCCACTATTTAATTCTATTTAATCTTTTTCATGCTATGCTTATGCTTGTTATTTGTTTCTGCTAAATTAATAAATGTAAATGAAATGAATGTAAATGATCAAATTACTTTGATGGTCCCCCAACAGACATTGTACTTAGTATAAATAACTCTGCAAGCGCATATCAGCTTACTCTACTAAACCCCTTATTCTACTAACCCTACACATAACAGTCTAATACTTTAATGAGAGTTAGTTGACATTTAGGTGCAAGGTTACTTATATTAATCAGAATGTTTAAGGGGACCATCAAAATAAAGTGTAACCCAATATTTATTTTCATGTATTTTGTACTGCATGTGAAATATGTAATCCAGAGATATTTTCCAGTAATGAATGAAAATGAATCACTGAATTAACATTTTGAATTGATTCATTGTGACATTGTTAATGTCACAGTGTGGCTGTGATAAGTGCACAACGAAAGGAGTAGAAAACAAAAAAATTAATCGATCCAACAAGGTTATACTCAGGGGATAATCAGGAGGAATACATACTACCATGTAAACTAAAGACGAAACGAAACAAAGAATTGAGAAAACTAAGGTCTTGAATAAACAAGCAGTCATGAGGTAACTTAAGAAAGAACAGGTGAAGGTAATCAGTAACTATAGAAACAAACAAGGATTGCAAACACAGGCAAACATGCAAAGGGAGAACCAAAGTTTTTTTCTTTGAGCAGATGACAACGTTATCAAATAGAACCCTGTTTGCTATAAAAACGCTATATTATGCATGCCAGGCCAGTAGTTAGCGACGTCACTTTGTTAAGAAAGACCACACGCTTGCGCACATATGCATTCTTATACAGAGCACTTGCGCCAAACACGCATGCCTATAGACTAAACACGAAATACATTTGTGCATGCTGTCACCATTTTCACAGATTTGAATTTTTGTAGTTTAAACGGAGACAATAATGGTATCATTTCAAAGCCTTGCACTCTGAAACCGTTTTCAAAAGCTTGCGTTTTCAGGCCCCCAGAACGCCATTGTTGTGTAAATGAAAGGCCAAAGCGCATAATTCTTTTTTTCCGTTTTTAGTTGGAAACGTCATGTAAACGGCCCTTAAAACACAGAATCAGACAACCTTTATGTAATGATCGCTACAGACCTTATTTTACTTAAATTGAAAACACATACAACATTCTTGAAGGAATGCATAAATTACCAATGGTTTTCCAATTAACTGAAAAGTTTAATTTTATATCTCCAGCAAAATCATAAGGAATAGTAGTATTCAGTATATCACTCAGTCATGTTTGGGAATATGCGTGCGTGGTCCAGGATAACCCTACATTGTGGGGACCAAATGTCCACCACAAAGATAATAATATAAATATTCTGGTCCCCATGAGGAAAAAAGAGTTTAGAAATCATAATAACATTTTTTTTTAAAGTTACATTTTTCTGTGATGGGTAGGTTTAGAGGTATAGGGTTTGGGTCAGGGGAAAGAATATACAGCCTGTACAGTATAAAAATCATTATGTCTATGGAAAGTCCCCATAAATGTGTGTTTGTATTAACAGTCAGATATCAGATGCTTCCAATAAAGCTGCCATCTTCAATTATTTCAGTTATTTTCAGCCTAGTTGTATAAAATCAGTGTCTATCAAATTAATTTGATTTATTTTGCCATCTGATATTATATATTTAATTTGAATTTTTCATAGACATTTTTCGCTATAGAGACATCCACACATGCACACACAGACCCCCCGAGGGAATATCTACCTAATAGGCTAAGTACAGGGGGCATGGACTTGAATGTTAAATCATGAATAATTAATGAGAACTGATGAATAATGAAAAGAGTTTAAGAGTAATTAGGGTAATAAGAGAGAAACAACGCTCAGCATTCTGGAATCTTAGCTGTGGACAGGTCAGTGTGTGTGTATATATATGTGAAAATGAGGACGAGAGAACATCCATTGTAGAGAAAACAAAGAACAAAATGATGTGAAAAGAGAAAGAGAGAGATGAAGGAGATATTGGTGGTGGTTAATCTATGTGGATTATTAGACTAAATAGAGTCATTTAGTTTAGCGTGTAATGATGTGTATCCTTGTAAACACGCTCTGATTTGCTTTCAACCTCGTTCCTGAAAAGCAAACTCACAGCTTGACTTCCTATTATTTAAATGTTTTCATACACACATGCTTTGAAAAACTGAGAACTTGAAAAATAATGAACCAAAACACAAGCATAAGTCTGTACGTGTATGTGTGTGCGCAGCTGAGTGCATTTATTCACCATCTGTAATTCCAGCAGAACAGGTAATATTCTATCACATTTAACATAATGATGAATTTACTACAATCTCAGGTGACACCATTTTGTAGATTATAAGCAAACCCAAAACTCTTTAGCTCTACATTTACTCCTGGAAAACAGAAATTTGTCCCTGAGCACAGATTCATTCAGTTCATCTGAAACCGGAATTCAGGTGGTTAAGCACAGCTGTTGAATTTGTTTCATGGATGATGTTTTAAACTCTATTTGTCTGATTATATTGCCTACTTTTTACTTCAGTTAACAGTGTTCATATATAAGAATCATAGACATAATGGTACTTGCAGCTCTTTCATTTTGGTATATTTTACCACCTTCTGGAATTTTATGGATTCATTTTCAGAGTAATAGATTTTTTTGTGTGTGTGTGTTTTTTCCCCCACTTATGTAGGCCTATAGGACCAAATACCTCTATAGGCATTCCCATTCATCTCACTGACAGTTGCTTGGCAAGATGCAGGTCCGTGGTGAACAATCCTTGTACAGACTTTCACATTTCCATTCTATAACATCACTTACACACGGTCATAACTCAAATGTGAATTTTAAAACCATTGTTTGCTTTTTAAATGCAAGTAGATTACAATTTGATAAAATTTACAATGGTTGTCTGATTCTTATCTTTAAATTTGCATACTTGCTCTAGTTTTCATGTATCAATTTGTCACAGTGATTTCAAAATTTGCATTTGAGATTATGTTGTAAAACAAAATAGCAAGTGTCTTCAGTTAATATTAAAAACAGATATTATTTTACTTGCACATCACTAATTCCTGAGTCAACCCATGACTCCAAAATGCTAGTTGTCTTCTGGATTTTAGAACCCTGGAAGTGCTCATTTGTATCTGCATCATAGCTCTACCTTTTCTTTTTTTTTTTCTTTAAATATAAAAAAGAGTGACTGAAATATTCCACTGTCATCTGTCCAAGTCTCTCAAACATTACTGTATTTGTATGTGTTTGAGTGTGTGTGTGTGTGTGTAGAACTGAAATAAATATGAATGAAGCAGGAGGTCTTTGTGATATATCGCTGATCAACACTGACCAGTACAGCTGCGCTAATCTGTCTGACACACTCAAACACAAGCACGCTTGCATGCACACTTGCATATGCTAACATTATGAGCGTTATTTACCTCTTATAGCTGCACTCATGTGACTTGTAACTTTAGGATGTTTATCTAAGTTGCGTCGTATATGAAAACTCAAGCTAACAATAGCATAGTGGATCCAACCCAAGCCCTGAGGATGTGTGTGTGAGTTTGTATGTTTATAGGCTATTCATTCCCGATAAATGTCTCAGCGGGCTCATTCTTTTGAAAATAAAACACTGTTTCCATCTCTCCCTCCAAGATCACCTCATTCTTCCTTCCTCTTTTTCTCCCTTTCACACACTCTCTCTCATTCTGAAATCACTGGGACGGGTACCTATATGGCAAATGTAATGGGTTTTTATTTATTAGTGTACAGGGACTTACAATTTTGTTCCCAGACTCACAAAAACAAACGTATAATCACACTCACATTCTCTCAACTCTTTTGTCAAAAAACTAATAGTTGAGCTTTAAAAAAAAATAATGTTGACGTGTGTAATTTATGCACCATTAATGTGTCACTAAAAGGAATTGCAAAAATAATGATTGTTTTCTACCATTGGTAAGACAAACTGCCCCTCCCTGAACTCACATCCACACCAAACAATACATTCCCCTAACATTAGTATTTGTTTTCCGTTTAGTTATTTTATTGTGAACCAAGATATAAAATGTTCTAGGAATGTTCTTTTTTAGCTTTTATGTTTTAACAATCATAAAATAACATTCCCAAAATGCCGCAGAGTTATTTAATAACTTAAATACGGAACGTTCTCTAATTTTGAAGTTTTATTTTTACAACTATTAGGCTCAATATTTACTTTTAGGGGAGCATTCTGCAAACTTAGAAAAATAATTCTGTTTATGTAATGAAAGCTTTTCTGCCAAATCAAAAACTAAAATTTAAAACTGTATGCTTTTGTTTTTGGTTTCCAGAATGTTGGTTGCTCTGGCCCTGCCCCTAAATGGTGCATTTAAAGGGATATTTCACCCAAAAATGAAATTTATGTCATTAAGTACTCACCTTCGTGTCGTCCCAAACCCATAAGATCTTCGTTTGTCTTCGGAACACAAAAGAAGATATTTTTGATCAAATCCGTATCTGATCCACCCATAGGCAACACCGTCATTGCACCTTTTTAGGTCCAGAAAGGTAGAAAAGAAATTGATAAAATAGTCAACATGACTACAGTGACTAAATTTCATTTTTGGGTGAACTAACCCTTTAATGTGTTGTTGTGGTCTTGTCGATTTACAATGGCTGTCATGTGTGCATATACACAAGATCAAGGTTAACCAGTTTGGCCTTTTAGGTTCCAGAGGGTTGTAGCCTCTGCTCTTTTTCTGGGTCAGCACTGATGCCAACAGGTTAATACCCAACAGCCTATGCATATAGATACTACAGAACTGACACTCACCTGTGAATTGGGGTAGTGAAAGTAGCTTTTAAATGGAATTCCGTTACCATATCAAATGTTTCAGCAACTGGTGGTTGCGCAAAGTATTGTATCTATTGTATTAACAATTGGATGTTGTTTGAATCATCACAAGCGGAAAAGTCAAATTAATTTTTGTAAAATAGTTTGTATTTGTATTAGGGATTTCCACGCAGTGGTTGCCAATCAGAATCCATCCTGCTTTAAAGAGCTTGAGCATTTAAAGTAGCAGACAACATGAGCGTTATTGTGTGCTTGTAACAGTTGAGTGTAGAATACTCCAACAATGAGAGAAATGCGTGACACAGAATGACTATGAAACAAAAGATTAATCCATACAAAGAGCAAGAACACTACACGTACTGTAACTTTAACGACAAACACAGAACACAGAACTGAGGAGAGTGAAGGCTTAAATACACAGGGGGAATGATCAACAGAACAAGAAACAGGTGCATAACTAATCAGAAACCATGACAACTAAGAATGAACGATAACTCAGGCAAATAGTAACAGTGAAAAATATGAAAACAAAACTACACAGAACAGAACAAGATATGAACATGACGGCATTGGTGTGGATGCTAATATAGTTATTGTTATAATTGTCTTTATAGTTTTCATTCTTAGTATGAATGGGCCTTTAGAGGAGGTTCACAAGGGATAAGGTTTAGGCATTTGGAATGGAGCCTGGTGTCAGGTTGCTGTTGATTCTTAAACAAACAGAGCTCTGTGTTTACACTTTTTGGGAGAATCAGCATACAAAATGCTTACATATAGTTGTCTTTGCACATTAAGAGGGTATAGAGTAAATTCTTGAATGAATTACTTCAGACTGACGGCAGAAGTTCTGGACTCTATCGTAGCTTTCATTGGCCAAGGACTGCCCAAGAGGACATTTGACTGACATATAACGCAACCAATCACAGTTCTGCGTCATGTTTAGGGGCTTAAAAATGTAAAGATATCACTACAATAACAGACCGGCGTGCATCTAATAAATTATTTATTCAAGAATGTTGTGCAGGATTACTACAACAATGGAGCCGTGAACTTTACACACTTTTGAAAATCTAGCGTTTAGTTGATCCTGGTAAGTGCTCATTGTAACAGTTGTAAACACGATTGCGCTCTTCTTCCACGAGAGGGTTTGGCATCATGGAATTTGTTTCCAGGCAGCCCATTAAAAAACGTGACACACACGTCTGCCGGATATCCTGTAGAATTCAACCAACCAGATGACAACTTCGAAAATCCTGAAGTGTTTCCAGTTAAGTGTGCCATATGCATCAGACATTCAGTCATTGGTATGTGGGTGTGACGTCTGAGGCTGAGACTATGTGCAGGTGTACATATTATGTAAGGAATCTGACACACATTTTTTAGCCATCTAAATGTGTACATACCATAGACCTACTGTTTTTATGTAAAGGCAATTCTAATTACTGCAGACTAACCTTTGCCTTAAAAAAAGGAAATTAATTTATGAATGTTTATACAGTAGTTACAACTTCTGAGGACAATTTATCTCCAAACTTCACTTGGTTTTCGACAAGATGCATGAATGACTAATATCCTCCATATCACACCCTACCTCTGCCTGGAAAGTGTTTGTGGGTTTGTCTGTATTGGTGTGTGTGTGTGGCAGTGGGAAAGGAAGACTGGGCAACAGGAGCACACTCAAAAATTTCTAACACTTCCTGACACACCCACCCATTCTCTACTGGCCAGTCATCTGAAAGGATTTACATCCTTTCAGCACATCGTAAGTTGTGCTGAATGTGTCTGTGTGTTGAAGTTGTGTGTGAGAGAAGGATCTATCATCAAGGATAAGAATACATGTTTTATGATAATGGAAAGGTTATTGTGTGTCTCTACAACACATATTTATATGACACTGTCGTTGATTGATTGACCCGAAATTAGAGCACATGTAAACAGATGCATGGACATGCACTTGCATAATCACACACAAGCTGTACACTCTGTGCTGTTTTTTAGGGTTTTTTTTGGTTTGAGTGTCTTGATTGTCATGCTGTCATGATGTGTTGAATTAATTTTTACAGCCTCGTGAGATCACACAGGAGAATGTGCGATAGACCTGAGGAAGTTAACGACAGGGCATGGTAAACATGTTACAATGTATTTTACATGTGATTGTGTACATTTGTTGTCATTACAGAGCAATGAAGAATAAAGGAGGATGAAAAGATGAATAGATATTCATGGAAAAACCTGGGGCAGAAACCGAGAACAGAATATTTTCATAATCATTATATCATTAGTTAAACCCTTTACTTTTTCCATTGGACTATTATAAAGCAGAAAGAAAAAGAGTTTTCCACCATCATAATACACTCTTTTGCATGTGTAAAGATACTTTGTGTCATGTGGTATAGACAGACAGATAAACAGACAGACATAGAGAGAAAGACGGATGGATAGTGATGGATGATGATGCAAAGAGAGAGATCGAGAGACGATCATTGGAGGGAAGTGTGCGCACTGTTGCGTGATTTTCCCTCTCTGTCGGTGTGTGGGGATTGTTTGCAGTCCCAAATCAGTGTTGAAATCTCCTCCATTCATCTCCAGTCCCTATACACAACACACATGTACACATACACTCCTACATGCATCAGCTCTCTCCAGATGCCTCTCCATCTTTACCTTCTCTGGCATCCAAGAAGACATTTCCTGGAAAAAATGAAACAGCGCTGATGACTCCCTTGTCTCAAGCTCTCAGTCTTTTCCTCCTTTATCATGTCAGTGTCTCCCTATCGTCTTTTTTCCTGTGTAATCTATTGTGTACTCCTCTCTTGTACCTCTTTGTGCTGTTTATTTATTGATTGTGAGTGTCTCTGAATGAATTGTACGGATTGGCTGGATCACTGGTGATTTCATTTCAGCACATAGATTTTAGGTAGTGTATAACGGCCCTAAATCCCCACCTTGCCCACACACACATGTTGTGTTTTCATTTTTTATGGGGACATTCCATAGGCGTAATAGTTTTTATACTGTACAAACTGTATATTCTGTCCCCCTACCCCACCCCACCCCTAAACCTACCCATCACAGAAAATGTTCTGCTATTTTAGATTTACAAAAAAGATAATTCTGTATGATTTATAAGCTTGTTTCCTCATGGGGACCAAAAAAAATGTCCCCACAAGATCAAAATTTACTAGTATTACTATACCTGTGGGGACGTATTTGGTCCCCATAACGTAGGGAATACCCGCCCACGCACACACACGCACACACACACACACACACAAAGCATTATTCATTTTGACTTTTTCTTAACACCATCAACTCTTGCTTCAGATAATCACATTTAGATCTATCATTGCAAGGCTAATGGTCATTTAAAACTAACATTTATACTCGTTTATAAACAGGTTTTTCCACAATGGAAAAATTATCCCAAGGCAGAGTATTGTTTTTCATCTTGATTTGAATATGTTGTATTGCAGGTGCTTCAACCTGATCAAATATTGTTTGGTTTTCAGCTCTTTTCTTACCTACCTATTTTATTTCTCTGAATGAGCCTTTCAAACAATTCAGACCTCTCATTAAGAAACCCAGAGTGTTTATTGAATAACCTGTGCCTGATTACACAGCTGGACAGCAACGTGGCCAAATAGCTTTGAACAATGCCAAGTGATTAAACCTGCCACTGATCTGATTGGACTGTGAGGGCTCTAGGCCCTGTTTACACCTGGTATTAACATCCATCTTGGGTGATCTGATCACAAGTGGTCAAGCGAGAGAGATTGCCATTTACACCTGACATGGCACATGGCGTTTCAAATGCTGTCCTCTGTGACCACTTGTGATTGGGTCTCTGATTTTGTGACTACACACATGACTTACTAGAGCAGTGTGTCAGTGCATGTTGATAAAGCTCTAAAAAGTTATAAAAGAAGCACACTTTTTCCAATTATCCTTCCAAATTTCAATATCACCACAAACATAGTTTCAAGCATCACATTTTACTTACCTATCATCACATTCAACCTTTTGTTAGCACAAATGTTAATTGACCAGTGAATAGCCCATTTGATGTTTTGTGGAACATCAGGACATCTATTAAAACTACAAAACTAAAACTTCAGTGGGTCATCCCACTGTCCACGGTGCTTCCAGGAGTGGCCACCACTATTCTGTATGCATGGGCTGAACACACTTCCATCGAGGCAGCGGTGTCCGCCACAGCTTCTCTCATGGTGAGAGAGATATTATAGTTATTCGGACAAAAACAGATATATCAATGATGTTTTTGGATGACTGGATTTATTCATATTTCATGACTCTTACGCACCTGTTTTGTTTGTAATCAGCCTCAGCAGAGGGTTCGTCGTAGCTCCGGTCCAGCCTTCACTCATTAGGCCTCTTGCACACAGTGCTTGAGTTACTTCAGCCTGAAAGGGCACATGCAGACCAGAATGATTCAGAATGATTCACTGACAGACTCATGCACTCAAAACCTGGCACAGCTATCAGAAGTTTGTCAGTTCTACGATAATTCAGAACTGGCAGTGATCATGGCTATTGTGTTACTTTGAACAAATCATTTATCGCACAGCCAACTTAAAGATAGCCCATCAAAGACAACCCAGGAGGTTCATGTCCTTTGTGGTGAACTTCACTGAATTTGTCACATGAAAGATTGCACACTTATAAGGCTTGATGGTCTAGGGGTATGATTCTAGCTTGGGGTGCAAGAGGTACCAGGTTCAAATCCTGGACAGACTCAGCAGTTTTGCAGGAACAGCCAATTGGCTTCTTTCTTTGGCACACTTAGTCAAGCTGTCCTGTTTTTTTCATGTTTAGTATGAATTCAAGGCTTTTCTGGCACTTTCACCAAGTGTTGCTTACCTATATCAAGCCATTTACTGCAACCCAGGATGTCCAGCATCAAAGGCTGATGCTTTGGCCAACTGAACATTTCTGCAGGCCTGTAGATGTCATAGTGGGATTCAAACCATTTTATGTTGCTCTTCAATGAATTAGCGTGGCTCTTTTGCCAAAACGCTGAGCACAGATATACTTATCGTTCTATGATATTTAAGTTCTATAATTTTCAGTTGGCCAAAGCATCAGCCTTTAGCGCAAGTATCCATACATACATACACATACAGTGGAGGAAATAATTAATTGATCCCCTGCTGATTTTGTAAGTTTGCCCACTTACAAAGAAAAGAGGAGTCTATAATTTTTATGGTAGGTTTGTTTTATTGGATAGAGACAGAATATCAACCAAAAACCCCAGAAAAAAAACAGTTTATGTAAATGTAACAGATGTACAAAGTATACGACTAATTGTTATAATTCACACAAAATTGTTCCCTTGTACATGTTAATTATACCTGCTCTAAAGGTGCACTTCTCCTTTAAGTGTTTCGTGATCACAGTATGATGTTATTTCCTGTCCTGTCTCCTCCTCTTCCCTTTTGAAATACGATTCAATGGAAGAGTTAGGTTTCTTTTGTCATCCTGTTAATTTGATTTAATCCTTTGTTTTAATATCTTTTATATCTGTATTTCCATCCAAACTTGTGTATAGTACTATTTTATTTATCCTTTCGATTATTTTCATTATTTTTACATTCTTTGAGGTATATTTCTCTTTTTATGTGAAACAAGCACATGGTAATGGAGGTGCACCATATTTGTTTTATAGAGTTAAAATATGGGCCGCTCAAACTGAAGCTGCTTATTTCTCTGTTATGCAGGTATGTTTCCTGTATTTTCTTCTTCTGTTCATGTCTTTCTTCCCTTTTGAAATACGATTCAATGGAAGAGTAAAAAGAACACTCAGTGAATCGGCTGCCTGCTGTCTCGTGTCTGACTTTGTTACAACACAACACAACGCAGACCAAGTGGTAATACCCGGTGTCGCTGGTCGCGAGCCGCGCGGGTTACATAAAGGTCATAAATTGATTAAGATTTGATCAAGTGACATAAATATTTGATCCCTTAACAACCAGCAAGAATTCTGCCTCCAACAGATTGTTTATGTGCCCATTTCGAACACAGATTATAGTCCCGCCACTTTAAGAAAGTACTCCTCACCTCATGGGGTATGGATGATGATGAGAAAGGTGAGGGATCAGCCCAGAACTACACGAAAGGAGCTTGTAAATGATCTAAAGGCAGTCACCAAGAAAACCATTGGTAAAAGACTACGGATTGAAATCTTGCAGTGCCCGCAAGGTCCATACAGCATACAACATACAGTCCCATCTGAAGTTTGCCAATGAACAGAGAAGGCTTTGGAGAAAGTGTTGTAGGCTGTATGAGAGCAAAATTGAGCTCTTTGGCATCAACTCAACTCGCCATGTTTGGAGGGAAAGAAATGCTGACTATGACCCCAAAAACACAATCTCTACTGTCAAGCATGGAGGTGGTAACATTATGCTTTAGGGCTGTTTTCTGCTATGGGTACAGGATGACTTCATTACATTGAGGGGCAGATGAACGGGGCCATGTACCGTAAAAATCTTGGACGAGAACCTCCTTCCTTCAGCCAGAAGACTG
This sequence comes from Zacco platypus, assembly GCA_038088235.1. NCBI lineage: Eukaryota > Metazoa > Chordata > Actinopteri > Cypriniformes > Xenocyprididae > Zacco > Zacco platypus. The sequence continues at coordinate 14,846,948 of CM076084.1, forward strand.
AAGATGGGTCATGGATGGGTCTTCCAGTATGACAATGACCCAAAACATGCCGCCAAGGCAACAAAGGAGTGGCTTAAGAAGAAGCACATTAAGGTCATGGAGTGGCCTAGCCAGTCTCCAGACCTCAATCATATAGAAAATCTGTGGAGGGAGCTAAAACTTTGAGTTACCAAGTGACAGCCAAGAAATCTTAAGGATTTAGAGAGGATCTGTAAGGAGGAGTAGTCCAAAATCCCTCCTGAGAAGTGTGCAAACCTGGTGACCAACTACAAGAAACGTCTTACCTCTGTGCTTGCCAACAAGGGTTTCTCCACCAAGTACTAAGTCATGTTTTGCTTGGGGATCAAATACTAATTTCACTCATGAAATGCAAATCAATTCATAAGCTTTATATAATGTGTTTTTTCTGGATTTTTGTTTGATATTCTGTCTCTATCCATTAAAATAAACCTACAATAAAAATTATAGATCCCTCATTTCTTTATAAGTGGGCAAACTAACAAAATCAGCAGAGGATCAAATAATTATTTCCCCCACTGTATGTACAGGTGCTGGTCATATAATTAGAATATCATCAAAAAGTTGATTTATTTCACTAATTCCATTCAAAAAGTGAAACTTGAATATTATATTCATTCATTACACACAGACTGATATATTTCAAATGTTTATTTCTTTTAATTTTATTTCTTTCACGCAAGACAGTTTTGCGTCTTTTGCAGCGCTTAGTGCATGAGACTCAGAACTGAATATAAAACAAGGTAAACTTGTAAAAAACGCGTCTCCACACCTTGCATTTGTTCCAGTGCCCTGCGTCTCACATTTTTAACTGCAAAAATGCGTTCTCTGTAAATGGTCCCTAACACCTCCATGCATTGTATCACCTGTACACATTATGTTTAAAGAAATATTTTTCTTTACAGTCTTCCAAAAAACTTAAACTTGGACCAAATTTTGGTCGAGTTTTTGCGAGTATACACGTGAGCGCATTTTTCAAATGATTTAAAAAGTTTTCAATGAATGTAAAAGGTTGGGAGAAAATCGAATGTCTGTCAGAATCAGGTCATGTGGGTCAAATCTTAAAGTGACAGCAGCCTAATAAACTTGCTGCAGTCTGTCATTTATGTTAAACAAAGAACAAAAAAAAAAAGATAAAATCACACGCTGCTCTTGACTGAATAACTTCTGTAGTAAGGATTCATCTATATTTAATTCATACAGTGAAGAGCAGTGTTAATTTACATTTTCTTTCTTTCTTTTCAATTTCTCACCCGACTTCTACTGTTACTTACCTGAAATTCTTAAAGTGCTGTTTATTTCATTTGTACAGAGGATGGTGGTGAAAAAAAATATGAGATGGGAGGAAAAATGTATGTCTCATGCTTTTGTGTTTCTTCCCAAAAAACGTTTGCATTCCCCTAGAAATTTTGCGTTCGCTCACAAACCTTTAAATTAAACTGTTATCTTCTCCTGCATGAGTGTGAGCATCAGTAGCCATGAGTCGCATTGAAGTGATGTCATCTCCCTCTCTGTGATTGATTGGCTAGAGGAGGAGCTGTCAATCTAGAACTAGTGGACCAATGGTGACTCTTAAGCCTGTCCTAATTTATATGAATCTCAAACTGCAACATTTGGAAAAGCAAGAGCAGAACGTGGAAAGAAAAGCAAAGAGAAAAACAGCACAAGCGTACAAAAGAGGAAAATATGAGCAGAAAATGTAAGAGAGCACAAAGTACAGAGTTTTAAAACCAAGGAAAACATTTTTTAAGAACACATAAACATGAGTTAAAGATTTGTGCAATATAATTTTTCATGTGTTTAAAGTTTTGAATCATGCTTGTTATTTTTTAAAATGTGCTTTTAATTTTTCCATTCAGGCTTATTATATTTTGACCTGTGACCACATTGTTTGCTATTCTGATCATTTTGTATGATTTTTTTTAGTTTGCAATATATTTTTACATGTGTTTTGAAATTTTCGATTAACGCTTATTATTTTTTGATCCGTGACTGCAATACTATAGGTGGGAAATTGATCCCATAGTTTTTCCCTGTCTGTTTCTTGGGGCACGTTCAAGCTCAAACCGGTGCGCAACGGTTTCCGGGTTGAACAACTATTTTCTGTTAACTGTGCAACAGGGTTTGAGACATAGACATATACACTAGACGCCGCCTGGGGGTTCTCAGCATGTGTCAAAACCGCCGCCATCTTGGAACAGGGGTCATGTCATAGGAAGTGGCTTGGTAACGCTCCTGTAAATTGAGTTCATGGACGATGCCGGACTTTTTTTGCTGCGTATTGGTGTTCAAAAGAAAGAAATATAAAAACCAGACAGCAAGGGATTACATTTCACAAGTGAGAATGTGTTTTATGATATTGAATGTTACAAAATTATATTTATGGTTACGTTAGTTTGTTTCAGTCCTTGGTTAATGACCGCAGCTAATCCATGCTAGTTACCCATTAGTTTTTGATAGTTTGGAAAACCGACAAAGAACAGAATGTATTTATATCAATGTAATGTGATTGTAAGATGTTGGAAATGTGGACACTTGATTTGGTCTCTATTCAATAGTTTCTCCGACTGGTGCTGTGTGTCCGAGTTCAGTCTCCGTCTATTTCCAGTCAGCATTTTTGGCTAACGGAGATGAGTCTTAAGTTAAAACATTTTAACAAGTTTATCCAAACATACTAGTTCTGGCTGTTTACCCCGATTGTATCTGAGGAGCTGCGACGTGACAGGAAAAACAGAAACTGTTTACAACAACAAAAACCCGGGAACAAACCCTTTCAGCCAGTCTCTACTCTGTTTTCACTTGGCTGTGTCCCTGGAAGTACACTAAATACTATGGATTTGTTTTGTTTGTAGATTCCGAAGCTCTTAATAAGGACATTAAAAATTGACCCATGATTTTTTGCTTAAAGGTGAAGACCCAAGTTTATGTATGTTTTGTAAGATTCCCTTATCTGTCAAACACATTTTATTAGATTGTTCTGGACTTAACACAAGCAGAATGCTCTTTTATGAAGTTACTTCACTGAAGGACATATTTAATGAGATTATGCCTGAAAAGGTTTTGGATTTTTTTTTATCATATGTTAATTAAAAAATTTTGTATAATATGACTTGCTGTTTATATTTGTTTTGTTTTTATTGTATTTATATGATATTTGTGTTTTTGTAATTGAATTTGCCATGAAAATAGCTTTGATTGCTGACATGGCATTAAATAAAATAATCTGAATCTGTTTGTAGAAGTGATAAACAGACGTCAATGATAAACGTTCCTCTCAAATTTGTGATTTGCTTCCACCTTCAAATTGCTTTGTGTATCATATTTAATAAACCAATACAATTTGAATGTTTAAATTAACATGTAAAGTCACACCATTGTAGCAATTCTGCATGCAGTAGGCTAAGGTAAGTAGCGATAGTTCATTCGAAGTTTACTCAACTGGAAGAATGTGACTAATAAACTTAGGCCTACTAGCACTATGCATTATATTTTTAAAAAGTAGATTATCTTAATATCAAAACCTTAAATTTTCTCTGGAATCACTGATAAATACATGTCTGACCGTTGGAATGAACAAAAAAAAGCCTAGAAAATCGTATTCATGACGATTTATGGTGATTTTATTTCAGTTAGACCTTTGCCTACATTTACGCTGATGCATTAAAGAGGAGGAGTCCCCTGTTCCAAGATGGCGGCGCTATTGACGCATTCGTTCCAATGAACTGCCGTAGCTGCCTATGCTGTGCAACAGGGTTTGAGATACGTTTTCTCTTGTTTGGTAGGTGTATCAAAAATCAATCAGCTGCCCAATCAGCAGCAACATGTATATAAACCACGCGGTATTAAAGAGACAGCTCGCACGATGGGTCCAAGTAAAGTCGTTTACAAATGTGTCCGTAATGTATACGCAACAAGATATAAGAAGACATGTTTGTCTGTAACATTGAGTGTATTTTGCAGTCTTAAACATGTATTTATACAAATTTCATCAGGCTCCGAAAATTCTTCAAAAGGAACACAAAGAGTGCCCTTCTCAGCAGCCATAGCTGCGTCATCAGAACCGAGTGTTCAACGCACCACCGTTTCCCTTTTTATAAAACGTTTTGCTTTGTTTTGTCGGGGCTGAGTGCAGCCCTGGTTTGTCAGTAAGATGATTAAAAATTATTCCTTGGATTTCAGTCTGTTCCTGAAGATGCCTACAGTCCCTCTCGGGGCTCCATACATTTGTATCTATGATCCTTTGCATTTATTTGTGCTGTCTCTATTCTTATTTTATCGTTGACCGTCGTAAAAAAACACACACAAAAAAACTTTATATTAGTTTGGCTGGTAAATTTTGTTGTATAAAAATTGGAATCGAGAATCGTGAAATTTCACTAGTGTGTAAAATGTTGATGTCAACCTTGTTTATTAAAATACAAGATAGTATGGGTCAAAAACAATAATAAAATCAATACAATAAAAAAACCAAATTTTAATATCAGGTGTGATTAGTCACAGTTGCAGAAAAAATGTGTGATTAATTAGTTGTTGTTTTTTTTTTTTTTTTTGATTGACAGCACTATAATGCTTTCAGATGCTTCCAAACATTTTCTGAAAATATATTCAGGGTAACGACAGCATACTGTTAATGTAATATTGCAACTGCAAAGACAATTAAGAGAATACAAACATGTTTGAGCAAAGTTACATGCTGGTAAGAATGTGCTGTGAATCCTGTATTATATATATGTGGGTGTAAATATAATTCGACCTGAATTATTAGGATTGTAGTGTGCTGGAGACTGACACCTACAGACTGTTTTAACAAATGTTTAAATAATTATAATACACTCTACACTCTGCTGTTACAGATATAACTCTTTGACAACCTCTTATTGAAAAGTCTGTTCATAACCGGTAGATCAGCCCATGAAAATGGACTGCATGTTGATATCATGTTTAAAACTGAGTGCTGAATCCAGTTTGAGAGTCAAAAACAAATCACTCTTTAAACCGGCCTTCAGGAAATTAAGATCACAGACATTAAAGCGACAGTTCAGTCAAAAAAAATCAATATTCTGTCATCATTTACTCGCCCTCATGTCGTTCCAAACCTGTAGGAAGATATTTTGAAGAATGTTTCAACTGTTTTTGTCCACACAATGAAAATCAGTGGGGTCCAGAAAACATTAGACCACAATGTCTTAAAAAAATACAAACAAACATTTTTTTTTTCAAAATATCTTCTTTCATTTTGGGTGAACGATCCGATTAAGGGCAATCAGAAAAATATATTGTCTTTTGTCATGATGTGTAAAGAGAAATTAAAACATAATCAGACATTAGAAATGAAAAGCAGACAAATGAAAACTTGAATAAAATGTATTTTTATTATTTTCACACTTTTGCAACCACAACAAAATTTTGAGAGATTTGAGATCCACTTGTTGTTCAGATTGAAAGAGCTTAAGTAGTGTTTGATAGTTTTTCCGGTATATTTCATTTTTATTTTAGTAAGTTTTTGTTTGAAACCTGTTAATAAAACATTGTAACATATATTTTGGATTCTTAAGAAGGAAATAAAAACATTTTAATTGCAACACAATTCAATAAAAAGTCATTTTAGCACTTTCAAAATTTGGAACTAAATATTTTAATCGACTCACAGCACAAGTTAAGTTTAACATGCAGATTTTGTTTATTGAAGCACAAATAAGTGAATTACAGAGCTTCTGTTTTATTAAGGTTCAGATTAAGTTCAGATTACTGTGATGATGTTTACTGTTATAAACAGTAATTTTTGTTTTTAAGTAAATTAATCATTTTCACTGTAATCACCAGTATTTACGTGATATTGTGCAAATCACACATACAAGCATTTTAAGAAATTATATTATATTATATTATATTAATAATCTTATTTTATTAATGGTAACACTTTATAAAAAGGTTCATTAATTTATATTAGTTAAACATGAACTAATAATGAACAGCACTTCTATAGCAGGGGTTTTCAACCTTTTAGGGTACGCACCCCCCTACGTTTATCTAATTTCAGTTCATATTAGTTAATTGTAAAGTGTTTATGTTATGTTATGTTATGTTATGTTATGCATGATGTAATTACCAGTCCTCAAATTTGATTGGCTGAGTGCTGAAGAAAGAACGCAGACTTGTCATATACCTCTACCAATACTAAACCAATCTCTGTTTCCTCGTTTTGTTTGAACAGTTGCTTCCATTGATCCATCTGCTGACTTCCACATTTATAATCAGAGTGAAGTTTCTTCCATTCAGGTAATTCTGATATCATTGTCGTTGTCACAAGACTGTGATCTTCTGGCCAATCTTCTGCTGTCCAGAATTGGGTGGTTTGTCTTGGTCCGGCATCTCAGCTGAGACCGGTCCACTATGGGTGACCCCGGCAGTATTTGTGAAGTAGCAGTGGCGTCGCTCTCAGCATCACTGATGCACACAAGCCCTCACAGCACGTCAAGCTGCAAACCGTGTGAGGGACCCTAACCTACCCTAACTTAACTCTTTAAAATCAACCGCATTTCCACTAACCGCTCAAACCACCTAACAACCATGTAGCTAAGCACGAAAAACCACTCAGAAGAGTCAGCGACCGCACAGCAACACAATAACAATCGCTCGGAAAACCTTGGCAAACACATGTCAACAACAAAACCGACCGAAACATCCTGACAACTACGTAGAAAAAGACTAAAATCTGTTTAAAACAACTGAGGAACCACATATCAGTGCATTGATTGTCACCAAAACATCCTGCAACCCACAGCAATGTGTTAAAAATACAAACTTACTCAAACTAAAACTTTAAAAACTGAAACTTACTCATTAAACTATAAACGTACTCTATAACTATATACAGTATGTACATACGTTAGCCCACTGTGATGACTCAGTGCCTGGGCTTCTTTCTCGGCGGTTCCTCCGGCAGCGGCTCCTCACTGATGTCCACATGGACACGAGGAGCCAAGCTTCTTCTGGATGTGGAGAAACTCTCAGTGACAAGGACACGTCCATCAGGTTGCCCTGTCTCCAGCAGTGAAGGGCGCTTGAGAGTCTCCCACAGACGCTGCTTAATCTTCAGTCCCTGCTCAAGGCTGTAGGGACGGTGCCGACCATAGCGTGTCTTCATCATGGGCTCTGCCACAGAGCGGTAGATGTCCTGGTAGCCCTGCATGCTGTAGCCGTGGATAGAGACAGACTCTTCCTGTTGACACAGAGGAGCCGGACACACGTCCACCGAAGAGACTGAGGCTGCTGGACGGACGTTGGGAAGGACAGCTGCGTTCTTCAGGTGGCACTTGTTCACTTGCTCTTCCAATCTTTTGGGTTTTTGAGCTTTGGCAGAGATGCAGCTGTACGTGTGATCCAACCTGCTTACAGCTGCCAGCCATGAAAGCTCACAACGCTCTTGACTGGAAGAGACGTCGTCCACCCAGAATCCCCTCAGGTGTGTGGAAAGAGTCCTGGTTCTTCTCAGGCGACGCTGTTCCATGCTGATGACTGAAGAAACACTTCCTAAGCTGATGAAACTTATCAAACTGTTGAATTGTAAAGAGTTTGCAGTGTGTGTGATCAGGCTTCAAGGCTTCAGGGACAGTTGTGGCGATTTCAAATATAAACTCAAATTTCAAATATAAACTCAAATTTCAAATATAAACTCAAGCTGCTGGACTGACAGAGAATGTTGATGCTGATTTAAATGTAAACAACACATATTCCTCATCTGTGTGTGTGTGCAGTGGTGTCTGTTAAAGCCATCATCACTGTTAGGAACTGCTCCATGTTTGTGGTTAATTGGTCAATGCATGTGTCGAATGAATCTTTTAAGTGAGCGAATCATTCTTGCACTGACTCAAATCTTTTGTTCACTGAAGTCTCTTCCTTTTGAAGTGCTCAACTGTTTGGTGGCTTTTCCTGCCTCCACAGACTGACTATAGCACAAGCCGGTACCATTCGAGTGCGGCCTGTGAAAGAACATTTCATTGCTTGTGAATCTACTGAACGAATCTTTGCTGGTGTCTGATTGAACCTTGTTTGTGAATGAACATACATATGCATGTACATATTATTGTTCTCCTTTTTATTACTTTTTATGCTTTCGTTATCTGTTTTTCTAGCTTTGTAAATATCTAGTAACTGAGGACATCTGTTTTGTTTTGTTTTTTCTTTAGGTGGCCATTTTTAATCTTTTTTTTTTTACCGTCTTGATTTTGTAATTGCAAACAGAAAGAAACTTGAGCTTTTGAACAATGTAGCCTTAAAGTTGTGAGCAAGAAACATTGAGAGGCTGAAATGAAGAAAGCAAAGACACAAAATGTAGGTTCTGGCAAGATCTATTTAGCGATTTTTCAGTCATTAATGCTATTTGATTGCTCTCTTGATTTTGATTTGTCTCCCATCATAAAATAAATCACTAAATAAATTGTAATTTCAGTCATCAATAAATCTTGGGTAGGGTATTATAATATCCAATCAGTATTTAATTGAAATGAAAGCTCTAGCGCAAGTTCTGTCAGGAAGACTCAAATGTTACGTCACTACTAATTTAGATCTAACCAATCATTATCCAACACTTGTAGTATATCAGATCGGTACTCACACATGTCTGAGTTCGCAGATTTGAAACTTAACCTCCATCCTATAAATATAGTCAATTAAAGTGGCTTTGCAGTGAAATAGTCATATTACAGAAATGAATTTGTGAATCCTAGATGTTGACACATTACATTTCAAAGAAAACTATGAGGATTAGGAATTTATGATCTCATATGATTTAAACCATTACTTTTCAGTCAGTTCGCTGGTTTCTTTCTAAGTTTGCTGAATTACACTGTTATCATTCTCCCTATGTGACACTCTTTCCTTGTGTGAAAGTGTGTGAATTCAGATCAATCACTTCCTCTGTGTTTCCCACACCCCCTCAATCCACAGGTGTTAAAGTCTTTTAGCTGCCCGAGTGTCAGGAGCATTCAGGTCCTTTCATTCATTGCTCTGAGAGATGGGCCAGTGCTGTTATTAAAACAACTTCTGCCATGCGGAGAGGAGAGAAAGGAATCGCATATTATTCATTAATCAAACACACATGTTAACGTGCACACAACACACAATGGGATTTTTAAAAACTTTTACTCACAGATTTGATTGTGCATGTGTGTGTATTTTCACATTTAATGAGGGAAAAACTTGAATTTGATCTCTGAATCCTTTGATCCAGTTTTTTTCTTGTACATTGGCTGTTTCTAAGTTGGAAAAAAATATGAATCTTTGTCAAAAAGAAAAAGCTTTCCAAGCTAAATTGACCAAATAATTTCCTGATTTCTCAGCCCAGATGTGCAATGTCTTTAGTGAAGTTGACCCATTAATGTATGTTCTGGGTTTCTATGACAGCATAATGTTGAAGGTGTGTGTCTGTGTATGTTCTTGGAGGAAGAATGTTCAGACAGGTGGCCAGACACTCTCATCACCACGGCAACATCCCACACAGCAGCCATTGCCACAGCAACAGTGGCTTTGATCTTTAGGAGCCCAGAGAGTGCAACCTTTAGCCCAGCAGCAAACACACGCATACATACTAAACTTTCCCAAAGTTTACTTTTTTAATGTTTAAAATGATTTTTTGATAAAAAAACTCAACATTGTCAAAATCATTTCTCCAAAAATGATCACATCTGTAATTAACTCTCTCTATCTCTCTCTGTTTTCAACATTGATAATAATAATGTTATATTGATAATAAAAACATTTCTTGAAATCAAAATCTCTATCTCTCTGTATATATATATATGTTTTGGGTGTAATGTGCAATAAACCAATCAGAGTCTCATTTCCTGTTCCCTTTAAAAGTCTGGTGCGCTTGCACCATGGAGGATTGCTAGTTACATGGCAGAGTACAGACACCTTCAACCTGACGAGTTTAAAAACATATGTGTATTGCCACGATTGGTAAAATAACTAGCAAATTTTATTCATCATTACTGCAAATAGGTAATTCTGATACACGCAATGACCATCCGTTATGACATATAGGCATTTTTCTTTATGTACACATTAATAATCTTTTATATGGCAATCATTTTATTTTTAATATTTGGCATGTTTGTGTGCTGCAGCGCGTCCCTGTGTGTGTGTGTGTGTGCAGCAGTGTACGTGCGTTGTGTACCCGCCTATAGGTGCATATTATTAACTCACCCTTTAAATAACAACAACATCAAAATAAATAAATACTGCCCCATCGACTTTAGGCCAGGTTTTAGTTGGTCAAGGATAGTCGTTGTCAGTTGCCTCAAAATAGCAACATGCCAACAATGCGCCTGAACATATCTCGTTTTCAGACCAGCATGCCCATGGGGGAACAGATGAGTGCAAGTGCATTTGCTATTTAAACAACGTAGGCGCTGGACGTGAAAATGTTAACTACATCTGGCTAAAAGTAACAAAAAACACTTGTGTCGCGCCTGCCGTGGCATTGCACCGGGTGTATGTTAGGGTCCTTTATCAGCAGGTGATCTTTCTTTCTCAAATTTATGGTTTATTGGCATGACTTACACAGTATTACCAAAGCAGTAGCCTTTACATGAGCAATGAAAAAATAATTATTATATAATACATAATAAGAATAAACACATTAATATTTTTTATACACAAGAAATAAAATTAGAAAATAATTAAGACAATGTAAAAAAAAACAAACAAACAAACAAAATGTCTCAGTTACGACAGTCGAGAGTTTGACGCATTGGGAACGTCTATACCCACGCAGCCATACTGACCAATGACTATCTAGTGTGATAGAGTGGGCCTAGGACGAGAGTACCAGAGCCCCCGGAGTGGAGCTCAAGTCCAGGTCATAGAAATCTGACGAATGTGTGCAGCGAGGACCAGCCCGTCGCATTACAGACATCCTGCAAAGATACTCCAGAGAGCAGAGCTTTAGAGGCCACCATACTTCGGATAGAGTGGGCCCAGAACGCCATCTGAGAGGGCTGTCCGGCCGACTGGTAAGCAAGTGAAATAGCCTCGACTATCCACTTGCTCATTCTCTGCTCAGATGCTCTCTGTCGGGAGATGCCTTAACAGAGGGTCCGAAGCACACAAACAAGTGCTCTGTCTTCCGCCAAGGGTCAGCTCTGTGGACATAAGCATCCAGCACCCGCACCGGGAACAGCAGATTCCTTCTTTCCTGGTCAGAATCCGAAAGGGAGGAGGACAAAACGCCTGCAGCACTATAGATCTCGCCACATTCGCAGGGACCTTAGGGACGTACCCTGGTTTGGGATGAAGAAAAGCTTTAACCATACTAGGCGCAAATTCCAGACATGACAGGGATACCATCAAGGCTTGCAAATCTCCTATTCTTTTCATAGACATAATGGCAAGGAGAAACAGAGTTTTCAGAGTCAGGAACTTAACTGGGATCTCCTCCACTGAATCAAACGGGGCCAGAGAAAGACCCTGGAGTACCAAGGCCAGATCCCATGCCGGTACCCTATCCCGTACTGCAGGCCTAAGCCTCAAGGTACCACAGAGGAAGTGCATTACAAGCGGGTCTCTCCCCAAAGACATACCACCCAGAGGGATGTGGTAAGCCGCAGTAGCCACCACATACACCTTCAGAGTGGAAGGAAATAACCCTGCTGTGAACCGTTCTTGCAGAAACTCCAGCACTGTACCGACCGGGCAGCTAACTGGGTCTAACTGGCGAACCCTCCACTTCAGGGCATACAACTTCCTCGTGGAGGGAGCTCTAGAGTGAAGTATGGTACTAACGACCTCGGTCGAAAGATCCAAGTCTATGAGCTGGGCCCCCTCAGTGGCCAAACACACAGCTTCCATAGTTCTGGGTGGGGGTGAAGTATCGAATCACTCATCTGGGACAGAAGGTCCCTCCTGACCGGAATCTCCCATGGAGAGCCATCTAGGAGAGATGTAAAAACCAGAAACCACACTCTGCCCGGCAAACGCGGGGCAACCAAGGTGAGCTGGACCTGGTATCTGACAGGATGTCTGCTACCACATTCTGGACCTCAGGGATATAAGCTGTCCTGAGAGAAAGCAGCTTCCCCTGGGACCACAGGAGGATTTGGTGCGCCAGTTTGCAGAATGGACACGAATGCAAACCCCCCTGGTGATTTATGTAGGCGACCACCGATATGTTGCCTAACCGGACGAGCACACGGTGGCCTCTGAGGTCTGGGAGTAAATTCTTGAGAACAAGAAAGACAGCCAACATCTCCAGGCAACTGATATGCCAGGAAAGCTGGTGTTACCTCCACAGACCCTGAATCGAACGACCCTCCAGGATCACCCCCCAGCCCGGAGAAAAAACCCTGGGCCCTGAGCCACCACTGCAGGGGTCTCATATACAACAGGCCAAAAGGTATCATGTTGGACGCTGCTGCTATTAGACCCAACAGTCTTTGAAACTGCTTCACAGTGACTGACTGGCCTAGCTTTATTCGGTTTACGGTAGAAAGGATTTATTGAGCAGATGAAAGCTGCGCCCGCATTGCAACAGAATCCCAAACCACACCTAGAAAAGTGGTCCTCTGTACTGGAGAAATCACACTCTTCTTGGAGTTCAACCTTAACCCCAACTTTCTTATGCGAGCGAGAACGACATCTCGATGATGAATCACCAACTGACGCGACTGAGCTAGAATTAACCAGTCGTCGATGTAACTGAGAACCCAAATGCCCTGCAGACGCAGCCGAGCCAGCGCTCATCCATACATTTGGTGAAAGTGCGGGGTGATAAAGCTAGACCGAACGAAAGAACCCGATATTGGTAAGCTTCACCCCTGAAAGCAAACCTCAGGTACTTCCTGTGTTGTGGAAGGATGGAAATGTGGAAATATGCGTCCTTGAGATCTATCGTGACAAACCAGTCCTCGGACCTGATCTGTGACACGATCTGTCTCAAGGTTAACATTTTGAACCTGAGCTTCATAACATACTGGTTTAGAAGACCCCCCATCCTTCTTCGGAACGATAAAATACCCACGGTAGAAGCCGGACTCTATGTCGGGAGGAAGCACACATTGTAGGGCTTCCTTCCCCAACAAAGTTTTTACTTCCTGTTCCATCACCAGAGCCTGCTCGGGCCCCACCACTGTTGGCAGGACCCCCATAAATATGGTAGGGCACGACCCGAACTGGATGGCATACCCACTTTCGATCATGCGCAGGACCCAACAAGAAATACCTGGCAGTAGTTTTCCAGCGCCGCTACATTGCCAGGCGGACATGGAGATATGTGCGCACTGGAGATCGCTGCACCCTGAAGCACACGAAGGGGCAGGGTTGGCAGAACAGCCCCCTGAGGGCACCGAAGAAGACTGGGCACCATATACTGCAGTGTTGACCAGTTCCCTCTGGAGGGGACTGCCCTCAGAGACCTGACACTACCGATGTCAGGGTCTTTTCCCCGCAGCCTTCTTGGAGATAAGGACGGTCCTCAGATTGGGTGGCGACGCTCTGCTTTTGCACAACATGATATGAGGAGCTGGTTTTAGATGTTTGGGGCTGTTTGCTTGCCTGCTGAAACCTCTCGACAACAGTATTTACTGCATCACTGAAGAGGTCAGGAGGCGACAGCGGCGCATCCATAAGAAAGCTCTAGTCTTTTTCTTTAATGGCGCTCAAATTCCACCACAGATGCCTCTCCATGGCCACCAGCGCTGCCATCACACGGCTGACTGATCTGGCTGTTTCTTTGGTGGCACAGAGAGACAGATCTGTGGCCCGACGCAGTTCATCGGCTGTGTCTGGGCCAATTCCCCCGCCCTCATCAAGATCTCTTAATAATTACGCCTGGTAGGCTTGCAGCACATCCATGGTATGAAGGCATGCTGCAGCCTTACCAGAGGCTTGATAAGCTCTGCCCACCAAAGTGAAGTTGTTCTTATGGGTTTGGTGGGCAGCGTCGGGGCCTTTAGGGCCGATGCTGGCTGTGGAGAGAGATAGCTTGCGAGTGTCTCTTCCACTTTCAGCATCGAGCCATAACCATGTTCTTTCAGCCCCAAAATTGATGAATAGTGCGTGGTTAGTGCACTATGCACACAATATGAGGCTGGTTTCTTCCAAAAAAAAAACAGAAGGCCCCGACGTGGAGGTTGAGCTTGCAAGGGCAGGAAATGCTCGTCTAGCTTGCTATTAGGACGAACGTCCTGCCTCTCTGCTGGCCAATCTATGTTTAATTTGGCAACAGCGCGAGAGAAAACCTCCACCAGCTCCTCATCGGCATGTCTCAAAGACCTCCAGGCGGGAGCGGAGAGTCTGCAAGGGAAGTAGCTCACACAGCACCCTTGAGTGCTGACCGTGCATGCTCCACTCCCGAACAAACAACGTATAAACTGTGTGTATCCCCACCCGTGATGTAACGAGGGCAGGGAGGAACACAGTTTAAACTGCTGCTTGCTCGCCATAATAACAAATGCTTGTGTATAACAGACAGACAACACCAAATAGAATGAACGAGATCACACAAAGCGCTACTGAAGACACAGAAGCTAGCATTGCACTGTTTGAGCGTATTTTATGTTTTCCTGGTCGTGACATCACCCGCCTCTGATGTCTCGGGACACCATTGGACTGATTTCACATGTGCTTCATGACACACTCACGCGGAGCGTTCCCAATGCGTCAAACTCTCGATGCAGCGCGAGTTCCCTTGAAAGGGAACTGTACATACATTTAGGCTTTAAGAATATTGCTGACTTTAGTTTTGTCTACTGGCTGACTCTCTTAGATTGTGGCAAGCTGTTACATATTTTGATGCTGTTGCAATCAACCTGGAGTTTTCTCCCAGATTAATGACTTGATTTTTCTGTATTTGATAATGTCATAAAATTTAGTTGTAGTAGCTGAAATTTAGTGAAATAGTCTGATCTAGGGTCTCTACCTCTGTCTGAGAGTACAGTGAACACAGTCACTGCTCTCACAGCTGCCATCTCTGTCTGTGCTGTCCTCTATTTACAGCCAGGCATTGATCACTCAGCCTGTATCGGGTTAGGGTCTTTCTCACTTTATGTTCTTTCACACAGCTCAGATATTCTACTGGACTGTTGTCTCTTTTCTGGTGTGAGTTCCATCTTCTTTTGTAATTTAGTGGCATTTTTACAATAGGTAATGTAATTTTGTTTTTGTAATTGAATTATTTGGTGTGGCCGGAGTGTGCTGTGCAGGTATGGCTGTGGTTGTGCATTTCAGGTGCTGGTAGAATTTCAGAGCTCTTTTTTGGATGGTTATTAATAAGGAGTATTGTCCTGTTTCAGCTCTGCATGAGTTGTTTGATGTCTTTGTTTACTTTTAAGATGCTTTTACAAATTTGGCTATGTAGTTTCGATTTCCTCTTTTTTCCATTTTGAAAAATCTTGGGTTTTTATGGGTCCTCATACTCACTGCCTTAAAGAGCAATTGGTTCAGTTATTGCTTGTAGGATTTTCAGCCAGTTTTGAATCGGAATTTCATGTCGAATTGTATCTTTAAATGTATTCATGTAGAAGATCCTCATTGCTTTTGCTCTCAGCTCTTTCACAGCCAGATTGAAGTTCCATGTTGAACTTAGTTTTAGAACCTCTCTCTCTCACACACACACACACACACACACGCACAAAGAGATACATACATACAGTATGCATACATACATGCACAGAGTGTGTTTTGAGAAGTGAATAACTGTGGCCCAAAAGTATAAACATAGTTGAAGATTATATTTCAGGTCTTTCAGATATAATCAGCATGTTATGTCAAATTACATCCAATGAAAACTTCTTATAAATCTATTACACATAAACACTACACCAGATCTGATGTCCCACAGTCATATTGTGGTATATGTTAATTAACTCAGCTGTATATGTAATTTCAGCTGTAAACTTCTGTGATTTGTATGTATAGGTAAAATTTTGGAGTTCTACAAAAATGCAGAAGCACAGTTTTCCAATGAGCCTATGTTGCATAATATTTATATGCATTCATCACTCACTCATACACTCATTTAGTTACTCACATATTTCCTTATTCATTCACTTACTTTTTCTCTGACTTATTTACTGTACTAACACATTAGGTGTTCACAACACACCTTTCATTCCATTGACTTCCATTCATATGCATACAAATGTGGGAGTCAGGAAATGCAAGCTCATGCGAATTTCATTGCATTCTCAAGCAATCCCAAGAAATTCCAGGTTTGGTGAACTCTACCCAGTGAAATCCTATCATTTATGCCCAATAAAAGACTGATATATCATGGCATTACCTCTTAGCTGAATTAAAAGAACACAACCTTTAAATCTGCAGGATTCCAGTGTTGCAATAAAGGGGAATAGATTAAGTTATAATACATCCAAAATGTAAAAATATGCAAACTTTAAAAAAAAGAAAAGAAAAAGACACTTAGTGTGACATCATATTATGATTATTGCTGTCTGCAGAAATTTTAAATGCTAAAAGTCTAGTGTGACTGCAGCTCAGCACTTTCTCCTTCATTGACTATTCTATTCTATTTTATAATATAATATAATTGTTACATGTGTATCTGTTTGGATTGTTTTTGTCATGTCCCTGGTCTTAGGTTCTGTTTCTATGGTTTCTCGTTTGAGTTCATTATCAGTTCATTTCTGTCAGCTGTGTGTAGTTCATTAGTCTCATTACCTCTGTGTGTTCCTCTGTTATTTAAGCCGTGTGTTTCCATTCAGTCGTTGTCCGTCGTTGATGTTAGTTCCATGGTGTTGTGTGAAAGTCTCCTGTTCCTTATTAAAGTTCTATGAAAAAGTTTCCCTTCGTCGTGCACTTCATCTTCCTGAACACGCATCATAATTATAATATAATATAATATAATATAGTCCTAATGATGTAGTAGAGTTCAGTTAATGAATAATAACTAAAATCTGATAACTGCATAATTAACCCATAATGTTGGATAGGATCAGGATCAAAATGATCCAGAGAATTCAAATATATCATTAAATGAGCTTTATGGAAATGTGTCTGCAAATATTAATTCATACAGTAATTCACCACTCACTCACCCTTAATGTGTTGCAGTCCACTGAAGTTCTGTTGTTAGAACAGGTTAGGGAATTATTTTTCCCTGACTGATGTTGACTCTATTTCTCTCCTTTGTCCTGTACCCATTGTCTCTCTCCAACAATAACAGCTTTAATAATGGGAGCAAAGGTTAAGACACTCAGATGAATATTTGAAGCGACTCACATTTCACCTTCACCAGTGGAACTCACCACATGCATCCAGGGGACTAATGTCTGAGTGAATGAGACTTTTCCAGCGGTGAAGAAAGAGCAATTTTGGTTTTGGAGTGATTAACAAAAACAGATGTTGAAGAAAAATATACTCACACAGGTATGCCAAGCCAATTAGTTATAGAGCTGAAATGGTTTTCTCTTTCTGTCGTTTTTTCAAAGAAGGTTTGCTCACAGGTATCACACTGCTGAGTACACAGAGCCACACACTTACATAGTGAGAAATATAAAAGGAAAAGATCTTTAAAGAAAGGATGAATCCTTCAAGTTTTATTACAGTAAAACTCTTCCACAGATTCATGTGAAAAATCCTTTGTACTGTAATGTGCTTCCCTAGAGAAACATGAGCATTTCTGTGGGGAAACAAAACTGTGAACTCCAAGGATGGACTGTGAATCTCATCTCATTGTTCAGCAGATGTTCTCCATGGGTACCACCACAATGGAAATGTGAAATAATGTATGATTTTTCAAAAGATTTCCCTTTAAGTTTTCCATGTATGCTGGTGCAGCATATACAATGTTCATGTTTTGACTGAGAATGAATGAAATAAGATGTTCCAGTCAAACTGGAGTAGACTTCAAAGGTACGTTATTAGTGGACAAAAGCTTTCTTATACACCCTGAAGGTCTGAAAATGTCAAAATGACCCACTCTTGAAACTTATCACAATGACAACCTCTTCAATCTCCTCAATCAGATGCTCCATTTTAAAGTCCACATCTCATCAAGGGCTCTCTGTCATCATCTGAGACATGGTTAACATTGGACAGGGACAATGAAAATAAGGAGTCACTTTGTTCTATCTTGAGACAATAAAAGCACTGAGACAGGTTTAACGGGTCAGCTCTTAAACATGATGGATGGTGTGTCCATGCATAGCGAGCTTTTCATTTGCCCAATGATGTTTTTATTCATCCGGAATACGCTGTCCTCACCATCTTGCTGAGATTTTCTCATAGGATTTTACGGCTAATTGACTAGTGACGCAGCCGCCACATGGAGATTTTACATGTAAATTAAATTCAGTGTTCTTTAACAGAGACTCATTGCTGAAGGTCACAAGGCTATAAAGTTTGTGAGATGGCATTGAGTGTAGATGTGTTTGCTGCTAACAGGCTTAAAAGGTTAAAACCCTTAGCACACAAGTAGCAGAAGAACTGGTGTTGTCAGAATATATTACGGTGGAGCTTCATCTGTGTTTAACATTATTGTGATGTCAAAAAAAGAGTTTGCTGACTCTGTGGAACAATTTGGTACTGTATGGAGGTCTGGAATGGTGGAAAATGTAAATTAGGCTGATATTCAGTGGCTCGTATTCAAACAGATTCTGCAGTGATAGAAAAACAGGAACATGAATAGTTTAATAGTGTGCACTGCTAAATGGCAGTAATGAGATCATTGCCCATTATGACAGCTTGAATTAGCAGAGCTGTCTGTGAATAAGTTACGCACACTCATGTCTTTTACCTCCTGATGTGTGAAATGTTGACAGTCACTGCAGGCTCCGTATATCAGTTGCAATGTGTGTCTGGATGTTCTCACACTCTGAATGTGTGAGTGTGTGTAACAATTGTGAAAGATGCAAAAACATTTGTTTTTAAAAAAAAAGATCAGAAACCTGACCCTCAGTCTTGCCAAGATACTGTTATAAAGAGAAATTGATGCTTTTTAGGTCACAGGGAGGTTACACAAAGAGAGGCCATGGGAGGCATTTAACGGTTCAAGAGGGAGATGTCCAGATAGCATGGTGACATTATCAATGTTGAGTTGTCAATGACGTTGATCCAAACCATCGTTTTGGTTGAGATTGACATTTCAATGTTTAAAGTGTGTTGGATCAGCATTGAAATTGATGAAAGCCAACAGCACGCATGGATTAAAAAAAATATCCATTGTAATTTGAAACTGGCCACTGATTGGAAAATGCCCATTTTGGTTTTGCATGTGCACTTCTCAGTAGTCTAATCAACTTCTCATTGAGAGAAAATGCAGGTGCATCCTGTACGTTAGTGTTGTTTGTTGAACCACCTGACTACTCAAGGTTTGAAACAATGGTGAACCACACTATACACATAGCCCATGAATTGCATTTATCACTCAAAGGTTGCAGAGCACTTGCCTTCCTTCAACCCCCTAGCATTACTAAGGTCTCTTTTGAATGGTATTTGTACCACGAGTGGTACAGTGGAACGCCAACAGGTTAAAAAGGAATAAGGTAGATGACGGACAATTACAAAAAACATTAGTGATGTAGAATCAATCATAGTGTAATGTTGATTCAATAACATTACCATTGATTTTTTTTGTTCACCATTGTTTCAACATTAAATGCAGGTACAAACGTGATATTGAATCAACATCACCTCATACTGTTGATTCAATGATATTATAATTAATATTTTGTTGAAATCTCAAGATTCTTTCAACATTAAAAGTGCAAAAGTGATGTTGAAAAATATCACTTCGTAATGTTAAATCAATATTACCATTGATTTGTGGTCGAAATCTCAACATTGCTTCAACATTTACTGAGGGTGCAAGAGTGATACTGAAGCAACATCACTTTGTAAAATTTATTCAATGCAATTATCATTAACCCATCAACGCCAACTTAACATTGCTTCAATGATTACATGCTATCTAGGTGACCCATGGGAAAAAGCTGCTCCTGTGCATAGATGTTCACTTGCCCAGTATTCTGAGTCGGTGGCTATACAGCATCAGTTCAAAGAGGTTGTGGCCAGGGTGTGTGGAGTCTTACCTACCAATCTTATCTACCCTCTTCCTCATTTCAGGAGACTACAGGTCCTGGATAGTGGAGGGGAACACCTGGACTGTCCGTTGTAGTTATTGAAGTCCATAAAACAGACTCAGTGAAGTAGAACTATGTCAGCAGCTCTTGTGGCAAGTTGAACATCTTCAGCTAGTGAAGGAAGTACAACCTCTGCTGGGCCTTTTTCACAATGCAATCTATGTAGAACTCTCACTTCAGGTCCTTTGAGATGATAGAGCCCAGGAACTTAAAGGACTCCATGTCAGCCACAATGCTGTGCAATATGGTAAGGGTACTGGGGTGCTCCTTGTGAAGTCCACTATCCTCTCCACTGTTTTGAACATGCTTTAGTTTTCATCATCTTTAGTTTGTTTTGACTCCATTCGTCTGCTCATCTTCATTTCTGTTTGCAGACTCATCACCATCCTCGATGAGTCAATGACTGTAGTGTTGTGTGCAAACTTCAGGTGTCTGTGGAGCACAGGTGCTGATTGTGTAGGTGTTGAATGTGAATATTTCCAGGCTTATTTGCTGCTGCGTATCTGTCAGGAAGTTTGTGATCCA
The DNA here is from genome assembly GCA_038088235.1 of Zacco platypus. Lineage (NCBI taxonomy): Eukaryota > Metazoa > Chordata > Actinopteri > Cypriniformes > Xenocyprididae > Zacco > Zacco platypus. The sequence continues at coordinate 14,867,587 of CM076084.1, forward strand.
GATGGAGAGGATGTTTTTTTTCCAAAAATTTCAGCTTTTCAGAGTAAACATGCAGGAGAATCACAGGAATATACTTGAAAAACACTACCACTAAATTATAAATGACGAACGAAGAACAGAGGAAACTAATGGTTTAAATACAAAAAGAGTAATGAGATAATTAAATGAATGACAAGTGAACACAATCAGAAACTATAGAAACAACCATTGGAGGAGGACCACAGCCAGGATGAACAGATGGATCAGGGCCCAGTTTTTCAAAAGTAATCCACTAGGATTTTGGATAACGGATTGGATCAAATCTTGAAAATGTGTTTTTCAAAAGAAAAAACGGATTACATAATCGGATTAGATCACGTAATCCAATCTTGGTTTTGATCCGGATCAAACCTTTAGTTTGGGTTTTTCAGAACTTTTTTGTAGGATTTGGATCACTTTGATCCAAAAAATCTGGATTAAACTGATCCCATCAGAAGGGTGGATTCAGCGTGGATTTCATGGCCAAAATGTAATGAAAACTTTAAAAATGTATCAAATAATACTATATTTGGATCATGCAGTATCTTACAAGATATCCTATTTATTCATAAGGTTTTAATTGTATTTGTTCATCCGTCAGGCTTTAACGTATTCAGTCTTTCAGTATAGGCCTACAGCAAAGTAGAAAGAGTTTGGCCTCATAAAATAATCCCCCAAACAGCTGCCAAAATTGAGCAAAAACAATAAATTTTATTGTCACTAATTGATATATATATTCATCACAATCGAAAATATTTTTGTTTTTAGAATATTTATTAGTGATGCATGGCAATGAATGGCAATCACTGATTTTTGAAATCCGAAACAAATCCAAATCAGAAATAGTGTCGAACTCCTCAATGTACTTTAAATGTGTGTGTTTTCATTTCAAATAAAAATAAACTTATATTGACCCCACAATGGCTATTCTAGTTCTACATTTTGATTTCCTATCCTGTTTGAGCACTGGTTATCCAGATTTGGTGATCCTGAAAAGTTCCGATCCGGATCAGATTGATCCAATCCGATGTTGCTTTAAAAAACTGGCTCCAAAAGTAAGCTGGATTACGTGATCACGGATTGCAAAAAAAGGATTACTAAATCCGGATCAATTTTATCCGGATTAAACCTTTTGAAAAACCGGGCCCAGGAGACAGAAGATCCTTTTGCCAAGGCAGGGATGGAGATCAGAAGACCCGAGGTAAATCCACACAGCAGAGAGGAGTCACAGGAGTGACTGATGAGAACCAGGGCCCGGTTTTTCAAAAGTAATCCACTAGGATTTTGGATAACGGATTGGATCAAATCTTGAAAATGTGTTTTTCAAAAGAAAAAACGGATTACATAATCGGATTAGATCAAGTAATCCAATCTTGGTTTTGATCCGGATCAAACCTTTAGTTTGGGTTTTTCAGAACTTTTTTGTAGGATTTGGATCACTTTGATCCAGAAAATCTGGATTAAACTGATCCCATCAGAAGGGTGGATTCAGCGTGGATTTCATGGCCAAAATGTAATGAAAACGTTAAAAACGTATCAAATAATACTATATTTGGATCATGCAGTATCTTACAAGATATCCTATTTATTCATAAGGTTTTAATTTAATTTGTTCATCCGTCAGGCTACAGTGATTAGGTTGGCTTTAACGTATTCAGTCTTTCAGTGTAGGCCTACAGCAAAGTAGAAAGAGTTTGGCCTCATAAAATAATCCCCCAAACAGCTGTTAAAATTGAGCAAAAACAATACATTTTATTCTGTCACTAATTGATATATTCATCACAATCGAAAATATTTTTGTTTTTAGAATATTTATTAGTGATGCATGCAATGATTACAGAATAACCCAAAAAAATGCAAAGAATGGCAATCACTGATTTTTGAAATCCAAAACAAATCCAAATCAGAAATAGTGTCTAACTATTGCGTCCCTTGTTGGACGTCCTGTTTGCTCGTTCTGGCAGAATGCAAATAAAAATAAACTTATATTGACCCCACACTGTTGCTCTTTACATATCTATAGTTCTACATTGTGATTTCCTATCCTGTTTGAGCACTGGTTATCCAGCACTGGTTATCCAGATTTGGTGATCCTGAAAAGTTCCTATCCGGATCAGATTGATCCAATCCGATGTTGCTTTAAAAAACTGGCTCCAAAAGTAAGCTGGATTGCGTGATCACGGATCGCAAAAAAAGGATTACTAAATCCGGATCAATTTTATATGGATTAAACCTTTTGAAAAACCGGGCCCAGGCTTTTGCAAAGCGGGATCACTGGAGATGCAGGAGTCTTGGAACTGGGTGGAACCAGCAGAGATATGGAACTGGGCAGGACAAGAGAAGATGCAGGTGTAGGAATTGAGGATGAACCAGACAAATGAATCTTCAAGATGATCCTTTGAAACATAACTCCATACAAATCTCATCTCAAACCAAATCAACACGCAGGCACCAAAATCAGAGAAACTGGCATTTGCGGCTCCTCTCAGTCTACCAAACCCACCCAGCTAAGAACTTTATGGCCTAAAGCTTGTAAAAGTGGAGCCTAGCTAATGAGAGAGGTGTCGAACTTAAGCAATTTGTAAAAGGCCAAATGATTTTGAAATGAACTTTAGTCACAAGAAGATAACACCAGAGTTTTTGATCCCGAAGTCAGAGAGATAAAACAGGCCACTTTCTTCTGCGTGACCTCTGAGTGACACAGAATCGAAGTCTAGGAAACCCCACAAAGACTCTTTTATATATGAACTGCATCAAATTGTTTCAAAACAATTCTGAGTGGACTTGAAATCAAACATCGTTCAACTGCATAACTGACCCTTCGCAAACAGTTTGATTGACAGGCGATCTGACCAATCACAACCCCGAATCTGCCATTTTGTCTGACAAAGCAGTCAGGGGAGTTAGTAGATTGAACTCACGTCTTTCCGTGCTTGAAACAACATTTCTTCTGATGTCCATTCATGTTTATTTGATGCTATAAATGAACTAGTATGAAGAGATGGATGGTTCACGAGCCGCTCGAAGGAGCTATAGTGATCTGTCACGACACATTAAAGAGCCACTATACGGTATTTATTGTTTAAACTTCTTTAAAAAATTAAAATATATTAATTATGAAACTGTTTCATTTGTCTGTCGACGCGCTGTCAGTGTCCTATTTGCTCCGGGATATATTTTTCACTGTGTGAGAACATGATGTGTGGCATGAGAGCATATGGTAACTGAAGGGGGCGGGTCTTTGCGAAGGGTCAATTCTATACCAGGTATACACATTATACATGTGGCCAGTTATGCTCAGATCACTCACAATTAATGTAATTGTTATAACTTTTGAATGGTTGATTGAAAGTGTGCATTGTTTGTATTGAATGCGATCCTCTCATCATAATTCAAAGTATGGCTTGAATGAAATCTGTGTAAAATGTATTATATTATTTTTAGGGAAATCATGCCTAAACTACGGTCTCTGTACTCTCTGAAAGGCAAGGGATCACAGATAACATTTCATTTATGACCCGGGGAGGAGAAAAGTCCCGTGTGTGTGTGCGTGTGTTTGTCTTAGATACTAGTTTTTGTGTTAGGATAATCAATAAAGTGTCATTTATATCGTTAAAGAGAAGGGTCTTGTGTTATGTTCTTTTAATTTAATGTCTTAAACTGCTGATTTATGATACCTTGCTAAAAAAGGTGTTTTCAAGATAGTTGGATATTCGTATCCACTTCAGAGCTTATAGTTACGGCCCGTGCAAATGAATGCTCGACGATTCAGTTGCTCGGTCGTAAGACAAGTGACTCTTTTAAAGTTCCCAATAAATTAATTAATAATTTTATTTGAGCAAATTTGCATACTCAGGAGACATGGGACATGGGAAACTCAGGGGAATATCCCCTTCTAAATGCTTATAATAGTTTTTAGAGGCTAGCTGCAGCTCACCCTCATTCACAGGAGTGTGGGTGGGGCTCTATTCTATCACCTCGAACTTCACGAGCACACTCACTGGCATGGACGATGTTGGCGATGAAATATTGAAAGATTTTTCATTATTTTCCTAATTAGAGCACACCTATTGTTTGTGCTATGGATGCTGTCAAATTGTGTTTGTTATCTTGGATTATCTGTTTCAGCTTATTTATACATATTATCTACATAACTGCTCTATTATTTTGAACCACCTCACTTATCTTTATCATCTGTGGACACTGATGTTACAATATGGAAGTACCATATAAAATATTAGATAAATATTTAGCTATAGATTTTCTTATGTTTTTAATTAATTTTTTTTGTTTATTTAAATATTACATTACATCCATTATTTTATTCTATACATCATTCAAAATGTATGAAAACATGACATTTGAACTAAAAAATATTTAAGTTAAACTAGAATTAAACTATATTGAAGCATGGAGATTCATACACTCATTGCCCCTTTTCTAGGTGTGTGTGTGTGTGTGTGTGTGTGTGTGTGTTTTGTAGCTTATGTATGCACAAGCCCCAGGCCTTCATGTCTTTGAAAAACTGACTCTTAGATGCAACATTATTGTTTTTGACTTGTCTTTTACTGAAATTGTGCTTGTTTGTGTAACTCTGGCACATCTGTCACATACTATCATTGTATTGCTCTGGGCTTTTGTTAAGAATTTGTCATTTTATTGGAAGCACAGTGTCCTTGATCATTCAAAAAGTACAGAAATAAATAAATAAAGTCTTAATTAGAAGCATATTACCAGTTATTGTCCAAAGGACAAAGTAATGTCTTTCAATTTGCATTCTGGGATTAATTTAGCTCATAATGTTTACACTACATTTGTACAATCATATCCGGATTTAATTTAGGATTGTAAGGAATCTCATTGCAAGAGAGAGAAGTGATAAAAAAAGAATATGATTATACATAAATCAAATACAAATCGGTTTCTCTTCTTCACAGTCAGTGGATGGCTTCTTCCAAATGCAAAATACACAATTAAATACAAGAGCAGGTATTGAAGGAAGTGTACAAAATGCTAGTTTTCTGGACCAGCATTACAGGCTACAACCTTCTTCCCTTTCTGGGAAGCCCCAAAACCTTGCCCACAAAATTGGGTGGAAATAGAGGCGCACACATGGATCCTTGCTGAGGGGAGCTAAACCAACTGACATCAGGAAGAGAGTAAACCAAGGTGAAGAAATAATGACAACTCCAATCTTATTCACGCTGCATCAATCCTAGACTGCAGGAGCACTTTGTCCCATTCAGGGCATTAGTAGCCACCCTTTATATAAAAAAGGGGAGCTTCCTAATACAAGGCATGCTCAGCCCATGAAATGCTTCAGAAGACTGAGAACAATGGCTGACCTCGGTGACAGCAGGATGATATACATCGTCATGTTATTATCAAGTACAAACAAGTCTGAATGTAATGTCTCCCTTTGCCTTAGGGGAGGCAGAGGTTCTAGACTCACCCTTAGGGGGATGAATCTCATGAAGGCAGCGGATTTCACCCTTGCCTCCTTTAATATCTCTAGCACAGTCTCAAAGGAGGTGCCAAAGAGACCCGAAGGTAAGATTGGGCATCAAGAAGGAAAAACTAATCTTTCTCAGAGTTTTAACTGCAGGTGCCTCTCCGTAACCACCATGGCTGCCATAGAATGGCCAATAGCCGCAGCAGTTTGTTTAGTGGCTCAGAGAGCCAGCACCTCAGGAGACAACTCTTGTGCTTGAGCAGGTCAGCCCGGTATGATTGCAGTGACCACCATCCTGGCCCGTTGTTGCATACGCCTTGCTCACGAGCTGTGAGATGGTTTGGCAAGGCTTCGAGGCAAGGCCAGAGCTTTAAGTGAAGATGCCTCACACTGCCCACTAATGGTTCTTCCTCATAGGTCATCTTCACATATCCGTTCTCACCCAGTCCCTCCACATTTGAATAACTCAAATGCTGCAAAGAAAAGACACAAGCCCAGTATGTTTTTTTTCAATACTTCTTTATCTCAGTACGAAGGTCTGGGAGAAGCGGTAGGCTCATGAAGGTCTTTCATGGCCCACTAGGAAGAGCTCGTCCAAACAGGCCAAACGTAGGCTGTGCGTGGAACAGGCCATTACATCCAGTAACTCCCCATATACAGGGCTGGCGAGAGGACCGGATTCAGTCGAAACATCATCACACAATCCTCCAACCACATCCAGTTGCTCAGAAACAGCAGACACTAGCAACATGCTTTCTGCATAATCAGATGGACCTGCTGAGCGTGCTTCTAAATCAAGCTGATCGCTTGACCTCACCTGAGGAAATAGGGAAACAGTCATCACTTACAGAATATTTCAGCCAGCTCAACTTGTGACCCCCACGATTGTACCCCCTTCACTGTCTCAGGAGCAACAGGGCCAGACCACTGAGGTGCAGGCAATTATCCCTCCCCCTCGAAAAAGAGACAAACACAATCAGATCTTCCTTACCGTGAACTTGTCACAGTGGACACATCCTGATCCCTTGAGAGCTGCTTGTGCATGCTCCGGGCCGAGACAGATAATACAGAGCTTGTGGGAGCCTACAAGGAAGAACACACTGACTCTTAGTGTATAACTCTTATTATATTAGTAGGCAGTCCACTTGTGACATCATGGACTGCCATCAGCCAATAGATTGACATGTTGGGTACATGTTTAGGCACCGGTCACACTGAGGGCGTTCCTCATAGTGTCAACTCCAGTGAGATCGTTTGGTAAGGCTTCGAGGGCAAGGCCAGACCCTTAATTGAAGACGCCTCACCCTGCCGAATTTCCACTTCGAAAGGGAACTAAATTGTTAAATAAATTAAACAATTATGCTCTCAACACCAGGGCTGTTCCCAAATGAATTTCTAGTCAGCTGGAAAAAGAGACCTATCGATCAAAAACGATAAAATAATTTTATTACACTCCACTTCAGTTAATGTGCTGTTTAATGTAAAAGTTGGTGATAGTGGTAAAATGCACCATAACACACACTCTCTTTTTCTGTCACTGGATTGCTAACTCTGTGGTCTGCCACATTGTCTGGAGTCATTTGTGTTTGAGGTTTAGAAGCAGTGATGTGGTATGTGTGACTGTGTGTGTGTATGATGTGGTTATAGAACACCCTTTAAAGCAAACTGCACCAAAACCAATGATAAACAGAATCTGTTCTGCCTTTGTGGCTCACATCACCCCAAGATGTTGAAAACAACATACATGGCATTTGTTAGCGTAAATGTATATGAATGTGTGTGTGTGTGCACATGTGTGTGTCTGCCTGTCTGTAAGTATTTGAAGTTGAAAGGACTTAATAACAGTTCACTGCTGGCTCTTCAAAGTTGGAATACCAAATATGATGTGTGTGTATGTCTGTGTACGCTGAGTTTTGTCGTGGTTTCACAATCATCCATATATTCATACATCATAGGACACATGGTCTGTGATCGCAATGGGTGTTCCCTGACAGAATGTGTAATGGTATGTGTGCTCGCATGTGTAGATTGACTAAGTGCTTCTGATGACTAAGGGAGTTTTGATGTGTGTGTGTTTATGAAAGAGATGAAAACAAAATGCGAACAACGTTATCGGATATCTGGAAAAAGCACCTGATTCCTATTCTCCACACATTCCTGCCTTTTGGTTGAGTCTCTTGCAAATCCCTCTCTTCTCCTCCTTTGCTACTCTCCCTGTCTCTCTCACTCACTTTCTGGAGTGGCAGTAATTGATTCAGCTTTGTGATGAAGGGTTGAGAGAGAAAGAGAGAGAGCCCCTTTTCCTTTCCTTTGATTTTTAATTCCCCTTTTCTTTTCTCCTCTTTGATTATCGTTTTTATTCTTTGCGCGTTGCTGTCGGTGACAGTCTGAATTGATATTCAAAGCAGATTAAAGGTTTCTTTGCACATATGTGCTTATGTTTCTGTTATTCATATACATGTGGGTATACATGCATGTTTTCCATGCTATACTTATATACAGTATAATATTATTTAATTTGATACAATGATAAAATAAAAGACACATAAAACACAAAGGAAAGAGTAACTAGTACAACTAAATATGAAAAAAAGTCTAGTTGAGGAAGACAAACTGATGTGCAGTAGTATGCAAATAAACCCAGAACTGATGCACATTACATTGTTGAAAAGAACTAAAATACCCATAAAAATATATTTCTCTATTTTCCCAAAAATATTTGGACACTTAATACAGACTTAAAATCTAATTTAATTGCACACATAACAAAATATCACTACATTTGGCAGAAGCTCTGATCTAAGTCAAATTACATTGCATTCAAGGAACACATTTATATTTGATCAGTTCTTGATTTGGTGTTGCTAGCACCATGCTCTACTTTTTGAGCAATGGGAAATATTAAACTGAGTAAAAACATTTGAAATCAGTTGATGACAGACCTTTTCGCTGAATTAAACATTTTTGTACCTTTGTACCAATGGTGTTTTAAAAATTGGGTATTTCAGGGGGTCCTTGTGTTATCCTAAAATGGCTGGAATGAATCCTATGATGCTTGATTTAACGTGGAAGTGATAATTCACATTGTGAAATCCATACTGTATCGAATAACGCTATGGGGACATGTCCCATGGAACCCAATGTCGGAGGCACGTGTGAAACTAAGCCATTGGCCGACGCAGTGCGATGATGTCACAAGGTGCGCCCAGTGTGTTAAAATGAACCCTGTTGCATGCTGTAACACTACTATGTGTTGTTTACCTGCCTATAACCAGTCTAAAAATAAAAACACTGCACTTCCCAGTGTTTGTGCAGGTACAGTACAGCTCACTGTAACTTCCGGTACTCTCATTTGTTCTTTTCTGAGATGAACTGAAACTGAAACCGCTGTGCCTGCACTGCGTGTATTACTACAGTAGCGCAGATGTAAACATTATTTATGTTTGGAACTCTCTTATCTGATTAAATGTATGTTAATGGAGGTTAAGTTACACAGTGACTAAATTTTCATAAAAGTTGTTAAGGAAACCTAAAGCCTATGGTAAAGAGGAAACTTACTTGAAATAGATTATGATGCACTCTGGATTAGAAGCGGTATTTTTCGTTTTACTGATGCGACAAAATCAAGTAGAACCCATTATAATCAATGATGCTGTCTACACTGGATGACAGTAAACTGATGCCCCATTCTATTTCTGACATACTTCAAGTGCTTGAAGTACAAATGGATTTGCAATGGTTGGAGAAAGCCTCAAGCTGTTGTGATATGGTGCAATATTCAATGGTGTAGTCTTTTAATATAGAAGCCAACATTTCTACTTTTTTTACAATTTTTCTATAATTCGGTAATCTGTGGTTTGAGTTTCCACTCAGTGCTTTAAAGGTCCACATGGCAGTCCAGAGCCCTCTGTCTCTGTCAATATTTTTTCTGTCCCAGCTTAATATGCAGTGGAGATATGATTTTTTTTTTTTTTTTTTGTGGTGTGTCATGATTTTCTGACACCTGAGAGATGTAATAATTGTTTGTTTTCTGATTTCTGAGTTTTTACAGGCTCTGTTGACATTTACAGTCTGGTGTGGGCATGTGAGAGAGACTGTGTGCTAATGTTTGTGTGTGCATTGTGAAGACACTGATGGTTTGTGATATTTCTGTCAAGTAGATTCACCAGGCCGCACGTCTGTCTGTTAATGTGTGAAAACCAGTCAGACGTCGACATTTACAAACCAAACACACACACAGAGTGAGCGCTGATTATTGCTGTCATTAACAGCTGGTTGGAATCCTTACATTCAAAACAAACAACCTAGAGGTGGGAATGGTTGCCAGTGGTTACCATGTAGCACAAAGTGATAAATCTTTTTATATTCCTCCAACATTATTCCCTTACTTCTTGTTTTCCCCTCTTTTTAGTAAGCACCTGCCACAAAAATGAAAGATTTGAATTGACAAGAAGAGGTTTGAAGACGTATGTATGTGTATTGTAGCAGAGCAGAAATGATGCACACAGACGGGATGTGTCTTGAGGTGAACAGAAATGTGTGGAACACCTTTAGGCTCTATCATTTATAGCAAAGGACTGTGTGACCAGCAGCTTCCACATGAGGAACTGGAGCTGTATGTCAGTATGTGTTGAGTTTTATGTCTGTGTTCATATGGTGCACAAGTCAAGTTAGGTCAAGTCAAGATTTATTGTGATTCTTTTCAACACAGACTGAGTGAATAAAAAAGTAAAACAACATGCAAGACTGTACCAAGGGAAATGGCAATCGTTGTCCCTTTCCATCCTAGTAAACACAAATAGGAGTTACATTGGGATTATGGAGTTAAGGGAACTTTAAGGTCATCACAGTTAACAAATGTTTAACAACTTTAAATTTAAATTTTCAAAAAATATAAATATATATATTTTTAACAATATATTTATATTCATCAGTTTAAGAAATACTTTGAGGCCTGTGGAATTTGTATGTGTGTATGTTTGGAGATGTATTTTCTGGATCTTACATGTTACATACACGCACGCATACATGTTGTGTTTTTGTGTTTTGTGGGGACTTTCCATAGGCGTAAGGGTTTTCATACTGTACAAACTGTATATTCTGTCCCCCTACACTACCCCTACCCCTACCCCTAAACCTACCCATCACAGAAAATGTTCTGCTATTTTAGATTTTCAAAAAAGATAATTCTGTATGATTTATAAGCTTGTTTCCTTGTGGGGACAAACAAAAGTTCCCCACAATGTCATGATTTACTGGTTTTACTTACTACAAATGTCCCCACAATGTAAAGAATACAAGTACACACATTATACTCTAGGGTACAGAAACAGATTTTGTGGAAGAATCAATGACAGAATAAGGTGATTGATAGATAAGCACCTCCATAAGTTCTGACTGAACCCTGAGGAAAAAAGTAGAAGAAGAGGAGAAAAACTTACAGGGTTATTTGTTCAGCTGACATCAACTGTCATACAACTCAACAATGTCATTTTCAATGAAAGCTGACATCATCTATTACGTCAACTGTGTGAACAGGCTTCTCTGATCTTGTGGTACAGATCTGACCTGGTCTTATAGTGCTTAGAGCTACTTTTGCCATACAAAATATGGAATGAATCAGGGCATAAATAATGTATGTTAAGGTCCTAAAGTGAGTGTAACATGGATTTATGGCCCAGTGTGTGTGATTCTGTTTGGCCAACAGGTGGTCAAAGATCATCTGGTGCATGTTACACTGTGTCTACTGGTTAGATGATGTGAATGTGGCATCTTTAATGGTAACTTAATAATCTTGTCAATTGCCAGACATTATATCTAAATTATCTAGATTTCCACCCCTGAAACAGTTGTTTATTTTTTATTTAATTTGTTTATTTGGAGCACTTTATAATCAATGTGTTCTGGGCACGAACAAGGATGTACTAAAATCTAGAGACTTATTTAAGTAAATACTTCCTCCCATGCAGTACAACAGGATATTTCTATTGCAGATATATTGCTATGTTTATTTCTCCAGTGCTCACAGACAGAGAAAAATGCTCACACATCTGGTCAAAAGGAAAGCGGCCAGGGTCTGTGTTTGTGTATGTTTGACATTGGTTACTCTTCCATCGGCACTGTTTTGTCTTAACTTTGATTGTCTTTCTCTATGTGCCAATTCTGACATGTCTTTCTCTCATTTCACAGTGTTTTCTCTGATTTTCTGGGTGTCACCTTGCTCCAGGGCTGTAGAGGTTAGCAATGGAGTGCTAGCCCAGATCAAAGCCTCCTGGCTGGGTCACTGCTCTCCCTGTTCCCTCTCCGAGCTCTGAAGGTGCTGGAACTCACAGCTGGTCCTGACTTCAGGCTACTGATGTCTGCCGCAATCGGCACTGTCAACAACAATCAGGCACAGAGTGATGAACATAGTAAAAACACACACACACACACACAGACAGAGAGTGAGAGAGAGAGAGAGAAAGAAAGAGAGATTTAGAAAAACCTTATGACACAGTAATCATACACACAGTAAGGTTTTTACATATTACTTTATCTCAATTCATCAGCAAATAATAAAAAAATATTTTCAACTTTACAAACTACATCTCCATAAGTCTAAACCTTTTCAAAATCTAATACATTTTTTATACAAGAATAAAAAGAAAAATCATGTTTAATTCTCGCTTTTACAAGACCTTAAACACAATCATTATATTGCAGTCGTTTCCATATTCAATTTTCTGTTTTCTACTTAAATAAATAGACATTTTTGCTTGACCAATGATAAAATTTAGCAAACGGCTATTTTTCTCTTTGTTTTAGATTCCTTAAAAACATAAAATGAAAACACATATTAAACATTTCACCAAAGTCATCAAAAATCACTTTCACCAGTTCAAACAGAGGTTTCAACCTCTCACAATATTTAAAACAATGAAAGATGGTTTGTCTCTGATCACAAAAAATACAACTAGCGGGTTAAGAATAGAAATGAAAGCGTTCACGGCAACAATGCCATGCACGATTCTCCACTGTAAATATCCAGTAAACTTTGTCAATGGTGGCTCGCATGGTGTACTCCACATAGGTTTACTTAAATTCACAAGTAAATGACATCGCCAAGGATTATCAGAACGATGTTACAACTGTTTTTTATTTAACACTTTTACACACACTTTATGAAAAGATTTTCCACAAATAAACATAATATTTCTGTCCTTCCAATTTGTTGACACTGTTAAAGTACAGTTAATATCTGTATCTGGCAAATCAGGAGAAATCATCATTGCTGGAAATGAGTCTACAGCATTTGGCCTTCTTTTTCATTTTGAAAAGTCATTAAGGAGCATCCATTCTTCTTCAGATAAAGAGCTTCAACATTTTTCCAAAATCTGTCCAAATACTCTTTCGGACCGAAGTCCAAGTCTTTGAGTTAATGCAGCCATATTACTCAAATTACATCCAGTCACTTCCACCAAATCCTTCATTGTTACAATCTTTGTGTTCTTCAATTTTTGTTCAAACCATGGCACCATTTCACAATATAAATTCAAATGAGAACCATTAATCAGTTGTTCACATTAACCACTACAAAGATTTTCCAACAGCAGACCTTGTTACTTTCATCAAACTCCATGATTTTTCAAATCCATTTTTGTACAAACTGTCCAAAATAATTCTCTCTTTAATCCTAACTTTTTAACCACACTTAGAAGCTTAAAAGCTATATTTGTCCAAGACAACTTTTGATACGGTAACGTTTTTTTTTTTTTTTTACAAACTGTAATCTAAAAGCCGCTTTCCAGCTTGCAAATTGTATTAAACCTTGTCCTCCTTCCTCAAAGGGAAGATACAACACACTCTTTGGAAGCCAATGCAATTTTTCCCAGAAAGAATTAACAAGAAAATTTTGAATCTTGTCTAACAAGTCCACTGGGGGTTCTAATACTGCTAGGCGGTGCCATAACATAGATGCCACAAAATTATTAATTACAAGGATTCTCCCCCTAAAAGACATTTTTTTTAAAAGCCACTTCTACCTCCCCGATCTTCCTTGAACTTTTTGTAAAACATTTTCCCAATTCTTTTGCATTGGTGCCTCATCACCTAAAAACAGCATCAAATATTTAAAACCTGATTTTTCCCATAACATTTCACCAGGTAAAATTGTTTTTTCAGCCTTTCAATCACCAATTAAGAGGAAATTTGACAATGTCTGTTAGTCTGTTAACATCCTGTTGATCATTAACTAAAACTATTACATCTTTACAGTAAGCACACTATCATATTTGAAACCACAAATTTTCTCCCTTTTTTGACTTAAAAAGGTTCCAAAGCAGTTGAATATAACATTTACATTTTACATTTTATTCATTTGGCAGACGCTTTTATCCAAAGCGACTTACAAGGGGAGCAATTAGGGCTTTTGTTCCTTGCTCAAGGACACCTTAGTCATGGTATCGACCCCCACCTTCGATTCCTGCCAGCGTGGGAATCGAACCAGCAACCTTCAGGTTACAAGCCCGACTCTCTCACCATTAGGCCAAGACTACCCTAGTCTACCCTACGACTACCAAGCATTGAGCACCCTTGTCTTTTCCCACCTTAAACAGAGCACTTAAGACACCAATGATCTTCAATATGCTTCCAATATCCTCATAAAAGGACCTTTATCATGTCTATAAAACCAGGAGGAAAACCAAAAGCTTTAAAAGTATCCCATAAGCAGTGGTGGACGAAGTACACAAACCAAGTACTTGAGTTAAAGTAGAGATACACTAGGTAAAATATTACTCCAGTAAAATTAAAAGTAATGGTCTTTTAAATTTTACTTGAGTAAAAGTACAAAAGTATTTGCCTTTGAATGTACTTTAGTATTCGAAGTACTATAATTTATTAAGGCTATAATGGCCTCAATTTTTGTCACAAGTCTCTTGCTTAATCATCTCAGTTTATGTGAAAAGACTGTTACTCTTAGCACACTGATCTATTAATAGAATATTATTATTCAGACACTGATATCTATAAAAATTACCATGAGCCCAAAACCTTGAAGCCAAACAATTTCCTTTAGAACCAAATGAAATAACAGGATTTGAGAGTTTATTTTAAGGTTTATTTGTAACAGTTGCAAGTTTAAGTTTAATAAAAGCTTGTATTAAACACAGGTTCACATGAGTTTTCTTTTACTATATTGTATCTGAATGTCTCTTCAGAAATATCAACTGGCCGTATCAGATTTACTTTAACAGGAACTAGTTTTTTGTATCGAGAGAAACACACTTGCCAGTAGGGGTGTGCAATATTGACAAAAAATGATTTCTCGATATTTTCTAAGACTTTTACGATAACGATAATCAGACGATATTTCGCATAATTCAAAAATGTTTTATTTGGCAATGTAATTGGTGACAGTGTTTGTTATATCTTTCCATCTGTTGCTTTTCCTGTCATAAGGAACTTTCTTGCTAAATGATTCGGCCATGTTTGTTGCGTGTGTGTTTTTGACTTTGCTCTGTCTGCTGCAGACACGCTGTATTAAGCTAACTTCTTTAGCTTTTCATAATCGTCATATTAGGGCAAAGGCTGCGATTATTTAATGTGCAGCTTGTCAGAGCTGTACTGCTCTGTGATCAGTAGTAAATGCTTCTCCATCTCAAAGCCAGAGGGCGCTCTGGCGCAGGAACTCAAAATATGCGCTGCAGCAGAAGAAGATAACGTGTCATATCGCTGTAGCTGAATAAACAGAAGATTGAAACGCTTTGATTGATTAAACATGACTAATAAACACACGACTAGGGTTGGGTATCGTTTGGGTTTTTTTCGATACCGGTGCCAAATCGATACTTTTAAAACGGTACCGGTGCCAAAACGGTGCCTGAACCGATACTTTAAAAAAGCCACAAAATGATGGTGGATGACTCAGTCAAGAATACCTTTTTACTGGACAAAAAAAGTTCTTTAAATTGAACAATATATTAAAAGTTTAAAGTATACATGAATATATAAGTAAATACAAAACACAACAACAGTAAAACCTAAGCCAACTAGCTCAACTACAATAATTTAACAGCTTCAAATTTCAGCAATTTTTTTGCAGAAATATGACCATATTTGCCTTCTCTGGCAAAATAGACACCTCTCCTGACTTATTGCATGTCCTGCACAGGAGAAAACTCTCTCAGATGGTGTCGATGAGGCCTGTTTGAAAGTGCAAACAATATGGGAAGACTGTCCCGATTACTGGGGCTGGGGTCGTCCACACTGATAGTGTCAGCTGATGTCCACAAGCGGTCAAACACGGTGCATATTCCATGTTCCCCCAAATGTTTCATTAGGTTTGACGTGTTTCCCCCTTTACACGCAACTGTTGTAAAATATTTGCTGCACGTCGCGGTGTCGGAATCCTTTCTGGTGAAATATAGCCACACTTTGGAGCTTTTAGTTTTAGGCATTTTAATTTAAGCGCGTTTAATTTAGCTAGCTAAGCTAACGGTAGACCACCTGCTGCACTGCAGTCAGCGCAAGTGTAGTTGCTGCGCTCACGCGCTTCACGGATGGTCTCACTTCCCGACGATTTGGGATTTTTACTTCGAAATGTGAAAATAAAATGGACAGTAACATTACTACAAAGATGTATTGGGTTTGTAGGCTATCATCAAAGCTTTCCAACGTTCACGTGAGTTTTCTCATTCAGGAAATAATTTTTCCGAGCATTCTGACACCCCATGAACGCAGTATTTAAATTTAACTAGTGATCAGGCGTGTTGATGAATCTGATGCTTCTTACGTCCGTGTCATAGCACCAGAGGACAAATATTTCTATCACTTCAGGCATTTAAGTGGCACCGAAATGAGGCACCGACATTCGCATTCTGATTCGATCCGGTACATACCGGTTCTATAGGTACCGGTGCCGTATTGGCACCGGGTTTCGGTACCCAACCCTACACACGACTGCCTTATTATCTCTCAGAAGGATGCACAACTGTCATTATGAAGTGAGTTTGGAGTAAAAACATGATATTAAATGTTGTCTTTTGTTACGCACGCTGGTTTTTCAAATATACATTATAAGCGACTCAAACTAGACTGAAAATAAGCACTGCCATGCTGAAAGGCGATCTCTCTTAATAAGGGGCACTCCACTCCACCTGTCAACTGTTTTAGCATCATACACTGCATGCAAAACTAGTCAAAATAGAGTTTATATTCCAACAAAAAGTGCTAACATCAATATCGGAGCACTGAGCTTCAAATATTTCAAACTTCGGTGAACATAAACAATGAAACTTAACATAAACAATGAACCCGTTTTCTGCAAGCTACTGTTAGATTACTCATTTAAAAATGACCACTAGAATGTAAATGGCATACCTCAACGTGTTTCCTAAGATTGGAAGGAGAATTCTTGTAAGAAATTCTACAATTCCGAGGCAGGCAGAGAAGGCAGTTGAAAATGAAAGACTCTTTCTTCTTTTCAACGATTTCAAAAAAATTGCGCATATAAGGCCACGGGTGTTGTGGGACGTTGGAGTCAGGAGTTCTCGATTCTTCCATGATGAAGGCACTGGTACTTTCAATGTTATGCCGTTACACTGACGCTGAACTGCTCGCGCTAAGTAAGCAGCAACCAAACCAAGTTCAAAACGAGCGCGCTGAACCCTGATTGGTGGTTTGCCACACGCTTAACCAGCTCAATTTTTTTATCCACTAATAAATAAAAAGGAACGACTGATTTCGCAAAATACAGTTGAGTAAAAAGTAAGATAATTGATTTTGAAATGTAGTGAAGTTAAAGTAAAAAGTCTCACCATATGGAAATACTCCAGTAAAGTACAGGTACACGAAAAAGTTACTTAAGTACAGTAACGAATTACATTTACTTCATTACTGTCCACCATTGCCCATAAGTAATAATGTTCCACCTAGTCAAAAGCTTTTTCCTGATCCAGGGAAATCAGGCCAAACTTTAGGCCAAAAAGCCTTGAAACCTCTAAAAGATCTCTAATTAATGAGGTTATCCACAATTGATCTATAAGGTATACAATATGATTGATTTATATATGTACTACCGTTTCCATCACCTCTTTTAGGCGATTAGCCAAAGTCTTAGACAAGATTTTATAATCAGCGCACTGGTCTACAATGGTCTAATTTCCTTTAAGTCACTTTTTTTGGGAGCAGTGTTAAAACTGCCCTTCTACAGCTCTGTGGCAGCTTTCCTCCATTCAAGCTGTCATTCAAAACTTCAAGCAGATCTTCTCCCAAAAACTCCCAATAGGCTTTATAAAAATCAATAGGTAATCCATCAATTCCTGGTGCCTTACCATTTTTCAAGCTTTGTAAGGAAACATGTAACTCCTCCTTTGACAAAGGTTCCATTAATTCTTCAAAAGCTTTTTAGCCACCTGAGGAAGATCTTTATAAAATTGTTGTGCCAATAAATGATCTTCTGTGTGCTCACTGTCATAGAGTTTGCTCTTCTGCGTATATGAGCAGTTTTTCTAAGTTCCTTTCCATCATCAGATCTTTAGATATTTTTTTCTTTCTAGGCTAAATAAGAAGCTGGATGGGCATTTCATATATATTTTGAAATCTTGACTCCTAATAGATCAGTCAAAATTGCTTTTTTTTTTAAGTGCCTTAAAATGATGTTGATTTCTTATGGACCCACATACATCCTGAAGCTCCACAATTTCAATTTCTAAACATTTTAAAGATCTTTCAATGTCCTTAGTTACATTGAAAGTATATTGATTACAAAACTGTTCAATTTAAAGCCTTCCAGCATCCCAGCATTTTTGCAATGAAATAAAATGTTTTTGCAATCTCCATTCTCCAAAAAACTAAAAAACATTTCTTAAAATTAAAATCTTCAGCAAAAGCACAATTGAAATGCTAATATGCACTCTTAATTTTTATAAAGTTAATATAAACAGAAGTAATCACCATAGAATTATCTGAAAAACCTACTGGACATGACTGAAACTTATAAACAATAAAATCTGTCCAACCTTGCTAAAGCAATGTGATTTTCTCTGTGTATTGTCTTGTATTCTCATGCAAGTTCCTCTAAACATCACAAAGTTCATTTGATTGAATAAGTTGTAACATTACATTCGGTGTCTTGAGGCACTGTGAGGCCTAAATAATTTTTATAAATATCATTGGGGGTACAATTAAAAATCTCCATCAAGAAACAATGATCTTCACACTGCTGAATTGTATTAGCAAGTGTATCTAAAAATACATTCTTTCAGACGCATTGACTGGAACATACACATTTATTAATTCCAAAATAATCCCATATTTATATAATTTCCATATTTCAATGTAACTTTTTATAATCTTCCTTTAACTATATCTTCTACAAGAATTTAGCAAGAAATTTTTGGAAAGAAAAATAACTCCTGCACTAAAAACACTTATGACTAAGACAAATCTGACAATTTTTTCTTGTGTGCTATGAGTTTCCTGTATATATACACTATTTACCTTTAATTTTCTAAACGTCATATAATCGTGCTCTTTTAGCAGCATCTCTCGCTCCATTTAAATTAATGGATGAGATTTTAAAATTACTCATTAGGAGAGGGCAAAACAAAAGGCACAGAACATACACATTACTATTATTCCACCATTTGATCACTTTATTTTGCATTATTTAAGAACTCAATCTTTGTAAATTTTCTTCAGCCAATATAGACATCTGGGTTAGAGATTTCTCCTCTTTGCCTCATTAAAAATCTGGCTGACTCAATAAACAAGGCCCTATCAGAAAATAATTAGTAACTTCAACATTTCACTTCCCCTTAGTAGATTGTAGAAAACGTCTCAGTTACGACTGTAACCTTAGTTCCCTGAAGAGGAAACAAGATGCTGCGTTGAGAATTTACGCTGTGGGAACGCTCCGCGTGAGTGCGTCATGAAGCACATGTGAAATCAGTCCAATGGTGTCGCGGGACATCAGAGGCGGGTGACATCACGACCAGGAAACCATAAAGCACGCTCAAACAGTGCAACACTAGCTTCGAAAAAGTCTGAAGTAGTCGCTGACAGGCATGCCGGAAGTATGGAAGGCGACGCAGCGTCTCTTTCCCTCTTCAGGGAAGGGTTAGTTCAAGGGAACTCACGCTGCGTCGAGAATTGACGTTGTGGGAATATCTATACCCACACAGCCATACTGACCAATGTCTGTCTAGTGTGATAAGAGTGGCACTAGGACGAGAATACCTGAGCCCCAGGAGTGGAGCTTAAGTCCAGGTCATAAAACCTTACAAATTTGCGTGGCAAGGACCAGCCCACCGCATCACAAACATCCTACAAATATACTCCTGAGAGCAGAGCTTTAGAGGCAGCCATACTTCGGGTAGAGTGGGGACCGGAGCCTGCTTGGGCCCCACCACTGTTGACAGAACCCCCATCTTGGCGGGTGCGACCCAAACTGAATGGCATACCCACTTTCGATTGTATGCAGGACCCAACCAGAAATACCTGGCAGTAGCTTCCATGCTGCCAGAAATTCTACTAAGGGAACCAGCCTCTCGAGGCTGGCCTCTGGTGTTCCCTGAACGATCAGTTCGGTGTCCTGTAACGACGAACCGGCAGGAAGCACCCGGACCAACTGCTCTGGGACCCCCCTGAGAGGGAGTGAGCATCCCAGCGCCACTACGTTGCCGGGCGGACACTGAGATATGCGCTCGCTGGAGAGCGCTGTGCCCTGAAAAACACAGGGCAGTGGCGGGGTTAGCAGAACGGCCCCCTGAAGGCACCGAAGAGGACTGGGCACCATATACTGACACCACTGATGTCAGGGCCTATTCCCCGCAGCCTTCTTGGTGATAATGATGGCCCTCAGATCCATCTTACCCCTCGAAGGCTGTGGTTGAGAGCTCCTCCCCTGCCCCCCTTCTCTCTAGGGAGGTGGCGCTCTGCTTCTGGGAAGCACAATAAGAGGAGCTGGCTTTCGAAGTTTTGGGCTGCTCCAGCTCAGCAGCCCCGGTGAGAGCTGTTTGCTTGCCTCCTGAAACCTATCGACAACAGTATTTCCTCGCCGAAGAGGCCAGGAGGTGACAGCAGCGTATCCATCAAGAAACTTTTATGTTTCTCTTTGATGGCGTTTAGATTCAAGCATAGATGCCTCTCCGTAGCCACCGGAGCTGCCATTGCACGGCCGACAGATCTGGTCGTTTCCTTGGTTGCACGGAGAGACAGCTCTGTGGCCCGACGCAATTCATCCACAGCTTCTAGCTGATTCCCCCGCCCTCATCAAGATCTCCTAGCAGTTCAGCTTAGTAAGCTTGCAGCACGTCCATAGTGTGGAGGCATGCTGCACCTTGACCATAGGCTTGATATGCTCTGCCCACCAAGGAAGATCTAGTTCTTGTGGGCTTGTTGGGCAGCATTGGGGCCTTTAGGGCCGATGCCAGCTGCGGAGAGAGATAGCTTGCGAGCGTCTCTTCCTCTTTCAGCATCGGCCCGTAACCATGCTCTTTCAGCCCCAATATCGAAGAATAGTAGCGTGGTTAATGCACTATGCACACGATATGAGGCTGGTTTCTTCCATGATCTGGAAAAAAAGAAAGCCCCGACGTGGAGGTTGCGCTCACGAGGACAGGAAACACTTGTCTAATTTGCTCTTGGGACAAACGTCCTGCCTCTCTGCTGGCCATTCCAGATTTAACTTGGCACGAGACAAAACCTCCACCAGCACCTCATCGGCATGAGACTGGGATGGCGAGCTCATAATCAACACTCTCGACATCCAGCTCCTCAGAACACACAGTCTAAAATGCTGCTTGCTCGCCATAAAAATAACATGCTTGTGTAACAGACAGAACAACACCAAATAAGACACACAAGATCACATAAAGTGCAACTGAAGACACAGAAGCTAGCGTTGCACTGTTTGAGCTTGCTTTATGGTTTCCTGGTTGTGATGTCAACCGCCTCCGACGTCCCGCGACACCAGTGGACTGATTTCACATGTGCTTCATGACCCACTCATGCGGAGCGTTCCCACAGCGTCAATTCTCGACACAGCGCGAGTTCCCTTGAAAGGGAACTTTTTACTTGCTCCAAACTATAACCAATGAAATCTTTCAGATTTTTATTTATGAGAGAATCAACGGATTCCCTCATTGTCCTATCCTGAGATTTCATCAGCATTATAGGCTTCCCCACTAACTCCATCCTTAGTTGTACCCTCATTATGCATTTTTTCTTAGATTTAGGCACAACTTCCCATTGATTTGTTTTTCACTTAATTATTGGAACTTTGAAAATAGTTCCATCATCTCGAAAATTTTCTCCTAGCTCATTCATTGCATTTCCTTCTTATACCCTTCAACATTTCACTTTTACCTCCTCCCTGTCCACATTTCTTTCTTGTTCCTTTCTGCCAACTACAATCACCTGTTCCATTTTATTGCTCTCCTAATTCCCTTCTTCGAAGCCACTTTCCACAGTGCCATTGTTTTGAATTTCTCTTTCAGGGCATGAACGTATTAAATGGCCTTCCTTACCAAATCCGAAACACTTTAAGATTTCAGTTGTCGCAAAGATAACATAGTCAAAACCATCAATCTTAAACTTTAGAGCATTATTCAAATCCTCTACATCACTCTTCAGCACCATGTATACTTGTATCCTTAAAGAAGCAACATGTTTCAACAATGGAGACTTACAAACTAAAGGAATCTTCCTTATAGTTGAGACAATCCAATGTGTTCTCATGAGAATACGGGTGTATTTTTATGTAAAGTGTGTTTCCACCACACGTACATTTGCTTAGGTTTTCATACACACAAAAAAATTCAATATTGACGTATTCATAGCACTCAAATGTAAGAATACTCATGTACTGACAGCAATAAAACGTAAATTATTTACGTAAGTGAATGTGTATGAACTCAATGTATTGTATGAATGTATTAATATTAAAACCATGGTATTAATGTTTATTAATTATACATTTATTAAAATGCAGTACTCATCTACTGAATATGAAATAACACTGAACAACATTTCTGTAATTGTTTAACCATTTTGTAATATTTAGTTTGTTTGCTGTGAGACACAAAAGGCGTTTTCCACAATGCAGCGACTGACAATACAACGATAAGATGTTATACCATAATACCTCAAACAAATGCACACCGAACGTTCATTGGTTCTCAACTACGTCATCACAGATTGAGACATGCTGTGTTTTCAGTGGATTAACATTTGAAATGATTACGAGCCTTCACAGAGAGAAGCTGGATTCATATTTTCATGGAATAACTTAAATTCTGCTCTGTACCCCATAAAAAAACTATTACCATAAGATTGGACAGCGACTGCAACTCATTATCATCTGAACTACTTTTGGTACCATTTTTGACATATTCGCAATAAATAAATCATTAATACGCATGTTTGTCTGTTATTTTTTTATTTATAACAGTACAAAATTTTAATTGTTATAGGTAGTTAGGGATTGGATTAGCGGCTCAAAATATCGTTTTAATGCTATATTGTTATTTAAATAGTCATTTTTCTACACATTTCTGTCCATTATGTTTCATTCTTTTAATATTCTGTATAAAATGGGTATGTTTTGGTTGGGGGTGGGGTTTAGGGATCTTACATTTACCTATAAAATGATAAAAGGAAAATTATACATATATATCTTTATGACATAAAGTGAAGTAAATATTTTACACTTCTCTAATTTAATGAAATTTTAATCATTGATGAAAGGGGTAACTTTTGAAAGTGTGACTTTCTTCACTGGATTAACCAGAGGAAAAATTTTCACAAAGCTATATCATTCAGGGTAATTTCTTTTTCAACATCATTCACTTTTTCAATATTATCGAAAAACAAGACAACAGCACCGTTCATCCTATATGCAGACCATATAGCCTACTATTATATCCAAAAATATTTCCAATCTGGAAATTTCAATTTCTCCTCAAGTGAGCTCTCAATGCCGACCGGCACTTTAATTCCATGTCGCCGGTTGAGCTGGACAAAATCCGCTCCTCCCGAACTATCCATGGCCACCAGTTTAAACCCACTTTCCCCCTTGCAAACATCTACAATAACAATTCAGGAAGATATAACAGCAAAACCAAGCGTAACAACCCGTGAAAGTTAAAAAGAAAAAATGTAACCACGCTCTGAATCACCCTCCAGTAACGCTACGAAGCTCACGCATGCGCAAACGCAGAGAGAGAGATTTTTTTATTACCTTTCTCAGACGTCATGGCTCTCCAATAGAATCTGTCTGCGGACTGCAAGAGGGGGCGTAACTTGTTGCAGGGGGCGTAACTCGAAGTTGTCCAAACCACAGGAACCACACAAGATGTTAAAAAGAGATGATGAGAGAAGATCAGAGCCCCTTACTCGGTAAAGACTAGAAGGGATACAGCTACGGCCGCTGGACATGCGCACATCAATATTGCGTCATTTAATATTTGTTTATTTAATTTAATAACTGTATTTGCAGTATTGTAAGGGTAGGTGTAGATGTTAAAGTGTAGATGAAGCACTAAGGTGTAGATAAAACACAATTTGATAAGTAGCACATTTAATTTACTGTTATTTATCAAGATTTTGCCTCACTTCTGGCCGTAGCGATCTCCCTTCGAGATACAATCGCTGAGTCGTCACTAGTACTACTCTTCTTCTACTTCACTTTCCGTGCTTTTTAAGCTTCATTATCGCCACCTAGTGATAAGGCATCAGATCGTATAACAACTGCAACGCCATAGTCATCCTGTTTGTTTTCGTCATCTTTAAAGTATTTTAACTATGAAAACTCTTCAGTAAATTTTATTTTTATGGAAGAGGTAGGTTTAGGGTAAGGTCTGGGTGTGGGGGGTTGGTTTTTAGCTGTAACTGCACGAGTTTGTATTAATTTGATAGTATAATTTATTTTGTTTTAGGCTACTACTAGCTGTTGTTTCATACTTAACAAGATTTGAAAGCAATATAAGCTCATATTACACACATTTCATTCATAAAACTTAAAATAATTTACTTTAAAAGATGTTTAGTCAATGATGTCCACGCTTGTTTCCTCGCGGAAGTTATAACTTGAAGGGGCGTAACTTGAAGTACGTTGTAGTACTGCGGGATGCAGACAGACCCTTCTCTGGATTTCATTCAAATGTAATGATTACTATATACCCTACCTCTAACAGCCCTCAGAGGAAGCTGCTAAAATGATTAGATTTGGCATGATTTGCTTGATTTATTAGCCTCACTGCTGTCTGTTGTCAATATTCTCCCCGTTATTTGTGAGGACCTTTTGTGAAAAAAAAAAAGTATAAAAAAGCAGAGTCAAAGCAGTTCATACTCTCATAGTAATTTCATGACTGGTGTTTTCTACCTTGATTACTGTTCTCTTACTTTTCTTCTTTGTTGATTTGAAGCTGATGTGTATTTGTGATCAGATGGCTGTAGTGGATCATTTTGAGTCACTCCATCTTTCTTCTCCACTCACATTCTGATAACAATCTTTGTCCTTTGGAGAGGTCAGACGGTGAGCTGTGTATCTATTTAACATTCCTGTGGGAAGGGAAACTGCAAAAAATTCCGGAGGTTTAGCCTCAAATATCTGATGAGATGGACAGCACATTCAAATGAAAACAGACTGATTTCCTTCCTCCTTTTTTCTCTGTAAAAGATGCAAACATTGCTTTGACACTTTTAGTCTCATTTGCCAGGAGCTACAAATACCTTGAGCGAGTGTGTGACAAAACAAAAATACTTCTTGTTTAATGCCAAATACCTTCAAATCTTTTTTCTTCTTCCCTAGATGTTGTAGTCTTTAGATGTTTTTGGGGCTATTTGGGGTTTCAGAAAACTGAACAAACTGAGATAGATAATGATTTCTCAGTGATGTGGTTTTCTTGGTTCGTATTTTTGCACATATACTCAAAAGTGTCTTTCTCTGGTATAAATCAGTCTTAATAATATACCACATTTGGTTGTGTGTGTGTGTGCTTCTTAATTGTTTACAGAATGTTACAGAAATAGTTCATCCAAAAATAAAAATAATAAATGACATAATTTGCTCACACTCATTTTGTTCTAAATGTGCATAACTTTCCTTCAGTGAAAAAAAAGAGAGAAAAAGAGAATTAAAAAAAAAAAAAACATTTACTGGCTTTTAATCTTCAAAAGCACCATACAAGTCTGTGTGCTCAAAATCTTGACAGCCACATTTGTCATGCCTTATTCATCAACAAGTTGTTGTGTTCAGTTCTTTTCAATGAAATGTTTGATCTTGTTCACAAAACCATTCCGAATAATTCATTCTTGAATCACACTGATCCAGTTTCAAGTTCAATTCAATGACTCAGCTCAAATAAATTCACTGACACTGCAGTTATAGATACAATGGGAGAGAAACAATCTCAGGAAAATTGGAAAGTTCGTATGAATTTGTATGATACTTTTATTGTGATTTTATATCCCTTTTTAAGCTAGAAAGCACCAGCCACTATTCATTGGCATTAATTGAGTAACAGGCTATTTGTTGTAACACAAGCAAAAAGGTAATTCAAGTTTACATGACCAATGTAAATGGTGACAGTAGTTTCATGTTTTTGGTGATCCCTTTAAATTGGGGTCACATCATAACATTCCACTCTGAGATACACAATCAAAGCCCTCAGTAACTTGCGTAGAAAAGCAAATTTGAATGGTAATTTCATAGTTTTCTGTAACTAAAGTGACTTTCACTATTCCCAAATCAACACGTGTCAGCAGTTTTGGCTAACTGTTCTTTGGTTTTTGTGTGCCGTTTCAGAGGAATGTCCCCATGACCTGCTTGCTAACCCTGCTGACAATGTCGGTAAGTGTTTATTTACATGTCACTTATTTCCTCAGTAAAGCTGTAATTTTGTTCTTCCACTGTGAAATGATGCTGTATGCATAACCCTAGAATTTTGCATGTTTTCTGTTTTTTGATATATTACCCAGTGTACCTTTTGCATTGAAGATTCTTGTTTTCCCATTCTTGTTGATAATTAAGAAGTAAATATAACTTCCTTTAAACTTTCAAAAATCCATTATTCTAATGCCATTTTACCGTAACATATTTCGTCATGTGAAACATGGTTGGGTTTTCATGATTTAATTTGCTTTTTTTGTGTGTGTCACTGTTAGTGTAAATATGTAGTGTTTTTTTTTTTTGTACTGGTCTGTGGAATGGGTGGACCTCATTAGAAATACTTAATAAAGCCTGCAGTCTTAGTATCACACTGTGAAGCTCATTAAAACTCAGAAACTAAATCCAGCTGCCCTGCTATATTCACACACACGCGCACACGTGCACACACACACACACCATAGAACATAAAACATAACTTTGAGCTTTATGCTTAATCGAGCTCTCTGCTTTTAAACTGTTCAGTTACAATCATTAAGAGTAAATCACATTAGAGTAACAAAATAATATATATAGCAGACTGTGACTTAAGATTCACACACAGACCTGAGCCACATAACTATATGTGCTACATATTAGTCTCTTGTTCTTGTCAGTTCCAGTGTAGATTGCATGTGTTTCTATAACCATTGATATGTCTGTCCTAATATACGTTCATAAATGATGCCCATCCCCCCACCCTGCATCCTCTTCTTGTTTCCTTTCCTCTTTCTCATCCACCCAGGCATGCTAAATTAATGCATTATCTTTGTTATGGTTCATTGAGGAACATGACTGTTTTCCATACAAACAAACCTGCTCCACTAATCAGCGCTCTAATAAGAAGGCCCATGTGTTTGTGAATGAGCAGTTGGATTTCTGTCAGACAACTATACCAATAGTGTCACAATGCGGTTTAGCAATGTGTGCAACAAGTGTACGTGTCCTCAGATTTATTACAACTCTATAAGCTCACTGCCTTTTTGGCCAATTCAATGCCTTGAGATTCCCTGCACTTATGTCATCTTAGCTATTAAAGAAATATTCTGTGTTCAGTACAAGTTAAGCTGAATTGACAGCATTTATAGCATTAGGTTAATTACCACAAGTTATTTTCCACATCCTTCCTTTTCATTGAAAGTCAAAAGTCTTTGTTACAGTGAAGCACAAACAATAGAAGTGAATGTGGGCAATATGTAAAGTATATAATATGTAAGTAATAGCCTATATAGCCACAAGATTTAAACAATAGTTGTGTCCCAAATGACGCACTACACTATGCACCATGTATTATGTATTCAAATGTGTACTAAGGTTATTTTGTCTGATAGCCCCTCCCCCTCCGCAAGGAAATCTGTGACAGTTATTATACAAAACAACACTTTTTTTTTGTGGTAATCAATATTACATCACAAATTCTGTCAATTACTGAAAAATGTACTTGTATTGACCAGTAATGTTACTTTAAGTTATTACCTTGGTTGTTATATATGGTCAGGGGTCAGTTTTCATGCTTTGTTACTTTACATTTTGTGACTCTAAATTTGTATTTATAAACATTTTCTCACACTGCAGGAATCATATTATTCATCCTGCAACTGTGTTTAAAAATGACAACAGACAAAACTTACTCGGAAGCTTGGAAATTTTTAATTGTTATCTTACTCTCTCATTTTCTGTGTGTAGTTCTCCCTCTCTCCTAACCTCCTTTGATCGCTTATGACTGAAAATGCTTTTGAAATGCCACTCCAGTCAAGATTTGGCTCAGTGAGTCAGACTTCAATTGAGTTATTAATTTACCTTCCCCTGCAGTTATAAACTTCAAATAACAACAACATAAATGCTCTCAAATGTCAGCAAATAAACCATTAAAACATATGTCAGGAGGAGCAAGTCTGAGAGGTTTCCTGTTCTATTGTGTGTGGAATTATCACCCTCATCATTTTGTATTTCCTGTGATATATTGAAATATCACATGGTCAATGGTGACTTTTACTTCAGAATGTAATCAAAGATCTACTGGTGAATACAGGTCGATGATTTTCATATTTAGCTTGCTATATTGCTCTCCATATTCTGTTCTGTTCTGCAAGGCACATTTTTTAATAGTCTAACAATCACTAAAACATCAAGTTCCGATAAAGAAGCAGACAAAAATGATTAACTCTTAAATACATACCTCGGGTCTCTATCGACCCAGGACGTCATTCACTGCACTCCTCCTCATTCATTTTTTTTTAGTTAGACATCAACCTTCTTAGTATTTCCCAATCAATTCATTATGAACAATATATTAAAAAATCATAAAATTATAAAAGAATGCATGTTTTCTCATTCATTTTTTGTAAAAAATACTGCAAAACGAGCTCTTATGGGGACAGTGATGATGGCATAAAACATCTGCTCAAACTTGACCCTCCAAAAGGTAATATGCTTTATTTTATTCTACTGTCATTGTTACTCTAATATCAGGGGAGTTTTATACTATTGTGACAAGACCCGAATATGTAAGAATGATTCATGCATTTAAGGGTTAACAAATTGCACAACATCCCAGTAGATGGCGATCTAAAGACATAGTAATTAATATCAGCATGAAACGGCAACAGTCTTTTCATCCATATTGTGATTTGGGGTTACTTTATTGGAATTAAACTGGAACTCATGTTCATCCTTACATCTACTATAATGCAATATATTGTTAGTCTCGAGAATATTTATTAGTCAATGAATATATTGGTCCGCATTTAAGAATCGCTTGTCCTAATGGACTGTCGGTAGAATTTTTGATAATTTTTTTAGATTTTGTGCCAGAGGTTTTGGTTTCTGATCCACCCTCGTATAGTTTATTTTTATTTATTTATTTCTCATTAAAACCAAAGATGTTCATCACTGATTATATATATATATATATATATATATATATATATATATATATATATAAAGTTTTGTTTTGTGATTTCACCAGAACAAACAGAGTCTCTGCAACAGAAAAACAAACAAAACAACAACTACAACAACAAACATGGTATGAGGGTGGAGACGTAGTTGCAAAAGGTAGGGGCTGTTATAGGGCTGTTACCAATAATATTAAATAATTTACACTGAAAAAATTACAACTGCTTTAAATAATGTAATGATATTGTTTTAAATATTTTTTGAAAAATACAAGTAAGAAATTTTGGGGGAAAAATGATAACATGAAACTAAACTGCCAGTATGTGGCGGCAATTGACCATTCGCAAAGACCCGCTCACTTTAGTTACTGTTGCTCTGTCCGACAAGCCATGCCGCTCTCATGCCACAAATCTTGTTCTCATGCCGTGAGAAATTCAATCGCAGAGCAGAAGAGGACACTGACAATGTGTCGACAGACAAGACAGAGCTGGTTACTTTTGATATGAAACAAAGTCTCATTCTTTTCAAAGTCTTGTATAAATTTGAACAAATACCATTTTGTGTCTCTTTAATGTGTCGTGACAGATCGCTGTAGCGCCTCAGTTAAAGCGGCTCGTGAACCAATCATCTCTTCATACTAGTTCATTTATAGCCTCAAATAAACATGAATGAACATCAGAAGGAATGTTGTCAGTACACACCATTTTTCAAGTTCAAGTCCAGCGACATAATCTACTAACTCCCCTGACTGCTTTGTCGGACAAAATGGCGGATTCGACGGTATGATTGGTTAGTCTGCCTGTCAATCAAACTCCTGGCAAAGGGTCAATTAACCATATTAATGAGTGAGTCATTGAGTCATCACAAATATGCAGATTTAAATATGTCAAAGCTAATAGAGCACTGATGAGAATAGTTTTACGCAGCAAATAAAATAACATTTTTAGTTGGACAAGTGAATAACCAATTTACGTGTCTGAAGGACAAGCACATGACAAGGCTCAACAGTTCAATCTGAAAACAAAAATAATGCTTTTTAAAGCACAAGTTAGTACAACTAAATTAAGGCTGGAACAAGTTGACGCTAGTTGCTGAAAGTCAGAGCCAGTCTGCAGATTTGAGTTGACACATTTCACTGAAAATGTGTAGTGTATGTTGGTCACAGACTTTTTTTATCTTCAAAGTTTGACTCCATCCAGTAGGAGGATATCAAAATATGTTTGATATTTTGAGGTGATTTTAGAACGCATATTGTTTTCATTTGTCATGCTTCTTCTAGCAACAAGGCACCTGTCTCTGTGTGAGTTTGTTCTGTTCATAATGACTGGAGAGTCTGATAGTATGTGATCCTCAGTTGTTTAGTGTATGGTGCCCAGTTGATGCCCTGGAATACATATCGTGACTTTTGCTCAGATGTGCCCCTATTTACAGTATGGACGAGTCGACAATAGTTGCCAAAAGTCTACGCCACGGCAGATTTTGGGTAGTGGAAATTGGCAAAATTCACAGAAAATCGTGTAGCCTATGAAAGGCACAGACTCTTATTTTAGCTTCAGATTATGATTACATCCAGTCTTGAGAATATCAAAAAATGTTTGATATTTTGAGCCAATTTCAGAACACATATTGTGTATGACGCTGAATATAGTACATTACAGTACAGTCATATAAGCTGACCAGCCAATGGAAATCAAGGTCGCAAAGACAAGCAGCAATCGCATCAGAGCTAAACTAACCACTTAAGTATTGTACTGTTAGCTTCGTCTTGAGGTAGTTAGCTGACCACATTCTGAGGTTAATCTTGATTAATTCATTTTAAAGTTAATATTCATCATTATCCAG
This sequence comes from Zacco platypus, assembly GCA_038088235.1. NCBI lineage: Eukaryota > Metazoa > Chordata > Actinopteri > Cypriniformes > Xenocyprididae > Zacco > Zacco platypus. Next base: position 14,898,705 of record CM076084.1, read on the forward strand.
GGCTCGACAGGATAAGTGAATAAATAGCCTGTACCGCAAGACTTATGAATCTCATTGTGTTTGGAATGATTTGAAAATCTGGTAGTCTATGATCCTCAGTCGTTTATGATGCCCAGTTATTCTCTGTAACCATTTACAAGTCAGCAAATATGGTGCCGAGTGTTTTCAAATCTGCTCAGAATAATCAGAATTGTTACTGAATAACTGCATATTTCCATAGCCTACTGAAATACAATGTGAAAAGATAACAATAATGGTTAAGAAAATTTGGCCTAATGTTTTAAATGTTTTCAATTAGTTACCATCAGTCCAATTAAGTTCCTTAATTTAATGTACAATACAATAGACTCTCTGTTTGGTTTGAACCCATTAGATTCTTGCTTGTTTTGTTGCGTGCAGTAAGTCTAACACCTCAATTTGTAAAACACCCACAAGCTTTGAAACTTGTCATGAGTTTGGATTTGGTGGGGCTGTATTGGTACAAGTTTTTCACTGAGTCTTTTGGACCTCTTTTGTATTGTTCTTTTGGAAAACCCCAGTATGACATCAGCATGGTGTGGTTCAGATTGACTTTGCCATAAGAGTCAATTAGAGACTCTCCCACATGTACTGTGGGTTGGTGCATTTGATCAGAAGAAGGTCTGGAAATGATTGTTGTTGTGTGGCTTGTGTTTCAAAGAGACTTTTGATTTTGGAGCATTTTAACTGTCCACCCCCCTAAAGTTCAGACGTTCTGGCTCTGTTTCACTCTTTCTTTCTCACTCTCTTTCTTTGTCCCCGTCTCTGTAGGCCACAGATCATGTATAACTGTTTTGCTTGATAGGTCTAGTGAGCTACGCCTTAATGATGTACAAAACATTGACATAATATATTACATTGTTGCTTCCATTAAATTCCTTTCTCCATCTCTGTCTCTCGCATTGTGTTTATTTATGCATTTCATCCTAATGCAAGTGACTTTTAAGCTTGTAAAGTAAATAATTCACCCCGAAATGAAAATATTGTCATTATTTACCCACCCTCATGTTGTTCCAAACCCATAGGAATTTTTGAAGAATCATTAAGCAATTCTTGCCAAATAACGGCAGTTCATTGTGACCAGGTGCTGTCAAGTTCCACAAAGGAAGAAAACCCCCCAAAAAACATTAAAAGCACTATAAAAGTCATCTATATTGTTATGGATCAGGATCAGAACACACAGTTAATGAACAGTTCACGTAGTTGAATATGGAAGAATGATAATACTGACAGTCTTTTGGGTTTGCAGGAGAAGGAAGGAGATCGTGGACGAGTGCTAAGGAGCACACACTTCGGTGATGGAGGTGGAGGTGGAGAGCTGGATGGATCCGGAAAATGGAGACACAGACGAACAGGGAGACAATGAAGACACAGAGGAGCAGGAGAGATGACATAGCAGGAACATTGATCAGGTAAGTGGACCAGTTTAGGGCTGCAACTAACGATTATTTTGATAATCGATTAGTTGGCCGATTATTTTTTCGATTAATCGGATAAAAATCCTAATTTTCTTTTTTTATTATTTTATTGACAAAAAACACATTATTGCACATCCTGCCCAATGTTCTTCAAACAAATGTGCCAAATAAATGCTTTGAACACATACAGTGCTTAATGTCTTAGACTACCCGTCACAGAAAAGAAAACACAAATATTTTAGGAATCTGACAAAAAGTCATTATTAACACAATGTCCAAAAAAACTTTATATTTTGTTTGGCCTCCTTTGGCTTTGATAACAGCTTGCATTCTTGCTGGCATTGTTTTCATGTACTTTTCCACAGTCTCTGTTATTGACTGTAATTGGGCATCTGAAAGAAGATGCCCAGTTTTCTGTCTTTCTTGTAAAACAGTAAATTTGAAAATTCATGACGACAATATTTATATTTTAGCATTAGAAATACTACTGTGACTAAACAGCTTACACATACCGGTGTATTAACCATTACAGAAAAATCTAAATGATTTTGGTAATCACCAGTACCATTAGTTTAGGTGGCGGTGGTCTAATAAATTTAAGCACTGTATATAGAGAATATAGTTTAAATCTCTACATTAAAAAATAAGATAATAAAGAAAATCAAAAACACAAACTCAGTGTTAACCAACAGTCAAGAGAAATGTTTAGCAGGAACACACACATAACCTCTTACTGTCATTTCTTTATCCTGTAAATTATAGAAACGTCTTACTATTCAGTTACATGCTGTTATCCCTTTACAGTTACTACTCCCATGAATTCCTGAATGACATACTGATTTTTAAACCTAAACTGAACTGTCAACAACAGATATTTCAGCAAAATGAATATTTTTGCGCTGAACATTAATTGTCTCCCTCTCTACCGCGTTCCGTCAGTCTGACGCGGGTGCGCGCGCGCCGGCGCTCATTCAGTAATGTAAAGTTTGAAGTTTAACGCAGACTGTCAGGACAAACCTTTATGCAAAACGGAAATCCTCGTGTGAATTTGAAACATGTACTGATAAGGATATAGCCGTAGAATGAACGTTTTGCGCTGAGGACGCGCGCGCATCTGTCAAGCGCCTGACAGGGCAAGCCATGCTAAACACGGAGCTAATGCATTAGCTTGAAGCTTCAAATAAAGAGTTCTCATGTTTTGGGCAGTTTGGATCACGCACCTTTCCCGCAGCAGCACACTCTGTTTCCTCCACTGTTTTTAAATGCATTTTGTCCATAGAAATGCGTTATTCAGTGCTGTAATTTGACAATACTGGCGAACGTTTTGTGTGCACGTGGGCAGACCCGACTAATCGATAATAACAATCGTTGTCGATGATTTTCATAATCGATTATTATCGATTTTATCGATTAATTGTTGTAGTCCTAGACCAGTTAAGTGAGTCCTTACTCAAAGTTGAGACCAGACAAAGTGCCATGGTGAAGTGTGTACTCTTATACTGTGGTGTGATGAGGTGATGTGAATCAAGTGAACGTGATTAGTACTCCGGTGATGGTGCTCGTTGTGATTGGCTACTCACAGAGCCTGACCAATCTCTGATACATATGACTCTATATTCCAACACCTCTGAATCCAAACAAGGTTTTGTCAATTTACATACATTTCCCATAATTGATCATTGTTTAAATTAACAATTAATTAATTTGTTAATCGTAACCGTAACCTCTAAAATCTAAAGCAGGGGGCGCTTCTAAGTTATCACGTCACTTACACAGAATAGGCGTCATTTTAAAGCTTAGAATCTTGGCTTTACAGTAAATATATTTAATTTTACCATCACTTAAAATGCTTTTAAATTTGCTGATGTATTAGAAGTGCTCTATTTTTATAACATTAAACAAATAACTGCTTTACATAAAAATGTGATCATTAAAATCATCATAACAGATAGACTTGTGTCATATATTATTGAAACATCTCAACTAGCAGTATAAAACAAGCATATTTGTTTCAGTTAGAGACCAAGCGTTATGAAAAAGCACCACTTTTGCACCACAGTTTTCATTTGTAACTACGTGAATCATTAGTAAACCATAGTAGATCACATATCTTTATTTAGAGCTGGTGGCCTCGAATGAGCCCAAGCATAAGACAACATGTAGATCAGGGAATTGCAGTACATGCTAATTGACTAAAGCTTTAGGACTTCTGGGATCTGATGGCATTGCGATCATGACACAGTGTTCTTTAACGTCATTTAACAGTTCAACCAATGGAAACTGGATCTCTGGTATGGTGGGTATGCATGGCTTGAAGACATTAGTGCCTGGCTTCACAGACAAAGCTTATGCCTTGTCCGAGACTAAAATGCATGTTTGAGCTGTCTTAACTGAAAGTAACACGCATATCTTAAAAATATGTCAGTTTGATTGTTTTTCTCAAGATGCACACCAGTAATGTTTTTTTTTTCTATATTCTTTATAAAAGTTTACTTAAATGTCCTAATCTAATTAAGGCCTCCTGGCCTCCGTTGTGCAGACCGATCGTGTATGAGGGCTTATATTAAGCGTGGAAAAGTCCTTAGTTACATTAGGACATTTAAGTAGCTTTTCAAAGTCGAACACATATTATAGTTAATATAATTACAATACGTAACAACTGCATGCGCGTCACTTTTCCTTGTGTCTATATATGTGTTTTCCGCATGAGTCTCACGCACCCTTAAAACTGCGCACTTTAATGATGACCTTACTTTAATAGATCATCGATAAATTTTATGCATTAAATTATTATTGACAATTATTTGATCATCGATTAATCATTACCATCCCTAATAGTTACTCAAATTTTGGGCTGTGATGCAGCAAAATTAACTTTGTACTGAAACACTGAAAGTGAAATTAAAGTTTCCCAAAAAACCCAAACTCAAAATAGTTTCAGTGACACAATTTGGCTAATTTAACTCATTATGCTGTAAAGGGTGTTGTGTTCTCAGGTAATACATTTTTCAGCTCTCAATATTTTATAAAAATGCAAATGTAAAAATTGCTCCTCTAACATAATTTTGAAGTAGCTTATCTTTTTGTAGGTTATCCATCTTGTGTGCATGAAATAGACACTGACATAGTCAAAACCTGTCATTTGAGAAGCACTAATGTAACAGCACTGTTTCAGTTAATGATTTTGGGTCTCCAAAAGGATTTTGTTTGAAATAAAAAATGCATTTTTTGCTGCTTCGTCTGAATATTTTCGGTCTGTTTCTCACACACAAATTATAATGTGACCATTGTTAGACTTGGAATATAGAGTACAATTTATATGGGCTGCTTTTATTGTGTTTTTGTTGGATTGCTGTTCATTTTAGAATTTGACAAACTTGGGTCACAATGAACTATATTTGTAAGGACCTTTTGTCCCACTTAACACCAGTAATACCATACAGATATGGTACGACATAAAGGTAAGTAAATTACAGTATTTTTTATTTTTGGGTGAACTGTTCTTTAAAGGAATGCAAATATTAGCCCTTATATGGTCAATATGACCTTGAATTTCACCCCTCTTTGACTTTGCAATGATTTTCTATATGATTCTTTTAGTAAATGAATATATTCATTGTTTTGATTTGAACTCTCTGGAGTGCAATAATAGCCCTGATGATTACAGGCTATGGACAGATTTGATTGGTGCTTAATTCAGATGGTGTTTAGGTTATGCCTAATCATTTACGGCCATTGCTGACAGGCCTAAACATCTCTCAGGCTCACATTCCATAAAATGCTCCCAAGAGTAAGCCTATTTAATCATTAGCAACCACATTATTAGCATTCTGAAGTTACAAAAGCAGCTTTGGAGGCGGCATGAGCTCCTCCTGATATTTTGATGGAGAGAGAGAGAGCGTGTGTACTTATGACCGGCAGTTTATTTCAAGCAGACAGTTTAGACAGATATACAAACACACACACGCATAGCCTCACCATCACACAAGGACCTCAACTGGAGAGAGGTAGGTGAGTGTGTGTGTGTGTGTGTGGAATATTTTTATTGATTAATTTGCGTAACCCTTAGTTAAATAAGTAGGCCTTTTCTTGGCACAGTATTTCCTCTTCTTGTTATTTTAAAGAGGTATTTACATCAATAATAACAATTCAAAACAACATTGACATGAAACTTGTTTTCAGCAGTTAATTAAAAATACCTTCCTGCAACATAAATCAGAAGAGTTTGTGTTGTGTTTAGAAACGCACGCAAGTGCTGAACGCTATGAGTTTGTTATTCTTTGTCATTTGTGATGTTAGTTAGTCTCATGATGTCTTACACTCTCTCTTTCCCTCAAACTCACACTATGTGTACGTGTGTGCGTGTGAGAGCACAAGAGCCTTTAAGTGAGACTCATATAGATTGCTGGCTGCCCAAAACACAATGGTTTTCATCATTACTCTTGTATTCAAATATTTGCAAGTGTCTTATTGAGGAGATTTCAGCTATGCATGCATTTGGACCGCCAAATGTCTCTTCTGTGTGTGTGTTGCCACACTTTGTGGACCTTGAGAAAATATCAACTCAAGGGAATGTTTGGAAGTGTATTTCAGCTTTCAGTGTGTGTGGTTTTGTTTTGTTCCTGGTTTGCTATTCATATTTTGTGTGTACACAGTATGTACTGCATATGTATTAGTGGTGTGTGGTGGACTTCTGAAATGAGGATGTTTTTTTTAAATGTACATTTCCATTTCTTTTTGATGTTCATACAGTTTCTGGGTTAAAATGTGTGGAACACTGTTTACCTTACACTATTAACAAGCAATCAAAACTAAATTATATATAATTCACAAAGTTTGCAAATGCTTTCAGCAAAATATCAGCATAACACTTTTTATGACAATTTTTATGATGACTTTACATTGGTACAACACAAACTATGAAAACATATTTTCGTAAAAAAATAAATAATAAAAAGTCCCTAAACTGTGTTATGATTGGCTGTTTACTAACCTTAATGGACGATCAGTCAGTAGAGACATAAATGTCTGCTGACCCAATAATCTTCAAAAAAGAAACCTGGGCCTAGTTTAATCCAGTAATCAGGCATCATTGTTCCCAAAGGTCTGACTGTGTCTGTCATGTATATTGATTTATGCTGATATTGTCCAAAACCCAACCTAGGGTGGTTCTAAACTTATGCAGGGCAATACTGTGTAAGTTTATATTAACATAAATTTTTTACAACCAAATCACATCTTAAAGGTTTATGAATTATGTATATTTTTTTAGACCATTAGCCAATAAATCTACAGGTGTCACGAGGGACGAGCCGATGCGATGTGTTGATGTCCGAGTGGATTCTTTAGTCTGTCCATTTTCACCAGTCCAGCCCCATTCAGGCCCATTTGCAGACCAACTGCAAACATTTTTGTTTAGTAAAATAAAAGCATCACAGGCCACAGACAAAAGAGATGTTGCCTCCCTTTGAAACTTTATTTTTGCTATCTGACATTGTCTATGTACTGTACTTGTCATGATTGACATGTTTTGTAAGTCTCTTATGCGAACCCTGGCTGCATTTATTTAATCAAAAATGCAGTTAATATTGTAATAAAGCTGAATTTTAAGCAGTGATTACTCCAGTCCTCAGTGTCACATGATCCTTTAAAAATAATTATAACATGCTGATTTGGTGCAATATTGGTGCAATATTTCTTATTAATATCAAGGTTGAAATGTTGTTTTTTCTATTATATTTGTGGAAATTGTATTTTTTTAGGATTCTTTGATGAATAGAATGTTCAAAAGAATAGCATTTATTTAAAAGAATATATTTTTGTAACATTATTGTCCTTATTGTCACTTTTTTATCAATTTAATTAATCCTTGCACAATAAAAGTAGGCTATTAATTTCTTTAAAAAAATTATGTATATGTATGTCTGTCAGAAAATCAGAAAATCTTTCACTATATCTTTTCAAAACATGCAGTTCTGCAGTTCTCTCTTCACTCTTTACCTCTTCCTTGTCAGTTCCTTTTTTTCTCCCTCCAAATATATCTCTGTTACTAAATGAGAACAAGCAACGAATAAGATTAAAATGACACATGTATGTATGTACATGGTTGTCATAAAAGCTTGACTGATCAGACTCAACCCAGCTGTTGTTCCACTCAGCAAAGCCCATGATGAAAGCATCATTGTAATTCTCACTGTGTACCTGCGGTGTAGATTTTCAGTGTGTATGTGTTCCAGGCACACTTGTTACATGTGTGTGGAAGAGAAAGGGAATGTGTAATTGAATGTAATTGAGGGATAAACCAAAACGAACTCTGGGCTTAAAATCTTAACCACACCCGTGATGTCATCTCAATGACATCAGTATTCCCAGACCATTGCAGCTTGCTCCTTTATGTCTTGTTTTTGGGTAAATTACACATTGTCATGTTTTCAGGACAGCCCTTTTGCCACGATATTGTTTAAAGTGAATATCAATACTGGCTATGATATTTATGGTATTTCTGCTGTATTTATGATAAAGCTGCTTTTTTAAAATTAAAATGTATATTAACCATGATTCATTATATGATTTCAGAAGAGTTGTATGTTCTTCAATATAAACAATAGTTATTGAGGGGGTAAAGAAATATGATTGCTGTTTACATCTTATCATATCAAAAACCTACTTTAGCTCGATAATAATATTTTCTTAGAGCTGCTGTAAAGCCAAAACATTACTCTGTCCATTAATGTTCCTATTATCAATGTGAAGCTGTTTTTGTAATTGTTTTTTAATCATATTTATTGATAGTTTATTAGAGTAATAATGCCTAAAATGTTGTAAAAACAAATTCAGCTATTTACTTGTCATTAACTATTATTATTAATAATATGAGCTCAATGGTTGGGTGGATACATGTTTTTGATGCCCAGGTTGATAAATGTCTTCTGTACTTCTGGTGATTGTAAGCAGCTTGCCCAGGCTGTAGCTGAGCCTTATGGGAATTGCAGTTTTTCTGACTTTATGAGCTGTGGACAGCTTCAGGAGATTGTACAGAGAGAGCATTAGATTTGGCAACATCAACAGCAGAGTAAGGTGTTTTTTCCTCCCGCTGTCTGCCTCTCTCACACACTCTCCCAAACATGTGGTTTGAGTTTAGTGGCGTCTCAAGCTTTCAAATACACACACAGGCCACCCTGATCCCAATAATGTGCCAAAATTATGTGTGTGTGTGTGTGTGTGCATTTAAAAATACTTAACGCTTATGCAGACTATATCATGCAGCATTTTGTTTTATCTAATGATCTCTCTCTATAGTGTGTGTGTGTGTGTGTGTTCTTGGAATCAAATTCTTATATTTTTTATTATCTGATTCAAAGAAGGGATTATATTTCATTATTGTATTTTATTAACTGTATAAAATGTGACACACACACTCTCTCTCCCATATTCACACTATATTTCTTTTTCTCACACACGCTTCTGGGAGATGGATTGATGGAGTGAATTACTTCTATTATGCCACTCCTAAGAAATGTGGAAATTATTTAGTACTCATATCGCCCAAGTTATGTCAGTGGAATCATGAAGTCATACCTCATTCCAAGTGGAAATAAGGCCTAGAAATAGAAAGATGGAGTGAGACAGAGAAAGAGAGAGAAAGAAATGGGGAAAGTGAAACAAGGAGAGAGAGGGGAAACAAAATAAATCACTCTCCGTAAAAGCTTCTCAAATGTTTTATGGCTTATCTAAATTATTTAAATAATTCAGTATGTTATAAGAGAGATATTAAGATACATATTAGTTTGAAGACATGTGTTTCTTATCCCCTGCAGTCCTCCAGTTCTTCAGAAGTTATCACATCAGTAATACTAACTGAGAGTGTGTTGAAATATGTATATGTGTGTGTGTGTGTGTGTGTGTGGTTCAGGTGTAAACAACGTTAGACAAAATTTCCTCAGAAAGTTGGCAAAATCCAAAATCCTTGTCCTTGTGGGGACATTTTTGTTTTTTGTTTTTTTGAAAATGTAAAAGTGCAGAAAGTGTGTGTGTGTGTGTGTATTCCCTACGTTATGGGGACCAAATGTCCCCACAGTTATAGTAATACTAGTAAATTTTCATCTTATGGGGACATTTTTTTGGTCCCCATGAGGGAACAAACTTATAAATCATACAGAATTATCTTTTTTGAAAATCTAAAATAGCAGAACATTTTCTGTGATGGGTAGGTTTAGGGGAAGGGGTAGTGTAGGGGGACAGAATATACAGTTTGTACAGTATAAAAACTATTACACCTATGGAATGTCCCCATAAAAAATGAAAACAACAGTGTGTGTGTGTGTGTTTGTGTGTGTGTGTGTGTGTGTGTGTGTGTGTGTTGCAAGAAGACTTGGCTTGATGCCACGATTTTGGATTCAGTATGATACCACTCGCTGGTACCTCAAGATATATTATTATTATTTCATACTTTGCAGTATAACAATATTATTATGAAATTATTAGTATTCATTATTATTATTCAACACATTAAATTATCACATTTTTAAAATCATGCATTAATTCTCCGCTAAACTCTACTTTTACATTTCATGTCACAGTGTCCAACAAATTTTGCCCACATTTTTGGTTCTGAGGTACTTATTTGTATCACAAACTGTGCAGTAGACTTGCTCAGTAGTCTTCGGCAACTCAGAAGGTCTAATAGTCTAATCAGGTTAATTCCTTCCAACTTTCTGCACTATCATACTCTCATCTGCTCTTAATCTGACAGGAGGGAGTGGGATAGAGACTCATCCAGTTCTTATTTGCAAAAGAGCACCACTCACACTGACACACATGCACCACTCCCATAAACAAGCATGAAAGAATCCAATAAAACAAGCATCTGTCACCCAGACATGCACAAACAACTTCAATATATACTCAAGAGTAGTTTTAAAAGTATTTAATATTCGACTATGTGGAATTCTGGAATCTGCTTGATCAGTTGACCATAAAAATGTGTATAATGTGTCTATTCTAGTTTAAGGGCTCTCTTATCACTCCAGGTTCTCTTTCTTTTCACATTATAGTTTCAGCTCAAAGCAATATTATGTGTTCTTTACAGTAGCAGTGAGTGGGATACAGAAAAACTAAACCCCTATCATGATACAAGTGATAATGACTGATATGAATTACATATCTGTAGATTTGTGCCAGTCAACATGAGAGGTGGTGTTAATTGTCATGATTGTCAGGTGAAGTGCCCATGAGGACCACCAGAGGGCACTTCACTTTGGACTCACACACAGACACATACACTTTCACTGCAGTCACACTTCACTACATTTCCCATAAGTCCCTTAACCATTCACTGATCACTGCACCAGCTGCACCTCATTCACCAGTCATTGATTACCGCACCAGCTGCACCTCATCACCCACACTATTTAAGCTCCACACACACACACACACACACACACACACGTCGCTAAGTCTTGATCTACTTTTGTTATCATTTCTGAACGTTATTCCCTGTCTTGTTTTCCTGTTGCCTTTCTGCCTGTCTCATCCCTGTTCCTGATTGTTCTCTGCCTGCCCGTTGGATTTACTGCTTTGGATTTATGGACTGTTGTTTGCCTGCCGCCTGTCTCGATCTACCTGCCTGTTAAACGATTACGACTCTGATTATCCTCTGACATTCCTGTTCGCTGGTGTTTGACCCTGCCTGTACGACTACCCTGTTTGTTAATAAAGCTTGCAATTAGATCCCATTCCGTTGACTCGCCACTCATTACATTAACAGTGTTTAAAATTAGCTGCATACTTATAATAATTTGTATTATAAAGTATTAGTTATATGTTTTATAAGTTGTCTTATTTGGTACTACGTACTTTGGGCAAGTACTATATTATGTGATTTAAAATACTGATTGGTCCAGATCAGTCCTCATTAGGGGACTTGTGGGATATGTAAATAATTGTTGTTGAGAACCAATAAAGGTTGTAGCTCTATTTAATGTTGTTAACGTTGTTGTGTTAGTTTGTGTATGTAAAATGAAAATACACTAAAGAGATGATATTTTTAAGATTCTTTTTTTTACTCTGTTGAAGATCACATGTCTTATAGGAGAATTCTCAACTAGTTTGTGGCAGGACCCTGATTTGGTCATCAAGAGGTAATGTAACGCAATACTAAAGTTGTTTACGGTAGCATATTTAATGCAGTCTGGGCCATTTTCTTTGGTAACACTTTACAATAAGGTTCATTAGTTAAACGTTAGTTATTGTATTAACTAACATGAACTAATGAAAATACAGTTATTCATCGTTTGTTCATGTTAGTTCAGTGTGCATTAACTAATATTAACAAGATTTTAATAATGTATTAGTAAATGTTGAAATTAACATTAACAAAGATTAATAAATGCTGTATAAGTGCAGTTCATTGTTAGTTCATGTTAACTAATGTAGTTAACTAATGTTAACTAATGAACATTACCTTTACATTACCCTACATTACCTAAGTGTTACCTTTTCTTTTGCCATGCATAGTTTAATTTGGCTATAGCTTCTACAAAGTGACAGATACATTTGTCACAAAATAATATGACTGGTTTCTTGTTTTTTTGTCATTACTAATAAAATGTAGGAGAAGGGTTTTCCTCATGTATTTTAAAAGGTTCCTATTTGCAATATGCCTATTTATTTTGCTTTCCTTCCAATATGGTATGGTTAGTTCTATTTAAATGCATTTAGCATTGTGTTTTCCATGCTAACTGTGACCCTTTTAGAACAGACCTGTGACTTATTTTTGGTTTGTGACTCACCAGTTGAGAACCACTTGAATGGGCTACTATTTCTTTACGCCATCAGAGTACAGTATGTATGAGTAATCCCTGCTTATTAATAGGTCACTGAAGTCTATAATCTTCACAACATACTGTAACACACTCAGCAAAATCTAGTTCCAGTGCGTTACCTTGCCTACTTACGTCCTTTCTGCAAACCGGCCTGTTTTATAGTGCTTTATATTTGTAGTAATATCATTGTCCAATACTATGTAGAGAGCAGTCAGTGATCCACTCCAGATCTGTTTTGGGACATGCTGTTGTTGTGACATTTGCGTGTTTGCTGAAATATTTTCAGCCAGAAGTTCCATGCTGGCAGGCAACTGAAGCTTTCTATGCTTGGAAAAAATCTTTCCTTGTGTTCTCAGTTTGCCCTCGCTTAAAGTTGTTAGTTCCACTTTGAATATCCATTGCCTTATAGTGTGTTTAGCTTTTAATAAGATGGGTACTGTAGCTCACTTCCTGCTTGGGTCTTGCTTGTAAACATTTGAGCAAAACTGCAGCGTCTACCACTTTACACTGCACTGATCAATGCAAATTATAAACTTATGTGGTTCCACCAAAGAATGTTTTGTCTTAATGCTTGGTCACATTAGCAAAAAAGGTCCATTGAGCATTATCAATAATGGAGAGTAGCAATGTATGAAGCACATCTCCCACAGAAGTTACTTTCAAACTACACTACTGTCTGTTGGTCAATGCAGCGATTTTGCTTGACCAGCTTGAACCCTATGTGAAATCTGCGTGGGGAAATCTTTCGCCCACATGTGGAATTCTTGATTGCAAGAATTTCTATTGAAATGACAGGATTTCACTGAACAGCGGTAAATGTGACTGTGCCTTTACTCTTCATGTGAACATAAGATAGCTACTCTGATACAGAACATTATATTTTTTAGCATTTATTTTTTGTAATTCCTTTACTTGGTCACAGTAGTTATCTCAAAAACATGCCTTGCATTTGTTTAAAAGTATGTATAGAGTCCCTTCTCACGAAATAACATTTTCATGTATTCTCCTGCATGAGCAGATGCATCTATTTTTCAAAAGCCCCTGGTGTATTTAAACAGTTTAGAGTGAAATGTGACAAGTGTAGCCTATTCTGAAACTTTATGGTCTTATCGATTCAAAATCTTTGTCTAAACTATTCAACATGCCATGACTAAAACGTGTAATCCATCACGACTCCTTCAGGCATTTGTCATTTTTTGTCATGTTTTACCAAGAAAAAGAGCAATGCTGATATATATAGGATTATAACAATATATACATCACGTTAATGTTATCATGTTAACCTAATGGTTAGAGAGTCACACTTGTAACCCAAAGGTGGCAGGTTCAAGTCTCAGTACTGGCAGGAAATGTAGGTGAGGGGAGTGAATGAACAGTTTTTTTCTTCCACTCATTACCCACAACTGAGGTGCCCTTCGCTAACCCCCAATTGCTCCCCGGGTGCCACAACAAAATGGGCTGCCCACTGCTCGGGTGTGTGTGTTCAATGCTCTGTGCTGTGTGTGTGCACTGGATGAAATGCTGAGCACAGATTCAGAGTATGGGCTACAAGTCACTTCACTTAACGTTTTAGAAAAATTATTTGCGAATATTTTTAATGTTGTGAGTTTGAAGTTCTTATATTTGAAGAGCATTATTTCATTTAACAGTTTATTTATTTATTTATTTATGGTCTCTAGGACACATTTCTCAGTACTTGTGTCACTTTTTCAAAACTCTTCACACAGTTCCCCTTACCAATATTCAGCTTGACACATCAGTTAATTTCACATAAAAAATGCACTAAAATGGCCATAGCCTTGTAGGCAGTGGTCTGACACATAGCACAACAGATTTTTGGGTGAACTGAGTTTGAGTCCCAGTTTATAGTCCTTTTCTGATCCTGTGCCTATCACTCCTCCCCTATAGTTTCCTATCTCTCCTTGACTGTCCTCTCCAATAAAGGCAAAATGCCCAAAATATAAATAAATGCACTAAAACTAGCAAAACACATCGTACATATCACAAATCAAGTTCCATTTCACTTGCAAAGGTTGTCATCCAACAAATGCACTTTGTTTTATATATCCTGCTGGTAAATAGAGCTTTAGCGTGATACTGTGTCAGTCCTGAGATGATCAACAGCTCCAGCAAGAAGTTAGCACCGGTGAGACACCACCAATGAGCCAGTAGAGGAGCACTGGCTCTGTGATGCTGTCAAGTGGATCCCCAGGCTTCACCTCAAGCTTCCAGGCCGATTACTTTGGCTCTGCCTCAGTTCCACGCTCCCTCAGCTCCACATTGGACTCTCGATACCCTGATTTCGCCATGGACTTCTAGTCTTCCGGCTGCGCCTCAGCCCTCCACCCCTTCGCCTCCCCCTGGCTTCTCCTTCTTTCCGTTTCTACCTCGGTCCTCACTCCCTTCCGGTGTCACCCCTTTCTGTCGGACCCTTGTTGTTGCTTCCTCCACTGAAGTCGGCAGCATCACCTAGGACTTGCTGTCCTGTGATGTTGTGCTGGACCATTGGCCCTTTGATTCCACAGAGGTCTCTATCGGTTTGCCCCAAGGCTCTGCCCAAGAGGTCAGTCAAGGCTCCAACTTGGCTCCTCCCTCCCTTATGTCCGCTATGGCATTCCCTGCAGCAAGCTCTTGCAGTTCCCTACCCTTCGCCTGCTCCATGTCTTCCTCGTCCTTCACCAAAGCCCCCTCCCTTCTTCACCATCGTACTGTACCTTATGGCCAGGGGCATGCCTTGTGTGAGGGGGGACTATTGTCAGGGTTGTGTAATGCTTCATTGTGGGGTTTTTTTTCATGTTCCTGTGTTTTTTCTTGTGGTTTAGTTCCTGTTTCTATAGTTACCAAGTTCCCGTTGTTTGTAACCTTGGATACTAATTAATCCCACCTGTATGTTTAGTTCTCTTTGTATAAGTGCTCCCTGTTTTGTTCAATTTTTTGTAGGTTCTCATCACATAGTTAACACGACATGTACAATTTTCCTTGCGAGTGTTCTCTGTGATTATTTTTAAAAATATCTCTTCGGACTTCCTGCACTGTAAAACCCAATAAGTTAACTTAACTCAAACCATTTGAGGAAACTAATTGCGTTAAACCATTTAAGTTTAAAAACTAATACATATGAGTATTGTGAACTTATATACAAAGAGTCATATTCACTCATAATTTAGTGTTGATTTAGTCAATCATTTAGAGTATAGGTAACTTAAACAGTCTAAGTTAATTCAAATTATCTGGTTTGAGTTCATTTAATAAATCTAACCAAGTCTACACAACTATATAGCTACTCAAATGGTTTGAGGAAACCGATTGCGGCAAACGATTTAAGTTGATTAAACTCAAATGAATAAACTTACACAAGACAAGGGAAAAACATTAGTTTAAAGCAATGATGAAAGAAAAGGATGCAAATATTGACAATATTTATTGAAAATCATCATAGTTCAAATAACATTAAAACAATTTCATCACACATTTCTATATCAACAACTATATATTATACATATACATATATATATATATATATATATATATATATATATATATATATATATATATATATATATACATAACTGTAAAAAAAACAAAAACAAAAAAAAACTATTTAATTAATCTTCCACTGACAAAACTGTGGTTTACTCACAGCATAATAAATACTGGAATATATCAGTTTGTATTACCTTTTTATTTAGTTTTTTTCCGTGTGAATATCGAATGATAACGTAGTCTCCTTAGGGATATCAAAACTGCGCGTGACAAAACACAAAAATATTACATTTCCACTGACAAATCTGTGGTTTAATCAAAGCATAATAAATAACAGAATATGTCAGCTTGTGTTAGCTTGCCTATTTCTTAAGTTTGTCGTGTGAATGACGGTCGCTGGAGAATATTCAGTAAGTCTCCGGACAGATAAATTTGCGCGGGACACGCGTGTCTATGCCGAAATGCGAAAAAACAAACAAATATAAATTACTTTTCAAGTCATAGATAAGACAAGCCAACGCGACATTGCCATTGCATTTAACGTTACTAGATATATATATATCTTAAGTAACGTTAAATGCAATGGCAATGTCGCGTTGGCTTGTCTTATCTATGACTTGACACAAATTACCAAAACTTAGCTAGTAAGATGAAGAGTCACGACAATACAAAACGTTACCCCATAATCAATTTGATCGTTAGAAAGCTTAAACGTGCTCTAAAGAGAATGAAATGAAGCAGTTTGCCGTGCTTAACCTTACCTGTTAATCAAGGCCGCCATACTGTTTCTGAAGTTGTCTTCGTCAGATGGGCAGATTACGCCTGTTTAAATTCGCGGGCTTTTCCGGCGCGTGAGGGAGAATGCCGTGATGAGTTAAAATGATTTAAATGTAGGCTTCGAATGAAGCTGAAAACTTCAAATTTATTTATTTATGTGTTTATTTCATGAAAATATGAAAGCTATGAAAGATATAAAAGTAAATGCCTTATACAAAAGTAATTTCTTGAAAAATATAATTTAAAAGAAATTAGAAACAAGTGTGGTTTCTAATTTACTTTTAAATTATTTTTTTTATTTTCAACAATAAACAAACTATAGTCAATTAATTAAATTTAACTTTAATCTTTGAGGTAAAATAATAATAGGTTATTCATAACTTATTCCGTTTAAGTTCTGCTTAATGCATTGCAGTTTTTGAGTTAATATCACATTTTTTATTAAGTGAAATTAACTTTTTTTAAAAAAATGAGTTAAATGAACTCATTTCATTTAGTGACTTCCATTGTTAGGTTTTACAGTGTGTGTTATGCATATTATTAATACCATGATCAACGTGACACCCCACAAGGACTTTGTTCACATTGTGAAGAGTTTTGAAATGCGACCTAATTATTGAGAAATGGTTCCTAGCGTATTTAGCGTATTATGGTAATGGTGCTAACACATTTATATTGTAATATTAACACAACCTGGCAAACCTCATCAGGATTCTTATTATTGAACTGGGCTTAAAACTTTCCCTCCATTTCCTTAGCTTCCTGTATTTTATTGTACCATCTGCAATGATATATTGTAGTACTTATCAGAGAATGTGAATACTGTGTGCTTATTTCCTGTCTGAACTGAATAGAAAGGAAAATTCATTTGATTACTTACCAATTTCTCTTTAAATTACATACATTAATTTTAGGCCTAGATGCAAGATTTAAGTGTGTTTATGAAAGAGAGATTGAAATAAAAAGTGTAGAAGTTGCAGTCCAACCATACCAAGCCACACTTTGTTGCTGCAGGGATATACAACAGGCCTTATGTTGGGTGTGTTGATGGACTCAATGGGTGTGTGTGTGTGTGTATATATATATATATGCATGTGCTTGGGGTGTACCACTGTGTGTTGTGCTTGGCATTCTTGCTCTAAATGAAAAGATATATTTGCAATAACTGTTATCTGGCTCTCTTTTCTGTGTAGCTAATTTGGTTCCAGCCTGTGTGTGTTTGTTAGTCTTTCTAATAAAATAGGAACATACTGTATAGGATCCAAAGTTAACACTCCCCAAGTGCCAAATTCGAGTAAAAATTGGCTTTGGAGGGTAAATAAAATGGAGTTCAATGGTGGCTGATGAAATGAGGAACTGCAACATTACATTTTTCAAGGGACAGTTGTCCCTAAAATTAAAATTATGTGGAACACACAAACACACACAAAAAGATATATTGAAGAATGTTTTAGATGTTTTTGTTAAGTCAACGAGATTCAAATCTTTCAAACTTTAACTAGGACATGAATGTAGCATGAAACGATCCCATACAACATTAGAACAGTTTCCATACAATCTTTTGAAGTAAGCTAACACATTCACTTTGTCCCCTAAACGGGGACAGCTGACAAGACAAAACTAATTAGAAGCATGGTGATTAAGAACTAAACTAAACAAGACATACACGTGACAAAAGGCGTGAAAAAAGGCGTGTCCTCGCGCCGTGACAGAGTCTATGGAGAAGGAAAGAGGGCGGAGGCTTCCGAGGAGGGCGTGGCGCTGGTGACAGGTAGCAGATTGGAGACGTTAGCCATAGACACCATGGTGCAGCTGATGGTGCGAGGAGCCAGGGAGTCCTGACTGTAGGGCCAGGGACTCCCTGGGGCCAATCAATGGCGGCGGAAGCACGGTGCATGTCGGCGATGAGGATCTGGCTGTCCGGGGCGATGCTGGAGTGACTGAGGATGACAGGGAGGTCGTAGGGAGGGAGGAGCCTGATGACACCGTAGGGGAGTTGGGCGTTGACCCCCGGAGGCCGACTTGGAGAGACGAGGGAGCCCAGCGAAGCCTCTGGGCAAACGGGCCGAGGTGATGATGAGGGAGGCGTGGGTCCAGGCAATGGTGTCGGGCTGACGGGTTGAGGTGGAGACACGGGCCTGGAGGCCCGAAGTGGAGCCGGGATCTCCGCCTCAAGCTGTGCTGGTGGAGGTGTAGCCCAAGGTGCTGAAGCTGAGCCGCACGGAGTGAGCGGCGGGGGCAGGGCCGAGGAGCTTGATGACAGCAGCGGTGGCCACGGATCCAGGGGGCTGGCTGTAACCAGTGACGGGATCTGGAAGACAGACAAGGGTACAGACCGGAAGCGAAGATGAACAAACAAGGGCGGGGACTTGTTTGGGAAAAGGATCCGCGGCCCAAAGGTCCATGAGGTTGTGGTCCGCTCCTGGCTCTGCGATGGACTGACCTGCTCGCGTCAACTCCGGGGCTCCGAAGTCATCTGTTCCGGCTCCGACCTCCGACTGTGTAAAGTAAAATGGTCAAATGACTGAACATGCTGAGATTTATGATTCCTTTCCAGCAAGCATCACAATTCAGAGACTGATGTCATTCAAAATAAACTGGAAGTGTTACTTCACCCAAAAATTAAAGTTATGTCATTTATTACTCACCCTTATTACTTTATATAAAACGTTTTAAAACGCTTCAGGTGAGTACAGTGGTCAACCTTAATATAAAGCGACAAGAATACTTTTTGTGCTCCAAAAAAAAACAGTAACAACTTTTCAACAATATCTAGTGATGGCTGATTTCAAAACACTGCTTTGAAGCTTTACAAATGTTTTGTTTGGAACCAGTGGTTCGGAGCGGCAAAGTCATGTGATTTCAGTAAACGAGGTTTCGTTACATCATAAGTATTCGAAATTTCAATAGCTCATGTGACTTTGGCAGATTGATACGCGATCCGAACCACTGATTTGAAACAAAAGATTCATAAAGCTTCGAAGCAGTGGCCATCACTAAATATTGTTCAAAAGTCGTTACTTTATTTTTTGGTACACAAAATCTTTATTACAGAACTATATTATAATATTAAGGTTGAATCACTGTAGTCACATGAACCAATTTAAATATGTTTTTATTAGCTTTCTGGGCATTGAAAGTGTTATTTGTCTTGCTGGCAATAGAGGCCTCACTGAGCCATCGGTGATCAATATATCTAAAGATAAGATATGATAAGATAAGATCACATAATTAATGACAGAAGTTTCATTTTGGGGTGAATTAACCCTTGAAGATCATACATTACCGGACTTCTGAACATAAAAAACTCATGCAAAAACATGCACCACGATGCAAGGAGATCCATGACAATTGAAAACAATATGTATTAAAACTGGCTCAAAATATCAAGCTTGTTTGATGTCTTCCAACTTGATGGAGTCATAGTCTGAAGCTAAAAAATCAAAGTCTTTGGCCATAATACACTACAAGATTTACTATGAAATTTGAAGTCTGTAAACTGGCTATTACTTTCACCAACTAGAGTCAACTCCTCCAGACTTAAAAATCAGGGCAAAAATCTGGGCATAAGTCATTTAGTGTATTTCAGCCCTAAGACCAAAACTGTCAACTCAATAAAATAGTTTCATGGCACATTTTTTTCAATTCACCCAACATTGGCAGGTATGGGAAAGAGTTCATTTTGGACCCTGGGTGCAAATATACTGACTGCACATAATGCGGTATTGATTTTAGCACTGACTTTGACCACAGTGGTGATAGGTTTCTCAAGAGCTGTTGAAAGCTCTGCACTATGCTATCTTTTTAAAGGAGAGTACCCTGAGTGGTTGAAATTTTGGTTGATATAATGGTTTGAATGTGTTTATTTAATGGTTTTTATTTAGTTTGGCTGTTCATTTGTGGTTATTCTTTGGTTTGTGAATGGTTAGTGTTTGGTTGGTTAATGGTTTGAGCATTTCCAGATCAGTTATCTCTCATGAGAGGCTCATTCAGTGAAACCATCTGTTGCCTGACAACCCACCGCTGCCAGCAGTCACTCTCTGTGTGTGTGTGCGTGCGTGTGTGTGTGTGTGTGTGTGCGTGTGTGCGTGTGCGTGTGTGTGTGTGTGTGCATTTGGCACAGCCTAAGCTCGGTGAGTGGTTCAGTGGGCCAGCACAGTATGAGTCTGGCATGAGGCCTCAGTGAGAGTGTGTTGAAGTGATAGAGAGATGCCACACTGGCAGATAACGCTCTCACCGGCCATAAGCCAGCCTTAATTTCTCTCTCTCTCCCTCCACAGGTTGACCATGTGTATGTTCATGTGTGTATTAATAGTAGGTGCATTCTGTGTGTGTATGTTTTGATTAGTAATACCACATGGTTTGAGTTCACACTAACATTTAGCATCTTCCTGCTGTTTTGACCAGAGACAGGGAAGAGAGGGAGCACCGATAAAAAAAAAAGGAATGGGATAAACAGAGGAATGAAAGTCCCAGCCAATCAGAATTTTAATAGAGGCTATTTACTCTAAAACGTAATATGCACATTAGAAGGTTTGAGTTTGATTTTAGTTATTTATCTGTATGATATTAATGAAAATGTGATAATACTTTGTCAGATTTTATTGCTGATTAACAAGATGTTACCAAGATGGTCACAGCCTTAAAACAATAGTTCACACATAAATGACAAATCTGTCATCATTTACTTCCAAACCTGTATGACTTTCTTTCTTCTGTGAAAGAAACTGAGGCATAGATAAATGAAATTCAGGCATAGATATTTTTTTAAAAAGTTTTGACTGTTTTTGTCCCTACAATGAGTCAGTGAGGTCCAAAACAACACTGGGATCCATTCACTTACAAACAAAAAAACAAACAAACAAACACTGAGGCAATTTATGTTATGTTATATTTAATTTAGATTAACTGTTCTTTTAAAAAGTCCTTTTTGATACTTATTGTGGCAGTGACATTCAATTTGTTAGCTGTGGTGATGCAACTGTAACTTATTTAAAGAAGATTTTAGGTCATTCTGAATAAAATACAATGTAATATATCAGAGAGGTCACAGCCATTATCATTATTGTTATGGCTATGAATTGTAAGTCTGTTCACTAGCTGGACAAGTATCTGGCATCATTGTTGCTCTCACTTTTTCCCTTCTTCTCCCTTCCGCATAGGAAATGAATCTTTTGGCGTCACAGTGGTCTTATTTTCAGAGCAAACATCAGGAGTGTTTGAAGTAGAAAATCAGCAGTGTGTGTGCGCATGTGTGTGTTAGTGTGTGTGGTAAAAGTCAGCTTTGAAGTGTCTACTTCCTCCTGCTGAAAAACGTCAGGTTTAATCAATATTTACGTGCTTGCATACACACACACATACACATCAGAGTCTGTAGCCTAGTTAAACCGCTCTCGGGGACCAAAACTGAGGTTTTATGATAGATCAAAAAAATCATTTTCTCATCCATTGAGACGTCTGTTTTAGACATTTTAACATTTAATGCTCTGGAAAAATGGAAAAGGTATAACAACTGTAACAATCATGTTTAACTTGTTAAACATATCTCATTTTAATGGCCACATATTGCGACATTTATACTATACGTCCTGTTATGAAAATGGACATGTGGTATTATTATTATTGAGTGAATAAACTCTCATGACACAATGAATCTCTGTGTACTATATCTGCATGAAGATGTCTGGAAAATGTGTGTATAAGAATGAGAGGAAGGAGCGAGTGTCTGAGCTCACTAATGAAGATGAATTGAGTCATTCACTGAATCGCTGGTCTCATTAAATCTGTCTAGTACCTTTTACAGAGAGGACAGGTGCTCTCTGCCATACACACCCACAGTTTTATGGGCCATGCTTGGCGTACTAATAATTTTGAGCCTAATCGATTGGCATGTCATCTAGATTACATATTAAGGCTTGTGTTGCCAATTCTGGATTGTTTTGATGCTTGGATTGCAAAATGCATTAATCGGAAATGCATATAAGATGTCATAAGATAATGCCACCAGTGAATCAGTGTCTTTCGTTATAATAATGCTCCAAGAATTTTGTAAGATTAAGCAGCAGTGAGTTTTCACATTTAGTTCTGTCCTAAACCAGAGGTTTCAAATTAAAATGACATGGGGCCTGGTGGTGTTCTCCATCAGAGGCAGCTGACCATTATCAACAAGCACAAGGGTTTTTAAAACCTTAAATTCAAAATATATGCAGTTAGGTTTGCACAGTTATTGATGCATGGACTTAAAGGCCCAATATGTACTTTTTTACCACTAGCATGGACTCATGGGAGATGTCGTGTTCACCTCACAGCCAGTGGAAAAAATTATGATGGGACTCGGGCAGGAACATGTTCATGGATGAGATTATTAACGTTACTGTAGTATGAAGCAGAGAAGGGTCGCCACTTCTGCTTCTTCCGTTCAAGCATACACTGGGTACGGAAAGTAGTCAGACCCTCTTAAATTTTTCACTCTTTGTTATATTGCTGTCATTTGCTAAAATCATTTAAGTTAATTTTTTTTCCTCATCAATGTACACACAGCACCCCATATTGACAGAAAAACACAGAATTCTTGACATTTTTGCAGATTTATTAAAAAAGAAAAACTGAAATATCACATGGTCCTAAGTATTCAGACCCTTTGCTGTGACACTCATATATTTAACTCAGGTGCTGTCCATTTCTTCTGATCATCCTTGAGATGGTTCTACACCTTCATTTGCGTCCAGCTGTATTTGATTATGCAGATTTGATTAAGAAAGCCACACACCTGTCAATATAAGACCTTACAGCTCACAGTGCATGTCAGAGCAAATGAGAATCATGAGGCCAAAGGAACTGCCTGAAGAGCTCAGAGACAGAATTGTGGCAAGGCACAGATCTGGCCAAGGTCACAAAAAATTTCTGCTGCACTTAAGGTTCCTAAGAGCACAGTGGCCTCCATAATCCTTAAATGGAAGACGTTTGGGACGACCAGAACCCTTCCTGGCCGTCCGGCCAAACTGAGCTATCGGGGGAGAAGAGCCTTGGTGACAGATGGGAGAAAGTTGTAGAACGTCAACTATCACTGCAGCCCTCCATCAGTCAAGGCTTTATGGCAGATTGGCCCAATGGAAGCCTCTCCTCAGTGCAAGACACATGAAAGCCTGCATAGAGTTTGCTAAAAAACACCTGAAGGACTCCAAGATGGTGAGAAATAAGATTCTCTGGTCTGATGAGACCAAGATAGAAATTTTTGGCCTTAATTGTAATCGGTATGTCTGGAGAAAACCAGGCACTGCTCATCATCTGTCCAATACAGTCCTAACAGTGAAGCATGGTGGTGGCAGCATCATGCTGTGGGGTGTTTTTCAGCTGCAGGGACAGGACGACTGGTTGCAATCGAGGGAAAGATGAATGCGGCCAAGTACAGGAATAACCTGGACGAAAACCTTCTCCAGAGTGCTCAGGACCTCAGACAGGGCCGAAGGCAATGACCCTAAGCACACAGCTAAAATAATGAAGGAGTGGCTTCACAACAACTCCGTGACTGTTCTTGAATGGCCCAGGCAGAGCCCTGACTTAAACCCAATTGAGCATCTCTGGAGAGACCTAAAAATGGCTGTCCACCAATGTTTACCATCCAACTTGTCAGAACTGCAGAGGATCTGCAAGGAGGAATGGCAGAGGATTCCCAAATTCAGGTGTGAAAAAACTTGTTCCCAAAACGACTCATAGCTGTATTAGGTCAAAAGGGTGCTTCTACTAAATACTGAGCAAAGGGTCTGAATACTTAGGACCATGTGATATTTCAGTTTTTCTTTTTTAATAAATCTGCAAAATGTCAAGAATTCTGTGTTTTTCTGTCAATATGGGGTGCTGTGTGTACATTAATGAGGAAAAAAATGAACTTAAATGATTTTAGCAAATGGCTGCAATATAACAAAGAGTGAAAAATGTAAGGGGGTCTGAATACTTTCTGTATCCACTGTAAGTATAAGAAATAGAGTTAAAAAAAATCTTGCTACTCAAACTGTGTATAGAACAATTTTTAATAATATTTTATACTCCTTTTGTATTTGGATTTACTTGTACTTTTACTTTCAATACTTAAGTATGTTTAATATAAAAAAAAATCCTTTTCATACTTTAGTACAAAAATATCACATAATTTAAAACTTTTAATCAAGTAATATTCTAAACAGTGACTTTTACTTCTACCAAAGTCATTTTCTGGTAAGATATCTATAATTTTACTCAAGTATGGCTTTAAAGTACTTTATACACCACTGCTGGTCTCTATAACCTCGTTCCAGAACTCCTTCCACAAGGAAACTGTATGCACAGAAGTGGAGGTTATTCACTTCTTGGCGTGATGTACGATAGCAAGATCCAGTTAACTGCCCGGTCGGTACAGTACAAGAGTTCTTGCAAGATCGTTTCTCATCAGGGCTAGCCACGTCCACTCTAAAGGTCTATGTGTCAGCTATTTCGGCATACCATGTTCCTTTGGATGGTACAACTGTGGGGAGAGAGTCTTTGATAACTCTTTTCTTTCGTGGTACTTTGAGGCTGAGGTTTGTAAAACGCAAAAGAGTTCCTGCTTGGGATTTGGCCATTGTTTTAGAAGGCTTATCTATAGCTCCATTTGAGCCATTTGAGTCTGTCTCAGAGAAGTTTCTGACAGACTCAGACTATTTTCTTACTTACTACAGACTTAAGACTATTTTCCTTCTGGCCATTTCATCCCTAAAGAGATTAGGAGACCTGCAGGCCCTTTCGGTATCTCCCAAGTGTCTTGAATTTGCACCTGGGATTGTTAAGGCATTCCTTTACCCTAAGATGGGTTATGTTCCGAAGGTTCTAACCAATGTACCTTGGCCTATAGTGTTGCGGGCTTTCTCTTCTCCTTCGTTTGTGGATTCAGACCGGGAGAAGCTGAATTTAGTGTGTCCAGTGACCCCTACTGTGACCGCGCGATAGGGGTCGGCCAGCGTCCAATCAAACATTGAGCAAGTGGGTAGTTGAGGCTATTACTATTGCTTATGAGTCATCTGGTCAGCCATCTCCTCTAGCAGTCAGGGCTCACTCCACGAGGAGTATGGTGGCCTCAAAGGCCTTACTATTCGGGGTTTCCCTAAAGAAATGTGTGATGTGGCGGGTTGGTCCTCGCTGCTCACGTTTGTAAGATATTACAATCTTGACCTGGATGCAGCTCCAGGATCTTCAGTGCTCTCATTTTAGATGTGCCACAGTTTCACACAGACAGGCATGAAGTAAGTGAAGTATGGTGTTTTGGTACATCTTTTCCAAAGCTTCCTTGATGCTGCGCGAGTTCCCTCGAAAGGGAACGTCTCAGGTTACAACTGTAACTCTAATTCCCTGAGAAAGGGAACAAGACGCTGCGTCCCCCAGCCACTGCATACCTGTGATCGATTTGCTTTGGCTATTGAAGCTAGAGAGCGATCTCTCCGGATGTGCTTTTATCCTTTCCTGGTCATGACGTCACCCGCCCATGACGTTCATTCTCGCCATTGGCTAGTTGACATTCAGGCATCGCAGTGTCTCGTTCCTTCTCTCAGGGAACTAGGGATACAGTCGTAACCTGAGATGGTTTTTAGATTGACATGGCATCATTTCCAACATTTTTGTAGACAGAAGTTTACAACATTTCACTAATATTCCACCAAAATAAAAGCTTGAGGATTTGACATGTTAAGAGCTTGAGGGTTTGAACTTTTGAAAGTGAAGGATTTAAGACAAATATTTGTATTTACTTGTAGTGTTACAGTAGTTAGTTCTTGTAAAGTGTGAACCCCCTTACAAGTATTTCCATTAGAAGAAGTCTTTGTGTTTTTGTGTCTGAACTTCTCAGCAATAGCAATTTGAAATGTTTTCATATGAAATTAAATATATTGCAGTTCAAATCACAATAAATAATTAGAGGAATGTATGTATGTGCGCATGTGCATCATGTGCGTGTGTTTGTATGTATGTATGCATGTATATATATATAGCACTCACTGTGCATCCATGCAGCCTAGCATGGATAAGAGCAGGGAGAGAGAGATAGGTGTCATATTCCTATAGGTAGATGTGAATCACCTAGAAGTCAGCTTATGTGAGCTTGACTGACGTGACCTGCCAGAACTGACGCTATGCTTGATTTCTGTCAGGACCACTAGCGTCAAATCTGAATGATAATTGCAAAAAGTTTGTATAGTATGGTTCTGTTCTGGGCTAGAACTCCCTGCGCATCCATGTATACATACATATATATATATATATATTTTAGATAGAAATTAACATTAATCTAGATTAACAAGTGCAGTATGTGTAAATATTGTTCACTGATAGTTTCTAATATCTAATGTAGTAGTTACAGTTAAAAAACTGACAGGTTGCTACTCCAGCAACTTTATTTTGACTGTCCATTTTAAATAAATGCTTTATTAATGTGAATTAACTGTTAATTCTGTTACATCATAAATCTGCTTGTGATGTGTTTTTTTGTTGTTGTTGTTTTTTAATGAGACTCTGCAAGGAGAACACTGCAGTCTAGGAATAGAGTTTCAGGGATAATTAGTATGTATGCTATAGGTTTAAAGGCACAATATGTAAGATATTGTAACTGTAAATATTTTGGATTAAAATATCCAACAAACCACTAGAACAGTGTGATATATTTTGTTGACTTGTGTACTTACATTATCCCTGATGTTTCCAAGAATGTTTATATCCAGAACAATAATGAATACAGACAGTGTCCATACGTCGCCTGTCAATAACATCATACCTGCGTTACTCTCAATTTCCGGGTTTATTTTGTAGATATTCTAATATCAATCTAGTTTACTGCAGTGTGCAATAATTGTATCATAGCAGCCGCCGAGTGAACGCACAGAATAACGTTATAACATCATTTTCAACACACTCAAATTTGATAAATAGTGCTATGTTACCCCACATACTGTTGTTTGCTTTGAATTTAAAGAATGGCTAAATGTTTATTGTCAGTTTTAAATATAAAAAAACTAATATATTAATTATACATTGATCATTCATGTTAATTCATAGTGCATTATAATTAATGTAAGAAGCAACTTTAAAATATTAAAATGTAAATTAAATTAACAATGAACAACACTTTCATTAACCTTTAATGTTACAAATGGTATTGTAAAGTGTTACCATTTCATATAAATCCAAACAATCATGCTTAAAAATGGCCATCTTTGCACAAAGGCATATTATATGTATACTTTCACTCGTTATTTGCTTCTATTTTAGATCACTTGATGACTATTTAATCAAAATAAGTGTTAAAGTGCGGATAAAAAAAGAACTGAAATCGAAAACATTTCTGATTTATGTTTCTGTCGGCTGCAGGATTTGGATACAATTTAAATAAGCAACTTCGCTGGATGACGAATGCATAAAATCGAGCAAATGGATATAAATTAATGCAAATAGACGGAAACAATCGTGACATTAAACAGTTGGTGTTTTTGTTTTTCATCTTCTCAGCCTCGATGGCAAACATACTGAAGTTCTCCACTAATGCAGCATCTTGTCAACAAACTAATTACTTTAGTGAAAACATATACTGTAGAGTACTATATAGTAGGGGTGTGACGAGACCCCTATCCCACGAGACGAGACGAGACACGAGATTGGGTTCACGAGACGAGATTTTTATAGTATTTTTAAGAAATCCTCAATAATGAAACGTATGAAGGGAAAATAGTCTTTTATTCAACTGAAAATCATAAAATGCAAAAATGTTGGTGCATTTTGAAATCAACTTGTAATGCATGTCATTTTACTTCTATTTTAATGAATTATTTGCAGTAAAACAACATATAAACACTGCTAAATGTTTTGCCACAAAATCAACCAATTGTTTTCTGCCCTGCATAATTTCACATGAGAAATCTCACTGAACTTCTTTCTACAGATTGAACATAAATTAAACAGTATAAATAAAATAAACATATAAATAATAAATTCAAATAACACTTTAAGTGTCACTTTAACTGCAGTACAAAGTTGACCATTTCCCAGTCACTATTGATTGTGTGGCTGTAACTGTTATATAGCTCTGCGTACACCGAGAAGTCCAACCGTTAGCAGTAATAGCGATGCTTTCTGCCATTTTGGGGGCCGTTCACATATCGCGCCATAAAAGCGTGTAAAGCGCGGCCGCGTCGCTTCCTCCTTCTTTTGCAAGCGTTCGGGAGCTCGCGCTTCTGTAGCGTCTGTCGTTGCTATGCAACCATGAACTGTGCTCTCCACGACCATGAGGAAGGCGTGCCAGGAAAAAACGAGCGCGCCGCACCGCATGCGCTTCCATTTTTAACGAAAAAAATGCGTGCGATATATGAACGGCCCCTAAGAGTCTGTACAACCTTTGCCGAGGTGAACAGTATAGTTTTCTTACAATGTTTACATATTGTTTGTGTCTTGTGTGTTATTCTTTCGCCGTTTATTATTTCTACTGAAAACCAACATGTTTCCACACAAACGATTTGAAAGTGGCGGGGGCATCTTCAATAATAATTTCACCCTCACACTGATAGCACGACGAGACAAATTTTCCCCTCGACGAGAAATCTCGTCACGTTTTAGTCTCGCGAGATCTCGTGGTACGAGATCTCGTCACACCCCTACTATATAGCATACCGCTTTGTTGTCTGTTTTAAATCCGTTTTTGAAGTGTCCAGTTCTGTGCAGCGCACAGCCTCACGTCATGTGTCAAAACCATTTCTACGAGGCTTCAGTGATAGTTTTATGTCGAGTCTAGAGGTCGCTCTCTGACGGACACAACCCGGAAAATGAGATCAACCGCGGTTGTGCGAGCACTAGTTTGCACATGCTTGCTTGCAGTCTGTCCTCAAAGGGCAGACCCATTGGCTCCACATTTCTGGACGGGGGTAATATATTGTGCCCCCTGCCTGGGATAGAAGGTCCCTCCTGACCGGTATCTGCAAGGGAGACCCATCAATGAGAGACACTAGGTCCAAAAACCATATCCGACTCGGCCAACTTATCCCTTCCCAACAAACTTTCTTCAGAACTCCTGGGAGCACAGTGGACAGTGCGTCGTATCCTGAGACGCGAACAGATCCACCTCTACTTGGCCATAAATCTCCCATATGACCTTCACCACCTTGGGGTGAAGTCTCCATTCCCCTGGCCTCAGCCCCTGTCTCAACAGGACGTCTTCTCCTATATTCTTGGCCCCTGGAATAAAGATCTTTCTCAAGGAGAGCATTTTTCCCAGGGACCACAGGAGGATCTGGTGCGCCTGTTTGCAAAGTGGATGTGAACACAGATCCCCCTGTCGATTTATATAAGAGACCACCGATGTGTTGTCTGTGCGAACAAGAACATGATGGCCTCTCAGGTCTGGGAGAAAGAACTTCAACGCATTGAAGACAGCCATCATCTCCAGGCAATTTATGTGCCACTAGAGATGATGAACCCTCCAATAACCTTGAGCTGAGCAGCCTTCCATTACCGCTCCCCAGCCTGTGAGAGAAGCATCCATTGTCAGTGTGACTCGACGACACTGAGCACCTAACACAGCACCCTGGGACAGGAACCAATTTTTCTTAACTAAGGCGCAAAGCGCACACCACGTGATCTTGATCGTACGGAAGGGGTTGCCCCTCGGGGGAAAACCCTCTGGTCCTAAGCCACTACTGTAAGGATCTTATGTACAGCAGGCTAAAAAGTATCACGTTGAACGCAGCTGCAGACCCAACAGTCTCTGAAACTGTTTCACACTGAGTGACTGGCCTAGCTTTATTTCTTTCATGACTGAGAGAATAACAGCAATGCGAGTGGGCGAAAAAAGTAGCCCGCATCGTCGCTGAATCCCATACAACGCCAAGAAAGGTGGTCCACTGTACTGGAGAAAGCACACTCTTTTTGGTGTTCAGTCTCAACCCAAAATTCTGCATGTGAGCGAGAACAACATCTCGATGCCGAACCGCCATCTGCTCCGACTGCACTAATATTAGCCAATTGTCTATATAGGCATATGCCCTGCAGCCTGAGTGGGGCCAGCACTGCAATTATGCATTTTGTGAACGCGTGGGGTGAAAGTCAAGTCAAGTCACTTTTATTTATATAACGCTTTTTACAATGCAAATTGTGGCAAAGCAGCTTTAAATTAATAATTGGCAAATAATTTTGGCTGTATAGTAGCTCCCAAAGAAAATGGTGTCATTGTCTAGCTTATTCTATATATTATTGATTAATTCCGTTGCAAAGATCAATAGTTATTAGTCTAGTTAATTTATGTAAATCAGCACTGGAGAAAACAGTGACATAATCGTCCGGCTCAGCTCAGTTCGCATACAACGGCGCCAATGCAGGCATTTCAAAAACACTGCTGAATATCAAGCTAGTGTCCCCAACTTAAGCCAAAGGCAACAGAGGCAAGGAACCAAAACTCCAACAAATGGAGAAAAAACCTTGGGAGAAACCAGTCTTAGTCGGGGGGCCAGTTCTCCTCTGGCCAACAGTGAACACTTGTCCGATACTCAGGCAGAGTTACAGGTCATTAAACCGATATGGAATCGCAACAGTCAAAATATTTAATCTAGTTCCATCTAGTTCATCTTAAGATCTTTTTGATCACGCCGGTATGGGATGGTTTGTTGAGGATATGTGCCACTGGCTGATGAGTCGGTAAGGTCTTCACAAAGGATGAGCTAGTTCACACAGTCTTCGCCGACACCCCAGGGCCACGTTGCTGCCGCACACAGGCACAGGTTCCCCGTCCGACCCGGACACGGCCTGGATCCAGCCAGTAAACCTCGGGATAAGCAGAGAGACAAAAATTAGCGTAGACGCCATTCTTCTTCTGATGTAACGAGTACATCTGGTGTTATAGGAAGTATTCCCGGTTCCGGCTGACCTGATCTATGCAGCCTAACAATCCTTTAACGGATATGAAAACAAAAATTGATAATGCGTCATGTGTATGCCAGGTTAAATAGATGCGTTTTTAGTCTAGATTTAAACTGACAGAGTGCCTCTGTTTCCCAAACAATGCTAGGAAGATCGTTCCAGAGTTTAGGTGCCAAATAGGAAAAGGATCTACCGCCTGCCGTTGATTTTGATATTCTAGCTATTAACAACTGGAAAGAATTCTGAGATCGTAATAGACGCGAAGGACTATAATGCATTAAGAGCTCACTCAGATACTGGGGAGCTAAACCATTTAGTGCTTTGTAAGTAATTAGCAAAATTTTAAAATCTATACAATGTTTATTAGGGAGCCAATGCAGTTTTGACAGAACCGGGCTAATATGGTCATACTTCCTGGATCTAGTAAGGACTCTAGCAGCTGCGTTTTGGACCAGCTGTAATTTGTTTATCACGCGAGCAGGGCAACCACCCAGTAGAGCGTTACAGTAATCTAGTCTCAAGGTCATAAACGCATGAACTAGCTGTTCCGCATTTGTCATTGAGAGCATATGTTGTAATTCAGATATAATTTTAAGATGGAAGAATGCGGTTTTACATATGCTATGAAAGAGCTAGGCTGAATGGAAGAACCTGATATTGGTAAGCTTCACCCCCGAAACCGAACCTCAGGAAACTTCCTGTGTTGTGAAAGGATGGAGACATGGAATCACGCGTCCTTTAGATCTATTGTGACAAACCAGTCCTTGGACCTGATTTAAGTCACAATTTGACATAGCATCAGCATCTTGAATTTTAGCTTCTTTGCTGCATGATTCAGATGACGAAGATCTAAAATGGGACGCAACCCTTCTTTGGAACAATGACGTAACAACGTGGCTGTAAAAGTTGGCTGTAAAAACCCAATTCCTGTCAGCTAAAGGGACCTGTTCTCTAGCCTCTTTTGCTAACAGGGTCTTTTCTTCTTGTTCTATCATCAGAACCTGCTCGGAATGCACTAATGTTAGCAGCACCCCGTTGAATAGAGGTGAATGAAACCCAAACTGGATTTTGTACCCTTTTTCTATTGTCTGCAGGACCCACGTTTCCACTCTGCCAAAAATTCTACTAAGGGAGGTAGTAGGCTGACCTCGAGGCTCTCGAGGCAGGCCTCTGGTGTAACTGATACAGCCATCTCGGTGACATGAAGCGTACTGGTAGGAACCAACCGATTTGACTGTATATTTAACCTCCTCAGAGGGTAAAACTGTGACGCAGTGTTGAGGGAAAACCGAATCACAGTTTCGTTGGAGACCGCTGCGCCCGAGGCACCCAGGGTGGCGGGGTTGGCAGAATGGCTCCCTGAGGGCCACGAGATGGCGCAGGCACCGTAAAAGCACACAAACGAAGCCTCGGTCACATCTGTACCATGGCATCCAGTCAGAGAGGAGCTGGATGTGTGAGGGAGAACAGCGGACAGTGCATCGTATCCTGAGATGCGAACAGATCCACCTCTGCTTCGACCTCTTTTGGCTCGAAGCCTTCTTAGCTTGAAGAATGGTCTCATATGCTGGGGAAAGAGATGGCAAGTCTATTTCCCCCACTCCGTCACTCAACTCATCCACCTCCTCAGAGGGCAGAAGAAGCTACAGCATGGGCTTCTGATCCCAGAGATTGAGTGCTGGATCTCCCAGGTGAAGGCAGTGAAAGAGCGCTCGCACCAGTCTCAAACCCCTCTGAAAGATCCATTTGCGAAACCCACGATCTCTTCCTCCATTGAAATCCAGAAACGGTTTCAGAGCCGTGAAGAATGCTTGCCTGATCACACTTCTCTAAGTGACAGGCGCGAGCGAAGCGGCAGCCTCTCTCAATGCTCGCAGTCAACCCCCTCGAAGGCTGACAGAGCAGGCTCTCCGCTTCTTGAATGCTTGTGATGTCATAATAACTGTGGTATAGAGCAATTTCGCACTGTCACAATTTCGTGACAGCCAACAATAAATATGAAAAACAGTTCACACACAGAGCGCTTTGCTGAGGCAGAAAAGCTAGTGAGCAATTGCTGCAGATCCTTTTATCCTTTCCTGGTCATGACGTCACCCGCCCGTGATGTTCATTCTCGCCATTGGCTAGTTAACATTCAGGCATCAATGCTGAGGCATTCCCAAAGCGGCCTTGACGCAGCGCGAGTTCCCTCGAAAGGGAACTAGTGCACATTGCGTTCCTAAATGCACAAACTCATAGTTATTGCAGAGATGGATTTCATGAGAAGCAGGTTTAACTGTGAACTGAGCCGCTCTGAAAACATGGTTAAAAATAAACTGCACACATGTAAATAAACACAGTGCCCCTCTTCCCCCAGAAACATGCAGTGGAACAGACATATGTAACGAGAATCCACTGAAGAAAGTCGAAGTCTAGAACCCAGGTGCAGTGTTTATTGAACAAAAGTAAACCGAATACAAAACAAACAGAACTAAAACATAACATAAATATAAACATTACTTGACTGAGAACCATAAACTAAACTTGGACCATGGACCAAACCAACAGCAGGTATACAGAAAAACACAAGGAACAATGAAACATGAGGCTCCCCAAGTCTGATTCCCAGACTTCCCTCTCCCAAGACACTTCCTCCAGCTCTTCCGGGGGGGGACAGAGGCTTTCCCAGGCCAGCTGAGAGACATAGTCTCTCCAGCGTGTCCTAGGTCTTCCCCGGGGCCTTCTCCCGGTGGGACATGCCTGGAACACCTCCCTAGGGAGGCGTCCAGGAGGCATCCGAAACAGATGCCCGAGCCACCTCAGCTGACTCCTCTCGATGTGAAGGAGCAACGGATCCTCACCCTATCTCTAAGGGAGCGCCCTGCCACCCTGCGGAGAAAGATTTCGGCCGCCTGTATCCGGGATCTCATTCTTTCGGTCATGACCCAAAGCTCATGACCATAGGTGACAGTAGGAACGTAGATTGACCGGTAAATCGAGAGCCTCGCCTTGCAGCTCAGCTCCTTCTTCACCACGACAGACCGGTACATCGACCGCATTACTGCAGAAGCTGCACCGATCCGTCTGTTAACCTCACGCTCCTTCCTTCCCTCACTCGTGAACAAAACCCCAAGATACTTGAACTCCTCCACTTGAGGCAGGAGCTCTCCACCAACCTGAAGAGGACAAGCCACCCTTTTCCGACTGAGAACCATGGTCTCAGACTTAGAGGTGCTGATCCTCATCCCAGCCGCCTCACACTCGGCTGCAAACTGTCCCAGTGCACACTGGAGGTCCTGGCCCGATGGAGCCAACAGGACAACATCATCCGCAAAAAGCAGGGATTAGATCCTGTGGTCCCCAAATCAGACTCCCTCCGGCCCCTGACTGTGCCTAGAAATCCTGTCCATAAAGACTATGAACAGGACCGGTGATAAAGGGCAGCCCTGCCAGAGTCCAACATGCACCGGGAACAGGTCTGACTTACTGCTGGCAATGCGAACCAAGCTCCTGCTCCGGTCATACAGGGACCGGACAGCCCTTAGCAAAGGGCCCCGGACTCCATACTCCCGGAGCACCCCCCACAGGGTGCCACGAGGGACACGGTCGAATGCCTTCTCCAGATCCACAAAACACATGTGGACTGGTTGGGCAAACTCCCATAAACCCTCCAGCACCCTAGAGAGGGTATAGAGCTGGTCCAGTGTTCCACGACCGGGACGAAAACCGCATTGTTCCTCCTGAATCTGAGATTCGACTATCGGCCTTATTCTCCTCTCCAGTACCCTGGCATAGACTTTCCCGGGGAGGCTGAGTGTGATCCCTCTGTAATTGGAACACACCCTCCGGTCCCCCTTCTTAAAAAGAGGGACCACCACCCCGGTCTGCCAGTCCAAGTCCAATAACAGAACACCGCTCTCGTTCAGATCAGAGGGGCCGTTCCTCCCAATCACATTTCTAGTTTAGCACTGTCGCTGCCCACGTGAGCGTTGAAGTCCCCCAGTAGAACGACAGAGTCCCCGTTCGGAGCACTTTCCAGCATCCCTCCCAGAGACTCCAAGAAGGCCGGGTACTCTGCACTGTCATTCGGCCCGTAAGCACAAACAACAGTGAGAGCCCTATCCCCGACCCGAAGACGCAGTGAAGCGACCCTCTCGTTCACCGGGGTAAACTCCAACACATGGCGGCTGAGCTGGTGGGCTATGAGAAAGCCCACACCAGCCCGCCGTCTTCCACCGCAGGCAACTCCAGAGTAGCGGAGAGTCCAGTCTCTCTCAAGGAGTTGGGTTCCAGAGCCCAAGCTGCGCGTGGAGGTGAGCCCGACTATCTCTAGTCATTATCTCTCGACCTCCCGCACAAGCTCAGGCTCCTTCCCCGCTAGCGAGATGACGTTCCATGTCCCTAGAGCCAGATTCCGTATCCGGGGATTGGGTTGCCGAGGCCCCTGCCTTCGGCTGCTGCCCAATCCACAATGCACCGGCCCCTTATGGTTCCTCCCGCAGGTGGTGGGCCCACGGGAGGTCGGCCCCACATCGTTCATTCGGGCTGAGCCCGGCCGGGCCCCGTGGGGAAAGACCTGGCCACCAGGCGCTCGCCTACGAGCCCCAACCCCAGGCCTGGCTCCAGGATGGGGCCCCGGTTGCGCCATACCGGGCGACATAACAGCCTTTGTTTTTATTATCCATGAGGGGTTTTGAACTGCTCTTTGTCTGGCCCATCACCTAGGACCTGTTTGCCTTGGGAAACCCTACCAGGGGCAAATAGCCCCTGACAACATAGCTCTTAGGATCATTCGGGCACTCAAACCCCTCCACCATGATAAGGTGAATTGAGCAGTTTAGTCCAAATTTTCTAAAGAGACATGATCACTTCATATGATGTACAGATTGAGTTTAGGCTTACGGATTCGGAAAAACATGAGAGTTAGTAATTAATGACAGAATTTTCATTTCTGGGTGAACTAACCCTTTAATATGACCTGTGGCTGAATATGTCCTGTGCGCCCAAATCTAAGACGTTTGCTATAAACATTGCTGTTGTTTTCACATAATATACCAAAACCACAATTTAGTGAATAAACATTATAAACAATTTGCTAAAGTTCAGATATATGTGTTGATGCTCACAATACTTTCAGTATTTAAATGTTCAGTATGCATTGAAGCAGGTGTGTCTTTCATTGGAGTCATACAGTATAAATTCACTGGACACCGTCCAGCAAGCTGTTGAGTACATCAAGTGTAACACGCATACCAAGACTAACCATCTGTTACACATGCAGAAAACACACGCAGGGAGAAACAAACACACTCACATTCATGCCCCCATCTGCCATGCTGCTACACAGACATGGTTCACGCGGTCTTGTACAAGCATGTACACACACACACACACACACAGGCATTCAGCTTGCTTCAGTTTCACTTGACAAATAACGCAGATAGACCTAAGCCACTTTGGAGCGCCTTTCTTCCTCCCTTTTCTTCTTCTCTCGATGTTATTCTGTTGTTTCTTTTATGTACAGTAAAGGCGTGTGAATGGGGAGGGCGGAAGAGACAGAGAAATTCCAGGGAGGGAAAAAGCTGTCCATTCAAATGCAGGATTATTATTGGCTATTGCTCCAGGCCTCCCTGAACAATCAGCAATACCATTCATTCTTACTGCTCACAGACGGATACACACATATATGCACACACACATATATGCACACACACACACACGCACACACATTCTTACCATCATAAACACATGCAAGCAAAGACAAGTGGCCTTTACTTATTACTTTTTCTTTCTTTCTTTCTTTCTTTCTTTCTTTCATTCTTTCTTTCATTCTTTCATTCTTTCTGTTTCCTTTTTTGGTCTTTCTCCGTGATCCCTGCTTTTGGTTGTGTAATACTCCAGGCAGCTTTCAATGGGCTGAATATAACAGTCTGGGGTGCCCACTTCACTTCTGCACTTTGTGTGTGTGTGTGTGTGTGTGTGTCTGGGACAGTCTGTGTGTGGATGTGCTCTGATGGTAGAGAGGTACCAAGTAGGTCTTTCTGTTTATCCACCCCACAGAGAAAGAGAGAGAGAGAATATAAGAAGGAGAGAGGAGGTGGTTGATTGTTTCTTTTGCAGACGGATTTGGAGTGGGAGTCTTATTGATTTTTCCCACACTCTTCTCTTTCTCCTTTTCCTTCTTTTTTCTCACTCCGCTTTTCTTTCCACACACTCACACTATCCTCCAACTTTTTCCTCTTCTTTTTTCTCCTTCTCTCCCTTTACCTTAATTAATGAGAGTACCTGAAAATCTGCCATTATGCCAATAAAACATTGTAATAATTATAATGTTAGAATATATCCCTCTGTCTGCAAAAATTTTGGTCAGTTAAGAGAATGTTTCATTAATTTTGTCAGGATCTAAACTCAGCCTCCCACTTTAAAATACTTATGTTGTCACGGAAACTCTAAATGCAGTAGAGGTAGAAACGTTCCAAAAGCAGGATTTAGTGTAATTTCACATTCTTAAAGGAATATTCCCAGTTCACTACAAAATAAGCTCAGTCAAAAGAACTTCTAGCATAATGATGAATAATGTTGAATACCTAGCATAACGTTTTCTTAATTTTTTTTTTTTTAGAGGTTGGTTCGCATTGAGGCCCTTACAATGGAAGCGAATTGGGCCAGTTGTGGAGTATTTAAATGCTGAAAGGTCAAGATTATGATTTTATAAAAATTTCTTAACTAAGTTCTTAGTTGCATTGTTGCATTGTCATGGATGCAATGTTATAACTTGCACTGAGCAGAATTCAGCTGGATAATGACATTGACAATAACATTGCAACATCAAAACCATAACGGAATTGAATCAACATTAAACTGACTTGAGTTGAATAATGACACTGTTGAGTAATTCCGTGTCAGATCAACTAGAGGTCCTCGACTCAATTTTAATTCTGTTGATATTTTTTCTGAAGAAAGACAAACATAAATACTGATGAAAGACAAAATATTAAATCCCGTAGATAAATATTTAATCCAATATTTTGTCGAGTGGGGTCAAAATGTCAGCTTTCCTAAAATTTAAAGCCAAAATTAGTTAGAAAGATGGCACCATCATAATTTTATTTTTACACATATAGAGATAGGCCTATTAGTAAAGTCTTTGTTTATCCTTATTGCCTTGTATACCAATTCTGGCTAAAACGGGGAGAAGCATTTTTCAAGTATTTTCCAAAGTTGGCATGTCTGTAACTCAAAAAGTAATAAAAA
This sequence comes from Zacco platypus, assembly GCA_038088235.1. Taxonomy (NCBI): domain Eukaryota; kingdom Metazoa; phylum Chordata; class Actinopteri; order Cypriniformes; family Xenocyprididae; genus Zacco; species Zacco platypus. Next base: position 14,937,355 of record CM076084.1, read on the forward strand.
TATTTCAATATGTTTTTAGGTTCTGGTTCTTAAGAAACTTTTCTTTTGATATATTAATTTTAAGGCTCTATATGGATCAATCCCAGAGATATGGGGATCTCAATGTGCCTTCATGAGTAAATTGTTAAATTGTGCGAAACACATTTTCAGTGGTCAAAAATGTATAGATAGAAATGTATCTTGTTTCCCTTAATCAAAATAATTGAATAGAAAATATGAGTACAAAAAAACATTCCTTTTACAATGTTTGTGAGACTGTAACTCAAGAAGTATTATAGAAGAACAAATTAAGAAAAAATAATGTTAAAAGTGAAAAGGTCCCTATATTTATTCACATACTAACAACAATGTCTTGATTATGATCAGTATCTCCAAAAATATAATAAGAATAAGGAAAACATGGCTATTTAGTTGGTGCAATACTTTTATTTCACATTTGTCTTTCAGAAAATGTTACATCTCTCACATTTCAGTGTACTTTTGGTATTGAGAATATTGTTAAAATTGGTATGTTCAATGCAGTTCAGAACGACTGAACGAAAGAAGATACATTTCTAATTTTAACATTATTTGTTCCCCAGACACTCATCTTTAAATACAATAAGTATCAGCTGTTTGAAAAGTCACCCTCATTTGGTTTTTAACCATTAAAAATGGGTAAAGTGTAACAATTTCCACATGGATCCGCATTGAGATCCCCATATCTCTGGGAATAAACCATATAGGGCCTTAAATAAATATACTAAAAGAAAGGTGTGTTAAAGAACCAGGAACTAAAAGGACATTGAGATATATTCAATGCTTCTTGAGTTAGGGGCATGCAAACTTTGGAAAAATAATATTTTTGGAACTCAGACAGGTATGTTCTAATAGAAGGAAATACATTTCTAGTTTAAAATTATTTGTTCTTCAGGTATTCCTCTTAAAAGAAAAAAGTCAGGTGCTTGTAAAACAGCCCACATTTGGTTTTTGACCTCTGAAAATGTACAATTTAACAATTTACTCATGGAGCCACATTAACATATGGGATTAAACCTATTATGCCCCTTTTTACAAGATTTACGATAAGTCTCTGATATCCCCAGAGTGTGTATGTGAAGTTTTAGCTCAAAAAAACCCACAGAAGGAGAGGCTATTCATTGAAGAGCCATAACCTCCAGCTCCCACCCTCTGGAGCTCCAGCTCCCCGCTCTCTTGACCTACTGTGGGCATGATGGGTGGAGCTGCATCCCCTAACCCTACCCATAACCCTATCTCTCCACCCATTAAACAGGTTAAGCTCTACCCTTGAGCTCCAGAGAGCTCTGCAGTGAGCACTACTTGCACAGAGGTCAGGATGCACTATAATGTTGACATACAAAATATAGAGAAACACTCTATATAATAGTAAACTAATATATACAGACCTTATGCCTTTTCAGGGGGTGCTTAATAAACTGGTAAACTTTATATTCTTAAATAAATTCAGATTAACTATAATGAAGTGCGTGCTCTCATCTTCATTGCTGCCATATCCAGTATCGCTCTGAAGACTGTAAGCTGGTTCATGAACAGTTGGTAATGATCCATCCTTGAGTAACTTTTTAGCAAAACCTGTGTTTTGTATTGTCCCTTTTTATTGACATTTGTTCACAAAGCAGTCTGGAGTAAAATGACACAAACATACCTGACAGCTTTTGTCTGAGAAGGAATTTAAGTTTAATTCTTCTATTGTTGTTCATACTTTGGGGGAAATGAAAAGTTTTGTTTAAGTGGAAAACATCTACATGCCGTTCAAACATAGTCATAACCAGAGAACAAACATGCCTTTTTTAACCACACAATACCCAACAAAACAATTAACAGGAAAACACCTGAATTCGGAATGTCAAACCTTTATTCTGTTCTGTCTACCTTTATTTTCTTTGCCATCCTTCTCTGTGTACAGTTGACATTATTTCCAGACAACTTTTAAAGATTGAAATCATTCAGTGGGATGGGCTTTCAGTATGCCATGAGTTTCATTTGCTTTCATTAGTTTGCCAGCTGCAGTTTTGACACTGTCAATTCAACGTGTGGGAGTTTTTTTTTGTTTGTTTGTTTGTTTTTTTAAATACAGACATCACTCAAAGGGAACCCCACCTTGCAGGAAAATTGTTCTGATTCACAATCTCTCTGACAAATTATTGAGTTGTTTTTGGCTATTTCTAAAGCATGAGCCCAACCCAGAATAAATGTAAACATTTCAGGATACATTTCTGATACATTTTACATTGAATCTTTCTATAAATTCTCTGAAAACCTAATTTTTGCATTTTTACATTTTTGTCCTGATCTATTAATTTCCATAAAAATGCAATGCATACATACAATGACTTGAGCACACCCAATATTATCCAGTTGCAGAGCCACACTGACAGGGAACACCAGACTTGGAGACAGAGAAGGTTAAACCCAAACAGGGTATTTATTGACAGTAATGAATTTAACAGCAAGCAGGTGAGTAATGGAACAGTCAGAATAATAATAAGCAGATTAATATGAATTAACTGAGTCCATTTTCCCTTTGCCTGTCACGATCACAATCTTAGTTCACAATTTCTCATCATCCTCTGTTTACCACCTGCACACACTGCCCAATCAATACTCCTGTCAGCCATCACACTCATCAGTACCGCTTTTTATAGGCTATCACCAAACACACATGCATTGTCTGATCTCGTCAATACCTATGACTATTGTCTTTGAATAAGACTGCTTTCCTCAATGTGTATTGTCACCTCCAGACTCCTTACCTGTATACTTGCCTGTAGAGATTTACCGTATGTACTGTGTCTAAATGGATCGTCCATCACTGTTGGTGAGGTTACTGTCTTCCCTGTGGAAGAAACCACAAGCCCCGTTCCTGCTGTCTCTACCAATTCAGCTCCAGATTTCAGCCTCAAGCTCACACCAGTCTCAGGATCCAGTCACAAAACCTGTTCCTGTGAGAGAAATTCACCAATTTGTTCCTGTGAGAGAAATTCACCAGTCTGTTCCTGTGAGAGAAATTCACCTGTCCGTTCCAGTGAGAGAAATTCACCAGTCTGTTCCTGTGAGAGAAATTCATCAGACTGTTCCCATGGACAACTCTGGAAATTATTCAAACCTCAGTATTTCATTTCACATATACACAGACATTCGTCTAGTGATGGCTCCCACCCCTGAACTCAGTCTAGTGATGGCTCCAGTCCCTGAGTTCAGTCCAGTCCCAAAGTTCAGTCCAGTCCCTCAGCCCAGTGCCCGCTACTGTCTCAGAGATCTGAACAGAGAACCCTCTCATTGAGACTGCTCTCTCTATTATAGTGGTGGCCATAATGTGTGATTGGGGAGCTCATACTCTTATTGAAGCAGAGATTATCCCCAAGTCTTCTATCTGTTTAGATACGACCACAGAGGTTGTGCATAAGTTTCCTTTTTGCCCAGAGACGACCAGGGAGGTCGTTCCCGGGTTTCTAATCTGTTCAGAAGCGACCATGAAGGTAATTTCCCAGTCTTCTGTGTGCCTAGATTTGACCACAGAGGTTGTTCCTAAGTTTCCAGTTGTGCAGGGATGAACATGGAGGTCCAGAGTTACCAGACTGTTTATCTGAGACCACGGAGGTTGTTCCCGAATTCGCTGTTTTCCCAAATACTAACAAGAGGATCGTCACCAAATATTCTGTCTGCCCTAAGATGGTTAAGAAGGTTGTACCTGAATTCCTTTTTTGCCCTGATGTAGCCACGGAGGCTGTTCAAGAACTTTTCATCATAGCCACAGAGGTCGCTTATAAACTTCCAATTAGCGCTGAGTTAACTGAGATCATCCTCCAGTTTTCTGTTTACTATGATGTGACCATGCAGGTTGAACTCAAGTTTTCTGTCTACGACCGTAGAGGTTGTTCCTGAACTGCCTGATAAACATAACATGACCGCAGAGGTCATTTATGAACTTTCTGTAAGCCCTAACATGACAGAGGTCAATCCAAGACACCCTGCCAGCCGCATTATGACCATGAGATTCACATTTGATCACCCAGCTTTCCTCTACATGACCCCTGAGGCCATTGCTAACCTCTGTGCTTTATGTTCCAGTTCCACCAGATCTGCCCTGGGGGTCCTCAGCTCCACCGTGGTGGTCATCAGTCCCATTTGCTAAGTTGTAGTGGTCATCTGCTCTGCCATGGAGGTCTTCGGTACTATCTGCACTGCTGTGGTGGTCTTCTGCTCTGCCCTGGAGGTCTTCAAAACTATCTAAACTGCTGTAGTGGTTTTCAACTCCGCCATGGGGATCTTCAGCCTTGTCTGCCTGGCTGTGATGGTCATCTTCTATAGCATGGTCCCCTGAGCTACCTTCACCTTCATGTATCTACCCATTTACCTGCCTGTCAATACCTAGGACTATCTTCTTTGCATAAGACTGCTTTCCCCAATGTGTGTTGTCACCTCCGGACTCCTTACCTGTATATTTGCCTGTAGAAACTTAATAGTTACAATCCTGTCCGTTATCATCATCCATCTTCTGCCATCAACAGTCTCCTTCAGCTAGCCTGCACCATTTAGCACCTGCAAAAGAGAGACTAAGTTTGATCATCTTTTTAATGAACACTGTTTCTTACATGTTTTACTTTCTTATGTCCTGAAAATCCTGCAAATAAAGAATCTATTATTTGACATTACCTTTGCAGCCTTCTTCTATGTAAGTAACATTACCAGAGTGATAGCAGAGCAATGATGACAGGTACTTGTAATATTCCAAAGAGTAATTTACAGGAGATTACAGATCATTGGAGACTTACAAGGAGATCAAAAAGTAGTCTGTTGTCCGTAGTTGAGAAAACACCAAATAAACATGAACAAGAAGCGACAGGGACTGAGGGCGAACACAGGGTAAATGAGATAATTAACAAGACACACCTGAACTGAAACTGAAATTAGTAACCAAGGATACAGACAAGCAAATGAGGAGAACTCAACTAAATAACTAACAAGAAATTATCTTGGTTACGTATGTAACCTTAGTTCCCTGAATAGGGAACTCGTGCTGCGTCAAACGCTGTGGGAACGCCTCTGTGTGATTGCGTCGTGAAGCACGTATAAAATCAGTCCAATGGCGTGACGGAACGTCATAGGCGGGTGACGTCACTGACGGGGACACTATAAAGCACCCCACGATCAAACACAGTCAGCTTCTGTGTCTTCAGCAAATGCTCTATGTCAAATTGTGTCCGTTCTATATTTATTGTTTGTCTGTCTAAAGCTATTCGGAGAACATTATATGAGAGAAGTGGCGAGTGAACAGCATTTCAGAAAGTATGTTCATCCCTGCCCTTGTTACATCATGGGTGGGGAGACACATTCTATGTGTGTTGTTTGCCTGGGAGTGCAGCATGCCCAGTCAGCTCTCGGGGGGGCTGACTGTGAGCATTGCGAGCGGCTTCCACTAAGAACGCTGCGCTCCCGCCGGGCACTCTTCGAGGAGGGTGCCTCGGCTCGTGTTCCTCTCAGGTCGTGGGGTTAGCAGATTGATTTGGCAGAGGGAATGGAGACGGGCCCTGCCCTATCTCGTCCCTCACCTGCCAGATCTAGTGCCTCTTCTCAGGGTTTGGAAGCACGCTCTGCGGTTACTTCCTCCCCAGGAGAGGCACTGGTGCTTCACATATCCAGTTCTGAGGAGCTGGATGTTGTGAACATCAATGCAGGAGAGAGAGAAGATTCGCCACTTCAATCCCCTGCGTGTGAGGAGCTGGTGGAGGAGCTAATATAAATTAAATATTGACTGGCCCGCTGATAAGCAAGAGACAAGGCAGAAAAGCAAGCTGGACGAACGCTTTCTGTCTTCACGTGCACAACCTCCATGCTGGTGCTTGCCGTTCTTTCCTGACCTCCACACCGAGGTGTCGAGGTTGTGGAAGAAACCCGTGTCATACCGGATGTTTAGTCCCCAAACGCCCACATATTCAAACATTTATGGGGCAATGCCGAGGGCAGAAGAGACGCTTGCGAGCCGTCTCTCTCCCAAGTCAGCATAAGCCACTAAGAGCAACTTCAGCTTTGGTGGGTAAGGCATACTCGGCAGCAGGTCAAGCCACGGCATGTCTGCACACAATGTCCATCCTGCAGGCATACCAGACTGATCTGCTCAAAGACATGAGTGACAGCATTGAGGTCAGCGCTGATGTAGTTCAAGAACTGCGTCAGACTGTAGATTTGTCTCTTTGGGCGACTAAGGAGACGGCAAAGTAAACCGGCTGTCCTATGGCAGGCCTTGACACCACGGAGAGGCATCTCTGGCTGATCCTGGCAGGAATGGAAGAGAAGGAAACAAACTTTCTCATGGACGCCCCGCTTTCTCCTGCTGGCCTCTTCGGTGATGCAGTTACATCTGTCACCGAGAGGTTTCAGGAAGAAAAAAGTGGCTGCATTCCAGACATTCCTGTTCTGCCGAACTCAAGTCTCCCACCCAGCAGCCCCAGTGGAGTACCAGCTCCGCACACACACACCGAGCACAGCAGAAGCACCAGTGGCATGACGAAAGGTCATAGGCGGGTGACGTGACTGACCAGGAAACTATAAAGCACCCCGCGATCAAACATAGTCAGCTTCTGATTGGCTGAAGCAAGTCCATCACAGGCAAGCCGGGAGTATGGCAGGACGACGCAGCATTGCTCCAAGTCCTCCAAGGGTAAGACGGATCTGAGGACTGTCATTGTCGCAAGGAGGGCTTTGTCTAAAAAGAAGTCAGGCTTTTACAGCCAATACTTCATTGTTCCAAAGAAGGATGGAGGGTTGCGTCCGATTTTAGATCTACGATTATTAAATCAAACAGTAGGAAAGCTCAAATTCAAAATGCTCACCCTCAAGCGTGTCACAAATCAGGTCCGAGGACTGGTTTGTCACAATCAACTTTCACAAAGTGTGTGGATGCAGTACTGGCTCCACTGCAACTCTAGGGCGTCCGAATACTCATTTATATCGACGATTGGTTGATTTCAGCTCAGTCAGAGCAACACGTGGTTCAACATCGAGATGTTGTTCTCGCCCACATGAGAAAGTTGGGGTTGAGGCTAAACGCCAAAAAAGTGTGTCGTCTCTATCCCAGAGCACCACTTTTCTAGACGTAATTTGGGATTCGATCATGATTAAAGCACACTTGTCTCCTGCTCGTATCACTTCAATTCTCTCAGCCGTGAAAGAGTTAAAGCTAGGCTAGTCACTCACTGTCAAGCAGTTTCAGTGACTGTTAGGTCTGATGGCAGCAGCGTCCAACGTGACACCTTTTGGCCTGCTGTACATGAGACCGTTGCAGTGGTGGCTCAAGACCAAGGGGTTTTCCCCGAGGAGGAAAATGTTGTTAGGGCACATGTTCGGCGATTCATGTGGAAAGATCCTTGGTTTCATTCCCAGGGACCTGTGTTTGGAGCGCCTTGTCGTCGTGTCCCGCTAACGACGGATGTGTCTCTCACAGGCTGGGGGGTGATCATGAGTGGTCGCCCAGCCCAAGGTCTGTGGCAGGGCCATCATCTATCATAGCACATAAACTGCTTAGAGATGTTAGCTGTGTTCCAGGCATTAAAACATTTCATCACAAACCTGAGAGGTCACCATGTGCTAGTTCATACTGACAACACATCCGCAGTCTCGTATATAAACCATCAAGTAGGTCTGCAGTCGCGCCCCTTATACAAGCTGTCTCACCAGATCTTCTTGTGGTCATGGGGGAAACTGCTCTCCCTGAAGGCAGTTTATATTCCCGTAAAATTAAATAAGGGAGCAGACATCCTGTCGAGGCAGGGGCCGATTTCACCCCGAGATGGGAGAAGTTCGGTTGAGGTGGACCTGTTCCCATCATTAGAGACAACACACTGTCCACTTTGGTTCTCCCTTACCCATTCAGCTTCTCTTGGGCTAGATGCCATGGTTCAGATGTGGCCGAGGCTACGTCTGTGCGGCTTCCCCCCGATTGCACTGCTTCCGGGAGTTCTGGAGAGAATTCGTAGAGACAGGGTCAGTGTACTGCTGATAGCCCTGTTCTGGCTGATGCGAGTGTGGTTTTCGGGCCTAGTATCTCTTCTAGTGTATCTCTTCCGGCCTGGGATTTGGTCGTGGTGCTAGAGGGTCTTACACAGGCTCTGTTTGAGCCCATTGAAGAGGTTCCTGAAAAATTCCTCACCTTAAAGACTGTTTTTCTTCTTTCTATTACGTCTCTTAAGATAATTGGAGACATTCAAGCCCTCTCAGTCTCTCCCTCGTGCTTGGAATTTGCACCTGGCATAGTTAAAGCATTTCTTCACCCTAGACCGGGTTATGTTCCAAAGATCCCTACTAATACTGTGGAGCCCGTTATTCTGCAAACCTCCTGTCCTCCTCCCTTCAGGACGTCAGACCAGGAGAAACAAAATCTGCTCTTCCCAGTTAGGACTCTAGACGCTTATGTCCACAGAGCTGCCCTGTGGAGGAAATCCGACCAACTGTTTGTCTGTTTTTGGCCTTCCAGAAAGGGGTTCTCTGCGTCTAAGCAAAGAATGAACAAGTGGGTCATTGAGGCCATCTCACTTGCTTATGAATCAGCTCGTCAGCCGTCTCCTCTGGCTGTACGGGCTCATTCTACAAGGAGTATGGCTGCTTTTAAAGCTTTATTGTCAGGAGTTTCTATCCAAGATGTTTGCGATGCAGCAGGGTGGTCTTCCCTGCACACCTTGACCTTCACGCTACACCAGGGGTTCTGGTGCTCTTCTCTTAGTGTGCGCATATGACTTCACACAGACAGGCACGGGCTCTTACGGCGGAGTGGGTATAGTGTTCCCACAGTGTTTGACGCAGTCCGACTCCCCTGGAAAGGGAACGTCTTGGTTACATATGTAACCTTAGTTCCCTGAATAGGGAACGCAATGCTGCGTTGTCCTGCCATACTCCCGGCTTGCCTGTGATGGACTTGCTTCAGCCAATCAGAAGCTGACTATGTTTGATCGCGGGGTGCTTTATAGTTTCCTGGTCAGTCACGTCACCCACCTATGACCTTTCGTCATGCCACTGGACCGATTTCATACGTGCTTCACGACGCAATCAGGCAGAGGCGTTCCCACAGTGTTTTACGCAGCACGAGTTCCCTTAAAAGGGAACTAAAAAACTGAAACTGACTGATAGGAAATGAAAACTGATTTAATACAAACTATAAACACACATAACCAAGGACACAAAGGAAGTCAAGTACAATATACTTTTAAGTATTGCAGGTACTTTCCAAGCAAATAGAATTCAAGCTTCGATATATGGCATTAACATAAAGTGCTCCTATTATGGCATTTGAACAGTTCCTATTTTTGTTATGTGAGTCCCCAACAACTGGTTTACATGCATGCAAGTTCACAAAACACATTCATTATCTTATAATATGCATTTATTTTTACCTTATTTGCTCAAGGACTCCCAAACAATTTGCTCAACGATTCATTTTTCCAAACTCCTCCTTTGCGTGACGCTAATCTGCTGTGATTGGTCAGATGACCCAATCAGTTGTATACAGGAGTACAGTATATAGTGCTTGTATCACTTACATTGCATTATAATAATGATGCTCCACTCTGTTCTGTTTAAAAATAAAGACTCAGTGAGCAAATAAGTTGTTGTATGTTTATGTTAGCAAACCTAGCCCACAGCTTGTGGTATATGCAGTTAGCCCAACGCAGAAATTTATTGATAAACCACTGCAGTTGTACACCATGTATTGCTCTATTCTTTATTATAACTCCAAGTATTAACAACAACAAACTTTTGACACATTTCTAGATGTAACGGAGGCCAGCTAGTAGTGGCTGTGCGAGTAAACCTCACTCCTCTGACCTCAAGAGACACTCTAGCGAGGTTGCGGCCTTTAGCCTCCTTGTTAGAGCGTCCGACTCCCATGCCGGAAGACCCGGGCTTGAGGCCTGCGCAGAGTGGGCTGAGTAGGACCCGGGTAGAAGGGTTACATAGACAATTGAGAGCAAATACATATTGCTGTTAGCTAGTTAGCCAGAGAACTACAAGCTGCATGGAGCATACACAACTAAATGTGTTTTGTCCACCCTACAGAGAGTGTAACAACAATTATTAATCATACTTACAGGTTGTGATTCGGAGGAAGAAGCTGGTCCAAATAAACTGGGTGCTGACCCATCCTTCTTGTCATGACTGCTTCTTACCTTCAACTTAAACGAGGGATCCTTCACTAAGGGTGTCAGTTGGCCATGCTGGACTTCGTGTAACAAGGTGGTCTGCACGTCATGTCATTTAATTATGATGTGGTATACCACCCTTGGGCCGTATTCACAAAATATTTTATCTTACCACTAAGAGTTCTCCTAAATAGTGGTAAAAGTTTCTCGGTAAGACTTTCCCCTTAAAACTATACACAAAGCTGCTGGCACCAACTTTTATTAAGGAATGGGGAGATATCTTAAGTTAAGAGAAAGGGCAGGGTTGACCTCGTCGCTATGGATGATGTCAACAAGCTTACTAACTGTGGCCACAGTGATTGGCTGATATCACTAAGTGAAGTGATGTAATATGGGTGAGAACGGAATGAATAAACAAGATGGATGAAGTTCGTTACTTTTGTCTCGTGTGCTTCATTGTTTACTAACTACTGACTGATACCACCGGTATCTGAACTTTAGGAGATGCAGGACAACCGTATTATGCGTATGTATGACAACTTTTTTCAAAGAAAGAATGTGTAAAAATTATGATACTGAAATTTACATGTAATGCAAGTAGAGATATTTTTACAAGAACAGTTATTTTAATGGGTTTATGTTTATAATCATTTACAATTTAGTGATTTAAACTGTCCTGCTGCATTTAAACTGTAGACAAATGGCTGTTTTATGCTTTTGATTACATGAAACAATTTAAATATTTATATTTTAAAACTTTTGCATCATAAGTAAAGAATACACTTACATTTATTTATAGGTTTCAGTTTAATAAAATTTAATTTTCTCTTTCAGTTTTTACAGTGTACTTTATATCTTTAATTAAATGATTAATGCCACCTTAGTGGTTATACCCTTGCATGCCACTATTATTTGCGTGGTTTAGGGTATCATTGTAGTTCCTATTTCACATAGTCTTGGACTTAAAAGTAGCTTTTAGCTCCAAAGTGGTCTTTTTTTATAAATAATTTTTTTTTAAACTTGTGTATCTTATATCCAAGAAGTTTTATACATGTCTCCAGATAATTTGACCAGTTTAAGACAAAGTTAGGTTTGACCAGGTTGTAAAATGTCAACTCACAAAAATTAATGATATTTAATGATATTTATGAATAATTTGTGATATTTGTAAAATATACTTGCTACCTTGAAAATAAATTTCAAGCATCAAGCTTCACATTCAAGGTGTAAGGAAATGTATTATTACTTTTTACTTGGTTACACCACATGACATTTTAGAATTATTCAATTAAAACATGTGTTGTAAATGGTATAAATGTTTTCAGAATCATATAACCAACATGAATACAAATTTTACATTTCTGAGAACATGGCATGCATGCATTTTCCATTTAAAAGATTTTTCCTTTTTTTCTTTATTTTATTTGTTTCATTGTTTTATTTGTCATTGGTCATAAAATTTCAAAAATTGATGCTGGTATAGGACATTAACTGGACATTAACTTGCTTCTGTTATTATCTAAACAATTTTTTTACTGAATTTTGAATTATTAACAGATGTCGTTTAGGACACAATAAAAGGTGCTAATTTATTTATATTGATCAGCCTAAACCATTATAAATGCCATTTCAGGCCAAATTAAATATATCTTATTCAATAGGCTTGGTCATACAGCTAAGACTCGGGGTACATGGCAGATGTTCATAAGGACCGTTTAGTACTTTACCATGTGGTCTGGTTTATAGACTCACACACACAGATACACACTCACAAAGAAGGACGGTGTGCAGACTAAAGTCCATCTGGAAATGTGTTTACTGCAGTCTAAACAACTGCAAATTTCAACAAACACAGGTTGTAAACTCACTCATGGTTTCTTAGTTGCTTACACTTCCTCTTCCATCCCTATAGCACACACATAAGTACCCACTACATTTCTGGTGTTCAGTGGTAATTATAGCAGATCAGATCAAAGCGATCAGTTGTCACCTGTCATTATACCTGTCATTGTATTTAAACGAGCTAAAATGTCATTGCACCTGCTTTGTGATACTTTACCTGACCTGCAGAAAATAGCATGGATTTGTGTCATTTTTTTACTCTTTCAGATAGAGTTTTGTTGTAGGTTGCAGAAAAGATGAATTAAAGGCTGGATCTAATCAATACAGTTGATTTTACTGAACACAAAATCAAAATAAAGACAAGATCGGACAAAGAATACTTCAAACTCAGGGCTATATATACAAATGTAAACCAATGAAAGGAAACAGGTGCAGTGCATTAATCAAACAATAAATATCCATGGTAACAAATACTAATACAGGAAACAGTGCAACGCCAACCAAGAATACAACACAAACAAAAATACCGATTATTAATTATTTAATTACAAAAAATTTCGAGTTCATATTGACAGAAAAGCACCGAATTCTTGACATTTTTGCAGATTTATTAAAAAAGAAAAACTGAAATATCACATGGTCCTAAGTATTCAGACCCTTTGCTGTGACACTCATATATTTAACTCAGGTGCTGTCCATTTCTTCTGATCATCCTTGAGATGGTTCTACACCTTCATTTGAGTCCAGCTGTGTTTGATTATACTGATTTGATTAGGAAAGCCACACACCTGTCTATATAAGACCTTACAGCTCACAGTGCATGTCAGGGCAAATGAGAATCATGAGGTCAAAGACTGAACTGACAAAAACTGCCTGAAGAGCTCAGAGACAGAATTGTGGCAAGACACAGATCTGGCCAAGGTTACAAAAAAATTTCTGCTGCACTTAAGGTTCCTAAGAGCACAGTGGCCTCCATAATCCTTAAATGGAAGACGTTTGGGACGACGACCAGAACCCTTCCTGGCTGAGCTATCGGGGGAGAAGAGCCTTGGTGAGAGAGGTAAAGAAGAACCCAAAGATCACTGTTGTTGAGCTCCATAGATGCAGTCGGGAGATGGGAGAAAGTTGTAGTCAACCATCACTGTAGCCCTACACCAGTTGGGGCTTTATGGCAGAGTGGCCCGACGGAAGCCTCTCCTCAGTGTAAGACACATGAAAGCCTGCATGGAGTTTGCTAAAAACACCTGAAGGACTCCAAGATGGTGAGAAATACGATTCTCTGGTCTGATGAGACCAAGATAGAACTTTTTGTCCTTAATTCTAAGCGGTATGTGTGGAGAAAACCAGGCACTGCTCATCACCTGTCCAATACAGTCCCAACAGTGAAGCATGGTGATGGCAGCATCCTGCTGTGGGGGTGTTTTTTTCAGCTGCAGGGACAGGACGACTGGTTGCAATCGAGGGAAAGATGAATGCGGCCAAGTACAGGCATATCCTAGATGAAAACCTTCTCCAGAGTGCTCAGGACCTCAATGGGCATTCTTTGAATTCTGTGTTTTTCTGTCAATATGGGGTGCTGTGTATATATTAATGAGGAAAAAAATGAACTTAAATGATTTTAGAAAATGGCTGCAATATAACAAAGAGTGAACAATTTAAGGGGGTCTGAATACTTTCCGCACACACTGTACACGTTCTTAACCCCTTAAACCCGAACTGTTCCGCCGGCGGGCAAACACCCCCCGAGAAAAAATTCAAAATCATATTACTAAGCAACCACTAGGAGGAATGACACAAAAGAGGTATCATTTTAAAGCTTAGAAACTCAGCTTTTTAATACAACCAGTCATTGCTTTCAACTCTTAACGAGTGCTGAGTTAACACTCTAAACCGGAGTGTACCGCCCGCGGGCAAATCATACCTATAAAAATATTAATAATCATATTTTTCAAAACTCCAGCCTTCTTCATCACAAAATAGGTGTCATTTGAAAGCTTAGAGTCTGAATTTTACAATGAATGTAAGCACTTTGAATAAATCCAAAGTACTGCAGAGTTATTTACTGAAAAGTAAAAAAATTTTTTTTCATAATTTATGATTTTGTAATTATTATTATGTACACCAATGTGTCAAATGCATCATATAGCTCAGATAATCATGTGTTATATGTCATTTGAAAGGTCTCATGGAGTAGAATACAACGAGCATAATTGTTTTGGGCTTTGACTAAACTTGAGTGATTTTTGTGGACGTGAAACCCCACAAGACCCAAATGTAAAAAATAAACTGATGCAGCATTTATGTCACGTTTTGCCCCCTAACGTCATGAAACATGCACCGATTGTGGTAAATTGGGCATCATTATTTACAGCTGATTCTCATGATTAAAATGAGTCCAACATCGTCATAATCCAATGAAGCGATCACGAGATATCGATCGCGAAATTACGACACATAAACCTCCACAGGCGCACAGCTGCTATAGCTAAAACTACATGTAGCTATCAAGTGGCATTTCAGCATAAAACTTCATGAAACAGGCATAGATTGTGGAAAATCAGCACATCATTACTTACAGTGGATGCTCCCGGTTGAAATGACGCCAAGATCAACGGATTCCCACGTGTGGATCACGTGCTACTCGACGTGAAAGTGCGATTTTAAAAATGCCCACTAGGGGGCGACGAGGGCTAAACAAAAAAGGCCACCTTGATTCCAAATGCTCCAGCTTTTGAATACTTCATGGGATCACCACAAATTAGATATCCAGATGCAGGTCTCATATAGAGGAACATCCCCAAAAAAGAATTTTCCTCCTACCTCATTTCATTTCTGAGTTATTGCATATCAAATATGAAATATTTGAAATATGAAATGAGAAAACTTTAATTTTTTTTTTATTTTTTCAGTAGTTTCTCAGCAAGACATTGTCCGAATTTAATTATTTTTTTTTTATTTAAAAGAGTAAAAAATTATGTTTCAAATGATACCAACCTTTTGACTCTCCTTGTAAGAGATTTGGAGTTATGAGTCATTATTTCAGTGCATGTCAAAAATAAGATAAAAAAAATCAAAAATTTTAAATTTGTTCCAAATGCTGTAACTTTTGAAAACTTTATCCGATCACCTCAAAATTTGAGCCAGATACAGCTCACATATAGAGGAACATAACAAAAAAAGAATGAACTCCCAACCATATTTTATTCATTTTTAATTCCTTTTTAAATATAAATGTATGAATTTTTTTCATTTTTTCCAATTTGTTTTTTTGGCTGTTTATTTGCTGTTTCTCAGCATACGAATGTCCAAATTAAAAAAATTTTTTTATTTAAAAATTTAAAAAGTTTCCTTTCAAATGATACCAACCTTTTGACTCTCCTTGCTACGGTTTTGGAGTTACGAGTCTTTACTTTTTTGTGTGTCAGTCAGAAAAAATAATTCTGAAAATACCCTTAGGGTTAAAGGGGTTAAACTGATTATGTTTATTAAAGCCAAAAACACGTGTGGTAATGTAAAAGCATTTTCCTTTATTGGCGTAAGATCATAAATGGCTTAAGAATAAACTGATCAACAGAACTAGATTTTTACCCCGATTTAGCTGGCATGTAAACACCTTAACTTGCATTCTGTCAGCTCATTGAAGTGCGCATATGTGATATGTAACAGGAAAGCGTCCTTATATGGCAGATTTAAGTGCATTCAGCCATAGCAAGTGTTTCACGATTGGGAGAAATATATCGCAAACTCTGACTTTTCCTTGACCCAGGAAATATAAAAAATGTGTTCTCATCTCGTGTTGCCAAAGGACTAGTGGTACAGTTGTAGAAACTTCAAATATGAGTGGAGAATGCGTCTGTACAAGTTTCTCGCTGACATTTTGAAGTACTCAAAGTAGTCGTGGCCTAGTGGTAAGGGAGTCGGGCTTGTAATTTGAAGGTTGCCGGTTCGATTCCCATGCCGGCAGGAATTGAAAGTGGGGATTGTGAATAAACAGCACTCTCTCCACCTTCGATACCATGACTAAAGTGACCTTGAGCAAGGCACCTAACCCCTAATTGCTTACATTTTGATGTCACCACTTGGGAATAACCTTGTAAATGCAGTTTACCGTACTTGCATTGCCAGGTAATTGATTTGCATGTAAACCGGTAAATCAGGTTATTTGAATAAACTGATTTTTGATAGTTATCAGTGTGGCATGCTGAATGACATACTCATTAACACAGTCACTTTTTGAAAAATACACTGCTAATGTACTGATAGTCTGTTTGAAACATGCAGAAACTGAGAGAAAGAGCGAGAGAGAAAAAGAAGTAGTAGAAGAAGAAGAACACTAGTGAACTAATACAAATAGTGAAAAGTCCTAGTGCTGTTGCTCTAAATAGAAGCACTCACAGAATGCCACTCTACCAATCAAATTCGAAGACCAGAACTAATTGCTATATAAACCTTTAAAGATGCATTCGGTAATTTGATGCTAATTTAAAAAAGTTTTAAACATTATTAAATAAATTATGTTTTTGATAAAAAAGTGTTTTAATTATGAAAAAACAGAACAGCTAAAGAAACAGAAAGGTCTTAAACCAGAAGACAGAAATACTGACAAAGACTCCAAAAAGCTGTTATTTTTAAATTGGCAGATGATTAAGTTTAACTGCAGTTTTGCCTTTCTTCTGTTGTTCTACAACTAATTTAATTGAAATTGTCATTAGATATTGTTATATTGAATGATGTCAACTGAACTTCCAATACATTGACTTTCAGTGAATTGATGCTTGTCAGTATAGACAGAGAACCTGGACTTAGTGAGGCCCATGCTATACTCATTGGCTCTGGGGGAAGGGAACTCAACTATAATCATTTTGTCCTGGGCTCTGTGAATTTAAGCAATGACCCATGTCCTTGACTCTGCCTACCAATCTACCTCAATATCTCACATTTCTTATTATATTTCAGCACCTTACTCAACTTACCAAACTATCTCAATAACCTTACTACAACTATAAATCTATCCTTCCTCACATTACTTAGTATGTCTCACTCAACCTACAACTCAATAACCTTTACATAACCATCAGTCTACCACAATACCTAGCATTACATAATAAAGCTCAGTAATCTTACTCAAGTCCACACATTGCTACTTTACAGCTTGACAAATGAAGACTTGTAGGTCAGTGTAAATTTTAATAAATAGTAAGAAATACATTACAGAACATTTATACACGAAAAACGTGCTGTGTACATAGGGAAGTAATTAACAAATAAATGGTCAAAAACATATTTTCGATAACTCGTGTGTGTGTGTATGTGTGTGTGTGTGTTTAAGCTTCAGAGGAGCTGCAATTGACCCTTGACCTCTCCCTACCCTGCAGGTGCATACTGAGAAGGTGATTGAGGTCATTCCTGCTACCTTCTTTTGCTTCTGTCTCCCAGGCAAAACTCTCCACCTCTCTCTGGTTTTAGTTCTTGTTGTTGTTAACTGGAATCTGGATTCGGATCTGTAGATATTCATCTGTAATCTCCTTAAGCAGCTTTGATTGTTTCAGATGGTTTCAAAACTTTCCTTGCAATTACTAAACAGCTAACCATTCATTTGCCTCATTCACAAGCAAAAGAGAGAGCGTGTGTGACAGAGAAACAGATGCTGCCTCACTTGTTAGCCCTCTGTGCGTCACTTGCGCATCGGCCACCGTCTTTAGACTGCTCGTGATAGCTGTTCATGTCCCTAGAGCGGCAGTGCCGTAGAAGGCAGACGGCTTGGACTCGGGCTCATGCGGCCAGCGGGGCGGATCGAGGGGTGGAGCCGCTCCCGGTGTATATAGAGCAATTCCATGTTAGTCTGTGAGAGAGAATCCCCTGTCCGAGAGCCGCACGTTACCTAAAACAACTTTAATCCGAGCGTGAGAACGGAGGAAATCAAAACACGGGAATTCATTCACTGCATTGGTGCATGCATGGGAATTATTTGACTCACTAACTACAGGAAATGCCCATTTAGACTGCAACTTCATTATTTCAAAGTCGGGATTCTTCTAAAAACACTATAGCCTATTCCTACCTGTCAG
This sequence comes from Zacco platypus, assembly GCA_038088235.1. NCBI lineage: Eukaryota > Metazoa > Chordata > Actinopteri > Cypriniformes > Xenocyprididae > Zacco > Zacco platypus. Next base: position 14,955,419 of record CM076084.1, read on the forward strand.
ATAATATGTTTTAAATGATTCTTAAATGTCCCGAGGTGTCTCAGCGCAGTAAACTTGAAGGGCGGGTTTGACTGTCTCCTCTCTAGACTCGGTACCCGTGTTGGATCTAGAAATTGTGTGTGACTCCGTTACCGAATATTATCGGTGTGCGGGGCTTATTTCCACACTAGAGGCGCCGCCTTTGCTCTGAACACACACGCGCGCGCGCCATCAGGTGCCAGAGAGACACACATACTTCCGATTGAGTATTCGAGTAAAGGCAGATCAGCGAAGATCACCCAGGACACTTACCCGGCACCGAGTTGGATTTATAAAGCAGATTTGTCCCTGTGTGACAAGATGATGGATGCATGAGGGCGCGCGAGATCAATACACCTAATTAATCAATACCCTCCAAGCGCACGTGAAGATCAGCTCCGCTGGATGTGTATGACCGCATCTCTATCACCAGGTGGCTTTTCAAGTGCGTGTTTCCAAGCGCGTGTCCGGCGTAAATGTGCGCATAAGGTGTTTTTGGAGCCACAAAACAAGCGCAGAGCGGCAATGCGCGTGCGGGATTAGTTTAAACTTTGGTTTGCGGCGTAATCGTCAGGATCTAGACTCTAAACTCGCGTCCCTATACAGAAGAGACTACGTAGATCCCAAATGGGAGCTGATCTGGATTGAATTGCTATTTATTTCCTATTGTAAAGAAGAAGTGGAAAACATTCCAGTCGGAGGAGATTACAAGTGCTTTTTTACAAGCTCCTTTTTTGGATTTAAAACTCCTGCGCCTGCTTTGCTGCAACTGTTTCGCACCAGGAATTTCGTTTGTTTTATCAGAACTTGGAAAAACAGCAGTGATGTTTGTGTTGAAAGCAGTGGTGCTCTGTGCATTTCTCGGCGGGGCTGGGGCTCAGTCGTGCCCGTCTCAGTGCTCCTGCAGCGGGACAGCGGTGGACTGCCACGGGCAGAGTCTGCGGAGCGTGCCGCGGAACATTCCCCGCAACGCTGAGCGACTGTGAGTGCGCCGAAACACGCTACATTAATACAATTACAATGAGAAGTACTTTACAATACAAATAACACTGTGCATTTATTATACATTTGGTCCACAAAATAATTAACGATTTATATTATTGCCTATACGAATTATAATTATCTCTTGTAAATTAATTTAACATGCATAGAGCAGTAATGCACGCCCAAATATCATTAATATATAGGATACTATTTATTATATTTATTAATAATATGTAACACATTATTTATTCGTGTCTGTCACACATTAAATTGTGCTATTGTTAATTCTTTATAATAAGCCACACAAATTATATATTAATATTATTCTGTTACATGCTTTTTGAAGTGCTGTTATCAGGACAACCCCAGAGTGTCCTTTTCTATTCCACTCACGCATGTCTCTATCTGTCATTGACTGTCTTTCTGAAGTGGGATTCATTAATTAAACTGGCATGAAGTTTAAACACAACCTGCTCTGCTTTGAGACTGCAAGAGCTGTTGAACCACCAAAAGACAGTTAAAATCCTGACTTTTTACTTAATTATTAGAATTTCAATCATTCCTGACCTATACATATTTTTTCTGTTTAAAACTTCATATTGATTTATTTGGCTGGGTATCTAAGTACCTGTCATATATGTCATATAGAAAAGTAGATTTGAAAGGCTATACATGACACCAATGTTAGAATTGCTGAACCCTGACCAGAATTCAATTCATGACACCAATGTTAGGATTGCTGAACCCTGACCAGAATTCAATTAGAAACCGGCTAAGAACTCAGCACATATTTCACCAATGATAAAACACATCCAATGATGATGCAGACAATTTAAGAAATCCAGCATGCTGCTGAACATGTGGAATTCATTGTAGCCAAGGCCAATGTAATGAAGTGACCAGAAAAAAATTGTTCATAGCCTCATTTACCGCTTAATGACCTAAATTAGACTTCTTAATTAGGGCTCCATACTTAAGTCATTATTCACAGTTTTACCCCCTCTCTTCTTTCCACAGTGACCTGAATGCAAACAATCTGACTAAAATCACTAAAGCAGATTTCACGGGACTGAGGCACCTCAGAGTTCTGTAAGTAACGAAGAGGTAGTTTTTTGTTTTCTTGGTTTTGTTTTGTATTTCGCATGCATAATGTAGATTTTATCTAAAAAAAAAACAAACAAACAAAAACAAACGAACACCAAAAACCTAACAAATAAAGGTGTACGTAAAATATTTCTTTTCATCATCAGGTTTGTTTTAAATACCACTGTTTTAATATTCATGTAAATATCTCATTAAATTAAACTTAAAATTAAAAGTATATTTCAGATTTATTCCCATTGTCCAACAACTCTTTGGTTCACAATGGTCCCATTATTAGATTAATGCCAGTGAAAGCATCGTTATGCCAAATGCCATGACTTGTCACAAAATGTATTGTTCTGGATTTCATTGGTGGTTAAACACTTGTAGTATACGCACCCATAGAAAGAACAAGTTTGAACGGTGAAGCTTAACGAGGCAGTGAGCCCATGATTGTCAAAAACACACAAAGACTGTATTTATTCTGAAAAATGATTGCGTTATCGGAATGTGAAGTGTCTGGCTATCTTTGTTTCTATCTTCCTCTCTGTCTCTGTGTGAGGTTGTGATAGAGCGGGAGATTTTGTGAATGTAAGTGTGAGTAAGATGGAATGTGTGGGTGTGAATGTATGTGTTAGAGAGAGACATATAGAGGGCTCATGTAAGAACAGGTTTGCCCCCCCACTTGGAGGGTAGTATTTCAGCTGACTTTCTCTCAGTGCCTGTCGTTCCTGTCCCTCATAGATGCATTCTTGTTTTTCTTTTATTTTTTTATTTAACTCTTATCACTTTGCCTCTCTCTTACTCTTAAAGGGTTAATTCACCCAAAAATGAATTTTCTGTCATTAATTACTCACCCTCATGTCGTTCCAAATCCGCAAGACCTTCGCTCATCTTCGGAACACAAATTAAGATATTTTTGATGAAATCTGAGAGGTTTTTTAATCTCCCACTTTTTGTTCGCAAAAACAAAACAAAAATAACTTCTTTATTCAACAATTTTTCCTCTTTTCTGTCACAGTCTCCTATACGCAGTTGACACAGGGAACGCAGCACAGAGCTTCCGTGTTCTACATCAGAATGCCGACTCTGTATTGACTGGATTCTGCATCAGCATCACACGCATGCGTGTGCTCAAGTGAACAGCATCGGCCAATACTGAGCCGGCGTTCGGATGTAGAACACGGAAGCTCTGTGCTGCGTTCACTATGTGAGCTGCGTAGACGACTGACAGGGAAAAGAGGAAAAAATGTTGAATTAAGTTGTTATTATTGTTTTGTATTTGCACACAAAAAGTATTCTCGTCGCTTCATAACTTTACGTTTGAACCAATGTAGTCACCTTGACTATTTTAACAATGTCTTTACTACTTCTCTGGACCTTGAATGTGGTAATTTCGTTGCTTTCTATGGGTGATAAAAAAACTCTCGGATTTCATCAAAAATATCTTAATTTGTGTTCTGAAGATGATTGAAGGTCTTGCGGATGTGGAACGACATGTGGGTGAGTGATTAATGACAGAAAATTAATTTTTGGCTGAACTAACCCTTTAATTTTCCTTGCTCTCTTGCTGGTACACAAGACTGAAATTACCTTAACTATCAAACCTCTTGAAATACTTCCAAAACATTTTCTGATTTATTGATTTATAGAGTTTTACTTCAGATTTTTGACACATATACTTCAACTTAACATCAACTTATGTTAACCCACACGTCAGGACATCCCACATAGACGCAAAACACTTTTACTTTCACCATGTCTCGCACACACGTTAAGTCAAACAGAAAATTGTGACTTGAGTTGTGATTTGTCTTGTAGGGTCAATTTCTAACTATGTTGAAACTTATAACACAGAAGGGTTAAATAATGCATCAGTAAACCTTTGAATGATGTTATAAATTCCCATACTGCAAGGGTATACCAATGAAAGTATACCTGGGTAACTGTGATGCTGTAATGTACTTTAAAAAAGGCAAAATGCAGTTACTGCGCCAAAGCTGGGACTGAGAAAAAATTACAGTGTGGTTTGATTGAATGATTTGATATGAATCTTCACACTTTTTTCTTTCTAAATCTGAGCTGATTTGAGCCAAACCTGTCTGTCAAAGAGCAGATCATCGTCTAAGAGACCAAATTTCAGCCAATTCACTCATTTTTGACAAGCGTTTTACTTTTGTAGGCCAGCATAGCTGAAGGAAATGGTGCAGTTATGTTGTTTTTCAAATCATAGTCTAAGTATAGATGTTGTATTTAAACTGGGGTTGAAAGCTCTTATTTATGGTGGTTTTATAATGAGAGGAGGGTCTCAGATTGTGAGATATACTGTGAAATGGTGTTTGTGAAAACTATTTGTGGAAAATGAAATATAAAGTGCTCTCTATAAAAGAGCCAAGTATGCACATACATAACCGTTTTAATCATTGAAATTCATGCAATGAGTGACTTATCTTTATTTCTGTCTCTCTCTCTCTCTCTTTCTCTCTCTCTCTTTCATTTCCTTTCTTAGGCAGCTAATGGAGAACAAGATCAGTTCTATTGAGAGAGGGGCATTTCAGGAGCTGAAAGAGCTGGAAAGACTGTGAGTGACTAACATACATACACACGCTCACACATACACTCGCTCACACACACACACACACACACACACACACACACACACACACACACACACACACACACACACACACACACAAGATATGCTGCACTGGCCAGTAGGGCTAAAAGTCAGCAGTGTATTTGTGAGTTAACATTAACAGTGTGACCTACTGAGTACAATTTAATTGTAAAATGGCATTATACAATCAAGTGTGTGTTTTCATACATTAATGGTGGATATTGTATGTTGTGGGCATGTGTGTGTGTGCGCGCACATTGTGGTTAGGATTTGATGGAGCAACATTTTTGTCTGACAGCCAACCCAGCCTCAGGGGAACACACACATGCGCAACTAACTCTGGCACACACAGCCCTTTAAGAGAATGACACTGGAAGCTGGAATGGAAACGGGAATTACGCTCTTAAGGAACCCCCCCCCCCTCCCATCTTTTCTTTCAAGCTTTTACCCCCCAGCTATTCTCCATTTTCAAACCATATTCATTCTGATGGCCTTTATCTCTTTGTCACTGACTCAGACAAAAGTTTAGGTTTCGTCAGTGTCTTAAAGTGGTGCACTTGGTGTACGGCAGATCTCTCTTAATGCTATATGTACGTTATAAAATATGAACCAGTAACCAGTATGACAAATTAATAATGAGCAGACGCGGAATAGAATCAGCATTTTCGTGCCATGGGTTCCCTCAGGAATTTCTTTTTTGTTTTTTTGTTTTTTAACGAAGCAGCTTTCTATTTAGGATAACATTTCTGTCAGTGTAGCAACTTGTTAGCAACTTGGTGGTTTTGAAATTCATTTTTGAGGCATAACTGTGCATAAACTATGTTGTATGACAAAATTCTTGGACCCCCTTTATATGAAGTGTCTATTTCTATGTACTAACATTTAAATTAATCATTTGATACAATTTACTTAGGGTGTGTATGTTTTGACCCTACTCCTTAAACCTAACCATACCACAAACCCACAAACCTGTCTAACCATATCCCACGTAAGTAGCAGCAAATGTGTTTTACAATACAACATGAACAAAATTAGTACACTGTACCTAACAATTGTTAATGTATATAGATAGTTAGACACTTAATATGAAGTGGGATCATATCATCTTCAAATAATGTCCATTACTGATTTCTTTTTATTCATAAATTGTGAATTACTCAGTAGCTGCACACTGCACTTATTTTACTCATAAATTCTAAAAACCCATTTGAAGTTCCCAACGGAACCCAGGGCGAATTAGCAATTAATAATAGATTGCAATTAATTAAGATTACTGTGCAGAAAAGTAATGTATTATACAATGAATGAAGGCTATGCAGATCTTAAATTCCCCACAAAACCACAGTTCTCTCTTGAGAGGAGCTTAAACACTTATCTATGCTATTGTATGATCACAATTACTGTCTAGATTCTGATTGTAGAATCAGTATTTAATTTAAGATGATTGACTGTCAATTACCTTCTCTTAATGGTGACTGGCAGATGTTCAGTTTACATGCACAATCACATTATAGATGGCATTTAGAGTGTCGCCCTGTGAGGCTCAGTCAATCACCTGCCCAATGCTATCCTATTTTTCTGCTAGTCATTACCTTTTAATTTGGTGGGGAGATGTTTAATGACTGCAACCAACCCAGCTGAACCACAAAAGGCTTATGCCAACTCGGCTTTGTGAGAGGCATATAATTCACTCACAAGTATGATAAGTTTAGTTTTATAAAGGGTTTGTGTCAGCTGCGTGTGGCTCTGAATGCTAACTAGCGAAAGGGTCAATGGCATTAACCGTGAATGTAGCGTTGTGCAGTAACATATAGCTCATAAAGCAGACTATAGCTAACTGGTAATATCTTGTAATAATAGCAAACTTGCTTTTGGCATAAATTGTGCAGTGTTGGCATAACTGAAGGGTTAGGCGGACCAATGGTGGCGATGAATAGCTCTTTATAGTGATAAGTGTAGGGATAGAGGAGCTAGCGGTAGTGCTGAATAGCACAGCTAAAGTCAGTGTGTAAGATCAGTCCCACTGTGCCGGTACAAAAGCAGGAGTCTAATGCTGGAGGGTGACTGCATAGCTGAGAGGATTAGAACGCACAGGCATTATAATGGCCTTACCAAAGGCCCTTCATAAATATGTGTGAGAGTGTGTGTGTGTGTATGCGTATTGGGGATGCATATAGGTATTGGGTGTGACGACCTCCTGTAGGGAGGAAAAGTGGAGACTCTGTTCCACATATGACCCCCCTTTCTTGACACACACACATTCGCACAAACACCCTTCGTCACGGCTTGCTAGTCATGAGCAATGCAGTCAGGTAAAGTAAGCCTATGGAGAAGGACTTGAGCAAATGAGCGAGATCCTTTTTTCCTGCTTGTTTTTTCCTTGCAGTTCTTTCTCTTTCAGCCATTGTTTTTTTGTTTTTCTTATTTTACAATCGCACAGTTTTCTGCTAGTTGTTGGTTGTGAGCTAATGGCAGGTAGAACTGCCCACTTAGACAGGAATAGCAGTGTAATTGATGCATTTTGTTTTGTTTAATAAAAAAATGTAAATTAAATTGTGATGTTGTGTCTCCATAAACAGTTGTTCAGAAAACGCTGTAGAAATAGTGCAAAATGGTATATAGACTCAAAATCAGAATCTGCCTATCCACAATTGAGAAATTATTTAAAAAATCAAAGATGAAAATATAGTTCAGCTTCTGGATATCAAGATAACTTGTGATTAAACCCTGAATATCTTTCGAAGATTTAATACAACTGATTTGGAAAACTTCGGTAAAGTAACAGATTATTTCAGCATCAAAAGAGCTCATTGGATCGGCCCGGTACCAGACTTTGTTTCCTTCTGGACTGATAAAGGCTGTGTACCTATAAGTAAGTTGCACATATTCAGCCAATCAGATTAGTGCTTGCCAAATGAAGACAGTGCTTTCCAGTTTTGTGCAATATGCATCAGGCTCTCAGTGTACAGACTGTAGGCGGCCCATTTGAGACTACTGATTTATAAACTAAGCCATAAACTTATGTCATGTGGCATACGTGATTGATTGCGGATCATGTCTGCTTTGCGCTACAGTAGCTGCGTGTAACTTTCAATTAATTCTTTCTTCTGTTCCATCTTATTGCCTGTTTTTTGACAAGTCATCTCACTTTATAGCCCTCCTTAGAAATGACTGAGTGCATGTGTGTGTGTGTGAAAGAGAGAGTCTGGCTATGTGCATTATCTGTAAGTGTGTGTGTCTGTGTGTACTCATCTATTTTAAGGGTCGATCTTATTCGCTTTAAGCACCGTGTGTCTTTGTGTGTTTTTGCAGCGGGGTCCTCAGGGAAGGCTGTCCTCTGTGCCTGAGTGAAACACGTGGGCATTTCTGGAGTGTGCAGCACTGTGTGCCTCGTTATTATTTCATCATTCATTAAATATTCAAATGGAATGATGTAACCCCAGAAGCTCAACGATGATGTCATTGGCTGCGATGTTTGAGTGTGTGAGTGTTTGCGAGAGTGTGTCAGAGAAAGTGAGGGCATAAAACAGAGGGAGAGTGAGAGCTTGATGGTTTCGTACTTTGTGCAGGCTGCGTTCACTTTAGAACTTCGGCTTGTGTGACAGATTTTTTTTAACGCTGTCCCATTATCAGCAGGCTTCATAATGTCATTGTAGTAGTTCTCAAAACTCTGATGCTTAATAGGCTGCTCTGAACAATCTGTATTCTGGTAATAAAAACATTATTGATTAATCTCAAGCCTCATTAATCTAACGCACAGACAGCAGTGGCGCCACTCTTCATTAATATGCGTAGTGGGTATTATACATGTGCTGATTGTCATGCATAATGTCTGTTATACATGCTCTAGTCGGGAATATTAATCAATTTATTAATATGTCAGAAAATTGAGAGTAAAAGAGAGTGAGACTGAATTGTTGCTGAAAAAAGCAAATATGCATAATTTCCTTTCATGACGTGTGTGCATATGTGTTTGTGTGTGCGTGAGTGTGTGTATTTGCACTGTAAGTTCTTTCGCTTCACTTTGTGTGAGACGTTCTGTTTGTTTTTCCCACATCTGTTTTTCCGGGCTGTTCTTTGTCTGCGTGTGTTTGCTAGATGCCCCCACACACTGACAGTGTCTGCCAGCCTCAGACACACACACACACACACACACACACAAACACACACACACACAAACACAATCAAGGCTCAAGTTGACGGCTTGCAGGCACGAATTGAAATAATTTATAGCATTAAATGTGTAAAGTATTTTTATATTTATGGTGTTAATATTTTTCTAATGTTTTTTAGAATATGTCATTGGGGTGCATTATTCTAGTTGTTTTAGAACTTGTTAAATCCAGTAGGTTTTGCAAGCTGAAATCAACCCATGTTATTTCAGACTTTCTGCAAACAGTTTAAGGTCTGATACACATCATGTACTGTTTCTGATGCCTCACAGTCATTGAATTTTGCTCTGGTGAATGTATATAAACTGCACCGCTGTGTGTTTTGTGTGATTTCATGTTGCTGCGTGTGTCTGTGTTTGCAGGCGTCTCAACAGGAATAATCTTCAGGTTCTTCCGGAGTTGCTGTTTCTGGGCACGACTAAACTCTTCAGACTGTGAGTCCTTTATCTTTTAGTCCCTCTCTTTCCTCTCCCTGTTTTTTTTTCCTCACCCCCTTTCTTTCTCTTTCTCTCCTCTTCACAGTTCCTCTCTTCGTTCCTCATTGTTGCCTTTTTTTTTTAAATGGGACTTTTGTCTCTTTTCAAAAGTGTATTAATTAATGTAGCTTTTACAAATGTATCTACTTATTTTAGGTACATTATATTGCTTTTTCATTCATTTATTTTGCTGTGTGTAGTTGGATTTGAGATCTTTCCTGCCAAGATTAATTTTTAATACATTTAAATGTTCCTATTTGGTTTCCTAATGTTCTACTTAATTTGTAGATTTAGGTTTAATTAATTTTTATTAATACCAAAAGATAGTGTCATTCAATTTAGTGGTAAATTACAGCACAAACATAGCAAAATCTTGGAATCTGTCTTCTTAATCTTGCTCATTACTCCCAGACCAGAGTGTATGTGTGTGTACATGTGTGTGCTTATAATTGAGTTATGCAGGACATCTCGGGATCAGCAGTAAGGGGGGTTCAGACCATGAACAGACTAAATTGAGTTAAAAGGAGATACACGCTTAAACATCTGCTGCTCAGAGAGAGCGAGAGGAAGGATAGCGAGCGCTAACAGCTTTACCAGGAAAAACAACATTCTAACGGACTTTGCAGGAGGTTGATGGAGGAAATGTCTGTGTGTGTGTGTGTGTGTGTGTGTGTGATTGCTGCTGCATATATCGCTCATGTTTCTGCCAGCATACAGCCACTGTTCATGTTCTAGACATGGTATGGTTGTGTGTGTGGTCTCCTAAAAATACTCTGGGAACTTAAGGCTCAACTATCAGGTGTGTGTGTTTGTAAGACTTAAAGTAAAATGCTGGGCTTAAAATCGAATCTTAAAGAAAAAGATAAATACATTTACCAAGGCACCCTTTTACTTGTTTTCATCAGGTGTGTGTGTGTGTGTGTGTGTAGGGGTCAAGTTTTGCCTATATTATGGGGACCAAATGTACCCTCAGGGATAATAAAACCTGAAAACGGCTACATCGGGGGGCAGCCAATGGAAAATGCCATAATAAACATCCAAAATAATATTTATTAAAAATGTAAAAATGCAGAACGGTTTGTTTGAGGGTTAGGGATAGGAATATCATTAGCTCAGTATAAAAAAAAACATAGAAGTCATTGAAGAGTGTGTGTATGTGCAGGCACATATGGGGTTTTATGATTCTTAAGGAGGATTTTTCTATTTTGTCTGTCAATTCAATTTCAACAAGATGGTAGCAGGTGTGTGTGAGGGGAAAAAAGACAATGAGGGAAAAGAGGAAGCACTGCTAGTGTATAATACTTTCCGATAGTATTATTTGATTTGTTGTCTCTCTCTCTCTCACACACACACACACACACACACACACACACACACACAGTGTTCACTCCTCATTAGATTATCTCTGCTCGTCTACATCTGTGGCTAACATGTGCAGCTTTTATCTGCCTGCCTCTTTCATCACTCTGTCTATCTCATTTTGCTTTATTTTGGTCTTTTTCCTCTTCTCTCATCCCTTATTTCTTTTATGCTGCTTTAATCTTTCTTTCTTTCTTTCTTTCTTTCTTTCTTTCTTTCTCTCTTTCTTTCTTTCTTTCTTTCTTTCCTTCTTTCTTTCTTTCTTTCTTTCTTTCTTTCTTTGGGACTCGTCTCTGTGTGTCCTTTCCCTCTGCTCCTCTGATCAGGTTTGACGTTAATGTGTCTGGATGGAGTGTGTGTGATTTTTTTTTTTTTTTTTTTTTTTTTTTTTTTTGAGGGGGATGGTCTGGTAGCGGGTGACAGAACCTTCTAGAGCTTGTTTTGTTCATCTTGCCGGGTGCCCTACTGACCCCGGCTTCTGCTGTACGTGTGTGTGCGTATATGTTTGTGTGTGTGTCTGTGTGAATATGAGTTATGGTTACACACATACGGCCGCTGCCACAGTAGCGGCTGAAGTATTTCTGCCTTTTGTCTCCTCAGAGGCCGGGCCTGTTTGAAAACCTTTGAATAACATTGGTTATGTTGGAGAGAACGTTCAGATAACATTTCTCACGGACAGCAGGTCGGTCACAGCTGTGTCTGTTTGGATAGAGAGAAAGTGGGAAAGGAAGAAGAAAGAGACTTGAAGGGGAGAGTCTGTGAATGAGAAATGAGAAGCATGAAGTGAAATGAGTGAAATGAGAAGCATGAAGGGAGGGAGAGAGAGAGAGAGAGAGAGAGTGGTCAGATTTTTGAGTCCATTAAGAACTCTGTAAAAACCCAACAGTAGATTGAAAATGAGAGTGGCACACCAATAAAATCAGATGGAGTGAGATTAGACAAGAGTATAGATTAGACAAAAATTTAAGGCAAGACACAGGTGAATAAGGTAAAAATGATAACTAACAGATATTACCATACTTCCCCAGATGACTAATCATAGTACATTAAGACAGTTGTTTTGTATTACAAGTTTTCTGAAATAAGTTTGTAAAAATACATTTTCACCATGTTTTTAGATGTAAATCAGGCAAATTATACATGAACAAACCCCTCTCTAAAAACCTTCAGTAAATAGATATGAATGAAATTGGAAAGTTTGCTGAATGTGCTACTGGTGTGGAGATATCTGGCTCAGTGCATGAGGAAAGAAGTCGTTAAAAACATGATTTCAGATCACAGCTTTGAGTAGGACAAGTAAACTATCAGTTGATGCTGCCATAACTCTGTTGTCTAAAATATGCAAATGAGAATATTTAAGCAAGATGCAACAAGCTAAATCTGTTGCACACCATTCACTAAATTTCTTCTAAATTTGAGAAAACAGAAAACATTTTGATATATAATGTAATTGAAATTTACAGACACAAATAGATAGTGTGATAAAATAAACACTTAAATGTGTATTTTTTTTAAAGTTTTCTTTCCACTATTCTGAAAGAAGATGTTACAAAAGCAATATAGCCCAAAATCTTACAATTGACTAGTGCGTGAAATAATGGTAAATAATGGTTGTGTCTGCTGTGTCTTGTCTTAATTGTAATTTTGTAGATGCTGGGGTGGGTGGGGGTTTGGGTCGTTACTTGTTTTTTTATGTTCAGACTCAAGCTGGCGTGAACATATCTGTTAGTGCGAAAACCCGCTCATAGTTGCTACGGTTACTGTTGTCATGTCATGTAGCCATCATCCCTCATCCAGTAACCATTAGTGCCATTTCACACTGTGCAAACTTTCTGAGTGTGTTTGTGAGTGTTTCTGAACACCGAAGGAATTTCTCCTGTTGTGACGTCTGTGTGTGGCTTTTATTGAGCCTGTCATTGGTTATTAAGTCAAATCAAATGACTTACAATGGTAATTGTCTGTGTTCATTGTTTGTGCATACATTTGAATCATAAGAACATATATTGATCAGTGTTCTATGTGTGGATGAAAAGATTAAATATTTGGAAGTGTCTAATTTTTGTTTTAAATGAAAGGGATTGTTCACTCAAAAATTAAACCATTAACTCATACTCATGTAATTCCAAACATGTATGACTTTATTTCTAAAAGAACATATTCTGAGGACGGCACTGTGGTACTATCAACACATTTGTTGTATCATCCTAACCAGCCCGACCAAACAACTCCACCAATCGTGAGTTTGGGAAGCTTGTTTGAAAATAAACATCTTATTTGTAATTCTGTTATGTTTAGCAATTAATTTTTGTTATAGTAGCGCAGAAATTACAGCTTTAACCTCAGATCATAAATTAAAATTTTCAGGTCGTCTTGTGTTACAGCGCTCGCAAGCCAAAGCAAAACATTATGAAGTCTCTGGGAACACTGACGTTATGTTATGAGAACAGCTTTGTGAGAAGATTAGAAACTTAAACATGAAGAAAAATTGAGAGGTTGAATATGTGAATATGCCAGCAGACGTCTTCATATTCCTGTCATGTCTGTTAGCAGTGGCTTGGGGTTCACACACGCTTAGCTGATTTTAAATATGGCTTTGACTGTGTGGTTTTCTTGAGAAATGTGCCACGAGTTTTTGGGGTGAAAAATCATAGTGGTTTTCTTGCTTAATCCGCACACCAAACCCTAGACAAGCCAAACAGTTTGCCATCTCAGAGTGTGTGTCTGCGTGTGTGTGTTTACTGAGCTCGGCGTTTCCTAGGTCACAGTGCTGTAGAGAGTTTGGCTTTTGTCTGCGGAGTGGACGCTTAACCCCAGTCCTCTCAGCTCACAAGACACACACACAGAAAGACACACAACACACACACACACACACACACACACACACTTGCTAAGCCTTGTCTGTTCACACGAGTTGGTGGGAACAGTTTTGAAATTAAAGACTGATACAATGGAGTGAAGTGTTGCCTGTCTGTTAAAGTATAGCGTTATTAGGTGCGAGTGTATATGTTTGTGTGTTGGGTGGGTTGGGGTTAATTTCATTCATAATCAGATTTTAATGAAGACAGGAAAAGAGTTTATAGCCTGTTGCCATAGTGACAATGACTCATAATGGAAGAACCTCAAGCTTGTAGACATGCGTGTACATGTATATCAGATTCTGTGTGCTTTTTTGTGTTGTTGTATGTTTATATACATGCTGTGCATTTCAGGCATTTTCGTGTCTTCTCTCACCAGTCATCAGAAGATCAGAAAGAATATATTTCACAAAGGACTTCAGTTAAAAAAACATGCTTTGAATAGAATAAGTAAGATATCTGTTGAAGCTGCCATTACAATGCTGTCTAAAATATGCAAATGAGAATATTTAAGCAAGAAGCAACAAGTAATGGCAGGCTAAATCTGTTTCACACCATTCACTAAATTTCTGCATAATGTTTTTGATCATACACCATGGCAAGCAGTCAAAATTTTGAGGAATTATATGTGAGTATTAATGCAGCTAGCAGCAGATATGATATATGTCTTGTTATAAATATTGGTTGTTTTAGTATAAAATGTCAAATATTTTAGGACTCAATTTTATCTGTCCATTTAGTGTCCTTTTTTAAAAACAAATATTAATATATATAGTGAATTAATTGACATATGATCTAATTATAATTGATTGACAACCTTAATATCAACATTTTATGCATTGCCATGAAATAAATCTAAGCTAAGTGATACCAAAATCGTTTTTTATCCACATTCTTCTGTTTTCTGTCATGCAAATATAACTCAAACATTTCAGGAAATTCAGTTAGATATTATTGTTAGATAGTTAGATGTTATTATTTTTGCCTGCAGGCTGTTTGAATAAGCCCGTTCACATTCATACATGCGCACACACAGTCATTGGTTTGTATTTTTTGGGTCCAGAGGCATTTAGTAATGTAGTAGTATTTTTGTTTATGGTATATAACATTCGGAATGTAATGGCATTCTGGTAATACAGAATAGTTTAAATACAGTGTTATTAATGTTTGGGGTGGCAGATAAAACAACATGAATAGCTATGAATAGCAGTAATTAATTTCACCCATTCACTTATAAATTCAGTTTTAAATTTTTGCTGTGAGTGATAGTTTATTTGGTAGGTGAGAGATTGAAAGAGGGTTGTTGGCAAACACACACACACGCACACACACCTGAGCGGTACTCAGGAGAGAGTCTCAGACAGACAGTCTCCAGGCCAGGCACTGAGCCATCCACAATTATAAGAAAAAACACCTGCGTGTGTGTAAGTGTGTGTGGGACTCACAAGACTGTCGTTTATCAGTTGACCGCATAGTTATGGCCTTTGACCATTAAACTCTTTGTGTTTAGAAGCACTTGATAAGTGATTTGTTTGTCTGACCAATTCAATATGTTGTTTTGATAAGTTTTCAGTATTTGTGCATTCTTTAGGACAGTTTTCAGGCTGTTTTTTCCCCCTCTGAAATCTGAGATTTTGAACTTATGAAAATGTTTGAGAGCCTCATTGGTGTGCAAAAATGTGTGTGTTTTGCTTCATGAGCAGGGTGTGATATCTGGGCTCATCTCTAATCTTTTTCCACATTTATGTGAAACGTAGCATTTTATGGATTTAACGAAATTTGAAGTGGACTAGATTTGGAAATCACACCACACAAACAGCATCATCAATCTCTATTGCTTATTTGACCTGTCAGACTGCACCACGTGGGGCTTATATTCCTGTCCAAACATGCACCCACATGCACACGTGAGCACGCACACAGCTGGGTTTTAAAGATGTCCTTTTTAGATTGAGCAAGCAAGCCACTTTTTAATTGTCTTATGTAGCCAAATGTGTGGTTGTGTGTTTGTGCCTGAGATTGTTTACGTTTGAGCGAGTGTCTTAGTGACGGGTAACAAGAAGTGGGCAATTTCTCGTTAGCATGTAACTGAAACTCTGGTCGTATCCTAGCAACCATACTGGCCACTCCATGGTCTTTAGTTTCACCTTCACAACACCACGGCAACGAGAACACAATATCACTACGGCTACCGAGCACCGCATCGCTGGAAGCACTTGAATTAAATAATTAAGGCCCTTGATTAGTGTTATATCAGCTAATCTGTTACATTTAGGGTGTCAGATATCGACTTCCTTTACAAGAAAATCAGCGTAAGGAATCAGTTACATTTCCGTTGAAATGTGGAAAGTGGTCCGATGGAGAATTGTTTCTGTACACTTTGTTATTAAGAGAATGACCCCCAAACAACAAAAAAACCATTTTGGTTGTACACAGTGTACACATTAAGCAACTTCTTAAAGAGTACTGAATCTCCTGATTAAAACACAGGCGAAAAAAGGAGCAGAAATAAGCGATAAAAGCATTGCTTATGCACGATGTAGTCTTTGGGAAAAACAAAACAAAATAAAAAAACATGATTTTATCAGTTTTTTGTTCAAAATGTTTTTTTTTTTTTACCCACATTCAAGTGTTAATAATAAAATGTATTTTTTTTTGGTTTTGTTTAAAAGCAGAGGCTCTGTTGTTTACTGTGTGGGCAATGATTTTTTTTTATTATCAAAAACGCTGGTGGAGAAAGAGTTAAGACACTAGTTGCTAGTGTGCTAGCACGCGTGGATGGGGAAGAATTGGCTGATGACTATATTTAAGTTACGCACACTGTGCTAACCTTACCATAGAGATTCCCAAACTGGGGTACTTGTACCCCACCCCTGGGGGTACGTGAGGTGACAGACAGGGAGAACAAAATGCTTCAGTTTTACCATTCATTTAATTCTACTCCACCTTAAAATAACATCAAAACCGAGCACGTGTTTCTGACAGGTATAATACCATAAAAGGACAAACATGACATCCAATCAAAGTACCTCATATTATTAAATATTGCATATCTATATATATATATTATATTGCATTTCTGTCAATCGATCCTTATAAATTTAACACATAGCACCTTTAAGAGACTGTTGTTTAGTTTAATTTTATACACATGTTCTTATATCCATATATTTTGTTCTAATTTCACAAGTAATAATCTCAAGGTTTGCTGGGTTTTTCTCGATCTTTTGGACGTGTGGGTTCGGTGAAGCATAATAAAGCAAACATCGCCATGTGTGTACCTTCTTCTCACCACTGCTTCCTGATTGGTTTAGAGGACAATTACTGTGCTTCGCCTCCTGTCGTTTCAAAGAATAGTACAACAGCAAGCGCGCCAAGTTTAAAAGCCTCGTCTGTTGGTGGAGGTGCGTGCGCAGTCAGGCGAGGCTCGCGGTGCGGAGTCAGGCGAAAGTATAAACAAGGCTTAAGTGGGTATGCTGAAGGATGTTAAATGCCTCAGGGGGTACACCACTATAAAAAGTTTGGGTATGTTTAAAAACCCAAGTTTGGTCTTAACTTGTAATCTAACTTTTGTTGTTACTGCAGTCAGTGTATTGAAAATCCTGTTGAAACAAATACAGATTTAATGCCCCACCAACCTTTTGTTTTGACTTTCCTTTCTAACCATTAATTAAAAGCTTCAAACCTCCTACAAATTTGGACTCAGAAATGGTTGATGAGATTGCTGTGAGTTCATTTGGGGTTTATTATACAGCTGCATGGGGTGTGAACTCTGGAAGGTGGACTCCATCTTGGCTCCACTTGCTCAGTCGCACATTCGTCTATTCTGAGTGAAAGCGTGGGAGTGTAATTGCTCTGAAGTGGACTCCATTTTGGCTCTGGTCACACAGTGGCACAGTAGGCCATTCTGAGGGAATAGGAGTGAGTTCAGCAGCGCTGGAGTGGAATTGTCAGCATTCTTCAGCACTGCTGTCATCTTTAACCTCCTAACAGAGCCTCTTCACTTTGAGTTCTCACACTCACAGTCACACAAACACAAACAAGTGAGCATACACAAAGAAGGACTGACACACACCAGACACAAGAGGTGTAACAAGCAAACATTGCTTGAAAATTATATATGGAGACTGTGTATATAGGGAGACACAAAAGTAAAAGTGTATGTGTGTGCACGTGTATACGTGTATGTAATTCAGTAATAACAGGCTTCAGCCACAGCTCTGTCATTATTTAATTACCGCTTCCTTCCATCTCCGTGGCAACGTAATGTTTCCCTGATTGGTGTATGGTTGCCGAGTCACTTCCTCGCTCCCTGACCTTAGAAGAGTGAGGTGAGGCAGTGGCTGCATCTCTAAACCTAGCGAGCTGCCTACCTAGACAGCATTTTTGTACAACGTAGACACTTATAAATGTTTTCTCGGAAGGTTGTGCTAAGTATTGAGACAAAGCCGGAGAAAGAGGAGACATCGGGATGACTGAATCACACACTTCCTATGGTCAACCAAGACTGGATGCAAACACACACTCACGCCCTCTGTGGTGTTTAGTTTGTCAGGTTTTCAACTTTGTCAAACAGAGCAGTGAGTAGTTTCGGTGGTGTGTGAGAACTTGTGTGTGGGTGTTTGTGGAAGTGTGTGTGTGCACTGTACAATATGTGTTTTGCTGGTTTGGCCTTTTTCTTGACCAGAGTCTATTTTTCTTTGCTCAGAGAAAATGTTGTTTAAATAGATCAAACCTTTTTCTCAGTATGTTCTTGTAAATGTGGCTCATTTATCATTTTAAACTATGCAATATGAAGCCATACGAAAACACTCAAGCCTGATAATCATATGTAAGATAATAAATTATCAAATAGAACATACATTAACATTCAGATACTGTTTTGCTTTACTTGTACTGTTACTTATAAGGATGTTACATTGTGTAGCGCCACCTTTATGTCATCCTGGGAAATTCCTACTTGCAAGTCATAATTACAATGTGGTGTGCGTTCAAGTGACTTTGGTCAGAATAAAATCAACAATGGACAGTTTGATATTTCTTTCTATCTCTTTTTTTATGTCTTGACAAAGATAGGACACTTTTAGAGCATGTAGAACCAAATGAAGTAATCAAATGTGTAACTGATTTCACCCTTCAAGTGGAGTCGGAAATATCGAGTTCTGAGCACATGAATGACCCAATGCCGACTTGGGTTTCCCACATGCACTTGGAGACCACATGTGTTTTATCATTCTCTTTCTGCCACAGAGAATGATGAGGAATGTAGTGTGATTGCACAAGCCTTCTCATAACCCGGCTGAATGAGTATTGCCTTGCAAGCTTTACATCTGACCTTCATCTACAGCAAAAAGTATACAAATTAAATTTTATGGCCAACATTCACAATGACAACTGAATTTCAGTTAGCTTCTGCTACAGTTCTTAAATTGATTTATATATTTTATCCATGTTATCAATCCAGCATGACTTGAAGGCAAGATACGAAGAGGTGAATGAAAAAGGAGGATCAGAAAGGGCTCATAAGACTCTTTCATTAGAGAGTATGTCATGTTTGTGGGTCAGACTTGCCCAGTTTGAATAGGTCATGTCTCAGCGGCATTGTGTGAGAAACATAGAATGGTGCTGAGCTTTTTGTCCTTCTACAGCACCCATAATCACCACCCATTCTGATACACGAAGATCTGAGTTCTCACAGAGTTTTATTCCCAGAGGAATGCCTTCCACCCTGTATATTATATATATATATATATGTATATGTGTGTGTGTGTGTGTGCGTGTGTGTCTTGGATGTTGCACAAATCAGGATCTGTTTGAAAGGGCTGAGTCTTTGAATGAAAGCTTAGTGTTGTTCTCTGGCTTACACAGTTGATCCTGTTCAGTGTATGCTCTCTAATCGGCTTTTGCTAATGTGAATTCTCTAACAATCACCCTCACTCTCTTTCTCCTTTCTCTCTCTGTGTCTTAACCCTTCTCTTTCAACCACTAACAACCATCACATCTTTTCTTTTACTTGGTTAATCACTCCGTTGTTTTAGCCAATTAACTGCTGACATAAGGCTAGCAGGGTGTGGAAGTTGTCTCACTCTCTCTGTGTCTGTATATTGTTTTACTAGCTTGTCTTTAGTCACAAACTCAAGACCTCCATATGTTCTTTTAAAGGGATTTTCCTTTGTACTCGGGAGGGTATGTTAGTGTGTGTTAAGTTGTAAATTCCTGCGTTTAGCCAGTGTGTGTAAAGTGTCCAGAGGTTAAATGAGCAAAGGTGAGATGTCCTTAGGGTCACTGGTGAAAGTTGTATGGTGGCTTAACACTGAGCACCTGGGCTTAGCCCTGACTGATAAGGACCACACCTTGTGTATGCGCATGTGTGTGTCATTAAAATGTTATTAAAGGATAAATGAAAGTACTTTTGACAAATTTTTAAAGTCATGTTGTCACGGCCCGCTCAGAGCCGTGACAAATGAGGGAGGCAACGAGAACGCAATGTAAATCAACAAATATTTATTAACAAAAATAAAGAGTACCTCTCATAATTAAAGCAACACTACAGAAAGTAAATAAAGACTAGGAAATTCACGCAAAACAATAAACATTCTAACATAACGAACAGGCCTGCCAAACATAAAGCCCCAAATTAAACTAATACGTGGAGCAAACAAATAATCATAACAAAGCAAACCAAACTAAACCAAAACCAAGAGCAGGGCAAATCAGAGCGCCAAAAACACTTATATCATACTCTGCAGGTGTTTGACATGATGATTACCACCTAAATCCCACCCCACACACTAGAGCGGAACGGACCCAGGAGACCGTCACAATGTACATCCATATTGTGTAGATTTGAATGAGAAGAAGCTTTTTTATTCTACTTGTAGCAGGTCCCACCTCATGAGTGGCTGTCATTTTGAAATCACGTCACCAGTTGCCAACTGGGTCTTGCAATTCAACTTGTTGTTAAAAAGTCAATTACTCTCATGTTACTTATAGCAATGAGCAACCATACCACTGAGTGTCTCCATGTAGGCTAATTGCCTATACACATCAAGTGTGATACAAAAATGCAAAATGAATCACTGACAAAGACTATTCAAACAAATATCCGTAGCGATAATGTACGATAAATTCATTCTTGTAAAACGGCTAGCACTGATCAAGTTTACTCTAGTACATCATGCAGTATGACATTTTAACTCAGGGCTGTGAACATTTTAACACAATTTTTTTTAATTAAATGCTGTATGTTTAACGTTGTCAATTCATTTAGCTAATTTGCAAGCTAGCTGTTTAATTTACTTTCTATGATTTTGACTGTTTTGATCCTGTTTATTAAGAGTTTTTAAATTAATTTATGTAATGAAACTTGTGAGTTGAGAAGTCATTTGCTGTTTTTGCCAACATCTTTGCTAAATATGTACGATTAAGTCATAAAGTGCTGGGGAAAGCTGTTTAATTAGTACAATATTGCTTAATTGTTGCAGGGTTGTAATGAGTTCAGTTCGAACAATGCACAAACAATTCGAAAGGAATTTAATACAACATTGTTGGTGTTGATAGATAGATAGATAGATAGATAGATAGATAGATAGATAGATAGATAGATAGATAGATAGATAATTGAAACTAAATAATTAAAACATAAGCAAAAACTTACTGAGTGCACACAATAAGCTGTTGCAGGCAAATCATAAAGCTTTAACAATTGCAAGTTCATTTGGCGTCTCAGAAAAGCTTATCATCTCATCACATTCTCATAAAAGTGCTTCACGAGAAAGGCTTATTTTTACGTCCCTTGGAACAATTGAGCTGCTCACTCCTGAATTTTTTCTTAGAGCTTTTAAATCAAAGGCAAAATGAGTCGTTTTCTAAGTCATGTCTCACGGCCCCCTGCTCAGGGCCCTGTCCAAGTACGGTGAGGCATTATATCATCATAAAACAGCATCATAATGGCCACCTAAAGAGAGAGCGAGGAGGAGGAGAAAGATTGTTTTGAAAGAGGGGATATTACCAAATATTTCCTGAAGACCACCCATAGCCTGAAAAACTGATCCTCTTTTTAGTCTCTAGGGCTCTAAACCTGCCCATTTATGATCAGGCATGGTGGGAGGCAGACATGTACAGTGACACTTGATTATGTGTCTCTGCTCTGTTGCTGGCTTCCTGGGTGTGTGTGTGTGTGTCTGTGTGTGTGTCTGTAACAGTAGCTTAAGGGATGATGTAAGCGGGTTTCCTAATTGCAGGGTGATACAAGGGTGTGTCAGATCTCACTGCCTCAGGGAGCGCTAGATTTGTGCGTGTCCTCAGGTAACAGAACGATATAAAGACTCTTTGCTATGTCTTTCTGGAGGTGTTTGCTTGGATACCAGATAAATGTTGTTTTTTTTTCTCACTTTCACATCCTTTCAATCCTTAAATAACTACTACAGAGCTGCAGCTACACCTGATGAAAATGAGATGCCTGATTTTAACAAGTCAAAAGAGAACCAGGGAGATTTACATTGACCTTTTTTCATTTGGGCTCTGAGGATACAAGTTTGTAATTAGAGTTTTTGGAAAATTTGACTTTTTTTTTTTTTTACTTTTACTCAAGCTGCCGGCTGCATTAAAGGCTTAGCTTTAGGGAAAAGTGATATATCTGGCAATCGCTCACTTTCACTCTTATAAATTTGTGTAATTCTTTCGACAGTGTGTGGTCCTCCTTGGCTTTCACAGATAGGTTACTGTTTTATAATAAAAACGGCATTTTGTTGTTACAATAAAATATTTAAAACAAAAATGAACAAAAAATGAGTAGTTTCATTTTTTATTTGTTACATCTTTATTTTCATTTATCTCTTATTGGAATATAGAATATACAAAACCTGAAAAGAATGTATCTTCTTGCATGTAGTTTGTTATAGTTTTTCCATGAAATTGTCCTCAAAAGAGAGTGTTGTCTGATTAATCTTCCTTTGGGGACATTCAGTTAGAGCGAAATGAATATTTAATTGAAAAAAAAAAAAATCTAAAAATGCAAATGCGAGTGAGTGAGTTGATTATAATTAGATTTGAGTCATTATAATTAGCTTTATATAAAAACAGCAGTCTATGGTATGTCCTCATTTTGAGATCCAAGTATGTGTGTGTGTGTGTGTGTGTGTGTTGGCAGGAATGTGCATTTGAAAGGAAGGGGAGGAGGAGAGAGGTGGAGAATGACACCACTCTACCTGTTGAAACAAAACACAAATGTAATAAGGGCTCTCCTGACTTTTGTCTTGTGTGTGAGTGGGTGTGTGTGTGTGTGTGTGTGGAGGGGTTTAACAAGAAAGGTTCAAAAGTTCACTTATAATAGCATGTTTTTATGATTCATTGCATTGTTATGCCTCTGCGGTGTTTGCACACAAACACACATCCACACATTCCCACATAATAAATACAATTTCAAATGACCCAAACATCTTCGAATGACTGTGAAAAGTAAATGATGTTTCATTGGTATAATATTATACAAAAATGATGTCTGATGTTCATTTTATGTTATATTTTTTCCATCTCTTCGTGGAGGTTGCGGGGGTGAGGGGCAATGAGTTTGACGGGGCGGCAGTGGTAAACGAGTGTGACTGCAGTGAGAGTGACGTGCTAAGCAGAGGGGTGGAGACGCTTGTCTTTTCAGAATGAAGGGAATCACCATGGCAGCAATTAAAAGCCCGAGGCTCCCCGCGCTGGGTCAGTGTGCACAGGGAGATGAAAGTGTGTTTGTGCATGCATGTATGTGTGTGTCAGAGAGTCTGTGAGCTCCCCAAAAGCCGTTACTCAGCAGGGGAGAGAGAAATGAACTAATGAACTTTTAGAGGGGCAAATCTTTGAGAGAAGGACAGGTGTCAGCTGCAAAGAGGTGATGAGCTGATTAAACTGAACTGTAAAAGTTATGAAGAATACCTGCTTTTGGTACTGGTTTGTGCTTTAGTTGTTTCCATATGGAGTTTATGATTAAAGATGACATGGACAGTATTCACAAAATTCTGTCATCATTTATTCACCCTCATGTCTCTCATTGAACTGTTCATAATAACCAGGGGCTATCAAGTTATCAAAAGCGAAGAAAAAAAACAAACACACACACACACACACACACACACACACCAAAAACCACAATAAAAGGCTACGTTTACACTGCAAGCCTTAATGCTCAATACCAATGTGACCAATAACAGATTTCCAGTGTGAAAAGATCATGGTTCTGAACTGACCTGCATGCGGTCAGTGATACAATGAAACAAACAGGGTTGCCAGGTTTTTACAACAAAATCCACTCATTTGCTTGTCAAAGCTAGTCCAAAACTAGCCCGATCGCATTGCGGGGGTTAAATATTTTGGTAGTGCGGTCGCGTCAAACCATGGAGTTGCAAAACAACCTGCAGCAATAATGAAAAATTAACCCAATTCTGCAGGAAAATGACGGACTTGGCAACACACTCGGCACACAGTCATACGGAAGTAAACATGGAGGACATTAAAGTCAGCAATTACGCGCTTATAGTGTGATTTGCCACAGAAGCCAGCTAAATTATGCGCAGGCAATATGAAAAATGAAGACAATGATGTGACAGAAGAGAGCAGAGTTTTAAACTTGATATGATACGAGCCCTTATGTTTTGCTTGTATTATACAGGGAGTGCAGAATTATTAGGCAAATGAGTATTTTGACCACATCATCCTCGTTATGCATGTTGTCTTACTCCAAGCTGTATAGGCTGGAAAGCCTACTACCAATTAAGCATATTAGGTGATGTGCATCTCTGTAATGAGAAGGGGTGTGGTCTAATGACATCAACACCCTATATCAGGTGTGCATAATTATTAGGCAACTTCCTTTCCTTTGGCAAAATGGGTCAAAAGAAGGACTTGACAGGCTTAGAAAAGTCAAAAATAGTGAGATATATTGCAGAGGGATGCAGAAGTCTTAAAATAGCCAAGCTTCTGAAGCGTGATCATCGAACAATCAAGCGTTTCATTCAAAATAGTCAACAGGGTCGCAAGAAGCGTGTGGAAAAACCAAGGCACAAAATAACTGCCCGTGAACTGAGAAAAGTCAAGCGTGCAGCTGCCAAGATGCCACTTACCACCAGTTTGGCCATATTTCAGAGCTGCAACGTCACTGGAGTGCCCAAAAGCACAAGGTGTGCAATACTCAGAGACATGGCCAAGGTAAGAAAGGCAGAAAGTCGACCACCACTGAACAAGACACACAAGCTGAAACGTCAAGACTGGGCCAAGAAATATCTCAAGACTGATTTTTCTAAGGTTTTATGGACTGATGAAATGAGAGTGAGTCTTGATGGGCCAGATGGATGGGCCCGTGGCTGGATTGGTAAAGGGCAGAGAGCTCCAGTCCGACTCAGACGCCAGCAAGGTGGAGGTGGAGTACTGGTTTGGGCTGGTATCATCAAAGGTGAGCTTGTGGGGCCTTTTCGGGTTGAGGATGGAGTCAAGCTCAACTCCCAGTCCTACTGCCAGTTTCTGGAAGACACCTTCTTCAAGCAGTGGTACAGGAAGAAGTCTACATCCTTCAAGAAAAACATGATTTTCATGCAGGACAATGCTCCATCACACGCGTCCAAGTACTCCACAGCGTGGCTGGCAAGATAGGGTATAAAAGAAGAAAATCTAATGATATGGCCTCCTTGTTCACCTGATCTGAACCCCATTGAGAACCTGTGGTCCATCATCAAATGTGCGATTTACAAGGAGGGAAAACAGTACACCTCTCTGAACAGTGTCTGGGAGGCTGTGGTTGCTGCTGCACGCAATGTTGATGGTGAACAGATCAAAACACTGACAGAATCCATGGATGGCAGGCTTTTGAGTGTCCTTGCAAAGAAAGGCGGCTATATTGGTCACTGATTTGTTTTTGTTTGGTTTTTGAATGTCAGAAATGTATATTTGTGAATGTTGAGATGTTATATTGGTTTCACTGGTAAAAATAAATAATTGAAATGGGTATAAATTTGTTTTTTGTTAAGGTGCCTAATAATTATGCACAGTAATAGTCACCTGCACACACAGATATCCCCCTAAAATAGCTAAAACTAAAAACTAAAACTTCCAAAAATATTCAGCTTTGATATTAATGAGTTTTTTGTGTTCATTGAGAACATGGTTGTTGTTCAATAATAAAATTAATCCTCAAAAATACAACTTGCCTAATAATTCTGCACTCCCTGTAGAGCTGTCTCTGTAATAGGCCTACTTACGAGTTCTGACACATCACTGCCCTTCTACTAACTACCTTTCACAACTGTCTTGACAACGTTGGGTGTGTTAAATCTTTTAATAGACTCCCATGTGCACAGAATCATTACGAATGTTGCTCTCGGGTGACTTAAAAATCACATGAATTCAGATTTGACTGTTCACATTGCGGTCGCATTACAAAACACCTGATCTGTATCGGATTTAGTACCACATATGGAAGTGGCACAAATCGGAGCTGAAAAGATCGGATTCCATGTGGTTTGTACTGTTCACATTGTCATGGGGAAAACAGATATGAGACACGTGGGCAAAAACCCCCCAAAAAAACAAATTAGATTTGGGCCACATTTACCTGCAGTGTGAATGTAGCCAATGTTTCATAAAAGTATGTCTCAAGAAGTAAGAAATCATTTTATTGGTCTATATTTTTTTCAATAATATTGAAAATAATATTATAATAAAATAATGTAATAAATATATGTATATATGTGTGTGTGTGTGTGTGTGTGTATATGCCATTATAGTCTTTTGAGTTGTAACTGTTCATACACACTCACAAACATAAGGCACAGTCACCCGCAGCTGTACCTGTATTGTTTTTTCCAGTGAGGTGGAAATTGCTACGATTGTCTTGACATGATTGTTGAACATGCGTTTTTGGAATGCGTATTTATGCAAGTCTACAATGCTCTATCAGGCATAGAAATCAGTAGTTTAGATAAGCTTGTGTGTGTAAGAGAGAAAGTGAGAGAGCGAGAGTTAAAGGAATAGCCCCCTCCCACACACACAAAACCACAATTCCTTAGCCTCATGTTGTTCTAGATTTGTATGACTTTTGAAGGAGAAATTTGGAATAATATACGTGAAATTGTAAATAAATAACCTATTCAAAAATCAAAAGTATCAATTGTCTATGAAGTGAAATGGACCATTTTTAGGAGACTTTTATGCTGTTTTTACATACTTTTTGAAGATTCAAAACTACACTCTCTATTCATTATATTCGTAAAAAAGAGCAACCAGTATACTGTTAAAAATGACTAGTTTCGTTGTCCACAGAAGAAAGAAAGCCATACAGCTTTGGAACAACATGAGGGTGAGAAACTAATAGAATCTTTATTCTTTAAATGTAAAAAGTGTAGTTTAGCTCAGAATTTTTAGAATCTTCCTGTGTGTGATAAATATTTCCTCTGGCTCAGTAACTTTCATTTCATGGTCACATTGACAGTTTATGCCACCTGTTCTGATAAAAACAAGCTTTACTTCCTGTGCTTTATATGTGTGTATCGTTTGTATCTGAGGGCATGTGTATGTCATTACTTTAGCACCTTAATCGCTCAACTCGTTCTGTCTGTCATTGTGTGTGTAGTGCTGAACTGACAGATGGGGACTAATTGGCTCTGATCATTTCAATTGGTGCTTCTCCCTCTCTCTGTCTCTCTCTGTCTCTCTCTCTGTCTCTCTCTCTCTGTCTCTCTCTGTCTCTCTCTGTCTCTCTCTCTCTCTCTCTCTCTCTGTCTCTCTCTCTGTCTCTCTCTCTCTCTCTCTCGGTCTCTCTCTCTCTCTCTCCCTTTCTATCTCTCTTCCTCTGCTGTCCTTCCCTCTACTATATGTTTTCCTTTGGGATAGAAATGTTTTCACTTGGGAATGTGGGTCTAGCAGGTGTTAATTTTATTTTTCCCTTTGTCTAGCTCACTCTGAGTCTCTCTCCCAGGAATTCCTCCCATGTTAGGTCACTGTAATCTCACTTCTCCAGTTCACTATTATGATGAAGACATGCAACATAATACCTCCATTCGGAAGTGTGTTTGTAAGAAAGAAAAGAAGGAAAAGCAAGAGAAAGAGAAAAAGAGATTTGCCGGAGAGACAAAATGGACTTTTAAACCTAAGTTCTTGAAAGGAATTTTTCAGATAATCCCCCTCTCCCACCGCTAAGCCCACTCTCCAGAAAACGTACTTCATTTCCATTGATGATTTCTCTCACGTACGTTATGCTCTGTTTGCCAGCTCCTTCCTAAGAGCCTCAAAGCATCAAGCATTGCAGTGCCCTTTAAAAAAAAAAAAAACTTCCTCCTCATCACCTCTTTCTCTGTGAGGTCTCTTCCTCTTCTGATGCGTTTCTCATTCTGACTAGAAATCGTTTGGGTTGTGAATGAATTTGGCCTAGTTATAAGACCCCAGGAGTATGCGGTTCGAACCACTGAACTTTTCTAATCAACACTTTCCATGCACACAGAGCGATTATGGGAAAATACAAGGGAATTTTTCTGAAGGTGTTGGGTACAAATATGAAGAAAGAAATAACTATTTGTCCAAAAAAAACCCTCAAATTTTCAAGCATCTTTTCTAGAAGATGATTTGACACCTTATTAGTTTAATATGTTTAAGCTTAAAATGAGCTGTGAGTTGAACTTGATCTTGTGGAGTCTGGAATTGAACTTGTGTCATTGCAAAACAGTATTTCTCATCGAGATTAGGTTTACTGGATGTGTGTGTCTGTGTAAATCCCCCGGCCTCTAAAAATAATGCAGGAACTGTCGGGAATGTGACACACAGATATAACGACTGCAAGGGCTTAACATGGATCAACACCACACAGACAAACACACACACTTACACACCCTATAAAAACACTCTCTCTCAATAAACCTAAACCTGTCGACAACTGCTGTGATAGTTAGACACACTCACAAAAGTCTAAAGACAAGCCCAAATGCGCAAACAGTGTGCACTGCAGTGAAGTTAAACTGTACAAAGAAGTATCAAACATAATAAAATTGTCCACTGATATGTGCATCTGCACAGTGTGTTGTTTGCATGTTTGTGTTAGTGTGTGTCTGTGTGTGTGTGTGATTTCAGTCTGGGTGGTAATGTCTATCTGCTCATGTGGGCCAGTTAATTTTAGACGTCTCTTTCAGCTCAGAAGTCTCTCTTGTGTCGCGTCGGCGTCTGTGCAGGAATTTGTCACTGTAAGTGTCAGATGAATGCGTGAGGCGTCAGTGATTTCAAAACTAAATGCTTATCAGATCTCACCTAATGTGCTAAACATTAGAGATGCTCTTCTCATACAGTAGATCAGTTGTTTTTAAAGGGTCAGTTCATCCAAATATGAAAATTGTCATCATTTACTCAACATCATGTTGTTCCAAACCTATAAGTCTTTTGTTTTTGGAACACAGGTGAAGATATATATTTAATGAAACCTGAGAGATCTGTTCCTCAGTTGAAAGTCTGTTCCACCAAAAATCTAATGTTTCACATTTCCAACATTAATAAAGACATTGTGAAAGAAATTCACAAGAACCAGAGAGGTTTGTTCCTGCGCATTAAGAACGGTTGAGCTTCTGCTTACCATATTTAATGTGCTCTATGTATGTGCATTGATCCATGTTTATTGCTTGATTCATATGGATTATTTTTAGAATGTCTTTATTAACTTTGAAGCATTGGTGGAAAGGACTTTCAACAGAGGAACAGAAATCTCTCAGGATTCATTAAAAATAGCATCATTTGTGTTTCAATGTTACAAGGGTATAGTAATTGATGACAGAATATTTATTTATGGGTTAACTGTGCCTTTAACAGGTTTTTCTTTTTATGTTAGACATCAAAATTGTTAGATACCAAATTTTTTATTATGAAAAAGCAAAAATTCCTTTAAAATTAAACATTGTAATTTATTAAGATATTAAAGTGTTATGTGTTTGTTTTCTAAATGTCAAATATCATGAATTTTGGTGCTTTCCAAGGCTAATAAAACACTATGGGTGGCACCTCAAAACCATGTCTTCTCATTGCTACAATTGATCCCATATTTGTAATGTAGTTTCTGTAGTATTTTTCTTTACCCTGCATAGTTTGTTGAGAGTTTTTGAGGATGAGGGCCTGTACTTGTTGGAATCAGTCTAATTTGGCTGCTTCTATCAAGTGACATGCATGTGTGGCCCTAGAATTGTGACCATTTGGTGTGTGTGTGTGTGTGTGTTTGTGAGTGTGTGGGCGGGTATTCCCTACGTTATGGGGACCAAATGTCCCCACAGGTATAGTAATACTAGTAAATTTTGATCTTGTGGGGACATTTTTTTGGTCCCCTTGAGGATACAAGCTTATAAATCATACAGAATTATCTTTTTTGAAAATCTAAAATAGCAGAACATTCTGTGGTGGGTAGGTTTAGGGGTAGGGGTAGTGTAGGGGGACAGAATATACAGTTTGTACAGTATAAAAACTATTACGCCTATGGAATGTCCCCATAAAAAATGAAAACATAACGTGTGTGTGTGTGTGCATGCTTGTTTTCATGATTTATGAGGACACAAATTTGTATAATGACATGGGTATTAGTCAAGTAAAGTCACCTTTATTTATATAGCACTTTTTACAATGCAAATTGTGTCAAAGCAGCTCTATAGTAGTAATTGGCAAATCATTTTTGGCTGCACAACAGCTCTTAAAGAAAATAGTGTCATTGTCCAGCTTAAATAAATTCAGTATTGATTCATTCCGTTGTAAAAAATCAATAGTTATTTTGTTAATTTATCTGTATATCAGCACTGGAGAAAACAGTGATGTAATCATCCAGCTCAGTTTAGTTTGCATACAATGGTGTCAATGCAGGCAGATTAAACACATTGTTGAATATCAGGTCAAGTGTCCCCAACTAAGCAAGACAAAGGCAACATCGGCAAGGAACCAGAACTCCAATAGGTGACATCAGGTAACCAACAGGTGACAAAAATGAGAAAAAAACCTTGGGAGAAACCAGACTTAGTCGGGGGACAGTTCTCCCCTGGCCAGCAGCGAACAGGGCTTGATTGATTCAGGCAGAGTTACAGGTCATAAGTCTGATTTGGGATCGCAACAGTCAAAATATTTAATCCAGTTCCATCTAGTTGAAGATCGTAGCACTATTGTGACGTGAACAAATTTTATGGGGACATTTAATGAGTCCTCATATTTCAAATAGCTTTAAAAACATACTAAACAATGTTTTATTAAAAATGTAAAAATGCAGAATGTTTTCTGTGATGGATAGGTTTAGGAGTAATGTTAGTGTAAGGGGCTAGAATGTACAGTTTGTACAGTATAAAAACCATTACGCCTATGGAATGTCTTCTCTAACATAGCAAAACAAACCTGTGTGTGTGTGTGTGTGTGTGTGTGTGTGTGTGGACTACTTAACCATATTTTGGGAATAAGAGGTGAGCTGAATCTAACAAACCCTCCTTTTGGGGACACCCTCATTTGTAAAAATGGTTTTCTTGGGGTGTGGTTATAGTATTTATAACTAGCAGTTTATAAAACACAATGGAAGTCTTCGGAAAGTCCCCATTTAAATAGCTAAGTAAACATGTGTCAGTTGGCAGACATGTAGGGCGAGTTATTGATGAGTCATTTATATTTTACTGAATGTTGTGTCTAAAAGCATGCATGGATTTGATCTTTCTTTGATTTGGTGTAATAAAACTCTCCACCATGGTGTCTAGCTGCTCTGGAGATATGGGTGTGGTTAGGCAAATATTTGTGTTTGACAGACAGCGGTGACTGACTATTTATTGAAGTTTATGTCTGATGGACAGAACTGGAAAAAGAGCAACATGCCAACTATGAATAATCTTTTGGAGCAAGTGTACAGACTACAGTGGTATGTACTGTATTTGTGTCATGTGCATTATTGGCTTTCTTTGATTGCAGATGTTTTCCTTCACCAGTCAATATGTTTTTACACACACTAAAGCTAGCACGCTTTCACAGTCACAGCCTTTATCAGTGTGACCCGAGCACACAAATGCACACACTCATGCCAGGTCTTTCTCTCTCGCTCTATAAACGCATGACTTAGGGCCATGTTTTAAAAGGGAGATGGAGAGAGTGGAGAAAAGAAAAAGAGCAGCTGAAGTGAGCACCAATTTGCCTTCCAGCTTTTGAAGGGTTTTTAAGATGCTCAGCTTTCAGTCCATATAAGATATAAAGGAATGACCTCTTAAACCACTAAGAAACACAAAAACTTTGAATGTCTGTTCAACCCCAGTGGTGTTACTAGAATGTCATCCTAGGATAGTCATTTGGATATATGAAGTGGACAACTCAATAGAATGCCATTTTAAATTCACTCAAATACTTGAGTGTAACTAAGTTTGAAAAATTAGTGTGCAATTATGAGAAAATACTGAGTAGTTGATACAGGTAAGTTTTCTCCTTTGAATGTGTATTCGAATCCCACATTAATAAAACAAAAATGCAGCCATCAGTGGATGTGTATCTGGATATTGCAATATCATTTCTATTTTTCAATATCACTAGAATGAAGAGTAGACCTTCTGATGAAAGCTACACAGGACAGAACAATGCTATATAACAAGATCCGCCACTGATAAACCACAGCAAACATGTATAACATTGAAATCCCAGTGAAATAGAAGTGGCAACAGATTTTTTTTCTTCCATATTGTGACATGCGTCAGAGTGTAAAGAACTATAGAAAAGAAAAGAAACAAAAATTGTTGTTCGAGGTTGTTGATTGTGATATTTGGATGTGGACGTTGCACTCAAAAATGAACATGAGTCGATTGTGGAGGAACAGCAGTCTGACGTGTCAAAGTTCGGCATATGTAAACCAAAAGAGAAGTCTGCCATTTTAATCAGAAGATTGAGTGTTTATTTTAAATTTGATTTGAATTAAACATTAACAGGTCAAAAATATTTTTAAAAATGAATCATGCATGGATGAATCAGTCACAATAAGTGTAACACGCATTTACAAATTAGATCGGGTAAATCATTTTCAGTTCATTAAATATTCAAATTCCAGTGCTGACATTGTCACTCATATCACACACTAACAAAATGAAAAATCTTCCTGCAAGTTATTTTTGCTTATTTTCATGAAAACATGCTTGAATATGTTTACCACAGGGCACAATTCAGCTGCAGGTGCATAGTTGAAAATGAAAATAACTTGTACTACTATGATATATACTACAGCAAAGCAGAAGACAAAGTAAAAAATACAAATTGTAGGTCTATTGAAAATTTAATTCAAGAAAGATAATGATAAAAATAAAAGATAGTTACTAGACAATGATAGAAGAAAATACTGTAAATATATGAAAAAGAATTTTGAATTAAAAAAAGAATAATTCAAAAACAATAGGTATGCAAATTACCTTGAAAAATTTAAAAGCAGACTTACACAGACAATAATTAATGACATAAGTTAGTATTTAATTTTTTTTCTGGTTTTCTGTAGGGTGGGTAATACGCTCCAATTACCTATCTATATTCTCACATTTTTCCATCCATGCCATTCCAAATTCTGTCTGTATGTCTGCAAGAACCAACATTACCTCACTGTTTTGTGTTTCAGCTGTGCTCAGTTCATATAAGAACTCACATGTGTGAGCTTTAAAAAGGTGTTTGAGTGTGTGAATGTAAAAGAGCAAATGTGTTAACAGAGATGTATTGAATTGCAGCTGTCAGAATAAACAGTCAGATTATCTCAAAACATTTAATAGACCTTTATTTCTCTCTTTTACTCTTCTAATGCAAAATATAAACTATTTATGGACGGATGGACAAATATTGCTATACTTTCTCTCTCTCTCTCTCCCTCTCTCTCTCTCTCTCTCTCTCTCTCTGTGTGTCTCTGAGTGTGTGATCTATTAAGATAGTCAGACAGGGGTTGACAGATACACAAAGGCTTCTGCAGTTCTATTGTGGTGGCAGCCTCACCATACAGTACGATCATTGTGTACGGCCCGCGGGTGGACTGTGTGTGTGTGTGTGTGTGTGTGTGTGTATGTGTGTGTGATCATGAGACATACACACTGCTCTGTGATGAATTACTTGGAGTGAGCAGATTATGCCAGTATGACATTGATACATTGAGACATCCAGTGAGATTTTATTGCATTCAGAATGTGTGTGTGCCTGTGTGCAAGCGGGTGGATGTATAAGGATTTTTGAGGGTGTAGAGTCACTTGTTATCACACGGGTGAATAATGACATCAAACTGCTCTCCAGACGTACACACACACACACACACACACACACTGGAATGCTCTGTATTGTTTTATTACTTCCAATGACCATGCATACATGAACATATTTTTGTTTTAATATTTGTTTCAGCAAAAAGAAAAATGTTTTGGCTATCTGTACAGAATCACAAGGAGAAAAAAAAATGTTTACATCTGTGTGTGTTTGCTTATATGTATTATAGGCCACATGCAAGTATGTGTGAATGTTTGTGTGTTTTGGTTGGAGTGTATATTGAATTCCTGTATTTGTGCTTTCTTGCTGTCATGGAAACTTGTTTTCGGGGAGTACGGTGGTCCATAGGAATCAAATGAGGCGTGAATAATTTATCTCTTAATGACTTCATTCACATCAATAGCATTGACTCTAATAAACCTCCTGCCATGACTGAAGTGTGTGTGTGTGTGTGTGTGTGTGTTCCTACATGTGGCACTGCTGAAAGTAAACACACTTACGTGTGAGTTTTAATGGTTAAATTTAACTGTAGTGAAGTCAGGGGATTTTCCATTGATGCGAGTTAGTGTGTTTGAGGGAACGTGTATTTTATGCATATTTGTTTGCACTGGCATTTACATTCCTCTTTTGAAATTGTATGAATTATGGAGTGGAACATCATTCAAAGACAATCAAACAGACACGCTTGTGTAGTTCATGCTAATTTGATACCACAGTCTACAGGTTTCTCTGTTGGAGTTTGTGATTATAATTTAAAATGTCTCACATGCATCTTTAATGTTTGTCTGTACATGCTCAGATGTGTTTTACCATTACAGTGCCAGCATTTACCATGTTTTTTAGGGATGTGTACCACAGAAATACCAGGTTTTTAATAGTTCTATGGTATTTTATAATGTATGATATTCTTTGGCATAAATACCATGTCACCTAAATATGGTTATCATTCTGTACCATGATATATAGCAAATTGGCCTGTGAGTACATTACTACATTGTGATACATTTACTAAAAGGCATGTGAGTTGACTTTGCTGCAAGAGTTTTTGACTTTCTGAATCTCATATTCAGTTGTGTTTTCACATAACAATGCCAGCATTTTCCATGATCTTTCGGGATATGTAGCATTGAAATAACATTTTTTACTATGGCAATACCATTACATTCTTTAAAGTATAGTGTTCTTTGGCATGAATTATAATGATACATGAATAAGGTAGTCAAATTAGCATGTTTATTACATTAATGTTAAATTGTAATATGTTTCTTAAAGTGCATTTACTGCAAGAGTCTTTGATGCAGTTTGCATCTCCACATTTTATATGTATGTTTACTTTGGCCCTAATACTTACATACGTAACCTCCTGCATGTGTGTACGAGCATCTGAAATTGCAATAAGAAAATCCCATGACAAGAATTTCAACCACAAAGCAGGCAGGAAAAATGAGCATCAGTGAAAGAAAGCGTTTTTCAAAAATATAAAACACTGCGAACTGTACTAAAGTCATTGAATTCATTCAAATGAGGCAGTAAATCAGTGTCTTTACGATCCCCTGAAGTGTCTATATGCGGTTTAGACATGAGGAACACTGCGCGGGACGGCAGAACTCTTCTGTGATGCTTTATGGCTTGGTCAGGCGTTAACAGAACCTTCCATTAGCCTTCAAACAAAATCTCCCTTCAACCATGATTATTTGTTCCTGAACTTGTATGAGAGTGGAATTATGGGAAAGGTCACACAGAGAGAGGGAGATGATAATGTTGACTGTGTTTCATATGTAATGTAATCAGATATGTAAAGCTGACATCTTAACAGCTGCTCCGGGCTGAGTTTTATTGATTGGTTCATGGTGGTTTAGACCGAGGGAAACTTCTGGTAAGGCTGACTCGCAACCTGCTATTACAAATGCGAGGCGCACACGCACCCGTGCAAACACACACACAAACTGCGGTGATCGTTAAGCAGTAAATTATAGAAGGAAATCCTCGACGGCTGTATGTAATTCCCACTGGCAGATTGAGTGTGACTAGAAAACCACACCGTCTCCCTCCTCACTTTCTGTTCTCTATGAGATTTTCAATCTGTATTTTGTAATTGTAGATTACAGAGAATCTGAAGTTGGTCTCGTCTACTTGCTCAGCATGTGTGTTTGAGAAACCGAACCTTAAAGCTCCAAAATCAACAGCTCTGACAGACACATCCTTAAAGTGACCCGCTGAAGAAATGTGGGCTTAACTCTGTGTGCGTGTGTGTGTTTGAGTGAGTGTGGAAAGGACAGATGGACTCAAGCAGCTGTGTGTGTAGCCATTGGTCGTGACTGAAGTTTGCGGGTGTGTGAAAGACAACATTGAGGCCTCGTCTGTATTTGAACAGGAATATTTCAGTTTGACTCACCCCCACACACATATACTGTCTGCTGGAATCGACGGCAAATAGCTACGAGACTCAAAACATCTTGAAAAGATTTAGAGAGAGAGAGAGTGAAAGAGGGGAAAGAAAGGGGAAATAGAGTTACTATCTCCTGTCTTTCATCTTCAAGTGTTTCTTTGTCTCAATTGTTTCGATCTGTGTGTGTTAAAGAGAGAGAAAGAGCAACAGACAGACCGACAGAGACAGAAAGAGAACGAGTCAGAGAGAATGGTACACGGGGAGACACAGACGGAGAGAAAACAAGTGGTTGTGGGAAAGTTGGTGGTTGTCTGTGTGCACCCACACTGGCACAATCAAATTCTGCTCACTCACGTAAACACACACACACTAAAGTCTCACTGACTTTTTGACCCTGAACTCAATGTCATGCTGGATGCACAGTATTTCAACAATAATACTGTTATGATTTTAAAGCAGTTTTCATTTGCCTTAAAGAGTGTGTTAGTTGAGAGCATAAGACATCAATTCTAATAATAATGATTTATATAATAACTAATAAAAAACAATCAATTATTAAATATCATTCTTACATTTATGCATTTAAAAAATCAGAATAGAACACATTTAATTCACGCACAATATAACTCACAGAAAACAGTAAACCAATAAAGCAGCATTTCCATTCCAGTTGTTGAAGAGCCTAAAATCATCACTTTCGGTTAATTAAATTAAGTTATTGCCACTGGAAAAGTGCCTGTGGCTCTTTTAATGAATGTAATACATTACTTACAGTTTTAGAGCATACAGACAAAATGCTGTGAGTTATTGTATTTAGCCATCAGTGGCAGATGCTTTATGTTTGGGTGCAAGTGTGTGAGAAAGTTCTGGGAAGTAGGAGTGGCCAATCGTTTTGATGATGACTGGCATTTCAGAATGAATGTTTTCTATTGTGAGTGACTTTTTTGATGATCCTCTAGGAATTTAAATGTATTTTAGTCTTCGTATCTAATAGAAAAATTGCCCTCACCAATAGTTCAGTCTGCATTTGTGTGTGTGTGTTAAAGAAAAGGAGGGCAGTCTGTGCCCTCAGAGCCAGGCTTACAAGACGAGTGCTGAATGCCTCCAGTTCATAAACACCTCACTAATGAGCCTCTCAGGGGAAAGCAAATGATCAGCGCTCATTTCTTCACAGATCCCTCTAACATCTGCTAATGTGTGTGTGCGCATGACATTTTCATGGGTGACAGGTGGTCTCCCGAACACCACTGGATGTAAAGAGAGAGAGAAAGTGTGAACCACACATTCATGCTTGCAGAGTACCAATCCATTTTCAGTGTTTTTATCGATGCGTCTCAGCTGTTAGTGGAGCCTAATTCTATGTAGTAAGAGGAACAAACTCTCAAGTGACAAATTATATTAAAGTCGAGATTAAACGGAAGATCTTTCCTTCCATATTGTGATGAATGAGTGTAACATGTTTTCAAAAAAAGAAAAATTTCTATTTCTAGTTCATCAGTTGTTAATTGGATTTTTAGATGTGAGATAACGAATACATAAATAAATAAAAAGGAAACATACATGGATGTTCACAACAACAACAACAACAACATCTATAACATGCATTTACAAAATAATTTCATTTTAACTTCAAATGTCATAATATTTACTCAAAATTAAATTTAAAATTTTGTAAGAAACATTTAAAAACAGAAAATATTCAATATGTATTTACATGGATGTTGGTTGACTTGTAACTTAACGCAAGGAAAATGCCAAACTGGAAGCCAATAATAAAAAGCCAATAATTTCAAAATCAGCCGATTAATCAGATAAGGAATGAAAAAAACAAACTTTAACAAAAATAAAAGACTTTACAAATGGTGTACAAATGCAGAGTTCCTCAACTTGGGGTCGTACCGGCAATCGATCGAGAGACTCATATCTGGGACAGTTTCACCCTGGATTAAACTAGAAATCTTTTCACGTGCCGCCTGAGTGAAATAAATGTTTCTGATGCTTTCGAAGCAAATCCAAACACTTCCAGCTCTGATGTTTGTGTGCTTATTGTGTCATTTGGTGAGATAGCGTTGTTTCTTGTTTGTCGAACTGACGGTAATGTTATATTTGCTATCAAAGGCTCAAGCATGTGATAGCATCTCCGTCTGTCTGTTTCTCTCTCTTTCCACTCATTCCTCCCTATCAGTTCACTCTTCCCTCCTTTTCCTTCCTTCTCTTCCCTTCCTGTCAAGCACTACGTGGCAAGGTAGATTCATTTTTGTAGAATTTCTAGGTTTATTCCAGCACAAACTAGAATATAAACAAAATTCATTATTTTTTTAAAGTGTTGTTTTGCTCATCCACAGTGCAAAGAGAAAGAAAATGCAAGTGTCCATATAAAGCAGCAACAAAAGACCAAGCAGAGTTCTTTGCCAATTGGTTACTTAAAGTCTCGGGGCCCAGGACAAAATGTTAATCGGTGGGCCCCCTCTTCCAATGAGAAGGGTATAGCATAGTGCACTTTAGTGGGCCCCCTTCATCACAGGGCTCGGGACAACATTCTCGGTAGCGCCCATCCCCCAACTACGGCACTGGTCGGCATTGGACGGAACTTAATAGTTGTCCTATTATGGCTTGAGTCCACTTACTGGCCTTTCAACGAGTCAGTTACCCTTCTATCATCAACTTTTTATTAATATTTAATTAAATATGAATATATTTCGGAATCATTTAGATCTGCAATATCTTTACAAGGTTAAAGGACATAAGTAAACCTAAACAAAAACACTTAGTGTGGTATATGTTTGTGTCTGTGTTTGGGTGTCCATGCTGCTAAGATTGCACTGCCCCCTAGTGGATGAAGATGTAATCCATGACTGCGGGTACATCCAGACAAATGTGTGCGTTTGAGTGAATTATTTTTGATATTATAAATACCTGTCTGTCTCCCTGGCATTTTTCATTTAAATCCTGCTGCTCTGTGATTGGTGCTGTCATGTGCCAGTCATGGAAATGACAGGCATCTAAATGAATAGAGCCCTCAACACACAGACTGGCCTGACCTCGGCACACACACACTCACACACATAGAGTTGATCTCTTATGGTCAGTGTCTAGTTTTTGGAGACTGAGTGTCTGTCTGCCGTTATGATTGACGACTGAGGAATTTGACTGACAGGTCTGGCTAGCTGAACTAGCTATTCACAGTCTGTAAGGGTCCCATGCTGTGTGTGTATGTGTGTGCGGGTGTTCGTCTATAAATGAGAGGGTTGTCTTTGAGGGTCTGCTTTGCGTGAGGGAAGACACTTCATTAAAGTCACCCCCTACGGAAACGCACACACAGGAACCCGCACGCATGCATGGGTGCAAAGGTCAACCTTTGAGAACCCCCTTGAATGTTGAATCATGTGACCAGGGCTTAAAATCCGATCATGTGACCGGACTTGAAAAAAATCAAGTGTTTCAGTTGCGGCTATTATGATAATGGTTATTCATTGAAATGAATGGTCATAATTAGCACAGGTGGGCTCTTCATAACTCATTCTCACTATATGAGAACAGACAGAGAGAGTGCTTAAGTCATTGACTAAATTAGTTTAACTTCTCTCAGTGTTTTGTGTTATATGAGATATTTTCTCCTCTCAGCAAGAGAAACGAAAGAGTGAAAGTGACAGAAAATGAAGGACAGAGAGCAGGAATAAAGCAAGGATTAAGCTTCTGTTAGTTTTTGTTCATTTTTTGAAAAGAGGAAGAGAGCGAGTGAAGCACTTCCTCTGAAGGTGTTCAGGGGTCATCATTCAACCCTCTTACTCTCTCTTTTATCTTCTGTTTCTTTCTTAGCTCTCGATTCCCTCCTGGGTGTTCCACTCTATGCTGCCACTGAAGCTATATGTGTGTGTGTGTGTGTGTGTGTGTGTGTGTCCTCACTAGTTGTCTAGCCCACCTCCCACCATGTCTTTGTGTGTGTGTGTGTGTGTGGTGCTTTATTTCGATGTTAGTCGCTCTGTTAAACTGGGAACAGGTTTTTTAATTGTTTGGTTTCAATGGTTTGATTGTCTGTGCCTGAATTCATCTCGCTCTCATCTGGGTGACAGCTGGAATGTTTGTGCTGTAATCCAGAAGTACTTTTGATCTCATAAATGCACACACAGACCGGTGTCGGTGTCCTGTAAAGATGCATATGAACCTGATTAAAGACGATTCCCATTCAGTTCACGCTCAGGTCATGTCAGGATGACATTTTTAAAGAGCACTGAAGACTTAACCAGGCTGTTTAAATGTCTGCTCTGATACCTGAAGAACCTGGGACTTCAGTTAGAAATGTTTGTTTAGTCTCATCATAACTGTTTGCGTGAGAGTTTGGTGTGTATGTATGCATTTTTTTTTTTGTTGCGTTTCTTCTTGCAGATGTTAAATTTGAGAAGAGGAGTTTTTAATTCTGTTCTCATTCTGTTTTTGCTTTCCTTCCTGCTTTCTTTTTCTTTTGTTGTTTATTTTCTCCCGCTGACAGTTCCTGCATATGTCTATGAATGTTCAGTACTATGTGTGTGATTGTGTGTCGTATATGAACACAAGGCTATTAGTCCTGTGTTGGTTTCACACTGGAGGATTTTCCTAAAGTGATCAATTATATATTTCTTCATTTTTTTCTACTACACTGTCTTTGTCCTTTTGTTCATATTTATCATATTTATCCAAAGCTGCCATTTGGGACAAATTTTATTAATCGTAAAATGTTTATTTTGTTGTATAATAAAAACATCATTCTTAGCCTCTTCTTTCAGTTTTAAACATTTTGTCATTGTTTGCTCACCCTCATGTCATTCTAAACCTGTATGATTTTCTTTTCCTGTGGAAATCAAAATAGGATATAATTTTGAAAAAATGTCCTGGTGGCTCTTTTCCATGTAATTTAATGAATTGGAGCGGATTGGAGCCTCTTAGCTTCAAAAAGATTATGAAAGTATCCTAAAAGTGACCCATACAACTTGGATGCTTCCAAGTCGTCAGAAACCATACGAAATGAGTAATCATTATTCACTGGAACTCTTGACATCTGTCTCAGCTCTCAGTGATGAGTTGGCAATGTCTTTATGATAAAAAATCATTATTTTAATCTTTTCAAGTTATCTCAGACAGAGAGCAAGGGTCCACTAAAGGGGTCCTGGCATTTTCAGGGGGCCAAATAATTCTCACAAATGTTTACGTTTTGTTATATATTAACATGATCTTCATTAAAATCCTAAAAACACTAAAAATAGAAATGTACATCATTAAACTGACATCAACATTTTGAGTTATGTATTTATAATTTATTTGTATTACAACAGATGTACCAGGTGTTCATATTAGCTGAGATAGCAAGATAGGCCTTTGAATACTGTCTTGGACAGAGCGGGTCTTGGAGTCAAAAAGGTTAAGAAACACTTAATCTGTTGAACTTATTTACAAAACTCTGAATGATTCAATCATAACTCAAACTGAT
The DNA here is from genome assembly GCA_038088235.1 of Zacco platypus. Classification (NCBI taxonomy): domain Eukaryota; kingdom Metazoa; phylum Chordata; class Actinopteri; order Cypriniformes; family Xenocyprididae; genus Zacco; species Zacco platypus. The sequence goes on from CM076084.1 coordinate 14,997,065, forward strand.
CTTGTTCTTGCCAACCAGCTCACTGGAGAAGATCATCAACTTTAATTTCATATGGTTTCAGAAGACTTTGAGTGTAGCACACAAGTCATATGGACCACTTTTATGAAACTCTAATGGTCTTATCTGATAATTGAAAGCTCCAGATCCCATTTACTATACTGTAATGGCATGCATTTCTTCTTTTGTGTGCCACTGATTGTTAATGTTCTTTTTCTCTGTTTTACAGTGACCTGAGTGAAAATCAAATCCAGGGGATTCCCAGAAAAGCATTCAGAGGAGCTACTGAGATCAAAAACCTGTGAGTCTTCTGCATCTATGTGTGAAATAGAGAGAGAGAGCTCTTTAAATTAATGATTGTGTGCTTTAATGAGATGCCCAGGCAAACTGACCATCACACACACACACACACAGAGAGAGAGAGAGAGACAGAGAGAGAGAGATGGGAGGAGTGGGCAGTGCAGGTAGACAATAGTAGAGGAGAGCACAGCAGACAGAATGAGGAGGCTGGAAAGTCAAGAACAGTAATGGGGGAAGAAAGAGAGAAAGACTGTGACAACAAAATAAGTGAGAGAAAGAAAGACAGATTGAGGAACAGGAGAGTGAAAGATGAATGTGATTTATTAATAAGGAACATTAGAGTTTCTGAGAGTGTATTACTCTATTACCATAATGATTGAACACCAACAAGAAGAATCAACAACATCATCTTCAAACATTTTCTCTCTTGTCTTTTTCCTCTCTCAGGCAGCTGGACTATAATCAAATTGCCTGCATTGAAGATGGAGCGTTCAGAGCTCTGCGGGACCTAGAAGTACTGTAAGTGCTCTGCATGTGTGTGAACTTGTGTGATTGTGTTCTGTTGAATTAAAGCCACTGCAGAGATCTTTTCAGATATCGAGGTCTCATTAGACTTGGGTCAAAGCTGGGCAAAACCAGTTTCAAAAACTTTTTACATTTTTAAAATTGAGACTAGAAAAGTGTATATGTTCGCGTGGATTTCTCTGTATTTAGACTGCATGCTGTGTGTCCGGCTGCCAGATCATGCCTGTAGGGTGTTGAATAATAGTATAAAACGCGCATATGCTTTTTAAAGTGGGATTAGTGGAATAATCCTGTTAGAGAAAATGGAATCAAGAGAGATAAACAGGATTGTGTCAGATTATTTTACTAGGATTATTTTAATGCGACAGATGAGGTATTAGGAGCAGAAAACTCAAATATTAAATAACAGACATGAATCTATACGCATAACCACACTCATGCATGGATGCATACAGATATACTGCAAAGACATTTTAAATTAACATTATAAGAAACAAATTAAAAGTATAGTTCACCCAAAATCCTGTTATCATTTACTCACTCTCATCCAAAGAATTTTCTTTCTTGTGTGGAACACAAATGGAGTTATTTAGCAGAATGTCTAAGATGCTCTTTTTTAATACGGTGAAAGTAGATGAGGACTAGGGACAGCTCTGGTCACCATTCACTTTCATTGTTCAGAGCTGCTTGGAAATTCTGCTTCTACACAAGCTTAAAGGTCACATGGGTTTGTATATGTTTGTTATCTAAATAGGTTCATAAAATGATTATTATCTTTCTCTGTCTTTGTTTCACAGCACACTGAACAACAACAATATCTCTCGTTTATCAGTGGCTAGTTTTAACCACATGCCCAAGCTCAGAACATTGTGAGTATGTGAGACATAGACACACACACACACACACACACACACACACACACTCAAACTGCTTTAAACCAGTTCTTCAGACTGTCGTTAGCATGTTATCCAGCACTTATCAGGCTGGCCCTTAATAAGTGTGATTATGGGGTAATAAGGTGTAATAACCTCATTAATATGTATGTTTCATTAGCATACATTTTGAAGATTGGAGTCCTTTGTGTGTGATCATGATTTAATCCCATTTACGTGATGAGATAAAGTAGCTAATTGCTATATCAGTATTCTGCTCCTTGTTAGCTAAACATCAGCAATAGATGATGGAAAGAAAGCCTGTGAATGACAAGATGGGAAGGCCAATGAAGGCCATGAAACATACTTGGCTAATGTGAAATGTCATTGTGGCTGTTTTTTTTTTTCTCTATCAAATGATAGATAGCAGTTATTAAATTGTCTTAATATACAGTGTTGTTTGTTATTGTAAATCTGAAATAAAATAAAATATAAATGTTAGATGAAAAACTTAAATGAAAAATATTGAAATTTAACTGAAATAAAAAAGATCAGACTTATTAAACTAAAACTGAAATAAAAACACATTAAAGCTACATATATATATATATATATATATATATATATATATGTATATATATATATATATATATATATATATATATATACTCATGAAAATTACAAAAGCACATGACAGTTAATTCAAAATATTTTAATAGTATATAAATAATAATAAAATAAACACTGTTAATTACACATTCCATAGAACAAATAAATGTTCAATAGATAATAGGGGTTCAAGTTTTTTTTTAAATGGCAAATGTGTGTAAAAAAAAAAAAAAAATCCCTATTCAAGTAAAATTCTCAAATTGCTTTTTTTTTCCGCAATTCAGTTGTAAGTATACATTAACTGAAAATCACGAAACAATTCAGAGTGTCAAGTTGACCTTATTTTGCAGATTTAATTACATTTATTATATTTAATTATTTATATTTTCCGCAGGGATAATAAATTTATTAATAAAAAATAATAAAAATTTATCATGTTGATAACATCAGAGCACAATACACTTCAAATGGACAGAGTCCAGTGTTCTGCTGCATTTCAGTGGTACAAAGTGATTTTCCTCATTCTCAATCTCGACCCAAACTATTCAAAGCATTTTCAAGGCCCATTGGGAAGGAAAGAATTCTGCAGAGAGATATAACAATTTTAGTGCTTCTCTAGCTCAGTTCAGGTCCTATGTCTCTGATAAGTTATGATTTCTGCCATGACAAAATATTCCACAACATAAACACTATCCTCTTCTGTCCCAACACATCCTCTACTGCCATCATGCCATGTTAAAACAGGTAATTGGCTTACTGCATCAGGTTTATACAGTCATTTACAACTAAATATGGTTTGAGATTGTTTGTAACATTAATCTTGTAAAGGGAAGGACTCCTAAAGTTGCTGACCGCACAGAAACACCAGAGTTTGCACGTTGTTTGTACAAGACTGTAATTAATGAACATGAAACTGTTTGATGCAAAGTCGATAACACTAACACACACTTTCTCACACACATGCACACAGATTTTATCGATATATCAGCTTAGACTGCCAGTGGACCTTCAAATGACTCTTTCTCTTGCACTCTCCATCTCTCTAGTCGTCTTCACTCTAATAATCTGCTATGTGATTGCCATGTGGCCTGGCTCTCTGATTGGCTGAGACAGAGGCCCCGCCTTGGCCTCTACACACAGTGTATGGCCCCACCGTCCCTGAGGGGGCACAACATCGCTGAGGTTCAGAAGAAAGAGTTTATGTGTACAGGTGAGTTTGTGTTGTTTTATTTGTGTGGCTTGTTTATTGGAGAGAAGGGCTTGTGAGAATAAATACATGTATTTGCTGTTTTGTTTTGTCAAAGCTTTCATATTCTGTCCATTTTCCGGCTGTTCTCTTTCTTTGCTCATGCTTTCAAGACTTCAGTGAAGGCAAGTTATTCGTGCTGAAAATACACGGACAAAAAGTTTCTTTACATCAAATTGCATTTGGTTGCAATATGCAGTCGACAACTTTTTGGTTCAATAAACTTTTTTTAATTGAATTCAAGCTTCCTTTGTGTAGCACATACCCCTTCATGCTCATCATCTCTCTGTATGTGTGTCTTAGGGCCCCAGTCACACTCGTCCTGTAGTGTGCTGCAGTGTCCTGAGCTGTGCACTTGCAGTAATAACGTAGTGGACTGTCGAGGGAAAGGACTGACTGAAATACCTACCAACCTGCCAGAAACCATCACTGAGATGTGAGTGAGGATCAGACACACACACACACACACACATATGAGATTATTACTTCTATGAGATTATTTAATTACTTTATGGACCGTTTTCCTTTTGAGGGTATCCACAAGGAATAGCTTGGTCAGAAACACACACACTCACACATTATCTGTGTAAATGGGACACTGCATAGACTTCTATTGTTTTTATATAAAATTAGACTATAGATTAGCGTCCAGTTCTCACTATGCTTATTAGCATGCACATTTCTAAGATATTGGCTTTCTATTGGTACGTAAAAAGCACATATCAATACTTTATTCTGCATGGCCATACATCTCTTAATTCTACCTGATACTTAAACTACCTTACTAACTATTAATAAGCTGTAACTAGGGTTTTTTTAAGCAAAAGTCATAGTTAATAGTTAGTAAATAGTGAGAATTGAACCCTAAACTAAATTGTGACCAAAATTATTTATAATACTATAACCTAACCCTTGCTCCTAAAATAAGTAGGTTCTCACACACACACACACACACACACACACACATACACACACATACAGTATATAAAGCTATCACAGATAAGACTATATTTATTTGTCTTCCTCAGTCTTCTGTTCAGTGCAATGGTGGATTTGTTTAATAAAGTTGGCACTAGTCTGATGTCTGCTTCCTTTTTTGACAGATGTAATTTCTACATTTCACACACACATACACACAGTGAGGGTTGTATCTGTATCAAATATTTTAACTACGGACGCCATGCTGAAGTCATGCACATTAATTCAGTGTGGAAATGGATTTATTTTATCAATGGCATCTCTTCTGAGGGCCAACGCTCTGCCAATGGGGTCTGGATTGAGACGCCACATCTTTTTTTAACTGTTGTGCCTCTCACTGCCAGGATCATTGTCTATCTTTTTTCTTCCCATCTCTCTCTGTCTGTCATCCCTTAATTTTTCTTCCTCTGAAAGCCGCTTGCAGGGCCTTGGCAGATGATTCGGATTATCTCATTTGGCTTCGGTTGAATGAAATGTGTCTGTGTGTGTGTGTGTGTGTGCGAATGTGTGTATTCGTCCACCTATGTGGGGGCCTGATTTTCATGCTCTGTCAACTTTGGAGAGCTTATCTGATTTATGACATATTTGCTGTCAAAGAGAAGAACAGATATCTAGAGAGAGAAAGATAGAGACTGCGAGAAGGAGAGCTGTTATAAGCATTGCAATAAGTTGATTGCTAGAGTATTGAATGAATAATATATTTATGTTTCTTAATTAATTATTGCTGCAAAATAATTGCTGCGAGGTGGGAAAACTACAGCTGATGTTGATTTGTCTTTTATTGCACTGACATAAACTTTTTATCACATTGTTGTATTTAATGAAATCTTACTTAGCTAAAGTGTGTAATTTTTATCTTAAAATGTTTTCTTTTCAGGTATTTATTTGGATTTGTGTGTGCACGTGTCTTTGTTCAAAAGTGTAAAAGAAACCATTTTGATTTATAGTTATACAACAGTTAGACATCAGCCATGTATGGAAAAAATAACATAAGTAAAAAATAAAACAGTTGATTGTGAGGACAAAGTTTGAAATAAGGAATAAAGTTATTGCAAGATGTAAAGATGCTATCATGTAAAACACAACAGAATAATATTACTGTCTTCATCCCATTTTAAACATGTTTTTCATAAGTACTGTTCTATTTGAGTAAATGTTTTATATATATATATATATATATATATATATAATATATATACTGAGCGCACTTAAGGCAATATTAAAATGTCAGTTTGTAATTCAATTTTCATGGAACAGAGATGTTGGATTTGTTCTAAGCAGACATGGGCACTGCCTCAAACCGGAACTACAGCAAACAGACACAGATGCTACACTGTGATTAAAGTCATCCCAGAGATATTGACATTAATCTTACATTTGTGCCTGTCGCATTGATTTTCCTCTTCTCTTTCTCTTAGTTTCCCTCTTATTGTATTAAATTTCTGAATTTTAAAAACAGATTTTAACTAAAAAATATTGTCCAAGATTACAAAAACATTAAGTATTCAAAATCTGCACATTCCTTTCCATTTTCTTCCATTTTCCATTCTCATACTCTTCCAATAACTCCTCAGTAGGGCTGTCAGTGCCCTTCATTTTCCAGTTACCCTTACCTTTTTGCGATTTGAATTATTCCCTCTGCAATGTTCCCTCCATTTGTTGATCTGGTTTATTCTCTCTGTTCACAGTCGACTGGAGCAGAACTCCATCAAGATTATTCCGCCAGGAGCTTTCTCACCTTACAAACGGCTGCGGAGAATGTGAGTGTGTGTCCGTGTGAACACACATACATACACAATCACACAAAAACACATTTATTCCTCATGCATATATAATTTTCCTCTTCTTTTTAGAGATTTGAGTAATAATCAGATAACTGAATTGGCTTCAGACTCCTTTCAAGGTCTCCGATCTTTGAATTCTCTGTGAGTATATATGTATATATTTGTGTGTGTGTGTGTGCGTGAGAAGAGAATGTAAGAGTTATATTAAGCTTCCATCATTCTTTCAATTATTGATGATCTGACTCATTCAAGCTTTTAGAGGACAGAGCAGATAAATCCCTGCAGTGTCTGAGTCAGCCCAACCACCATTCAAATATACAGGACACCTGTCATTTCAATAGATAACAACTTTTAAAGGCAACCTCAGTAATTGTTCTCTCTTTACATACAGTATGCAATAGTACTTTCAATCCCATCTCTTGAGAAAACAAGTAATTTATGAGGTGGCGATTTTGTATGAAATGTGATTCGTTTTTTTCTTTTTTTTCTTTTAAGTGTGACAATTCCAAGATACACTAAAGAAGTCCTGAGAGACAAAACATTTGTGTTTTCCTCCATGTGTTAAATAAAGTAACAAAAGATTTCGAATTTTGAGTGATGTAATTAAATAAATGAGTCAATGTTCAAGACGTGAGAGCATTGTTTTGAACTAAATTTCAAAACAAATGACATAAACAAAAAAATACTTTAAAGAAAATTTATACGGAATATGGCTATATAGTCTTGACATAACCCCTTGCTCGAATCTATTAAGTTATTTGTTTTGGCCTTGTATTTTCAGTGTGCAAATGTGTATGCATTTTTTTAGGGGATGGGATGTATATGTCCTACTTGCTTGGTCTCTGTATTTTCTTTGGTTTACTTTACTGACCGGGTTCCAATGAGCCAGAACTTAGTGGGCGGAACAGTTCTCCCTCTCTCTCTCTCTCTCGTTCCCTTTGGACCAGCCTCTTAGGAACACCAGCCAGCCATTTAAAATCTGTCCTCCTGAAAAAATACAACTTCAAGCCAGAAGAGTGATCCAATGTGTAACATAAGCGAACACACACATGCAAGTCCTGATATGACATCACAGTAATGAAATATTTCAAATGCAGGCTCAGACAGAATCTGCCGAGGTTTTTAGATGCTGGTTTTGGAGGAAAATATGTGGTATTTTGTTAAAGAGAAATTGAGTGTGCTACACGCTGATTCGTAGCTGAAAGCATTATTAAATAAGTAAAAATATTTCATGAATAAACATACAAGAGCACAACTTTGTGAATGACAGACGTTCCAAATCTGTTGAGCTTTCTGTGTGGGCCTGCACATATGTTGGATATCAGCATATAGCCAAAGCCACAACGCAATTATTCATTCTAAAATAAAAATGCCAAGAAATTTTTTAGCCCTGCATGGCTCTTACAGATTAGTCTTGAGTTTCCCAATATACCTCGCCCATTTTTAAAACAACCTCAGCTTGTGCAGGGTTATGGACCATTAAGACAAAGTAATGAATATGAGCTGTAATTGATATATTCATCATAAGACGATTATTGTGCACATGTTTTTCATGATTTTACCTCATGAATCTGGGTCCGCATGATTTCGTTTGTATTTAAATATGATTCGTCACTAGTTGCTCTGATTTGTGGTGGTGCATCTTGTGCTCTGTGTGAGGAACAATTTCTGATGAATGGGTGTGTGTGTGGGTGGGTAATGAACATCTTTAATCTTTGCTTTTATTTAATGTTCCCTTGTGTTTCTGCCTTTCAGGGTTTTATATGGGAATAAAATCACTGAACTTCCCAAAGGCCTTTTTGATGGACTACTCTCATTGCAGCTACTGTGAGTAATGGAGATTTTGTGAATATATGCTTGAAAATGCCATGAAGGCAGGGCGTTTATCTCTCTCTGTGTGTGGGTGGGTTAGGTTTTTGCCAATTCTGAGGACCAGCCATTGGAAAATGGCCTAATAAACATACTAAATTATATCTTAATTAAAATCTAATAATGCAAAAAGGTAGGTGTGAGGGGAAATATCATTAGCTCAGTATAGAGTTTTCAAAATACCAAAATATCAGTAGTTGATATTAATACCAGTAATTCTCCATATCAAATTAAATACTACATGCTGTTAAATGTTATTGAAATATTAATATATAAACCAATTAAAACTATGAAACACAGTCTTCAAGAATTTCTCAGTAAGTTAGCATTGCTTTAAGTAAACAGTCAAAAAAGGAAAGATTTTTTTTTCTGTTTGGATTGTCAATATTGTCATTTAAATCAAGTATAGCAAGTATATTAGGCAGCATTTTGACACAAAGCTTATACTTCACCAAAATGATTTTATTTATCAACTTGTATCAACTTGGTTCTGAAGTTATTGTACTTTTGGCACTATAAAAACAATAGATATATTGGCTCAGTATAAAAACAATAGATGTTCACACCATGATAGAAAAAAAACAAATGTATGTGTGTGTTTGCTCTGTGAGGACAAGATTGTAAGCCTCACACATTCGCCTGATGACAGACAGCACAACTGGACATAAATTCACACACCACACACTTCCGCTGTGTGTGTGCATGTGGGTGTGAGGAGTATGTTTAGGAAATGCTTGTTAATCTAAGTATTTATAGGGGTTTAACAAGACCATAAGCATTCGATGCTACTACATAAAATTACAACATGTGCTCAGACCATGTTGAAAGTGAATATAGATACGAAATAAATATCATGAGAAACTCAACTCACATTTCTCACAAATATAAAAGTTTGGTGCCAATAACTCAAGCAGATGTAGAAAATATACATTCTGCTTATATGAAAGTTGCTTTGTAAAATAAAGCCTCTTTTTATTCACAACTTTGTTCTCCCATAAGGCGCTGTAAATGAGTTTGGAGACCACAGGGAATATTTTTTTTTAAAGTCTTGCTCATTCGTTTGTCTAAAAATGTTAATCTATTTGTAAATGCCATTTATAATATCTCAATTTACAACGCATGTATAGATTTTCCTGTTTGCCTGAGAGATTTGTGTAAAATGTCACATGCAAATGTTTATCCCAACAGGTTGCTAAATGCGAACAAGATCAATTGTTTGCGCGTAGATTCTTTCCAAGACCTCCAGAATCTAAATCTTCTGTCACTTTATGACAACAAACTCCAGACCATTGCAAAGGGAACCTTCTCTTCTCTACGATCCATCCAAACTCTGTGAGTAACGTTAGTTGAGAAATGAGTAAAATGATTGACATTCTACTGTAATTAAAATTTGAGCAAAAAAGAAGAAAAAAATTATAAAATTTATTAATGCACCAAATTTTTGTGTTTCTGCTTTCTAAATCATGAGATTCATCTTCATTATTTTATATTATTGAAATCTTCCATTTTAAACCATACACTGTAAAAAATGACCGTGATTTTGTGAAAAATGTGATATGGTGAAAAACTGTTAATTGGTTTACAGAAAATTTCCGCACTATATACGGTGAAAACTGTTATAGATATAATGATACATTTAATGTAATTGTACGGTAAAATATCATTCAATTTACAATTTTTGGAAGTGATAAATAAGTCGTATAATCTACAGTGAAAAATCGTAATTTGATATCATATATCATAACATATCAGTTAATGAAATACGTTTTTTAAATTTAATGGAATTTTTTACAGTGTGTAAAATAAACAGTTATGAACCGTAATTACAATATAAACCTTTAAATTTTACGGTTTTAAACTGTAAAATAGTGCTGTCCCATGAAAGCTAAAATTATGCTACCGTATTTTTTACGGTAAAGTTCTGGCAACCACAGCTGCCGTTTTTATACAGTAAATTTTACGGGCATATTTTTACATTGTAAGAAATAAATTTCATTTTATATATCAAATCAATTCTTTTGGCTTTAGTGTAATGACAATAAGAAAAAAAGATTTTGCTAACATCTCTTCATAATGTCATGTTTACTTTTTCCTTTTTAAACTATTTTCACACAATAATGATATGTCTGTAAGCATGAAAATACATCGCTCCCTTTATATTTTTAGGAAAATAGGTCCCTTGTATCATTATATTTGACGTAACTTTAAAAACCCCTGATATTGAATACTAGGCCAATGTATGATACATTTCATACAGTCATATTTCAGGCTGATCAGTAAGTTGGGAGTAAAAATGTGAGTGTACTTTTTTTGGTTCGTCAAGAACCTGCACACAATAACAATCACCATCATTCGCAAGTTTCTTAAATATTTTTCATTCCGTTTCAGTCATCTGGCCCAGAATCCTTTCATGTGTGACTGCCATTTGAAGTGGTTAGCTGACTACCTGCAAGACAACCCGATTGAGACCAGTGGAGCTCGATGCACCAGTCCCCGCCGCCTTGCTAACAAACGCATCGGCCAGATCAAGAGTAAAAAGTTCCGCTGTTCAGGTACATACACACAAGCACATGGATGTTTGCATATACATTGTATGTGTTATTATTAGTCATTTGCCAGACTTGCTCACGGACACTTAGTCAATTGACCCTGCTCTTGCTGTCTGTTCCCAACAGTGGTCTTCGCTGTCAGTGAGAATGTGTGTTGTTAATGGTAAAAACGTCTTAGTCAGCTTTCACTTATACAGATATAAACACAGTTCCGAGGGTCCAGCATGAGTTATCTTCTCCTGTTTAAGCAGATTGTAAATCAGAATGCAAATGTGTGCGTGTGTGGGTATTATTAGTTTGCTGCCTGTCAGTTGAGTATTGATCGCTGTGGGGTTATAAATGAGCAGGATTTCTTGATCAATATTCATATTCATTTATTGATCTATTCTACACACACAGCTCTCCTCTCAGTTCTCTGTATATCTTTCTTTGTATAGCTAAAGAGCAATACTTTATACCAGGTATGTTCAACTGCTAAACATTTTGTCTGTGTGTGTACTACACAAAAGCCTTTGAACAAATACACTAATGCACGCAAATCACACACTCATTATAATGCAGATGAAAAAAAACAAAAGAGATTTCTGCTGTATTTGCATAGAAGAGCTGCTTACAATGGTTGTGTGTTCTTGTGTAGCACATGGTCAATCACAATGTTATTTTTTGTCAAAAACTAATAATTTATTTAAAAATACATTAAAAATGCCATTCATACATACAATGACTAGGATTAACTCTTCTATTATGAATCTGTTTTTATTTTGTTGATTAAAATTCATTTTTGTGGTTTTGAAAATTAAAATGTCATGTCTGTACACATGTATTCAAGGTGTGTATGAAATGACATTTCTGGAGTAATTAAATTCAAGCTATTTAAAACAAAATGATACAAAAGTGTTTAAAACAATGAACCAACATTAATACAAAAAAATGTAAGTACTTGGCACTTGTGATTTAAACTAAAGTACTAATATAGTATGGCGATTTTTACAGTAAGTTTGATGAGCAAACAAACAAACAAACAAACAGCGCTTAAGTCTAATGTTCATTTGTTTTCAAACCTTCAGCCTGATCAGTGTCACTGTTGCTGTGTGCATGCTCACAAATTGCACATGGTGGCATGGATCTAAAACACGGGTTTTCCAGCATTTGTCAGTGTGAGGGGTTTGAGTGTTTATGTATTACATATTCTCTCTCTTCCTTTCTCGCACACACACTCAGGGATTCATCATATCAATAAGTGTAAGTAACTGACACAAAACGAGTAAGAGGTCACCCAACAAGCCCCTCCCCCTCAACCTCAACCCCAGCCAATCACAGACCAGGAACCCACATATATGTGAAAATGTGCTCAGAGGTTTATTAAGCACACAATGTGAATTGAATGTGTATGTGTGCGTTTGCCTGTGCGTATAACTGCTGGTTCATGTATTTATTTACTGTACAAAAGCTGCAATATTCCTGCCACACTCTTCTCTTTCTCTCTTCTCTTTTTCCCCCCTGCATCTCTCCTCTCTCTGTTCTCTCCATCATTCCTAGTAGTTTATCCCAGCTAAACAAAGTAGTACCTCATTCTTTATCTCTCGATCCTTTGTTTCTTTCTCTCTCTTTCTCTCTGTCTGTGTCTTGTGGAGGAAATTCAGCGGGGTTTTCCTTTGTGCTTGATCTAACCATGTGGTTGCACACTCGGACTAATACATGGTTCTGTCAAGCACCATGGAAGGTCTTGCAGCATCTACAGCATGGCAAGCAACAAGAGACAACCTGTGTGTGTGTGTGAGTGAATGTTTTTTGTCATTGTTTGAATGGATGTGCAGTTAAGAATGTGTGTGTTTATCCCCCTTTTAAGTTGTGTGTGTGTATGCGTGTGTGCAAAACACTCCAAAGTCATGGCTACTATGTCAGCATGGCTTTATGTGTTGTTAAGAGTGATCATACCGATAGCATGTTGCCATGGTGATAACTGAGTTTCCTCTTGTCTAGCACAATTAACATTTAATGTCTTCCCTACCAGTGATCCTTTACTTTTACCTCTCTACCTTTCCACCCAAACTTCTTTAATCTTACTTATCTTCTTCTCTCTTTCTATCTATCTGCTGTTTCTCTCATATACTCTTTTTTTGTGATTGTGTGGTGTGTAATGGTGTGTGTGTTTGTGTGTGTATGGTTATGTATATAGGTGTTGAAGACTACCGATCGAAACTAGGTGGGGATTGTTTCGCTGACCTGGCCTGCCCAGAGAAATGTCGCTGTGAAGGAACCACAGTGGACTGCTCTGGACAAAAGCTCACCAAGATCCCAGACCACATACCTCAATATACAGCAGAACTGTGAGTCTCTCTCTCTCTCTCTCTCTCTCTCTTTTTTTTTAAAGGGATAGTTCACTCCAAAAATGAAAATTCTTTCCTCATTTTGTCATGTGTACTGTTGAGCTTCTGTTTACCATATTTGATGTGCTCTATATGTATGTGTTGATCGATGTCTATATGTGAATAAAAGCCTTTAAATCTGTTCACCATATAAAGCAATCAAGATTCTTCGAAAGGCTCGGATTAAACCACTCAAATCATATGGATTGCTTTTACATTGGCTTTATGAATTTTTCGAAGCATCAAATTTTGGTGGAATGGACTTTAAGTGAAGGGACAGGACTCTCTCAGGATTTATTAAAAATATTATTATCTGTGTTTAAAAGATGAATGAACGTTTTGTAGGCTTTTAGGCAAAATGGTGAGTAATTTATGACGGAATTTTCATTTTTGAGTGCACTATCTCTTTAAAACTTCATCTACATCCACTTGTGAAATCTATTCAAAAAGTCTAACTAAAGACAACCCTGCTGTATAGAAACACATAATTAATTTAGTTGTCTATTGTGTGTTTGATTTGTTTTCTACACAGCCGCTTGAACAATAATGAATTTACAGTGCTAGAGGCGACAGGAATCTTTAAGAAGCTTCCTCAACTGCGCAAAATGTAAGTCTCTTTCTTTCTCTTTTTGTCATCTGTCATTATACAGTTTAAATGACCATCATTTTAGTACTTGAATTACCATGATAACTTGCTTTGTTTTACAGAAACCTTAGTAACAATAAAATCACAGATATTGAGGAGGGCACATTCGAGGGCGCCAGTGGAGTGAATGAACTCATTCTGACCAGCAACCGCTTAGAGGGCGTCCACTACAGCATGCTGAAAGGCCTGAGCGGTCTCCGCACGCTGTGAGTATCCACACTCGATTGAACATGTAGTCAAGTCAAGTCACCTTTATTTATATAACGCTTTTTAAATGCAAATTGTGGCAAAGCAGCTTTACATCAATAATTGGTAAGTAATTTTTGGCTGCACAGCAGCTCCCAAAGAAAAAGGTGTCATTGTCCAGCTTATTCTATATATTATTGATTAATTCCATTGCAAAGATCAGTAGTTATTAGTCTAGTCAATTTATGTATATCAGCACTGGAGAAAACAGTGACGTAATCGTCCAGCTCAGCTCAGTTCGCAAACAACAATGCCAATGCAGGCATACTAAAAACACTGCTGAATATCAAGCAAGTGTCCCCAACTTAAGCAAGCCAAAGGCAACAGCGGCAAGGAACCAAAACTCCAACAAAATGGAGAAAAAAACCTTGGTAGAAACCAGGCTTAGTCAGGGGGCCAGTTCTCCTCTGGCCAACAGTGAACACTCAGGCAGAGTTACAGGTCATAAGTCTGATTGGAGTCGCAACAGTCAAAATATTTAATCTAGTTCCATCTAGTTTAAGAACTACATGCTACATACATATTAGCTCATTACTGAATGACAAATAAGAATCATTTTTTGGAGGAACATTGACAAACATCAGGGTAGTGAATGCAGAGACTTGGTATGATTTTATTCTCAGGTGTGGGCACATTGGTTTGTGTGTTCCAAACCAGATCTTCTTTGGCTGTTTTAAATGATTATGTTTGTGTGTTTGTCATGTGTAGGATGTTGAGGAGTAACAAGATAAGCTGTGTCAATAACAGTAGCTTTACTGGTCTGAGCTCGGTTAGGCTGCTCTCTCTCTATGATAACCTGATCACCTCCATGTCCCCGGGAGCCTTCGACACACTACATTCCCTCTCCACACTGTGAGTATAAACCCATAGCATCAACAAAGTGTTTTATTTCAGTGCTGTTCCAAAACTAGGTTAACTACCTTGCTACCTAAATATATGACTGACTCTTAGAGAGCATCCTAGCCTTTAAGGCCCATTTACACCAAGAATGCTAACTATAAAAAACTGTATACCTAACTGTATTAGGGGCCATTCACATATTGCGCCTAAAAATGTGGAAAGCGTGGCCGCGCCGCTTCCTCCTTCTTTTGCAAGCACTCAGGAGCTTGCTCTCCTGTGGCGTCTGTCGTTGCTATCTATGAAAACCATGAACAGCGCTCTCCACAACTACATGGAAGTTTCAATGGGTTTCTGTCGCCAAAAGCCCTTGCAGTAGCTCTACAAGATTTATTTATGGAGAAGATAAAAAAAAAAAAAAACTCCTGCAGTGTTTGGGTGCACCCCATCCTTCAAATACGTAAAACCCATGGAGAATTTCACAAACTCATCTAAGAGCTCCGGCTGGATGATGAGAGATTCAAAGCGTATTTCAGAGTTGACAAGGACCAGTTTGATAATCTTTTAAGAAAAATTGACCCAAGCATCACCAAACAGAGCTTCTGCCGTGAAACCATCTCTCCTGCACAACGACTCTGCGTTTGTCTGAGGTAATTAGGCTACCGTTAGGGAAAGGGAAAGGGTGAAGCTGATTGGATGGTAGTTGTAAAATTACCTGTGGTGCACTTGCGGCATTCTGAAAAGTTGAGATGTTTTCATCTCGCCGTGTACAGCGCATGCTTCCATTCTAGCGCGCTTGCCCTTACATTGGAAATAACAAATGTGTGTGTGCAAAAGATGCGTGAGATATGTGAAAAGATATGGGAACGGCCTCATCAATACACTATTACATTATATAAATGTGGTGTTAACTTCTCTGTCATCCTTGGTGTGAATGGCCCTTTAAGGAAGTGACCAATATGAATCATTCCACATAGACAGAAACCTTAGCCTCGTTCAGACTGTCAGTCCAAATCTGATTATTGTGCATATCCGATTGAAATCAGATCAGATTTATCAAGTGTAAATGGCAAGAAAATGTGATTTATTTTTTTTTCAAATCCATTTTGAGCTACATTCATATGTGGTTGAAATCCTATTCAAACCTCGTATCTGAAAATCTGTTTCAGTCTGACTGCTCTGATCTGATTTCGCATGGTTTATGTGACTTTCTCATGCCACGTAAAATATAAATGTCAGCTGTTGTTATAGGAAACATGCTGAAAGTTGCTGCAGAAACGAGGTTGTGTTGTTGCAAAGTGCTGGACGAGCAGAAAATGACAATATAACTGAGACGAAACAATATAAAAGTTTTGAAACCACTGGAGACGACAGCACGGAATAAAGCCACGCATACCTACCAATGCAAAGTCATTGCCATAGAAACCAATGCAGATATTCTAGAAAAAGAAAGAGCTGCATGGGACACAAATCGGATCTGAACAGTTGCGATAATGTGAACGTCAATAATTTTAGATCAGATTCCAATCGGATACACAAATAACTGGATTTGGACTGACAGAGTGAACGTAGCCTTTCATACAGAGACTTGAGACTCGGATCAGAAGCGATTTAACTAGAATTTGACATTAGCATGTTGCTAAGCTAATGCAATGATACTCTATATAAAGTATAAAAATAAAAAACACTCAAGTGTTAGGATAAAACAATTAACTAAAAAACAGGTAAAATTGTTACTTTTTATTAATAAACTTATTAATAAATAACTTTTATATATATAAGAACAGCGAACATTTCTCTTGCCTTGTCCACCATCTTTGAAGTTGCCTAAGCTTCAAGATGACAGTGTGCCTATGAAGCCTTAAAATGCTGTATACATACACTCTTAAAATTAAAGGTTCTTTATAACCTTTAACTTGTATGGTACATTTTCACTGTACAAAAGTTTCTTTATTGTGGAAAAAGTAAAAGAAAAAAGTTAATGATCTTTAGAAAAATGATTCTGTTAAGAGCTGCTCAATGAAAGGTTCTTAAAAATGGTTCTTCTATCGCTGCGAAAACCCCCTTTTTGAAACATTTTTAAGAGTTTAGGCAGCTTATTAGGTTTTGGTACACAAGATTTGTTTGTAGAGTTATTTGTTAAATATTTGCTACATAATTTTTCTCTATGCAATCCCACAGGAACTTGCTGGCCAATCCATTTAACTGTAACTGTCATCTGGCTTGGCTGGGGGAATGGCTCCGTAAGAAACGGATTGTCACGGGCAACCCCCGCTGTCAAAGCCCCTACTTTCTAAAGGAGATCCCTATTCAAGATGTGGCCGTACAAGACTTTGCCTGTGAAGACGGTACGGCTATGAGCGTGTGTGGGGGTTTTTAGTAGAATGTGTGTGTGTAAAAAGATCTTGTTTCTAGCTCTTAATAGGGCTCTGATAAGATCTGTTATGCTATCTTGAGCATAGCTCAGTGTTATCTTTCTTCTACACAAACAAGCTTACAATAACAAGCACCCCGGCATATCTTCACATCAAAAAGCTCATTTCAAATAAAATTTTTCTCTACTTCTGATAAATGAGAACATTAACATGATGATTAATTTTCTCTTTGTGTGTGTGCAGGTAATGATGAGAATAGCTGTTCACCCCTGGCTCGCTGTCCTGCCGAGTGTTCGTGTTTGGATACGGTGGTGCGCTGCAGTAATAAAGGACTAAAGGTTTTACCCAAGGGCATTCCTAAAGACGTTACAGAACTGTGAGTGTACACAAACACACTATGGCCTCAAACCTCACAGCAATTTCATAATAAATGGCCATTTTCAAAAATCCCCTTATCCCCAGGCACACCTTCTCATAAACTCAGCTGCCTCCAAAAACGCATACTTTATGTCTGAAACAATACACGGCTGCTGTATATACGTCTTTGAAGTTTCTCTCATTACACTGTTGCTAATGTGCTATTTCCTCTGTGTTTGAGTAATAACTTGTTTGTCTTTTTCTGATAGCTATCTCGATGGCAACCAGTTCACGCAAGTCCCTCTGGAACTATCCAATTATAAACACCTCACTCTCATGTAGGTACAGCCCTCTCTGGAGTCACCCAATCAGAAATAGTTTACTGTTATCAGGGCCCCGCCCCTTTGAAACCAGCCAGTCATTACAGACCTGCACTCTTTTAAACGGAGAGAGTTAGCTTGTACATATGGTGTTTGATCCATTTTCTCATCCTGCCAATGCCAGGAAATCCAAATGTTTGTAGCTGTATTTTTTTTTTTTTTGGCTTTTGCACTTATTTCCTGAACTATAAGAGTGATCCACAATATTCCTCCACCAAACATAACAAATGAACAACCGTCATTATACACACGCATACAGTATGCGAATTCATCAATTAAATATGACTGTGAGTTAAGCATGAGTGATTGCTCATTTCTTCAGTCTAAATTAGCTTGTGAAGTTACTTCATGCACATAAAAAGATCAAAGACTTTGAAATATTGTTTTAAATAATTTATAAGACTGAAAATGGTTTTTGTAGGTTTATTATATTTTAATATATTGTATTATTCTCCTAAATGAAAATTAAATAGGCTTGTAAATCACACCTGAACAGAAAAGTCAATTTGAGTGAGGCGATGCATCAAGGCTGTTGAATTTATTGTATTATGACATGAATCCTAACACATAACAGTTGTACATGCTTTGTGTTTGCTGTTTGCAGTTTTAAAGCTCACTGCATTGATAAGTTCAGCCATCTGAGTGTCCTAACATGGAAGTTCACATGTGTGCATTGTCTTTTGCCATGCATTGAACCGTGTAATATGTAAAGCATTGCAGTTTGGGTCAATTTTTAAATATTGCATCCCTGCGCCAGTTTTATTTATTTATTTTAACTCTATATTTAGTTGCAGTAATGCTGTATTCAGCTCTGGTCAGTTTGGCTTTGATTGAGTTACTGTAATGCAGTATAAAAACAGCTAATGTAAATGAATGAATTAAATTGTCTTAAATATAAAGAATCTTTTTCTTTTTTTGCTATGTACCATAAATGTGTTGGCTTTAAGTGTCCAATTTTCTTGTGGCTCATAACACTCTGCCTTTGTTTGTTTGTTTGTTTGTGTGTGTGTGTGTGTGTGTGTGTGTTTTCTTGCAGTGATTTGAGTAATAACCAGATCAGCACATTGTCCAACCACAGCTTCAGTAACATGTCCGAGCTTCTCACCCTGTGAGTGTCAACATGATTTATGGCTTCAGTTACTGTGTTTCTGTGTGTGTTTCTTATGCCAACACTAGTGTGGTTGTGTATGTTTGTAGCTGTGCATTGTATGTGTATGATTTTATAGGTCTTTAATTTATATGTGCACTTATGCTGTTTTTTTTTTTTTTTTTTTTTTTTGAGGGGTCAAAAGTGGTAGTCCTGGCTCATTCGAAAAGCTGAATGAGTGATTTTTGCCATACCATTTTAAACACTGTTAACTTAACTTATTATTAAAGATAATAATTTGATTATCTTATTATCTTTATTTTATTTTGGCAATTTCTTTTGGAAGTTGCAAAATCAACTTGGCTTATTTATTTAATTAGTTTGTTTGTACGTTTATGGCCTAATGCTTCTGTGTATAAGTTTTTGCAAGTATTGTGATAATTTTTGTTTCATCCCAGAATTTTAAGCTACAACAGACTGAGGTGTATTCCTGTAAAAGCTTTCGATGGCCTCAAATCACTGCGCCTGTTGTGAGTACCTTACTGATCCTTGTGTGTGTGTTTGTGTGTGTGTTTGCTATTAGACTTTGATTTATGTGTTTTGGACTCTCTTGGATGGCTTCATTTCTCTATTGTCTCTGCAGGTCTCTTCATGGTAATGATATTGCTGTGATCCCAGATGGAGCTTTCAAAGATCTGTCCTCACTCTCCCACCTGTAAGTACCTCAGAATGCACACACACATACACTTATGAGTGCACCAAATAGGTTTTGACAGCTGGATGTACTTTGGTTCTTTCTTTTACTCTCACAGACACACTGAAACACTTTCTTTGTCTGAACTTGGGGCTCTGCAGCCACAGATTGGTTAAGTTCTTGGTCTCCCACGATGACCCATTTTTATAATTCCCATGGATCAGTTTCACAAGTATAATTATGACTGACAGCCTAGAAGAACAAATCTACACATTACCTTACACAGGAGACCGTCACGCAGCTAATATCAAAATATTTGTATGTGTTTATATCAAAATACTATTTATTAAAACAAAATCACATGAAAGTTTTGTCATGTGTGTGCATTTTTTTTAATTACTTCAAAAATAGTTAGTGTAATAATATATTGAGAATAAAATTTTGCGTATTTTGTCAGTTGTTTAAACTAGCTGTGAGGGCTCATAAAACAGATTGATCACTCAAAGCCCATTTTTGTGTGACATGAAGTAACTAAAAGTAGTGATGTTCAGGTTCAGTTTTAAACTTCATAGTTGGTCTATTAATTTTCACAGCTTATTTGCAGACTGATGAATGTGATTGGTGGCCATTATGGCAATGTCAGCCAATCAGAGGAGCATGGAGGCACTACCCCCCAACAAACTCACGCTCTGTCAGAACTCGATGATCTGGAACATGACAGTTCCCTACGAAACTTTATCTGCTAATGTGTTGCTTTAGAAAAATGAGTGAATATACACTACTTCATATCATGTTTCGTTTTATTTTCATATTACTGTTTATTTTATCATCCTTTTTTTTTTTTTTGGAGAAGGCTTGTAATATGTTGTGTGTGTTTCCTGCAGGGCTTTGGGAGCAAACCCTCTGTACTGTGATTGTCACATGCAGTGGCTCTCTGACTGGGTAAAGAGTGGCTACAAGGAGCCTGGAATCGCACGCTGTGCCGGTCCAGGAGAGATGACCGACAAACTACTGCTGACTACACCCTCCAAGAAATTCACGTGCACAGGTAAACCCACCCGTGCACTTCGGAGACACTCCTGTCACGGAGAGGGCATTACTAACTCTAGCTTATATGCTCAGGTGTTAATATTGTAAGTAATGTGATTTGATTGGTACATTTTTAGAGGTGCTGGGGACTTGTGGTTTTCCTGTGCCAGGTAAGGAAGCCAATCAGAGCCCTGTGTGAGCTCTTAAACCCCAGACCCCTGTATCTGCCACCCAACCATTCCTCAGGTTTAAAGTGACCTTTGACCTGTTTTAGTCTGTAAGCCAATTTTGTGACACTTTACCTGCTCAATCCTATCTGTGTTTGTAGGTCTGTGGTTGTATTTTTGTTCTATCTTTGTTTGTGTTTATAACATGCTGTGTCATTTCTTTTTCTCTTTGTATTTTACATAGGTCCAGTGGATGTGAGCATTTTGGCTAAATGTAATCCTTGTTTATCCAATCCATGCAAGAATGATGGAACTTGCAGCAACCATCCCGTTGATTTTTACCGATGCACCTGTCCATATGGCTTTAAGGTACATTCACACAAGAATATCTCATTAGTACTCTACTCTAGCTTATGGTACTGAGCAATGTATGAAACTTGTATTGTGAGCACGTCCTGTGTTATTTGCCAATTCATGAAGAATCGCTTGTTTGTTTTCCTCACTTGTAAGTCGCTTTGGATAAAAGCGTCTGCTAAATGACTAAATGTAAATGTAAATGATTAGTGGTCTTGCCAAGGTATTAAACTTCGAACAGCTGTGTGCAACAATGGAGCAAGGCGAAACTGTGTGGTTTGTTTGAGAAAAGATGCCATTACATTTCTAAGGCAGAAGACTTTACAAGAAAGTAAAATGCCAACTAAATAAAAAAAAATAAATGAAAACCTTGAAGGAGGGATCAGTCATATTGTGAGCAAAATATCACTTTTGCATAGGCATTCTCTTGCATTCTATGGGTGATTAAGATTACCATGCAAAATTGTTCATCTAAACATAGAGAACTTCTTAAATGTCTCTGCTTGCGTGTGCATGTTCACACATTTCTATAGAATATCATTTGTATGTGAGAATAAGCAATTATGGAAGGCGCGTGCATGGATGGACATAACATTTGTATGTAATGCAACACGCATGTTCATATAGGGTCAAGACTGCGAGGAACCGATTCATGCGTGCATCAGTAACCCCTGTCAGAATGGAGGCACCTGTCATCTAAAGGATGGAGAGGAGAACACTCACTGGTGAGACAGACCTTGATCATTATCATCCTCAAAATGCTGAACTGATACGTGTATGAGACCGATAAAGAGATTCTTTATTGTATTCAGGCCCTGTTGAATGTGGCTTTCATTTAGTACATTAAGCAAATGATCAGATGTGTGTGCGTGCGTGTGTGTCCCTGCTGCTCCGGTAATGAATATACTTTATGGACAGAGTGTTTCTAATCTGTCTTAATCAGACTGAAGTGTCTGAAACTGATCTGAGCTCTCTCATGCACTTAATCAGCCAATCAAGGGCGTTTCTGTGGACACACACAGCAGAGACGTGTGTGTGTGTGTGTGTGTGTGAGAGCTCAGGTTCAGCTGTAGTCATACACTGATCAATGCTAATAAATCCTTTGTATTGGTGAATAAGAAGCGTTTAATTTGAGAACTTCTGCTTTACATTTTGATTAGCTAATGTAATGTAATACACCCACAGACACACACGACCGCTGCATAAAATACTTTCTCCTATCCCTGTTTAATGTGCACAGACAACCTAAGTAAGCCATTCATAGGTCAATTTCCCAAAGAGTGAAAAAAGTGCTTTCAAATATTCATGAATTTGGAACATGATAATGTATATGAATAACCGATAAATGTATTCTCTTCAGTGCGAAGCATCATAAATCATAAATGTAAGATTTAACCTCCTTCATTAGCGGTTCTCGCTAAGGCAAGGATCACTGTTTCTTATCTGAATTCAAACCAGCTTAACTAAAAGAGACGCTGTACAGGGTTTAAATCAATCTTCACTCACGCATACATGCATGAAAAACTCGCGTGCATAGCACTGAATGCTTAAACATGTGAAATGAAGGATGATACATCTAATGTTACTCACGCATTTATACACTACCGTTCATAAGTTTGGGGTCACCGAGGCTGCATGTAATTTAATCAAAAAGACAAATTTAAAATAACTTTTTTTGTTGTTTTAATATATTTTAAAATGTATTTTATTCCTGTGATGGCAAAGCTGAATTTTTAGCAGCCATTACAGTCTTCAGTGTCACATGACCCTTCAGAAATCATTCTAATATGCCGATTTGGTGCATTTATTATATTATGTAGACAGTTGTGCTGGTTAATTTTTTTTGTGAAAACCATAGTTTGCCCACACTACCTGTATTATAGACTCAGCTTTCAGCATTATTTGATGAATAGAAAGTGCATGAGAACAGCATTTATATGAAATAGAGTTTTTTTGTAACAAATTAAAAAGTCTTTACTTATTTAGTGTATCCTTGCTGAATAAAAGTAAAAATTCTTTCCATTTTTTTTTTTACTGACCTGAAACTTTTGCACGATAGTGTACACCTATGAAATTTTTACGCATACATACAAACTCTTCATATACATATACTTGTTAAAAGAAGATGCATTAATCGGCATTTCCCATTTGCACAAGCATTACATAAGTGTGTGTGTGTTTGAGCATTACACTTATCTGTGACTACTTCACATGTGTAGGCAAGTGTTACATGTATGTATGTTTGAGTGAAATTTGATTCAAACCTTTCATGCCTCATATTACTGGCATGCCCACAATAAGTACTCATACTCAGGGTTTTTTGAATAAATACCTAAATATTAAATATTAAACTCATCCTGTTTGTGCTTTGGGCATGAATTATACCTTAAATTGCGCAGCTTGTTGAACAGAGATGATTTGATGATGGTGCCCATAAAATTTTGTTAGGAAATGGACTGTTATATATGTTATATATACATAGAGATATGTAGTAGTGTAGAAACAAACAATTATAGACTAATATAGAATATCGAGTTTGTCTGAGTGAATTAAAAGTTTCATAAGGATTAAAAAGTATTTATGTGTGTATGTTCAGGTGTGTGTGTCCAGATGGATTTGAGGGCGACGAATGTGAGATAAATATCGATGACTGTGAAGATAATGACTGTGAGAATAACTCTACGTGTGTGGATGGTATCAATAACTACACCTGTCTCTGCTCACCTGAATACACAGGTAACTTACACACATACACACGCACACAGTCACATGCAAAATGCTCTGTGTTCTCTGTGCTTTCTGTGTTTATATGTCTGATGCTAACATGCAAATGTGCTGCTTGAGCTAACATGCTAACACGTCAAACACGTCCTCTGTATTTCTTTGTCTTTCTCTCGTTACTTGTTTCTCTTTTTCTACTAGCTGCTAATAATAATGAGGTGGAGAAAGGTTAGTTTACTCTCATTCACTTCATCCTTCCATTGTCTGTCTCTTTCCTTTGCTGTTTCTGGCTAGTGTGTCCTCTGCTTGCTAAAGTATGAAATGCACACACACACACACACATTGATGTTTTCTTTGTTGGTTCACTGTCAATAGAGGTGTATTGTATTGTTGTTCTTCAGAGTATTGGTATTTTGTCATCTTCCCCTCTGTAAGATGATTAATCAGAGACTACACTGGACACACAAACACAGTCCTACTGGTTTAATGGGATGCGACTTGTGTTTTCTTACAGTAAAAACTACTTTGATTATTTGTACTCTTCCCACTCTTTCTGATGAAAATGTGTATGTGCAGGGGAGCTGTGTGAAGATAAGCTGGATTTCTGCGCTTCAGAGCTGAACCTGTGTCAGCATGACTCGAAATGTATTCTGACGGCTAAGGGATTCATGTAAGTCACTAAAATCCCCATTATCTGTGTTATTGACTCAGCCTCCAACAATACTTCCACATTCTTGATGATCTGAAACATACTGGCAAAAACAGGTCCTCAGGTTAGTATCAGTCCATTTGGAAACAAAGCTGTGTTTTGAAGATACTGAGCCACTTTTAGGGATGAATTTACCACTAGAACTGGCTAAATATGCTAAGTTTATAGCATCAAACCATTGATAATTATAAGAGTATCACAGGAATAAATAACATTTTTAAATGTATTAAAATGGAAACCAATTATTTTAAATTGTATTAATATTTCACAATAATACAGTTTGTACTGTATTTTGATCAAATAAATGGTTGAGCAAAAAAGACTATAAAAGAAAACAGTGAAAAGTCTTGCTGGCCCCAAACCTTTGAATGCTGGTCTATTTATATAATATACTGTATATTATAGCTCTTAAAGACCAAACATATCATGACAATATCTCTGCATACACTTCTGACTCCAGTGCATTAGTCCTGTACAGACATTTCGATTCCTATATGAATCCTTGCCTATAAAAAGTGCCCTTCTGCAGTCACTTAAGCCGGTTGGATCCAAATCCTTTTTGGATTCAGTTTCATCCCTCTCTCCTCTCCAGACGCCCCCTTCTCTCACTCTCTCTCATCTCGTCTTTTATTTCATCCCTGTCTCCACCAGACCAAAACGATCGCTATGTTAGAAACCATCAGGTGTGTGTGTGTTTCCTTCTCTGCTGATATGTGTGCAGACCACATAAGTTCATTTGTGTGTTTTTATGCCCATTGGTGCAGATGTTAACACAACACCAGAGCTGTGTGGAATGCAGCTGGAGTCTCTGAGGTTCTGCTCTATGTTTGTGTTCTGATATTCCATTACAGCTCTCCTGTTGGGTTTACTATAAAAATGAGTTGGAGGGGGGTGTTTTAAATATGATATGATGCGATATGAAGGGATGATGAATGTGTTTATGTAGCGCTTTAGGGTGTGTGTAAATTCATGAAAAAGAATTTCAATGGTTTAAATAACTAAAACTTTTGTAATTAGAGAAGTCTAATCTCACAACACAATAGATTTCATTGTTCATATATGTATATTATTTAAAAAAAGAAGCATGATCCCAACCACACCACTGAACCTACAACAGATTTTGGCATGTTCAGCTCCAACTTTAGACCCCAAACCTTAGACGGACTAAATTTGTTTTTTTTGGTTTTTTTTAAACTTCAAGTGTAGCGTTAATGCAGGTCACGTCAGTCAAGCTCGCATCGGCTTACTTTCAGGTGACTCACGTCTACCTATAGGAATATGACGCCTATCACAGCATCAATATATAAGCTCTTCAGTATTATCAGTAGCTATTGCATTTCTCAGGAGCTAATTACCCTCCTCCATCCCCAGCTCCTCCTCTCATCAGTCAGGATTTGGCCTTCTGATTCCCCTTTATATCAGACTAATTTCTCAAATTATGTTGTATATTAAAATATTGATACTAAAGATATCTGTAAAACATTTATGTTGATTCTGTTTCGTTACCCTAAGGGGGTTGTCACTTCTCTCCCTGCTCTTATCCATGCTATGCTATATGGATGCGCAGGGAGTTTTTTCTCAGAACAGAACCAAACCGCCAATTCAAACGCTGAGAAATTATCAATCATCTTTGACGATAGTGGTCCTGACAGAAATATGGCTTCTGCATTTTGACTTACTTTCATTTAAAGTAAGTTTTGTGGCTTTTAGTTCACATCTATTCGCTTTTAAGCATCTGTAAACTAGTGCAAGAGATTTTAATTTTTTTATGCTAAAGCTCCTCATTTATATATGTATTTAGTTTCTTGGAAATGCATATTTGACCGTAAAGCAGAGCCTGAGTTGGGATGCAGATGTAAATTTACTTTCATTAAGCGTTAGGGTAAAATGTAAATATTCTGACAGTGTGACTGAGTGAGGACTCTACCCAGCAAAAAATGTTGCTTTAAACGTCTAATAGCCATACAAACACAGCCCTGATGTCTAGGCTAATACAAGGCAAAATTTGGGCTGTCAGTGAAAATTTAATAGATGTCTAACCATGTAATCACTGTCGACTTTGCTTACATGATGGAATATCACACATCTCACAAGTTATTTTGGAAAAAACAAGGTAACCAAATTCAAGGTTATTTTGGCTAGAAGTGGGTTACCCATAGCCGGACTATATTGGGTCTATAGTTAACCGAGATGGAACTATATTTGGTTTCTTTAAAATTATGAAAATGTGAAAAACAGGAAGCTAAACAGTGCTGATTCAGTAGTGAAAATTTGATGAAGGGCTTGAATTCTGCAAATAATTCTTTTATCAACCACAAGTGTCTGAGTGATTTAAACTAGTTTAAAGCCTGATGAATCAGCGCTGACATTCTCAACAGCATTAACATGGAGAACAGGAGAAACACTTTGCCATAAACAAACAAGGAAGGCTTGGAACAAACATTGGAAGGCTTTCCAATCCACAAATCACGAACATTTACCATGAATTTACTGTTGTAACAATAAATCCATGGTATTTTGGCAGAAATATGGTATTTTTATTGCAGCCTTGATATTATTGGAGTTAAAGATTAAGATGCGAGTTTTAAATGTGATGTTGTTTTGTGTGTGTGTGTGTGTGTGTAGGTGTGAGTGTACTCCAGGTTATACCGGGGAGCACTGTGAGGTGGATTTTGATGATTGTGAAGATAATAAGTGTAAAAACGGGGCTCAGTGTATTGATGCAGTGAATGGCTACACGTGTGTGTGCCCAGAAGGATACAGGTGAGCATGAATACACAAACACACTGCAGTCACCAGACACAGATCATCAGAGATCACCATGTGGAATAGGCCTACATGTCTCACTGTGTCCATTTGTGTGTGTGCACAGTGGATTGTTCTGCGAGTTCTCTCCTCCAATGGTCCTGCCGAGAACAAGTCCGTGTGACCACTACGACTGTGCCAACGGTGCACAGTGTGTTGTCAAGGACACAGATCCTGTGTGTCAGTGTCTCCATGGTTACGAGGGCGTGCACTGTGAGAGGCTGGTCAGCGTCAACTTCATCAATAGAGAATCGTTCCTGCAGATCCCCTCCAACCTCATTACAGAACAGGCTAATATATCTCTACAGGTACATCATTAAAAGAATCATTCTGCTTGTGTTTTTTTTTTTGTGTGTGTTTTTAAGTGAGTGAGAGATTGTTAATTCTTTATCAAAGACTCACATACACACACTCACGTGGTCTATATGCGTATAATAGATCGCAACAGACGAGGATAATGGAGTGTTGCTGTATAAAGGAGATAATGAACACATCGCCGTGGAGCTCTACAGAGGCAGACTGAGAGTCAGTTATGACTCTGGATCATACCCTCCATCTGCAATTTACAGGTACACACACATTTTAGATAGCATATTTTACTACAGCACTGGGAACAGTTAGAACTTTCCATTTTACAGTGTTAAATCAAGACCAATCATCTATCAATACATCCTATTATATTTACTCCAGACTCCATATACTCCACATACCATTCACAAGTTTGAGATCACTCACATTTTTTAAAGACATTTTACTTTTATTCAGCAAGGATGCATTCAATTTATGAAAGGTTATAGACATTTATAATGTCACAAAATAATTATATAAAATAAATAAATGCTGACCTTTTGAACTTTCTATTCAGCAACAAATCCTGAAAAACATATTTCACAGTTTCTACAAAATTATTAAGCAGCACAATTATTTTCACCATTGATAATAATAAGAAATAATTCTGCACACCAAATCAGCATATTAGAATATCTGAAGGATCATGTGTGAAGTAATGGCTGCTAAAGAATAAATTACAGTTTAAAACATATTAAAATAGAAAACAATGATATTTTATATTTCACAATATTCACATTATTCCTGTTTTTAATATATTTTTCATCAAATAAATGCCACCATTGGTAAGCTTAAGAAACTTTAAAAACCAAATGTACCCACCCTAAACTTTTGAATTGTAATGTGTGCGTGCGTGTGTGTGTGTGTGTGTGTGTGTGTGTGAGTGTGTGCATGTGTGTGTGCGTTTGTGTGAGTGAGGGGAGAAATTAGACTGAGATCAAAAAGTAGTTGCCAAAGGGTCACAGACTCCTATTGAAGATCTCTGGTATAAGCAAAACCTAAAAAGCTTGTTTTTTTTCTTTCTTAACAGTAATGAGGAAAAAAATATTTCTTCTGAAGAAAATCTTTTTGATTATTACATCAAAAAACATCTTAATTTAGAAGTAATAGGTTATTTTCTATTCAGTTTTTGACTCTCTCTTTTGAACTCTCCATTTTGATGGGCGTGCCACAACCAAGATTTTCGCATATTAAAGTAATTTTCAACTTTCGCCATTACATGTGTGGAATTGTTTTGAAAACTTCTGATTTTGATAAATATGCCGTAACAACAATGTGAAACATTTATCCATATTACATATGATTTGTAAGTCTTGGTTGTGGCAAATAAAGTTTAAGTATGTAATTAAAAGGATGACTTACGGTGTTTCATGTAAACAGAATCATAAATAAATGTACCATCGTTGGTCGCACTTTCATTCTTACAGTATAGGCTGTTCATAGTTCATTATTGTTCATCCTAGTGAATGGCTTAGATCAAAACAACAACAAAAGCAGTGTTCTCCACGTGCTTTCTTCCTTTTTAATCCTCTACATTAACCCCATAAATGCCGAAGCAAAGGAAAGAACAGCAAATTGCAACTATCAAAACTATTCCGTTGGTAAACTGAATAGTAAAACACATGGTAAAAACACTGTTACTCACAATTTTGTGTTGCTGTCGGATACAATATAATCATCTGCATCATCTCTTATTTTCAATCTCTCTGAAAAGCCTGAGCCGAACAGTGCTGTTTAAAAACGAATCCCCACTAAAATGAAGCAAACAGTGTCTTACTGATGTGATCTGACTGGAACTTCTTTAAAAATAAAGTTCATCCATGCTTAGGATCACAAGGAAGGCAATGAAAAGACAGCTTGGTACTTCAAAAAGTCCTGAAATCCTCAGAGGCATCTCTGTCGTTTAGTTCCTGGAGTAATCCTGTGTTTGTGTCTCTTGTGTTTACTACTACATGACACGCATCTATCAGTGGGCGGAACTAAAGAGGCAATGATGTAGACGTAGGCGTTGATCTTCTTCTGCAAAGGCTGTCTTTCATGACACCATGAAGTAATAATGTGACAAAATCCAAAAGGAGTCGTTTTCTGAGCTCGGTTTCAGTAAAAGCTGTTTTTAGACTAATAAGGACCCCTTTAAGGACCTAATAGCTCAACTAAAACACTGTCTGCAGGTATTACCCTCACTGTTCACTTCTGCTCTCTCCCCAGTGTTGAGACGATAAATGATGGCAGTTTTCATGTAGTGGAGCTCGTGGCAAAGGATCAGTCTCTGTCTCTCTCCATTGATGGAGGAAGCCCCAAATCCATCAACACGGCCAACAGTCCCAGCCCAGTACCCAGCCCCGCTCCGCTTTATCTCGGTGGTATGTACAACACAGCTGTCACTTTGAAATGTGGTTAGAACTGCTTCTAACTCTAGTTCACAGCAATTACATCTAAAATCAAATAATAAGCTCCTCGTTTCTCAGGAATTCCTCAGCAGTCTGGACTGGCCTCGTTGCGTCAAAGCTCCGGGAGGAACGGCTCTAGTTTCCACGGCTGTATCCGAAACCTCTACATTAATGACCAGCTCCAGGACCTCACTCAGTTCCTGCTGCAGGAGGGGGTGGTGCCCGGCTGCCAGCCCTGCCAGCGGAGTGTGTGCGCTCACGGGCAGTGCCATGCCACTGGACAATCCTCCTTCAGCTGCGAGTGTGAGGCGGGATGGACTGGCCCATTGTGTGACCAGCAGGTCAACAACCCATGTGACGGGAACAAGTAAGAGACCGAAAAATGCACACAAATATTGGTTTCATTATATTATATCTCATTTTTTGGCAATTTTGTGTGTGTGTGTGTCTCTGTCAGGTGTATCCACGGCTCCTGTTTGCCTATAAACTCATACTCGTACAGCTGTCGCTGTCATCCAGGCTTTGCAGGTGTATTGTGTGATGAAGAGGAGCAGTTGAGTCCCTGTCAGTTCATAGCATGTAAACACGGGCGCTGTCGCGTGTCTGGGCTGGGGAAAGCCTACTGTGAGTGCAACAGCGGCTACACGGGGCAAAGCTGTGATAGAGGTACGACGGGGTGGTTTCAATGCTTTAAACGAAACCTGATATCATGAAAAAAATGTGACATCGGGAAGATCGTTTTTTGAAATTATTGCCGTAGCTCTATAAGTCATTGCAGTTTCCAAGTGAAATGTCCACTAAGTAACATTAAAAGTGATTTCATATAATTATGAATATTATTATTATATAATTATAAGCTTATTGGTGTTGGCCAGTATTGTAATATTGTGTATTCCTAGCCTTCCCTACCATAAAATTGATTTTCAAATTGAATAAAGCAATAAGCCCCAAGAGGCCATGGTTTACAGTGAATTTATAACAGCTAGGGGGCGTTGTTAGGCACAACGTGGAGCGGAGTTATAAATTCACTGTAAACTATGGCTTCACAGTGCTTATTGCTTGTATAAAACGGTTACCACACAATACAAATATTAAAGCCAAAAAATACGCATCAAATTCCATGCAGCTTTCATGAAGTAAAATCATTAAAAGCCCTCCTTCTATTGGAAAAAATAGTCCCTGACCATGAACGGCAACAGAAGTTACATTTATTATGTCCATTAGATGGCAGCAAAAATTGTCTTTATGAGCAAGTCACTCAGTCGCAGACTTTTAAATTGAAACTTATGAACACGGAACAAGACGCAAATGACAAATGCTTTGATTAGCGCTGTCTGTCAGTGTCAGCAGGGCACGGGAAAACCCATTAAATGTTAAAAGGACAACATCACAAAGGACATTCAAACAGATTTTTTATTTTGAACATCGGCCTGACGTGAAGGAAAATGCTATATCTGAATGCAGGTAATACACTCCGTCACTCGATATCTCTTTCACAATCTTCGATACATGTAATACGGCCAGCTGTATGTTTTTAGGGAATTTTACAATGTATTTGAACGTGGCTCAACCAATTAGAATCAAGGGCCGGAACTATTGTAAAACTATCATTTTAATTAGAAAACTCTTAAGTACGGAGCCTCTAAAGGGATATGGTGGTGGAAAAAAATGGGATGGGAGGAACTTTTTAAAAGAAAAAAAATCTTTTGCGTTCCCACGCAAATATGCTATTGTTCCCTTGCAAAATCTGTTGTGAGCTCGGACAAACACTTCCTGTTTAATGTCTCTCTGGCTGGCAGTAGCATAGACATAATAAAATACATAGACCCCCATTGGCCTCTTTGGATCGTTGCTGCGATACGTCAACGCGTCCGCCATATTGCTGAGGGCAAGACTGCACTGTAAACAAATGCAAGTAAACTGGCGAGCTGCGGTTTTTCTGGATACAAACGAAAATAACGTTTACATTTGTCAACCGATTTCAGTGGTTTATGATGTACGTGGTGTACAAAAAGTGCCATCTCTAGTTACTTAAGACCTCGATAGATAGACTAAAAAAAAAAAAAAATTAATAAGAAATTGGCAACGGTCTGACTTGTCCTGTTTTTGGCTGCTTATTCTTGGATCAGGATTGTGAAGACACCCATAATGAGCTAATTAAAATTTTCACATTAAATGAAAAAAAAGGATTTCCTATTGTGCAAAAGGCATTTTCTGTCTTTTAACTCATTTTAGCTTTTCTTGCGTTTAGAATTGACCACCATTGTGAAAATGAAGCAAATCGTCAAATACAAATCACACAGGCTGCTTTCTGTATTTTATAGCACTAAAATGATAGAGATATTTACAGATAGATACTCCAAATACAATAAAGATACTCCACATACAATAGCAAAGATAACTAGAATGTACATTTCCTGAAGAAAATGTGAATGACTCTTGCAGTGGCAAAATTCGGCACTCGGTCGCTAGGGTGTTTCTAGGCAGTTTCTAATTAATGTGTTTTGGGTGGTTGCTAGGCGGTTGCTATGGTAACCTGGGTGGTTGCTATGGTGTTACTAGGTGGTTGGTAGTTATCACAGATAGTTATTATGGAGTTATTATAGAGTTCTTAGCATGTTCTCAGCCCACTTTAACACTTAGCTAATGAGTATTAGCATGTAGCTATTCACTGCTAGCATGTGTAGCATGTTGCAAGTCCAGTTTCCTAGCATGAGTCAAAAGACCCAACAACCAAGTCTCTACGATGTTCTGATGCAGAGATATAGGTCTTGCTAAATAGTTGCTAGGGTACCTTGTTTGGTTGCTAGGGAGTGGCTTGGCAGCTGCCATTGATGATCCTCCAAAGGCTGCTTGTCAGTATGAATGACATAAACCAGCCCTATGATGTTAAGGTTTGAAGATATCCCTCTTTGGGTTTGGGTTGCTAGGGTGCTCTAAATAGTTGCTAGGGCATGGCTAGGCAGTTAACAGGCTTAAACTAATAGACTGCATGTGTGCCCAAATCAAAAGAGCCGTACTCACGTGTCTCTATTATGTTCTGATTCATTTAAATCCATCTCATCTATTTTTCAATGGAAGTCAATGGGACTTTTGTTGCTAGGGTGCTCTAAATAGTTGCTAGGGCATGGCTAGGCAGTTAACAGGCTTAAACTAATAGACTGCATGTGTGCCCAAATCAAAAGAGCCAAACTCGCGTGTCTCTGTGATGTTCTGAATCATTTAAATCCATCTCATCTATTTTTCAATGCAAAGTCAATGGGACTTTTTTCGCCGATTTTTCGTCTGCTGTACGAACGCCGTTGGTCCGATTGCTTATAAAAGTCATAGCACACCTCTGCTCAATGAGCCGGTCGATTTGACACCTCATTCATGGGTCTAGGACAAACGGTGCGGGACGAGTTACGCGCCGAAGTTTTGTCCGGAAGAAGAAGAATAAGTATGCAGAAGAGTATAAATGGATGCTTTGCCTTTGGCAAGCACCATTAACTAATGGATCCTTTATGATATGATACGGTACAACTACAGTTTAATGCTAATAGTAAATAAAAGATATAGTGAGAAGTAATATTAAATAGTTTGTTGAATATAATATAAATAGGAAATGGTTTATGTGGACTATAATATAATATAGTCAATAATAAAGTGTATAATTTTGTCAATAAACAGTATACAGCAAATAAAATAGAAGTTGGCAATATATTCACAGATTCGAACTTCCCGGATCAATAACTCGTGAACTAAACCTGGTTAAAACACAACTGCAGCTATTTCCAATCAGAGTAACCTAGACAATGAGCTACAACAACCCAATTTTCTTCAAATGTGCTTTATAATATATACATTTGTCTCTATGAGCCGGAGGCGAGACAAGGGACCGTCTAAAAAGTGCAAAACCCAAACCCCTTTTTCTCATTTTATATCATGAAAAATACTCAATAACTTCACTGTAACACGTCACTGCTTTCCTGCTGGTTGTACTGGAACACTTAGTTTAATATATATATATACACAACTTTTATGATTATTATGAAACAAAATCAATAACTTTAATGTTATTAGTAAAAAAAATATATATTAAATTGTAATGCCATCAAATTCAGTAAGCAATTATCATGCAAAAGATGGTTGTAAGTATGTAAGCTGCATAACATCATTTGCGTAAAGAAGGCCTTTAGTGCTGGGCCTACTTGCCAAACTAAGAGTTGTAGTGTTACCAGCAGGAGAGCAGTGATGTTTTAACTGAATTTAGTTACACTACAGTGTGCAACATTGAAGTTATTAATGACTATTTTTGTAGAAATGCTTTTGGGATTTTGCACTTTTCAGATGGTCCCTTCGGACTTGTCTCACCGCCGCCTGGAAATAGAGACAAATGTATATATTATAAAGCTTGTTTGAGGAAAATTGGGTTGTTGTAGCTCATTGTCTACATTGGAAATAGCTGTCATTTGTGTTTTAACAACGTTTAGTTCACGAGTTATTGATCCGGGAAGTTCGAAACTGAATATATTGCCAACTTTACTGAACTCTTTAAGCACGGACCGCATTTCTTTATATTTGACTCCAAGTTCAAACTCTAAATGAGCCGTGTATTATTTGTGTGTATTAATGCACGAGCTGACTTAATAAACACTACTGCCAACCAGAGGGACATTAAACAGGAAGTGTTGTCCGAGCTCACAACAGGTTTTGCAAGATAATATCTTTGCGAGCGAACGCAAAAGATTTTTTTTTTTTATTCCTCCCATCCCAATTGTTTTAGGGGCTAGGTACTTAAGAGACTATAGCATTTTTCAAAATCATTTATGGCACTTCCAGTACATTTAAGCTACTCACACAATTTAATTCAATCCCGTGACCTCCACAAAAGCCCCTAACTAAGTCTTTGTCATCAAATGGGATATAAAATAGCACTACAACAACATCTGTCCTCTACTGAGCCTCAGACTGCTCATTTCCATACAGCTTGTGCTTTATATCCTGAGTCTTCTAAAGCCACTATGGCTTCAGTAGGAAACAAAAGTCATATCACTTTTATCACCACTAGTTGTCATGTCACCTGGAAACTATAGATATTTGTACCTGTGGTCACATATTTCACATTTTATTATGAAGAACGCATGGTCTCATTTTAACTTTGAGATACTGATTTACTCACCTGTACCGCAACTTGTGCTTGCATGTGTCAAAAATGTCTTTAAAGCTTCCACAGTATGTTGATAAATTGTGCTTTCATGCTAAACTTCTGTTTCGTTTGCTGTTGAAATGCTAACCCTGTGAGGAGCTAATCCTGCGCTATTATTGTTGTTGTTTTACTAACGTTCCTTTTTAAACTTCCTGTAACCTTCAAGCTGCTACTGAAAGCGGTGTGGACCCCACTCAGGTCCGCCAGGTGAGGGATGCATGTTAGTGTTGATCTTTAAATTTCCTCCTTCCTTGAGTCACTAATAAACCTCGAGCTTTAAGAACCCCATATTCCTACAGCTTCTCTCCGTACTTTTTCAGCTTTCTCACTGTATTTTCTTAGGAGTTACCTTTCAATTTCACAGTAAAAATTTCATGAAAAGATCACGACTGATATACTGCATATGCAGTGTAGTGCTCAATCATTTCTTTTTTTCTGACTGCAGAGATGGCGTGTCGGGGGGAACGGGTCCGAGATCACTATCAGACGCAGCAGGGCTACGCAGCGTGCCAAAGCACAGAGAAGGTCTCCCGTTTAGAGTGTCGGGGCAGCTGTGGGGACGGGACCTCCTGCTGCGCCCCTCTCCGCAGCAAACGCAGGAAATACACCTTCCAATGCACAGACGGATCCTCTTTTGTACAGGAGGTGGAAAAGGTCGTCAAGTGTGGCTGCACAAAATGTCCATCCTAAAAACGGAAAAGAAGAAATACATCCTCACACCCCCCTCGTTTGAAGTCCCCTGTTTTGCCTTTTTTGTCAGTGTTGGACTAATGTTTTTTCCTTCAAAGGAGATAATGGATTACTGTAAGATAAAGAACAAACCTATTTTTTATTATGAAGCGGAGAAAAAAAGACAAAAAATAGATTTTAGAGGTTGTTTTTTTTTTTGCCATCATTTTAGGTACTGTGACATTTTTGATTACATTTGTTTTTTGTTTTTTTTTGTTTTTTTTGTTTGGCAAAATCACCTCAAACCAGAATGGAAAGCAAACACACCCTGACGACACATTTAACTTTTTTGTGTCTTTCTTTGTGCCATTCTTTTACATGGTTTTCTGGACTGCCGTAACTCATTTCACCTGGACTTTGTGAAGGTGAGATAAAGTATCACTATGGAGACTGCAGGGGGATTCGCTGAGAGTGGAGGTCACTCCTCCTACTTCCTTACAGTGTATCACACAAACACACACTATCATAGCTGCTCCTGTTCACACACACACACACACCTTACCCACTAAGTATACACAGATGATCTCTTCCAGCATGCACACACACACACACACACACACATTATAAACCACGTGTATTTATTGTATCAAAAATACCGTCACATTACTTATACTCGGTATAGCCCTTTGTTTCCCTGGAGTTACAGTTGGAATTTCTTAATATATATTAATTTATATTCCTCTTACCAATTTAAATCACTCATAGCTTACTGAGTAGAATAACTAACGTTGTGTCTCCTTCATTTGGTTGGTTTGACCAATGGGACTGTTGTATTTACCATAAAAAAAAGAGAAAAAAGGAAAAAAAAAAACCTAGTGGTGTTATAAATCTTCAAATGTGAAGTGAAAACATTGTATATTTTTGTCGAATCTCCTAAAAATTTGTATGGTGACACAGACGTGCTTTATATTAGAGTTTAAATGTATAGTTAAAATCTCCCCATGTATTCTGTATAGAGCACATGCCATAGTTCAACAAAAAAATAACAGTAGCGTCCATAGCTGTCAATAAACCTCTTTTTAAAATATCCTCCTTGCGAATCCTTTGTAATGATACAGATAGAAAGAAAAACTGTGACTTTTTTTTCTAAATGATACTACTTTGTTACCACTCTGTTTCCCCCATGTTAACATGTTGCTGCTAAATTGGTATTGTAGACTTTGGATGATGATGATGATGATGATGTTTATTGTAGAGGACGTTGCTCATTCATTGAGCAAATTGTTTTACTGATCAATGAATAAAGATGTCCCCTCCCTCTACAAGCTTCTTCCTCTGTATGTAATGCTAACTTAGCCTCAAAGCCCACACGTGCACAACACTTACATCCGGGGCCAGTCCTGCTCCTGAAGGACAAAAAAAGCTTTTATATCTAAAAATGAATCAAATAAATGTGTTTGCCACACTTATAAGGTAAGTG
The DNA here is from genome assembly GCA_038088235.1 of Zacco platypus. NCBI lineage: Eukaryota > Metazoa > Chordata > Actinopteri > Cypriniformes > Xenocyprididae > Zacco > Zacco platypus. Next base: position 15,034,645 of record CM076084.1, read on the forward strand.
ATGCAAATGCCATTGTGGTAGTGATTTTCAATAAACATAAAAAAAAATAAAAAATCTTAATGATGCCAGCAGATGGCGACATAGTTCACTCATTAGTTTGTTTCTCCCTCAGCCGGTGTTGTCGGCACTCCGCACACACTAGAGATTGAACATTACTGTAAATCTTCCAACAAAGCATCTTGGATAAACTGAACAAAAGCACAACAAATGAAAGATGAATCTTAATAATCTGGGAAGAAGGCACGTTACGATATGCTGTCATAGAGTCGCTGTGATCTCTCGAGATCTTCCCAGATTCAAGTATTAATTAGTCTCTCGGATTAGTCTTTTATAGTTATTATTTGCGCTATTAGTTACATCTAAATCTTTATAAAAAATGTAAAAAGAAAATAATAATAATATAGAACGGTTTGGCAAGCAATAAAATAATTGAAACAATTCTAGTGAAAACAAGTTAAGTGAGCGAAAGATATGTAGATTTTTTCCACTGAACAGCTAAAAAATTTTTTCTTTGCGCACAATTTAATTTTTTGAATCTGCTATAGCAAATACCGCCGTCTATTGGTCAAACAAACCTCTGCTGCTCGCTGTAATGTGTCTTTCTCGTCACATCATGAGGTTATATTTCACTGTGCAGGTTTCAGGTAATGTCAATCGCTGAAAAACGTTTTCCACTTATCATTGTATGCTTGTTTTAATATTCCATCATGAAGTACAGAAAGCTAAATTGTAATGTTGGTTTACATACCCAAAATTTATTGTGTCAGGGGCATGTTGACATAAAAACTCCCTTTATGAATGTTGGCTACCATAGTGAAAAAAATCAAACCTAGATCTTTGTGATACAGATACATGATTTGACAAGCGCTCATCTCATGTTTAGTGCATAAAACAGAAACTGTTCAGTTTAATAATGCAGTGGCTCTGCCCCGCACTGCACATTTTTAGTATCTGCTTTTTAATAAGTATCCGAGTATCTCAGCACACTGCCAAACTGAATCAGGTGTATTTGATTATTTGTCATCCCAACTGAGTTATAATGACCTCTAGCGGACACACAAGATATTGCTTTATTACTGCCAAATACATTATTTGGACATAAATCGGAGTTTCAAGACATTTTCAAGCACGTTTATCATCAACTAAAACCATTTTTAAAAATTAATTTAAAATAAACATTAACCTTATAAGTTTAAATATAGTTTGAATATATTTTAAATTGAGTAACTGAAATAAACATAAAAGGCATATTAAAAAATGACAAAAACAAAAACTAAAATAAAAAATAAATCAATTTCAAAATATTATCAGAAATATAATAGTATATCAATGACACTAAAATACTATTTTCACGTTTCACTGAATCAAAAACAAATTATTTGAAACCTTTTTTTATTGGTACAAAACGCCATTTTATTGTTTGAGTTCATCACACACGTCATATGACACTCATTCCATTTTATGTAACATATTACAGTAATGATAGCCTCAACTATTAAAACAAAACAAAACAAATGAATCAAAGAGCATTTGTGAGAGTCAGAATCACACAGTAGTTGACTCAAACCACTGGAGGAAAGAAAAAAAAAAAAACTTTTCTTTGTAATTTCATTGTTTGCCCTGAGTGTAATCTATGGGGTTATACTTTGAGCTGGCTGTTATGAATCATATATAGTGATTTGTTTTTGTTCCCCCCCAATTTAAGTTTTGAGCTCAGCTTAACAGATGCTAGTATAACATAATAGTATAACTCTGCCCACATTCAGCCTACATACACTAAAAGGGTAAAGGGTAAAAGCACAATGGTGAAATTTCAACAACGCTTTTGATGACACTTTAAATGGATATGAATATGTTTCTCTCCTTTCTACTGTTGTCACTTGCATCTCCTCAAAGAAAAAAAAAAAAAGAAGTATTTAGTTCTAGTACACTTGATAGATATGGAGCTCACAATAAACAAATAAAAAGATAGATACAAACACACCCCAAATCACTTCTTTCCACCCATAAGGATAATTTAAGTTCTGAATTACTCTCCCTTCATACGCAGATTCTGCCCCTTCAGGTTATAAAGTGACATCATTACATGAGCACATTACACATGAGCTCTCATTAGAAAAGAAGCCGCTTTTCTATTCATTAAGTGAACATTTAAAGTGGATGCCGTGATATGTCTGCAGACAGCTATCTAATTTTATAGTTCCACTTAGAAGAGAAATTTTATCTCCCCAAAAATGAGGCAGCTTCCTTTTAGCTTCAGGAACTGTGCTTTTAAACTACAAAACATGAAGCCTAGAGACATCCTGTCAAAATAATCACTGCAACTAAAAAAAAAAAAAACTCCCCTACCCAAAGTTACACACACACAGAATCATCTATCCATAGACACTAGAAGTAAATATAGTCATTTACCTTTTGACCACTCAGACCAGTCTTTTTCACTAGAGCAAAGGTGAAAATTGACTTTGACAGCTAAAAATAGATTTTTTTCTCTCCAAATATTAGGTATATAAGCCCTCCCCCTAGGATTTATATAGTAAGAAATTTCATAAGATCTACAAAATATAGCAATGCCATCTTTAAAAAATAGTTTTGCTTCTTTAAATATTTTGAATACATTCATGACTATTGGTAGTGCCTTTGCGAACGGCGGCAGGGTGGCTTCGCCTCTTCCATTGTCACGGTTGCTCTGTTCCCTCGGTGTCGTCATTGGGTCAGTATCTAGTTTGGTATTCGTGGTGCCATCTGTTGAAATCATTGTAGAACAGAACAATGCTACCAGACGCCATACCGGTGATGATGCATCTGCAAAAGGTGATGAGGACAAAGAAAGAAAGTGAAAGGGTTACAGGAAGAAAGAGACGTGTCAGTAGGTAACAGATAAATATCAGTTAAATATTTTGATTGCAGAGAGCAAAGATAATTGTAACACATTTTAGTTTTAGTTTTCATTTAGATCTTTTGGGACTCATTACTAATCCCAATTATACAACATGATCTGGTACGAAAACTAGAAAGTGAATGAAAAATCTTTAAGATGTCAAGCTATCCTACATCAGTATCACACATCCTTGAAGGCCTACATTCCAGACAGATATTATTATAACTATTATTATTATTATAATTTTTTTTAAACTTTATTCAAGTTCCATTTTCTTTATTACTGGAGGAAGCCATTACATTTATAAAAATGGGAACATTGTCGATTCTTTGTAATGTAGCTGCTGTGACAAATGAGACCCGAAAACAACTCATACACTGCCATTCAAAAATGTGGGGCCAGAAAGCAGGAAATTGATCCTTTTATTTAGCAAGAATGCATTCAATTGGCCAGAAGTGACAGTAAAGACATTAAAATTGTTACAAATTGTTTCTTTTTATCTTTCTATTCATTAAAAAATCAGGAATAAAATAATCACAGTTTCCACATAAATATTAAGCAGTGCAATGGTTTTCAGCATTGATCATAATAAGAAACGTTATTTGAGCACCAAATCATCATATCAGATTGATTCTGAAGGATCATGTGACACTGAAGACTGGAGTAATGCTGCTGAAAATTATGCTTTGAAATCACAGGAATAAATTACATTATAAAAAATTTTAAAATACAAAATTTTAAATTGTAATAATATTTCACAATACTTCTGATTTTATTGTATTTTTTGATCAAATAAATGCAGCCTTGGTGAGCAGAAGAGACTTGCAGACACCAAACTTCTGAATGCTCATGTAAGTATGTTTTAAAGAAGAAATAATTAAATCGACGTAGAATTGGATTCACTTTAATAAATTTTATGACCATAACCAAACATTACAAGACATTTTTATTTATCTTTTTTTTTTATATATCTGCGTCTAGCATTAGTAAAAATGTGCATTATTTTAGAGGAATCACAAGATTGACTTGTGCATTTCCAGATATAATTCAGTATATATTGAGTGTTACGATTATACCTGCTCTCCCAACGTCATATGATATTGTAATTCTTCATTAGTCTGGTAAAGGAACAGGAACCAAGTTGGTGTCTTTATGTATGCTACCTTTGGTCATGTGACATAGCCATAGAACGTATTCCAGCATCACATCCAGGGTAAGTGAAGAGCTGCTTGAGATCATGAATCTGCCACACGCTGAGAACTCCTGCATCTCCTCCGGACAGCAGATACTGTCCATCTTTACTGAGCAGCATCGCCTGGAGGAAAAAACATACAGGACAGTCAGTGTGTTTTATGAACACAGTCTGTTTGTCACACACACACACAGTCAGGTTTTTCTGCTTTTCATTTTCCAAGTCAAAGCGGGGGGTTCACGTATCTGAGCACGTTTGGCTTTGTTAAATTCCAGATGAAACAGAAGTTTCACAGATATTATAGCTTCACAGCTTGTATATAAAAAATCTACCAGTCACAATAGCTTCACTTCAAAATATATTAAAGGCAATTAACTATCAAAAGGACCCTTGACCTTTTAGCGGCCTTTCATATTTCTTGATGATAAATAACACTGATAAGCATTTGATGGGCGGTTTATATGTGCTTTTTTTGTCCGGCTCAGTGAATAAGGTCTTTGTAGCCGATGATGAACGTCTGGAGCATCCGGCTGGCCGGTGATTACAGGGGTTTACTGACACCCCTGTGGACCTTAGAGTGAGTGTGCCCTGCCTCATCCAATCAAAAACCACACAACCCCCTTTCTTTCCCAGCATGCACGGGGCCAACCTGGCGAACAGTTTGTTTCTTAAACCGCTGTAGCGGTGGTATCCTGCGGCGAAGGGCAGACAGAGTATGAGATTTATTCTGTTCATCTGGTTTTCCTGTGTGCACATGGGCTATGTAACACTTTAGAGGTCCCAAGAGAAACACAGATAATATAGAACAGCAAACACACTGGGCTCTTTCATACACACACACACACACACACACACACACACACACACACACACACACACACACACACACACACACACCTGTGGGAGAGGATACTGTAATGACAATGTAGTGGCTATTAAGTATAATTAAACTAAATATATAAGCTTGAATAATTGCATTAACAAGTTATTTTCATTTATGGGGTTTATATATTATTTATAATCCGGATTCTAAAACAGGTGATGCGTGACGCTCACAACAGAAGCTAGAATGTAGTGGAGACCTAGCTGTCACAAGGGCTATATTTTAGTAATAAAAAAAGTATTAGGTTTTCACTTAAAAGTCCATTAACTAAAACATTTGTTTTCTGATTCTATTAATTTCAATGGCCTAGGTTGAAAGCATTTTAAATTAATTTGATTTTTTTTTTGGGTAATTCTGTTCTCCAAAATAAAATGATCAATATTATCTTCATTTGTAATGGCTGATTGTTAAACAAGTGAACATAATAAAACCACACCAAGTTATAAGTCAACGTTTTGAAAAATCTTTGACAAATCAACTATGATACTTGAAATTAAACAGTCAATGGCAAAACCAAACCAAAACAAAAGAGACAGAGAGAGCCCTCTGCTGTCTCACACTTATTGAACAGCACTGGATCCTGCTAAGTCTCATCAGGTACACCCAAGGTTCTTTTACATGATTTGTAGTAATAAGTATTTTTGAAGTGTAGATTTCAAGATGTGTCTATAAAGACATTGACTTTCAAAGATAACCCTGAGAAACTAGACTGCTTGGGTCGCCTTAGCAAAAATTACTGGGCAATTACAACAGAAACACACACGCACACACACACACACACACGCGCACACACCTCATTCCCCACTACCACAGTCATGAGTGAAATACCCAGTATCAATCACAGAGACTGTTTTCCTAGATCGCCGTCCAGCAGACTTCAGACGTTACAGCAGCTGGGATCTGAGCGCATTTGCGTGCATGTGATCTCTTTTGATTTGTTTTGGATGTATCTGAGATGTGTGTAATTAAGGTTCAGGTTACACTGTGGCAAACCCTTAAGCATTTTATTTCAGCCGTGGTATGAAGCAGAGGCTCAGGACAGACATATGGCATCTGAATTGTACATAAGGGAAGCATCACCAGAGACTGTCTCAACTATGTCCCAATTAATGACAGCTAAAGAATAAAGTGACTGTTCAAAGTTATGCACGTGTTTCATTTTTCCTTTATTGTCCAAAAGTCCTTAATATGAATCATCCAAAAATCCAGCGATTTGATCCGATTCAAACTCCACCCTGTGACTCACTCTGAGATTTGATAATAATGTTGTTTGGTCACTGCTGCAACATGAATCTGTCTTCTGTTCTATTGTGCCTTATTACTTCAAAGATGTCTGAGAAAATGTATCAGTACAAAGTCCAGCATCCACGGTGGTCCCTCTGGACCATGCCTGGAAAAGGGTCTGTGAAAAGCAGAGATGTCCAGGTTGCATAGCGGGCTGGGTCAGAATCATAAATCAGTGGTCTCCTCCTGGGCCGCCATTCCAGAATCCAAGATGGCTGCCGTGAGTCAGATATCTGACTTAAAGTCAAGCTGTGATTTTAAACAACAGGGTTGTGTTGGATGATGCCCCACTGTTTTTTTTTCTCCTGATCTGCTGATCTGTCTGTGTTAGGTCAGGATATGTCTGGCACGAGTAAAGACTGGATTTATGAAGACTTTAATGTAGTCCATTGCGTATGTGCCGACGGCTCGGGAAATGTCTGCTAAAATGGTTACAAACACAGACGCTCAGTTGTGGGCTCCAGAGAGTCATTCATGTATTATTTCTACTTGTCCAAATTAATGTTCTGTCAGACCATCAGCATGAAGACTTACTTTAACCACAGCAACAAACTGTCACAACCCACTCACTCAAACACAAAACCACATACACCCTCTTCTCCACAAACACACACTGTCACAAAGATGACACTCCATCTGGCATGAGAGGAGCTTACTGTAGTGTGTCTGTGTGTGTGTGTGATGATGATTTAAAGATGGGCAAGTGAAGTTGAGTACTTGAACATGACGGCAATAATTGATTAGAGATACATAATATTTCTGTAACTGCATGCTTATTTATTTATTTATTTACAAAATACATTTTTCATGCAGATCTTATAAGTAAAAACTAAAATGTCTGTCTCGTTTTTGATTAGTGACATTTTGTAAGATTGGTTAGAAGGGGACAGTATTTGAATTGAGAGTATATTTCAGGGAATGATAAAATGTGTCAAAAACTTTTAAAGCCACAGTCAGACTAAGAATGCACTAGGACTTATGTTTTAATTAATAAATCACCAATAAAAAAACAAACAAACAAAAAAAATATTCAAAATGAGGTAATATATGATTTACTGCATTTTCCCAAAAAACTGCAAACATGTAACTTTGAAGTTTGTGTATTTTAAATTCAACCAAGAGGTCAATCTGTGATGTTTAAATCCCCTATTGGTCCCACATCTTCTCATAACACAAAAAGTTGTAGGTCAGAGTTCAATAAATGTGAGATTTCGAACACAGTGGAATGCAAAATTTGCATGAGCTTGAGTTTCCAGTCTACTGTGAGTGAATATGAATGGAAGTCAAAGAAAAGCGTGACTTTGTCTTTATTTCTAGAGTACAAAAATATTGACCATATATGAAACATTTAAAAATTATTTATCAGTCTGATTTAGATCATACCAACATGTGTGTTAGCTGTGAACAAGGACAATAATGAATTAATTTGTACTACTGTTCAAAAGTTTGGGTTCTGTTAGATTTTTTTTTTTTATGTTTTTGAAAGTCTCTTATCCTCACTAAGGCTGCATTTATTTGATCAAACACAAAGTAAAATAGTAATATTGTGAAATACTATTAGCCGGTTTCTATTTTGTTATAAATGTATTCTATTCTATTTTAGATTCTATTTTTTCAGCAGCCATTACTCCAGTCTCCAGAGTCACATGATCCTTCAGATGAATTTAATGCACAAGAAACATTTCTTATTGTCAATGTTGAAAACATTGTTCTTATTTTTTGTTTTTTCAGGGTTCTTTGAAAAAATAATTATTAGAAGAATACAAAGAAAAAGAAGAATACATTATAAATGTATTTGCTGCCACTTTTGTTCAAATGAATAAAAATAATTTCTTTAAAAAGCCCAAACTTATGAAAAGTAGTGTACAACTATCACTGCAAATTTGTCTTCATTCATAATACAAAATGTTAGTACAAAACTGTCCAAAATAAATCCAGGATCACGATTCTATAAAACGACAATGACTAATGACTAAAATGACTAATCATTCATTATGTCATATTAGTTGAATAATAAAGAAGTGTGTTAAAGAGCGGAGCAACCCCTTTTTGACGTCACTGCAGACTCTGTTTATTGAAAACAAATGGAACCTGGACACAATGAGGAAACTAATCAAGCTCGGAGCAGCAGAGAGCAGAGGAGCACGTAACAGAGCCGGCCTGTTAAATGGGATGCAGGTGTGGGTATGTGTGTGCAGGACAGAGAGAGAGGGAGGGGGGGGGGGGGACACAGAGCTCTGTGAATTTTCCCAGGCCCAGAGGAAAGAGAAAGTGATGGAGCGGGAAAGAGAGCTGGCCGATTTTAGGAGCTCTGCCCTCCAATGACAAATGTGTCCTTTAATGCAGGAGGCCTCGCCGTTGGCCATTCCTCTCTCTTGCACACTCTCATACACACATGCAAGTTGAGTGGCGTTTCGTAGCCCTGCAGATCAAAGCACAGATTTGGACCCTTAGGGTTCAGAAGCCAAGAGAAATAGAGATGGAGAGAGGAAAGAGCGAAGCCTGTAGGCAGACCATGCCAGCATTTAATCACACCCCAGACAGCTGACATGATAAAACACAGGCTGAGCAACAGAAATGGAAAGAGAGAAAGAAAAAGGAGGGACAAACGGACATGCGAGAGCTGAGAGCTGCCCGACTTGTTGGCCTGGCTTCCTATTCAGCATAATTGTACAGAGGCGAGCTTATGATCATGTTTACCTTAATGTTGTCTTCCACCTCCATATGTCCCAGGAGTTTCCCGTTGATGCTGAACACGCAGAAGTGGCCCTTGTCATAATAAATGACACAGTGACCCTCAGTGGAGGACATAACCAAACGTGGCCGCACACAGCCGTCTGGACCCTCCAAAGTCCTCAAAAGGTCACCGTTCATAGAGTGGACAAGACATGGACCCTCTGTTGTCACACACATACAGACACATGAAGGTAAAATCAAATAGAATTACAGTGTGTTCTTGTTTTATTTAGGATCTAAAAAGGTCTGTTGATTCAAACATTTTCAGTATTTCTTCAGCCTCCTAACATATTTGTTATTTATATCTGGGAAGCCATGTTTAGGGATAGATATCTCAAGAATTATGATTGCTAGCCTCATAGGCATGGGTAGATAGATATACATAGACGGTCTTATTCCAGTCAAGTCCAAACGGTTAAATGTCTACTAAGGGCACAAATATTTTAATAATTGGCCCCAGAAGTTGGAAGGAGTTTAAAATCTAGAGATGGTGGTACAGGGGCCTTAATTATCATAAAAACACCAAAGGTAAATACTAATAAATACGTTTAGTTAAAACGTAGATTTTAAATAATACTGTCAATGATCAAAATGTGAGACATTAACATTTTATTCAGGTATGAATTGAGATTATATTAACCATTATATTAAGCTAATTTTGAGGAACTCATCTGACAATGTTGACTATGTAGGCCAATTTGATGTAGATTTATATGTGCACTTTCCCATGGAAAAAGAAAACTTTGGCCCGGAGAGCAAAATCAATCATGGTATAAGATTTTTTTTTATATATAAAACCAATAAAATTTTGTAGCAATTAAAAAACAACAACACATAAATTCAAAAAGCAGCACCGTGTCTGATCAGTGTTAATGAATGAGTATTTGTGTTTGCTTTACCTCTGCAGCCACTGATGACCAGTCCCAGCTCGGCACACACACTCGCACACGTCACCTCACAATCATGACCTGTCAGGATTGCCCGGGGATTCACAAACTCTGCTGGAGAGCCATACACAGAGGTGGCGATCAAAAATAGTTCATTCAAAAAGGGAGCACAAATACAAACCCGATTCCAAAAAAGTTGGGACACTGTACAAATTGTGAATAAAAACAGAATGCAATGATGTGGAAGTTTCAAATTTCAATATTTTATTCAGAATACAAAATAGATGACACATCAAATGTTTAACCTGAGAAAATTTATCATTTTAAGGGAAAAATAAGTTGATTTTAAATTTCATGGCATCAACACATCTCAAAAAAGTTGGGACAAGGCCATGTTTACCACTGTGTGGCATCCCCTCTTCTTTTTATAACAAACGTCTGCAAACGTCTGGGGACTGAGACGACAAGTTGGTCAAGTTTAGGAATAGGAATGTAGTCCCATTCTTGTCTAATACAGGCTTCTAGTTGCTCAACTGTCTTAGGTCTTCTTTGTCGCATCTTCCTCTTTATGATGCGCCAAAAGTTTTCTGTGGGTGAAAGATCTGGACTGCAGGCTGGCAATTTCAGTACCCGGATCCTTCTTTTACGCAGCCATGATGTTGTAATTGATGCAGTATGTGGTCTGGCATTGTCATGTTGGAAAATTCAAGGTCTTCCCTGAAAGAGACGACGTCTGGATGGGAGCATATGCTGTTCTAGAACTTGGGTATAGCTTTCAACATTGATGGTGCCTTTCCAGATGTGTAAGCCGCCCATGCCACACTCATTCATGCAAGCCCAGACTGTCAGAGATGCAGGCTTCTGAACTGAGCGCTGATAACAACTTGGGTTGTCCTTGTCCTCTTTGGTCCGGATGACATGGCATCCCAGTTTTCCAAACATAACTTCAAATTTTGATTCGTCTGACCACAGAACGGTTTTCCACTTTGCCACAGTCCATTTTAAATGAGCCTTGGCCCAGAGAAAACACCAGCGCGTCTGGATCATGTTTAGATATGGCTTCTTTTTTGACCTATAGAGTTTTAGCCGGCAATGGCGAATGGCACGGTGGATTGTGTTCACCGACAATGTTTTCTGGAGGCATTCCTGAGCCCATGTTGTGATTTCCATTACAGTAGCATTCCTGTATGTGATGCAGTGCTGTCTAAGGGCCCGAAGATCACGGGCATCCAGTATGGATTTTCGGCCTTGACCCTTACGCACAGAGATTGTTCCAGATTCTCTGAATCTTTGGATGATATTATGCACTGTAGATGATGATAACTTTCAACTCTTTGTAATTTTTCTCTGAGAAACTCCTTTCTGATATTGCTCCACTATTTTTCGCCGCAGCATTGGGGGAATTGGTGATCATCTGCCCATCTTGACTTCTGAGAGACACTGCCACTCTGAGAGGCTCTTTTTATACCCAATCATGTTGCCAATTGACCTAATGAGTTGCAAATTGGTCCTCCAGCTGTTCCTTATTTGTACATTTAACTTTTACGGCCTCTTATTGCTACCTGTCCCAACTTTTTTGGAATGTGTAGTTTTCATGAAATCCAAAATGACATTTCAAAATGTTTCACTTTCAACATCTGATATGTTATCTACTGTATATTCTATTGTGAATAAAATATAAGTTCATGAGATTTGTAAATTGTTACATTCCTTTTTTATTCACAATTGTACAGTGTCCAAACTTTTTTGGAATCGGGTTTGTAATTACAATCAGAAAACAGCACACTACATTACTCCATAATGAACATTCAGTATTAACTGCACTTAGCCACAGTACTGTCAATTGCAAAGTTTAAATTAGGGTTTTATTTGTCATCTACTCTGTGATAATGTAATTAGAGTGTGTAATCACTGCAATCAGTCACTTACACCTGTGTGTACACTCTTGCTATTTTAATCAGTCTAATGAGCTCTGCTAGTATTTGAGTGTGTGCTTTCTGTCTCCATCACTCACACAAACACCCGTCTTTAAATGTGGTTCAGGTAATGTCAAAAATAAGTTAATGAACTAATAAATTGTCACTTTTTACTGGTGAAGGGGGTCATTCTAGAATCCACTGCTGCTTCAATATATATTGTTTTATAATCAAGTTATTAATCAATATTTATCCTTATAAATATGAAATTATTTGAATGACTTCAACGCATGTTAAAGCATTTATTTTCCTTTTCATCTTCAAACATTAGAGAAAAATGATGAATATTGTCTGTACCTCTCACTGAGAGAAAAGTACAACTTATCAGTATGTTTTGGGGAAGTATCTCGTTCAACCAACTTCAACCTTGGAGAAGCTACCCTTTGTATCCTTGTATGTTCGCTAGTATTCTGTGTTACAGGCTAGGCTAGTATTGGTGAAAGATGAACAACGGGCACCCTGGATGATGGAATGACTTGTTTTTACCCCAAAAAATTTGTGACCTCGGAGGTCAAAAAGGATTTTGTTGTCATCTGTATAATCTATGGAGACATACTTCTGTCTATCAGTGCATGTGTAGACAATTTCTAACTTTATCTATTTCTTAACCAATTTGAATCATTCAACCTGAAGTAATGACGTAGTTAGTGAACTCTGTTATAGTAAAATTGTTGTGAAAATGTGAATGTACGCAAAAAGGCCTATGAACTCCTTCTGACTCTGGGACATTCATCATATCTGGTCTTTGGGTCTTTAACTGTAGATTTCCCCTACACTGGACACAAAGAAGTCCCACACATTTCATTTCTTTAACTCAGCTGGCCTCACTCTGTCTCTCTTAAACACACACACACACACACACACTCAATGTAGATGTATAGGTTTCATTAGGTGGCAAACTTCCTAAATGTCTCAGCTTTGAGTTATACCCTACAACTCTGGGGATTAAAGCCTGATGTCGGATTGTGCCCTGAAAAGATCAATAAAACTGATATATTGGTGTATCGTTTAACCTCCCCGCCATCGGCCACCATTTGGTTTGCATTAGGACAACATCTGATTACAATCTAATACCTATATACTGTATACTATTTATCTGTACTGCAAATGTGCACTAGAGAGTATCGTTTACCCGTAGAGAGAAAGAGAGAGAATATGAATACATAAACACAAGACAATTCTTGGGGGAAAAAAAATAATAATATTTTTGCAATAATGAACTGAAACAGCATCAGATTGGATTAGTTATTAAAATCAGGCTTCATGTCAGTGCCCTGCATGATTTGGTCACTAGATGGCAGTGTAGTCAACAGTATCAATTCAATAATTCTTCACAGTACACTGCCCAGGGAAAGCCCCGGTAATGATAGAAGCACTCTGTATTTGAAATCCAACTGTAACTTCGTTCCTATCTGAGAATTAAAGAAATGCACAAATAGCAAAAATGAAATTGCATTATTGCTAATCAGTTACCAGGCAGAGTTATTACATAGACTTTAATTTTAACATTTCATACTTAGTGTCTGCAGCAGAATCTACAGCAATGTAGAAAAAGAAAATATATTTCGTTGAAAGTGATGAGATAAAAGCATTGTCTTGGCTGGCTGCACATAAAAACATACTACACTATTTGTGATGAACTCATCACGGCTGATTGTTTTGAATCATTCTAACAAATCTTTCACTGAATTAACATGACTCACTTACTGAATCACAAATCATTTTTGACTTAAAAAGTAAAAAGAACCTCTGAAACTCAAATCAATATTATTACTGATGTGTTGTTTATTTGATTAAAATTCAAATTAAAAAAAGACATTAAACAAAATATATTCAAAAAAAATATTACCAAAATCATCTTCATAAATATGTATAAATATGGGGTTTGAACCCCTTCCTGCAAAGTTTATTGATGGTGATATGACTGATTTTTTTTTTAAGCTTTGAACTTTCTTTCCTTGATAACATTACTGGAAAATATGACCTGTACCATTCTACATATGATACAAATCCAGAGATTCAGTTTAATTTCACTTTAGATGAAAGTCTGACTCTCAGGCTCTTTAATGCCACTGATGTCCACCATCCACCTACCAACCATTACCTAAATCACAATTAGTCATAAATCCTTCCCCATTTGTAAGAGAGCACTTAACAGCATGTAGAGCATCCAAAAACTCCAAATTAGCAAAGGGGTAGAGTGTGTTTTTGTGACGGTGTGCGCGTAGAGGGCTTTGATCAGCACTGCAGCCATATGGTTAGTGTGTGCAGGGGAAGCCAGTGGCATTTTTCACTTTTATTGAGTGTTCTCTTGCTCTCTCAGATAGATGGGACTGAACTCTCCTGAGCTGGAGACCTCCAAGCCACATTTACTGTCTCCCTCTGTGGCCCTCTGGCCTCCACTTTCACTCACACACACACACACACACACACACACACTAGCAGGCCGATTCCATTTATGGTGTGATACTAGCCTGAAACTCAATCTTCTGAGCAGAGACCTGCTGTGGTCAGATGAAACTAGTTGTAGCTTCTGAGAGTGAGCCGTAAATCATTACACCGGCCTTGACAGACACACACTGGAATGTGTGTGTATGAACAATGAGCTTTTAACACTGTTGCATTGCATTGATATCATCACCTGCATGAAAGCTTTTCCTATGTGTGTTTGCTAAGCTCTGGTTGGGGATTTGGGTCCTGAACGTTACCCTGATCTTGACCTCTCTATGTGAGGAACATGAGGAACTCTAGAGACTCTTTTGAGCTCCGACACTGATGAAACTATTTGTTCAGACATATTATGGAGCCCTCATTAAAATAACTGTTCACCCAAAAATGAAAATGACATGTGGAACACAAAAGGAATTATTTCGCTGGATGTCCAAGTTGTTTCCAGACAATAAAAGTGAGACGAAGGGCCAGTAATGATGACAAAATTTTCAATTTTGAATGAACACGCATCTCTATGTGACAAAACATTAACAACTTACTCCCAGGATTCTCTCCAATGCTGCTGTGCTTGCCGTTCCAGTACCAGAGCAGTAGTGTGGCATCTCTGGAGCCGGAGAGAACGTAACAGTCTCCACCAATGTACGACTCTGAGCGAGCCAGACAGGTCACCACATCAAGATGCCCAAACACAATCTGTGTCAGTTTACCTGTAAACACAGCAAGGTAAACCACTTATTGCAATGTGTGTGGTGTTGGATATGTACAAAGCACTATATATACTATTATACACACACACACACACACACACAGAGACACATATTATATATTTATATAAATAATGATTTTGATCCCTGAGAATTTGTGTTCATTTAGTTTGATCTTCATGGGGCCAGCAGTCGGTAGTGCAGTACTCCCTGCTGGGTGTGAGTGAATGACTCTACTGAGATGTTGCTGTCTGCTGAGCCGTTTACATACACCAGATAATCTCACACCCTCCCCAATTCTTACTGCACTTTAAATATTTTTTTTTTGGGGAGCTGCATGTACATGCTAAAGTATGTGTGAATGCATATAAACAAACAAACAGCGAGCATTTCAGGGAAAAGGTCTGTCTGTCTATCTATCTATAAACACTGTATCTGTGTGTATATCTCAAAGGCCGGGAGCATCTGAGTGTGGTGCGATTCTATTGAAATTCAAGTTCCGCTTGCGTGACTTGCGTTCTGAGCCTCATCCTCCCGCGAGATGGAGTCATGGTCCATTCGTGAGATGAGAAAGCTATCTGAGCCCCGGGGCAATGGAGTTGTAATGCAGTCTGCAGGCTCATTTGTGACTTTTGACCCTTTTCTTTTGTGTACTGCAGTGGAGGCGGTGTCTCCATAGACAACCAAGGTGGTGGGGGTCGTCACGGTTACCTGTATCAGTGGAGTAGACACGGAAGCTCTTGTCCCAGAATCCACACAGCAGGATGAAGCGGTTGTCAGCTGTGATGACAAAACACTGAGCGTTTACCTGGATGCTCTGATCTAACAGATCCGAGATCTGCCTCCTGTGAGTGCCCACATTATTGGCTGTAAACAGATAGAGAGTAACTGGTTAAAGAGTCACTTGGTATACAAGTACTAACATAACTGTGCTAGTTAGAGAATTAGAGGGCAAGAAAGAGAGAAAAGATATGAATAAAGAAGTAAAGACAGCTACAGAATGGTGGAGACATTAACAGGGGGAGTCATATGGTGCAAAAATAAAGAGTCTTGACCCTAAAGGTCGATCTCAATGTCTGGTAAGTGAATTCCTGACAACCTCTTAAGAGATTATAAAGATGTTAAACCATATGCATGAGAAAATGTGACATTTATCATTAACACTGTGCATGAGTGTATGTGATTTGTGAATGAATACATAAAACAGCTGAAGACAGAACAGTAAAATATCTTTTCACATTTTCCTCTGCCATAAACGTTTGAAAAACAGACCCTTTTGGCAAAAGAACGACTAAAATAATCATAAAAAAAATATGTGACCAAAACATAGTAAATTACTTGTATTTTTTTTTAAACACATAAGACAGAGACAGTGAGAGAGTTGGAAGAGGCCAGACTACACAGAGTCAGGTGTATGAGGCCCAGACACACTCGTGACACACACCAGCGCAGCGTCTGTGCTGGAGCGAGCGGACAGATTATCAACAGCACAGTCATGCAGAATTTACTGTGTTTAAATGTGTGAGCTGTGTGGAATGCAGTCCGTCTAAATACATACATGACAGTGGGAGAAGGAGTGAAAGAAAATGAGCTATGAAACATGTCTCTCCCCACACAGAGAGACAGAGGAGGGAGAAGGGAGGGTGATTTGCTGTCTTTGATAAATCTTTTAAATGTAAGTAAAAAAAAAAAAAAAAAACAAAAAAAAAAAAACAAAAAAAAAAACATAGCTTTCCTACCATAGCTGTGCTAATTTCATATCTCTTGTATCACTTTGATTTAATTCCAACTTAAATGAATATTTCACTGAAATATATTTCATTTGATAGGTAATAAATATATTACATTTATTATATATTAATATATTATATTATATATTATATACACATTTATGGAATATTATAATATAGATTTTATAAATATATTAAATTATTTATACTTATTTTATACAATATTTACTCGAAATTCAGTCAAAATAAATATTCATTTATTTGGTAGGTAAAAATTCAAATAAGACCCAAAAGCCATGTTCCAACACATAGTGGAAAACATTACCACAATGGTAAAAGCTGTTTATATACACATATTTCTACCATATTGTAATATAGATCTTATACACTTTTTATAAACTATATATTTACACTTAATTACATTTATTTTACATAACATTTACTCAAAAATTTACTCAAAATTCAGTCAAAATATCTGTAAATAGAAATTGTGCATAAGCACAATTGACTATTTAGCATCTAAAGTGCCCAAGTGGACACATTATCAGATGCAGATCATTTCAAAAAACTTACTTTTAGGTCTGGCAAAAATTGAAATTCAGTTGTTTCAGACTCTTCACAACAATGGCGCATACAAAGAATTTCATTATGATTTTAGATTTAATTCCGACAGCGGTGTAGATGCAGAGAGAGGTACAGTTGAGTAGGATGAGGTCACACACCATAAACAGACAAACAGATAGATTAGGTAAGACATATTATTCTGCATAAAAATAAGAGCAGCACGGGAGCAGAGGTATAAGATGAATAGGAGCAGAGAGAGAGAAACTTCTGAGAGGCTTCAGCCATATGTTATCACACATCTTCTCTCTCGCATCCCTCTATCCTCTTTTTCTCCCTCATCAACAGGTCGGAGAGATGAGAGGAGGACATATTGTCCTGACACCGTGTGCCACGCGGCTTCAATCAGACATTATTACACCATTCATATTCATTCAGTCTGACAGGACAGAGAGACAGAGAAAGAAAGAGAGAGAGAGCTGATGATGTACAGGCTAAGCCACAGCTCATTGCTTTCCAATTTGCATGCAAATGCTGAACTGAAGCTGAATGGCGGCTTGGTGAAAAACAGCACTCATCTCCTCTCAAGGGCCGCACCCTCACAACTCACAACAGCCAATCACAAATCACTCTACTGGCGAGTGACAAGCCACAGACCTATCAAAGGATCAATCTCAACCGGTAACTGGTACTGCTGGTCCTGCACAGAAGAGCTTTGATGACCTGATAGAAAGAGAGAAAACAGATGAAAAATAGATTTAAAAGTCTGTACCATTAGAATACTTATTTAAAGAGGTCAGTGAACTGTCATTTACTACAGCACACTAATGACAATAACATGAAAACAAAGAAACATTGCTCTTCTCCTCCAAAAGCAAAATAAAAGTGTTTAGATGTACAACCAGATGCTGATAAATATAAAAAAAAATTAGCTAATCATAAAAACCTGAGAGTAAAAGCAAACCATTTATGTGAGATTTTGAAATTGTCAGGTTTTTCCCTGGTTTTGGCCCCAATAAGTAAGCAAGCATGTGAATAGTGAATGCCTAAATGTATGTAGGAGGGGGAAAAAATTGGCAAATTAGTAATTGGCAAAAATCAATTTATGCCTATCTGAATTTTCTTAAATACATTAAATGCGTTAAATGTGTCAAAAATCATAATTTATCACAATTTCAATAACAATGGTTTAAAGCTGACCAGCACCATGACATGATTTTTGCCTCACTTTTGCTTTGCATGTAAACACATTTATTCACATTCTTTGAGTACAGTGCATCCGGAAAGTATAATATAACATATTATATATATATATATATATATATATATATATATAAAAAACTAACTTATATAACTAATATAACTTAAAATCGCTGCAAATTTATTAAAAATAAAATACGGAAAAAAAAGAATTCACAGCCTTTGTTCAATACGTTGGCACCAATTACAGCCTCAAGTCTTTTTGAGTATGATGATACAAGCTTGGCACACCTATTTTTGGCCAGTTTCTCCCATTCTTCATTGCAGGACTTCTCAAGCTCCATCAGGTTGGAAGGGGAGTGTCGGTGCAAAGTCATTTTCAGATCTCCTCTGAGATGTTCAATCGGGTTCAAGTCTGGGCTCTGGCTGGGCCACTCAAGGACATTCACAGAATTGTCCCGTAGTCACTCCTTTGTTATCTTAGCTGTATGCTTATGGTTGTTGTTTTGTTGGAAGACGAACCCCAGTCTGAGGTCCTGAGCGCTCTGGATCAGGTTTTCATCAAGGATGTTTCTGTACATTGCTGCATTCATCTTTCCCTTGATCTTGACTAGTCTCCCAGTTCCTGCCGCTGAAAAACATCACCATGCTTCCCTGCAGGGATGGTATTGGCCAGGCGATGAGCGGTGCCTGGTTTTCTCCAGACATGATTCTTGCTATTCAGACCAAAAATGTTCAATCTTTATTTCATCAGACCAGACAATTTTGTTTTTCGTGGTCTGAGAGTCCTCCAGGCAGGCTGTCATGTGCCTTTTACTGAGGAGTGGCTTCCGTCTGGACACTCTACCATACAGGCCGATTGGTGGAGTGCTGCAGTGCTGCTCCTCTCTCCACAGAGAAACTCTGGAGCTCTGTCAGAGTGACCGTCGGGTTCTTGGTCACCTCCTTGTCTAAGCCCAATCGCTCAATTTGGCCGGGCGGCCTGCTCTAGGAAGAGTCCTTGGTGGTTCCATACTTCTTCCATTTATGGATGATGGAGGCCACTGTGCTCATTGGGACATTAAATGCTGCAGAATTTTTTCTGTACCCTTCCCCAGATCTGTGCCTTGATACAATCTTGTCTCAGAGGTCTACAGACAATTCCTTGGACTTCATGGTTTTTGTTTGTGCTCTGACATTCACCGTTAACAGTGGGACCTTATATAGACAGGTGTGTGCCTTTCCAAATCATGTCCAATCAACTGAATTTACCACAGGTGGACTCCAATCAAGTTGTAGAAACATCTAAATGATGATCAGTGGAAACATGATGTCAATGTACCTGAAATCAATTTTGAGTGTCATGGCGAAGACTGTAAATACTTATGTACATATGATTTTTATCATGTTTTACTTTTTATAAATTTGCAAAGATTTCAAACAAACTTCTTTCATGTTGTGGGTATTGTAAATAATGAATTTAATCCATTTTGGAATAAGGCTGTAACATAACAGAATGTGTAAAAAGTGAAGCGCTGTGAATACTTTCCGGATGCACTGTATATTGAATGTTTTAAGCCGGGTGCACATTGAGTCCTTTTTACAGTCCTTACAATTGTTACTTGTTATAGTATATGATATGATCTGAGTGAGATCTTGGGTAAAAGCAATGGCACATTGAGTAACTTTGACTGTCTTTTATGCCTAAACTAAACTAGACTATACTATACTATACAATACACATCGTCGGACCACACCGACTTTATTCACATCTCTTTACATTGTGATGTGAGAACAAGACAATCCTTCACATTGTCAGATTATCGATTTTCATGTAAACTTTTTTTTGTACATTAAAACCACCATCTGAAGAGATCAAGTTTAAATTCGAGAACCATCTTTCCTCCTAATTTGGTGAATGACTCGCAGCATTTCTTTCAATTAGACTGATCTTTAATAAATAAAAAAACAAGAGGCTGATAAATGGAGGTGGACAGAAAACTGAATGCAAGGCAGAGGAAGTGTCACATTTGATCCAGCTCAGGCTAAGATATCAATGTCTAAGGAGCTGATGATTATATACAACCAGAGTTTAGAGGGCTCAAGCTATTGAAGTTGGAATTATAGAATTTGCAGAAATGAACGTCATCCAGTATCTGACATCAAACTTGACATAACCCTATAATAACCCTAATCTGCTTTTGTCCTACTGATGGTTAGGTTTAGGTTTCTGTTTCACAAATCAAACATTTTCGTACAAAACCACCACTTCATTAAATAGTTATTTTTTTATCATGAGATCAAGTTGTGTAATCTGGTTAACATAATAACTAACCAGTATCAGAGGTGTAAATGAAGACATTGC
Source organism: Zacco platypus (assembly GCA_038088235.1). Lineage (NCBI taxonomy): Eukaryota > Metazoa > Chordata > Actinopteri > Cypriniformes > Xenocyprididae > Zacco > Zacco platypus. The sequence goes on from CM076084.1 coordinate 15,055,474, forward strand.
AAGATTCATTAGACTGACTCATTACTGATTATAACGATTGGTCTGATCGTTCTTTCTCACCAGTGAGACCGTGCCACTTGTTGACGGCAAAGAGACGGTTGGCGGTGACGGTGATGACCGCTGCGTTGGTCAGACCTGACTGTGTGTTGGCGGCCACATGGGTGACAGGCGAGTTGGACGGGAACTTGAGTACCATGATGACATCCTGCTGCATCTGCTCTGTGAACATCAGTGGGGTCTGCAGAAGGAGATACTGTTGAGTCCATGACCGCCATCATCAGCAGGGAGTGAGGGAGTGTAGAGGAAAAGAGAGTGATGGTGGGAGAGAGGAAGAGAGAAGAGGGAGAGAAGCATGAAGAAAGGAAATTAGGAAGCGAAAGACAGAACGTGTAAAAGAGCACAAAAGCTGACATTGAGGTCAGAGGTAATCAGGGGAATGCAACACAATATCATAACTGGATTGTTATTAGGGTTGGGAAATGAAGCAATATGATTTGTAATATAAAAAAAGCTAAAAAAAAAACTGTGCAATTTGTTTCAAACTTTTTATTACTGTTGTGTTGAAATTAGTTCTGGGAAGCGATCAAACTTTTGAATCTAATTAATTACATGACAAGGCAATTAATTAATTAATTAATTAATCAATTACAAATTTATTGCACACCCAATTTGGCTGAGAAATGACCCCCAATAGCTCATTTGAAGTCAATATTTTGTAAAGCATCAAATAGACATTACAAAAAATAGATTCAGTAAGAAATATTTTCTTTGATAACATATCAACATATTTACTCAACATCATTGTTTCATGGTTTGTGTAATAAATTCTGATGAGGTGAACTTTTAATTATGGGGTGAACTTTATCTTGATTTTTTAATTTATTTATTTATTTTTATCAATATGGAAATATGAAATTTAAAATAAACATATAATCAACTGATGTTTTATGAAAAATTTTCTTAGAGAAGTTAACTTACTGAAGGCTACCAACAAAAATAGGTTACATTTATTATTAATGTGGGCGACAATAGTGCTGTATGACTTTTATTTTGTTTTTCCTTTTTTATTCAAAATATTCAAAATATTTTTTATTCAAAATACTCACTTTTTAATATAAGCAGCCATGGAAAAACATAAAATATTTTCCATTAATTTTAACTAATAAAAAAATGACTGCAGCTTTCAGATGCAACATTCTTTTCATTTTTATAGTTCACTTGGGGGAGTTACTGTGGCATTTTTTTAACGACACATGTTGAGTCGAGTGTGCATCAATGTAATGTGTTAACTTGAGAGCGCATCAATGTAATGTGCAGCACAAATCTCCACAAAACTTCCGTGCTCTCAATAATGTCCTCACGGCTCTACTCTGGCTAAGATATCACGTGTACACGCTCTGTTATGGAGTATGGGCATCAACTGGTGGAAACATAAATCGGTGCCTATTGTCAAATATTTGAATGTGATTTTTCATTTAAATCATGTCAGTTAATCTATAACACACAATGAATGCTGCCACCGCAGCCAAAGTGTAAAAGCACGTTTGAATTTAGCAGTAAATGTTCCGATCTTCCCAGTGCTGACGTATGTTTCGAAGGGTTCAAATCGATCTCCTTTCACCTTCCATATTTTGAATTTTATGGACATTCTAACTGTTTTCTATAGGCTATATCACGCAGTGAGTTGTTTCCCTGCATTATATTCATCGTCAGTCAACTGTATGAATTGTCAGTTGACCTATGTAGGTCTAGAAATGGGGCGAGTGCGTTAATTGCGTTAAACATTTAATTAATCTAATTAACACGTTAAATTCCCAGACCTGGTTGAAATCTATAATTATCTCATGACTTAACAGTTTAGCATGCTTATGAGGGTTGTGTATGTAATGGGTTTTTTTTTTTCATACTTTCTTCTTTTTCCCCTATAAAATAATAAGTATTTTGCTGCTGAGGATACCAATGGAGATTCGGTGGCAAACATATCTATATATGATTGCGTCAACACAGACCTACTATCTTATTATTAACTCATATTAGTCATGTACTGCTATATCATTCCTGATATTTTTTGTACACTAATGATGAAATGCATGAACAGTTCAAATATGATTCTGAAATAAATCAAAGCTGGAGAAAAGAGGTCAGACACAGAGATCAAAGCAGCTGCACACATTCGTTATTATTCGTTAAATATCAAAAGTATATTTGACCTTCCGAAAATGTTCTGCTAGGGAATTTACAATTTCTGGGAAATGAGTACAAGATAAACAGATGGAAAACAGTTTGTAAAGGCCTAAAGTTGCAAAAGATCAGAGCAGATTTCAAATTAATCTGAACTTTCCTTCAGGCTGCCACAGTATATTGCAACCTCTATTAGTAACATTATAATCTGCTTTCTCCCATTCTACAATACAGCAGATGAGGAGAAGCTAAAAAAAGGAATAAGCACATAGACAGCTGTTTGATTACATGGGAGCAAAGTCACCCAACCATCAAGTTGACTTCCTCAGTGAGGCAGGGCTGTGTTTGTAGAAGCAGGAGATAGTGTTCAGACTGGGCAGCTGCACTGTCACTGTCAACCAGCAATCTGATTGGCTGTTGCTTTATAGTGACATTTATTTACAGCACAGATTAATCACTTTAAAGAATGTTATTTTAAACTAATATTTTAAATATTAAAGAAAACCACTGAAGAAAGTGTATTTACTTATAAATAAAAAGCTCATATATTTTAGTATGTCTCTCTCACAATGTCACCATTAAACTGCATGCTCTAATCCAGTCTAACTGTTGTCGTATGTCTGTGATGTCTAATCCTGATGTGTGTGTGTGATTTTTAGACACAGAATGGAGACACAGGGCTAATTGGTGTGCCTGCAGTAAATTAGACAGACAAGCTAGCACCTCTTAAATAGCATTCAGCCTGTAAGTGTCATTAAACTGAGGATCTACTCTCATTAACCTACTGGAGACACAGAAGAGCGAGAGAAGGAGAAAGAAGCAGGCAGAGAGTGAAAGAGATAGATGAAAGGATTACAGAGAGAACGGCACTGAGTGTATAATCCAAATACAGGATTGCATGAAAATTTAATGTTCATTTAAAAGAAGAAGAGTCTTGTCATACCATCTCTCTCATTTCAGAATGGTTCAAAATATAAGAATATAATAAGACTGAAAAAAAATACTACTTTGATAATAAAATGGTAAAGTGAGCATTATGTTTTTTGTATATTAGTGTATAATAATAATAATAATAATAATAATATCAGCTTATAGAAGCGATTACGATTTGAGCACTTTTGACAACGGGGACGTTTACGGGGTTCCCACACCCTTTGACCAATGAATTTCCATTAATTGCACCCACAATCATAAAAAAAACCCAATTCTACTCTTTTTATTAGATGTCCTGCTCAGAGAGATGTTTATTTAGCCTTTCACAGTCAGTTTTAGACTTTATGGGATTATTATGACATTGTGTGTTCAAAGGCTGTGTTCAAATTAACTGTCAGTGTTATGTAAAGTCAGAAATCTAGTTCTGAGCCTATAACTAAATATGCATGTGGACATTTAGAGGAGAGTGTGTGAGTTTGTTTCCACACAGGCAGGCAGGGGCTGTCATCGCCACAGAAACACACAGCTAATGGGGGTTTCTAGGCCGTCACCAACAGTTTAGTTTCTAAACTAAAGACCCTATCACCTCGGAGCTCTCTGCTCAACCACAGGACATTTCCCACTTCTGGGACCCTTTCTCACGCTGGGGGCTCACTGAAAGAGGACAGGAGAAAGGAGAGGGGAAGTAAAGCACTAGACAATTAAAGGGTCGATTTAAGCAGGCAGCTCAGACCAGTTTTCAACCAAAAATGGATCCGTCAAAATCTGGAACTAGCCCGTTTCTCCACCGACTTTAGTCAAATTGTCTACCCTGCTAAAACCATTATTATTTTAGATAATGTGAAGTGGCTGGAGCTGCTAATCCAGCATATATACAGAATGTGATTTATGTGCATTGCCGCATACAATAGGCACAATCTAGTTTTATGAAATCTAGCTTTGCAGTAGTTTTTCAAAATAAGTTGTTTTTTTGAACACTATTTGGTGTGGATAATGACATTATCCAGCCCTCCGGCATCAAATGCTAGAACGTACAAGTGCCAATGAGGAGCGTTTTTTTTTTTTTTTTCCACAAACCAAAAAACCTGTACAAATGCTTCCAGATTTGACTGGGTCCTCAGCAAACAAAAGATGCTATAGTTTACTGAATATACAACTAATGAATAAGAAAGAGATTGTATGCAAATATGTTTTGTTATAGGGTCTTAAAAATATGAGGGAGAGAGAGAGTGAGAGAGAAAGAAAGAGAGTTTATATAACTATAGTTTTAATTATTTTATGTAAAAGTTTGCAGCATAAACTTTTGTGGACATGTTGATAAATTTGTAATAATTTGCATGTCAAATTAGACAGTGAGAATGTTTTTGTGTGCATGTTACTCACCACCTGCATGGCAGAGCTGCGTGGCGGGTGGGGCTCAATTAGCAGCTGGCAGGGTGTCTGTCCAAAACTTCTGATTTGAGACTCCACAGCCTGAAAAACATGGAGAGTGAGCGTTATGGAGGTTTGGTGGCACTAATGAAGAGATATAGGACTATAAACGTCACCTTGAGACAGTGGCTAACTTGCCCTGGACAACATCAACTAATACAGACCCAGAATTTTGTGTGTGTGCGTGTGTGTGTGTGTGTGTGTGTGAGCAAGAGAGAGAGTGTGTGGAAAAAAAAGTGAGAAAAAGAAAAGTGGTGGAAATAATGATCATAATAATGGGAAAGGGCTACACAGGAGCTGGATTTATGTGCATTTCTGTGCGTGAGAGTGTGTTAATGCAGAGAAAAGTGTGTATGGAAGACTAGAGAGAGGATTTTAACCATGAAAAGAGTGTGTGAGAACACAGCACTGACAAATACAATGCAGAAATATGGACAGGCTTCTCATAGCAAGAGCATTAACAAATGTAGCTTAACATCAGTCTTTTAGGGTTGCTTGCTGTAGGGAAAAATATGTTACAGCATGTTTTTACATTATTGTTTACTGAATGAACACAGTGAAGAATTTTTAATTATTTCCAAGTATTTAGCAAACCATTTATTTACATATATTACAAATATGTACCAAAATTATATATTTAAAACTAAAACATTTTAATATGAAAAATATATGCAAACAATCCCTGAATCTGACATTTTATTCTATTTAATTAATTAAATTTATTCACGCAAATGAATTGAACCCACTAACAGTATCACACCTTTTTCACCTTTCTATTAAACAATAATGACACAAGGATGTGTAATGAAACTACAAATAAAGCAAAAAAGTGCATTAAAATGGCTGTCATATTCATGAAACTGCTTAACTTTCTATTAATGCAAAAATCATTGTTAATAGATTATGAATATTTACATTTACATTTAATCATTTGGCGGATGCTTTTATCCAAAGCGACTTACAAGTAAGGTTTATTTGATCATCTGGTCCAACTGCATTAGTGCAAGTATCCCTCTATCCCACAGTTCAGTTGTGGTCACATTCAGTCGTGTGATACATGTAAGATCATTGTGAATCTCAGATGGGATTTCCATGAATCAATAGAGAAACTGTCCCGATCCCACGCTAAGGAGAGGTATGCCAGAAATGTCCCAGCACTTGTCTGACTGCTCTGGCTCTAACTGTATTCATGAAAGCATCAGGAAGTCAGGAGGCTTTCCACGTCCCTCTCATTGTATTTCTTTACCGTTCCACCTCTCTCTTTTTCCACTCTGCTTGGACTGCCCTTCTTTACATCAATCCTTTCCGTCTGTTTCTAACTCTTATTCTGCCCTTCATCTCTCTTTCTACATTCTGCTCTCCTGCTTTGATCTGGTTCGGCCCACTCTGCTGGTAACAATAGACTTCACCACACAAATTCTTCTTTATATAGTGTAAATCCACTAGTGATCTCATTAGAGGCATTGATGGAACACAGATGACAGGACTACTGTGTCTGGAAATACCATTCTAAAGAAGCGGGGTTCAGAAGAGGCCGTGCAAGGGAAGACACCTCGTTTCAATTATATGATTGGTTGATTTCTACTTACAAGCAATGGAATTTGACACTCTGTGTGGCAACAGTTTTTCATTTCTTGACCAAGTCTTTGGTGCTTGGCAAAACCACATTGCGTCACCTATTCATAGGAGATCTTTCAGTCGGATCACTGTAAGGCATTAACCTCACTAATGCTGTTTCATAGTTCTAAGTAAGAGTAGATGGCATATTTAATTTGGAGAAGAAAAACAAGGATATGAGGGATAGTCCATATATACTGCTCTGTTCTTAGTTATCAATTGTTCAGGCAATGAACAGTAGTGTCCAAAAGTCTACACTGAAAATCATCAGGGATTCAAAATCTAAACATTTATTACAAATTTTTTAAATTATATTATGATATTTATTATTAATAATTTATATTATATTATATTATATTTATTATAAAATCAAAATAAATTTTAGCCCTATGATAGACTGGCCATCCATCCAGGGTGATTTCCTGCTCCAGTATCGTTGCGACCTCTCACAGGACAAGTGGTTTGGAAAAATAAGATAAAAATGACAACAATTAGAATAATATAAATATTCTCACTAGCGGTCTCATACTTTTGGACCCCACTGTATACCTCTCACAAAATGTGGGTTTTGAAAACTTGATGTGACTGACATTTTTAGCAGCCTGTACTTCCGTCTCTCACAACAATTTATATGTGCACATCTATGAGTATACAAATTTACTTAAAAAGTAAATAATTTTCTACATATTTATCTACTCCATTCAATCCCTCTGTAAGTGTCTCAAACATACACCAAGATCTCAAACATATCGTTTAGTCCATGGGTCTTCAACCGGGGGTCCGCGGCAGTATTGCAGGGGGTCTGTCAATTAATGTTTGATCACAAATAATTGAAAAAAAATAAAACGTGTAAAAACATCACAAAGTCAAATTTAAATAAAATATATTTGATTTTACAAATAGTATTACATTAACAGCTTTAATAAAACCCTTCTGTCCACGTGCAGTCACGTGATCTCATGATACTGTCAATGCAGACTATGAGCTCTATAATTTGAAAACGCTACTGGCAAATAATTTATATACAATTTAGCTCGCCAGAATGGATCGTTTGTAACACAGCTTAAAGTTCAGGTAAATGTATAATCGTCCACCTGACAGTAAAATTAAAATGTGAAGTTCTGTTTAAACTTAAAGGCCGGGACACACCAACCCGACGTCCAAGAACTAGCGGCAAAGGAAGCCGACGGTGTTGTCGCTCATGTCGGCAGAAGAATATGAGCTTGAACACACCGAAAGAATTTAAGCCGACTGTCAACTAGCGCGCGCTCTGCGCCTGTATATAAATGAGATAACTGTCTATTTAAGCAGATATATTTGTCTATATTCGTCATTCAAAAAGGGAAAGCGAAACCAAGACTGCAAGTATACAAACCATAAACAAAGCAGCGCTTGCTTACCGTTTTGAATATCAGTCATGCTGATCACGTTCTTTATTCCACTCCGCTCATGTTATTATGAAAATATTCATGCATTCAAGTTCAGGTAAGATGACGTGAAATTAGAACAAGCTTCTGTCTGTGCCGTCATGACTTATTTGCTTGCTTTCATAACTTTTGCTTATATTCTCGTGAACTGACTAGTTTGCTATACTGAACAGCCAATCAGAGTTCTCTCTCTCACTGACGGCCCGACGCCGATTCAACATGTCGAATCGCCCGAAAAATAGCCGATGAGGACCAGCCGACGGTGCGGAACACACTGAGAAAACTTAGTCGGCCGACCATCGGCTTGGTGTTTTTCGGGCTTTAAGTTGAAGTTAAGAGAAATGTATAATTGTCCACCTGACAATAAAATTTAAATGTATGAAACTGCAAATCTATTAAAATAATTGTGATTAAGACAACTGTGAACTTAATAAATTGTGATTTTAATTGCTACATGTTTGTTGTGATGCATAAATCTCTTTAACAATGAAAATATAGCCTACAGACAATGTACAACAACATAGTTCTAATCTATATTGTCTCAACATAATATTACTATCGTAATATGATTGATTTCTATTAACATCAGAGGCTGTTTGACACATTTTGTGTGGGGGGTCTCTGCTCATCTAAGGGGTCCTTGCCCTGAAAAACGTTGAAGACCCCTGGTTTAGTCTCATGTTATACTGTCTACCGATGTCATTCAGCAGTGGGATAGGAGTTGGTGTCACAAACAGAAAGAAGGTCAAGTGTGTCACATTGGGACAGTTTGTTTAAGCTAATATGTGGATGCATCTTGCCCAGGCACCTGACCCATCTTCATTAAATCCTCTCCTGACATTTACTACCACAGTAGAATGAGGCAGTTCTCAGGTCAGAGCGTCCAGCCAATGAGGAGAGAAGGTTATATGGGTGCCAGCCATGGTAGAGGGGCCAATCTCTTTAGGGGCACTAGTGCGTATCTGATGAGGTCTCTTTATATTCTGCACATTTAAATGATGGAAATACCCCGTATGCATGCAGTATGCATTGTGCGCGCACACACACACACACACACACACACACACACACAAAGTCGTGCTTCATGAGTCACCTGATTTACTCTAACCCTTGACAAGGCAATTTAGCTGTACAACAAGCTGTGACCAAATTTTCTTATTTTGCATAATGAGGTCCCTATGAATACTTCGAAGATGTGTGTGTGTGTGCGGGGGGGGGGGGGGTGTCTCTCTCTAAATTCAGTCAGATTAGTATCGGACTTGAGTAAAAGTGAGACTTGATTTGGAGAAAAAGGACTGTGTTTATGTGTGTGCGTTGATTTTACGTGCAAAGGGAGCCCTTTGTGCCTGTCATGTTCTTTTTTCTTTTTTTTTGTGGTGGCAGGGCAAAGACAGGAAGTAATCATCGTCTGAGTAAACATGGCCCAGTCTCCTGAATGACCCTAATCTGCCATGAGACATTCCACACGCCCCATGGTCTACACGCACACACTCGTCCACACACACGAGTTCTACATACATAGAGATGCAATTACACACACACAGCTTGCCATCAAAAAACCCAAACTCAGCTGCTCAGACTGACAAATTCCAGTCCTGCCCAAACCAGACCTGATATGCAAGATACAAAACTAAAACTAGTACCAGAACCCAGAAGTTGGTTTCCCCACAACACAATTTGAGAAGATCCAGAGCCAGTGCCATACTTGCTGTTTCCAGACAAACACACACACATGGTGTTTTAAGAGCCATGCTAAACTACAACCTACTCGTTTATTTTTCTAATTTAGCTCTACAAACCGGGTCATGACGTGAGGTCAGGGTCCAAAATGATCTTTTTGACTCACCTGCCAACGTTGGCTGAATTAACAAAATGTACAAAAACAAAAATTTGTTGTGGCCATGAAACAGTATTTTGGATTAAAAATAATAAATAAACTACCCCCCCCCTATTGCATAATAGTGAGAAACAACACATTGGGTATGTTTAGACTTCAGGTAAAAGTGGGCCAAATTGTTCTTTCTTTTTGTGACTCATATCTATTCGTTCATAAAAGTGTGAAGAGCACAAACCACACAAAATCTTTTCAATTAGGATTTGTGGTTCTAAAACAGGTATAGGTCTTACTTTTTGCAATGTGACCTCAAGTGTGAACAGTCATTTTGGGATTCATTTGATTTCAGATCAACAGTAGTAATTCCATGCTGACGGGAGCTGATAGTCATCTCTATACAAGCAATAAATGATGATTTTATTGCAAATAACTTTTTTTTAATAACGCTTTGCTCTCTTTCTCCTTATCCTTGTTCTAATCGCCTTATCACAAATTCGCTGGTGTCTGCTGCACATGAAATAACTTGCGACTTTCACAGAACAGCACACCAAAGTTTTTGATTTTTTCCACTTTAATTCATTATATGCTGGAAATCTTGAGTTCATGTCCAATTTGTGAACAAACCGTATCTTGTCAATGAATCAGTTGATGCAGTTCAGAAAACAAGGCATGAATGACTTGTTAAAGAACAGGACTGATTCATTTCTCACGCATCATATTAATGCAATAATCCGGATACAGCAGTTAAACCCACTGGACGGGAAAATTTTCATGGAATAATGAGCTAAATTTCAGATTGTTTATCACACAAAGCTTTAAAAGTCATATAGCTTTAAAAAAATAGCTTTAAAAAATGTATAGCTTAAACAATGAGGAAAATAGACTTTTACACCTTTATTTATTTGCGCTCCATCGTAGATAGAAAGTCATACAGGTTTGAAAATGCATGAAGGTGAGGAAATGATGACAGAATTTTTACTACATTGAATTATCCCTATTATTTATGTACTGTATATATGTATGCATGTATTTATGTATGTATGTATTGATTTATTAATTTTAATTTGACCAGACATTAACTTTTTTTGGCAAAAACTATTTTTGCTAGTGCTTGACGTGTTAATTTTAGATCCTGCAAGGTGTGCAGCCAAGAATATGATGTCGTCAAGGTAAAAGGAATAAATAGGTGACAGATCTAAAATATTGCACAAAAAATCTCATCATTCAAGGACAGTGCTGTTCTGATATGCATTCTCTCTCACTCTGTTCTCTTATGCCTGTTAAGTTTTTTTCAAGCGTGTTTATTACAGTTTGATTGCAGACACGGCCATGTGAATTTATCGATCTCCTAATGGCCTGTGAATGGTGGAGTGGCAGTCAGGCGTAAGGATTCCCATTTAACCTCTGCTTATTAAACAGGAAGTGTGCAGGGTAATGGGCTGAACTGAAGAGATGACTGGAGCAGATAGGCAATGAATCTGCATCAGATATAGGGATGAAGAAATAGATAGAGGATTAAGGGCATGGAGGGTGGGAAGGAATGAAAGATGGACAGAATGTGAATGGCTAAAGGAATAGCTAGATGGAAAAGGATGAACATATAAAAAGGAAGCATGCAGTGAAGAAAGGAAAGAGCATTAAAAAGGGATAGCAAGAACACCTAGATGGGAATAAGGTGAGCCGAGTCATTAATCAGCCTCAGTCACTGAGCATGAAGGGCAGGAAGACTAGAACCACTCCGACACCAACGACTGCCCCAGTGCACACATTCAACACCCACACAACTGCTTCACTGCAGGAAAACAATGGCACTGTATGACCTCTGCAGCAGAGATGCAATATAAAGGCAGAGAATGCGTAAGGCTGAGGAGATCTCGATATATGCAGATTTGAGATCGAGGTACAGATAGCTGTTTAATTCACTGCCTGATGCTTCCAAATGCTGCTCTGAGATGAAGCTACCTCTAACTGCTTGTCTAGTAGGCATTGGCGATAAAATGGGATCACTATTTATCGATGGTATACCTTTATCGATACCTTATGTAACCCCACTGCTTTTTCAGTGCTGCCATCGTTGTGTTCTGTCTTCCGGTTTGTATTTCCATGAAGGTAAGATATGGATTTATGAATGAACAGCTTGTTTTAAAATCTTTAAAATTAATTGTGGTAAATATCGATACCAACTAATATGGGAAAAACATTGTTATAATATTTTTGTCCATATCGCCCAGCCCTGTGGTCCAAATGAATAATTTTCTCCAAACAAAACCCAAAACTTATCTGAAATGGTTGTACATTCTTATGCATTATTTATTCAACAGTGTAATATACTACAAAAGATTTTTGATGCAATTATGGTAGCATTAAAATGTAGTGAACCTTACTAACTTCAAAGCTTTTCTATGCAGTTGGTTCACTTTCCACCTATGATGTCATACTTAATTTGACGAATGAAACGGAGGCTGTGAAGGGACGGAAGTGCAGTGCATTACTGTTGTGAACCTGGGTGTCTTTTAGCTAAAAAACACAGAGGCATTCAAGAGTACAACAACGGCTATACTTTCGTCTCTTACATTGATGTTTTCATTTGTGTCCTATTAAATATTCTGTCTACTTTGAATAAAGTATATATATATATATATATATATCAGGGGTTTAATGCAGTCTGGCTCAAAGTCCAGTTAGGCTCCCATCCAGGACAATAATGCAAGGAACATCCAAATAACAATGTCCTTGAATAATGGATTACAGACCACCATGCCAGGTTCAGTAACACCAACATCCTGCTTGTCTGGGATGATGTAAAGCAGATAGTCTTGAATGGTAAATGTTTTTTATGCCAGCACCGGATGCTATGTGCACTGTCTTCTACAGTTTACAGGGTTGCTGCCGGCCACTGTAAATTTCACAACTAAAGTAAATTGATACTTTTTTTTGCTGTGGTCCTATAGAGTCAGAAGCAGTGCGTCAAATATTTATTACAGCATTCTGGCAAGAGAATGCAGACGTTCAAGAGCCATTATCCATCATGAAAGTCATTCAGTTCTAACATTTATTTTTTAAAACAGAACCATTCTGAATTAGAATCAGAATTGGTTTCCGGTTCAAACCTACTGTCTAAGTCTCGGATCTCAGATCAGGTAGTGCTGAACCTGAACCTGTTTGAAGGACATCTGTAGCTGTCAGTGGGGCAGTTAGTGAACTAGGTCTGTGCTTCTGTGTGACAGCTCCCAGAGAGAAAGAGATGAATAATAAATGAGTATTGGAGAGAGGTAAAGAAACACAGAAAGAGAGATTCCTATTGAGCCTGTAGTATGTCTTCAGGTCTCACGGTAACAGCTAAACAAATGTTTTGTAAGTGTCTGTTGAAGCTCAAACCTGTTTACAATAGCACTGTTCCAAAGCATAGTGCATTGACTCGCTGCCTACTGACTATACAGGCAGCTGTCTTCTAAAGTTGCTATTACATTAGCGAAATTTTGCGGGGGAAAAAGGTCAATTGTGTTTGTTGTGCTGTATGAATCACAGCTCTCACAGAATTACTATCAAACCAAGCACCTTTCTATGGGCCAATGGCAACACAGCAAATTTGCGTGATCATCCTTAATTTGTTGCGAAATCTGAGTTGGAAAGTCATCAAGAAAGCATGTTGCATTAGTCAACATTAAATGAAAATTCACTATTTTGTGAATGCAGGTTATACTGTAGATCTTACGGTAAATGATTCACTCAAGTATGTTTCATTTTTTTTCTTCACCTTACAATGTTTAAGAAAAATGTCAAACTTGATCTTACAGTGAAAACGACACACTAATCATTTAATTTATCTAAACACTATCCTTTCACAATCGACTGCAAGCTTCAGGCATGTGATCAGCTAAAGACAAAAAAGAAGGAAAACCTGGAAGGAACTTATGCAATTCACTTGGGTCAAACTTACTGAAAAATCACACCCCTGAATATTGTATTTATTTATGAGTGCAACGTCCACATCTCACCAACCAATCAAAAACTGATCAACAAAACCAAGTCCAAACCTAATATTTCTTTTCTTTTTTTGATAATCTGTTACACACGGACATACAAAATAATACGGAAGAAAAGATCTGTCGCTACTTCTGTTTCATCACAATACAAATTGCAGCATTGTGCACTCAAAAACATGTTAACTACACTTTTATTTTTAATTATATTATTCGATTTTAAATGAAATATAAGTTTATTTATATTCAAAATTTCTCCTGCTTCGGTCCACTATCTTGGATTTATTTATGATTGGCTCCTCTGCAAAGGATATATCAAAAATTGCCTTAGAATTTGGCCAAAGTGAAGTACACAATCAAACCGTTTTGAACATTCTTAGTGCCAGGTGATACTTCAAAAATAAGAAACAGAGCAAATGTGTCATGTTGGGAATGAAGTAAACAGAGAAAGATGTTTCCATGTGTGTGAAAGATTATGTGTAAGAGAAAGAAACACACTCACCTCTCTAAGCATGGGGTCAGATATGGAGCTGAGGTTGACTGCTCCTTCATAAGTCAGGTAGTAGAAGACATTGAGAGCTCTGATGGCCTCGGGTCCCTGCTGCTTATATCCGAATATCAGATCAATCCACTGATGCAGCTGACAGGACACAAACTCACTCTCCAGAGCCTATAAAAACACACAGGAGATAAAACAAATGTCATTCAGGCTCAGTGAAACAACACTCTGCCCCAAAAACTACATCAAGATGTTGTAGGTAAATAAGCTGAATTGAGAGTAGTTAGTGAATAAGACACAAATAAATACCATGTGGCATGACTACTTAGTGAATTCACCACAGATTGTGATAGATTCGTTATTTTTTTCATTTTTTCACATGTCCAACAACTCACGGAGAGCTCCTAAGAGAACATATCCAAGTAGCACGGGTAACGGGATCTGTCAAAATGTGCTTTCAACAGTCACAAATGACATAATATACACAAATTACAAGCATATGCTTCCAGGACAGAACCAATGGAGCAAAGCAGCTCGTCTTACACGAGCAGGACGAGATATCTTTGCTCCTTTGTTTAGTCTCATCTCTATGTGCCATGGGGCGTCTGAGAGCATTGTTGTTTTCGGAGCTATGATTGTTCTTCGACTGTCACAACATTGAAACACAAGCTGTTTCTCTCTTCATTAGCCGCCAAAGGAGGGCCTCCGTTTATGACTGCTCATAAAAAATAGCAATTGTGTTAATTTGCTCAAAGCTGTGTGGGCACAAAGGCCTCTAAACGAGCCCAAATGAGTATGAGAAGAGCCTTGATTGTCATTGCTGCCTTGTGTCACATTAATTTCGAGACAAACATTAGGCTCTGCACTTAAACAGCAATTTATATTATTTAAACGCTTACCGGAAGGGTCTTAGCATCACTCATTTAAATGTGAATTCGCTGACAGCTAATTTCGCTTAATTTGCACTCCAAGCTTTCTTAATTAGAACTTTAAATCAGAAGGGCAATGAGAGATGCTGTGAAATGTGGCATTCGCCATACGACAACAGGTTTGACAGCAAACTGGTTCAGCTCTTGTGCAGTAATAACTTCATGAGTGATATTAAAAGAGTAATAGATGCTAGCAAAAAGTTCAAACTTAAAATCTAATTTTTTATGAAATTAGATATTCCGTTTGTTTGTTTTTAGCTTGCACAGTGTGTATGCTATGGAAATTCACACAAGGGTGAGAATTTTGCTTAGTTTATAATCAGGACGGTACTCACTACAGCTCACTCTACATTGAAATTCTATACTTTATACTACATTACTATAGGAAATAATTTTAATGTTATTTTCTTTAAATAAAACGTAATATAATAAAATTCAAACAAAACATTTAATATATGTAATATTTGATAACTCTTTAATATTTTCTCTTTCATTGTTTTACTAGCAATGCACAGCATCTATTACAAGCACTTGAATAAAACATGCAGATTATTCCAGTTAATCTATTTGTCTTCAATTTTATTAAAAAGAACCTGTTCCTGGAGGGATTTTTTTTAGTTTATAATGTGGATGGATAGACCCTGCATTGTTCCACGGCTTGTCTGTTTCCAAACTTAATACAGGGGCTGATGGGCATTTAATGTGGGCCGCCATCTTGTGTCAATCAGCGAGGGGAAACAAAGAGGGGGGCAATGTTATTGGACACCAACTCTCCAGAGGACTACCTTTATGTTAATCAAGGAACTCTAAAATCAGGAATGAGATGGGAACCCCACTCAGGGAGACCTGACCTCATCAGAGATGCAGAGAGCGTTTGGTAGGGTCTCCTGAGGCAGGGGTGTCACTCTGAACCCATGGTCTTTCATCAAAAGAGGAGGGGGAGATGTGTACCTACAACATTAGATTCCTTTTCTGAAATGACTACACCACACACGTTAACCCAGAGGGCATGTGCGTACATATGCACTGAAATGTAAGTGTCTTTGTAGTAAAATGTCAGGTTAAGATGTTTAATATGACAGAAGACTCTCTCTTTATATAGTATTTTATATATATATATATATATATATATATATATATATATACACACACACACACACACATACACCTGTGTGACTGTCTCTATCACAAATTGTTCACAGTTCACCGTTTGACTATTAAAAATTTCCACATTTGTGTTCTACATAAAAATATCAGCATTCGGGTCTGCAATGCCATGAGGGAGAGTAAATAATAAAAATCTTCATTTTTGGGAGAACTATTGCTTTAAATGCATGTATATGTACAAAAGAGGCCCAGGAGTGTGTAAGATGCAGCTCATTAAAACTGCTCATATCTGGAGAGCATTATTGATGTGCCAATTAGTAGAGGCAGTATGTCCCATATAATCCACTGGGAATCATCAGCATTATGGAAATGTGAGTGCATGTGTTTGTGTGTTTATGTGTGTGTGTAAAGATACTGCCGACTATGGGGTGAGGTATCACAGCTGCTGGATCAAAAAATGTATTCAATACATTCAGCACTGCATTTGTACAAAGGAGAATTATAAACGCTATAAATGAATAAAGAGGTGCATTTAGGGGCCCTAATGAATTTGAGCTTGGATGAAAACAAAATGCACTTTGAAAAAAAATGTTATGGAATAAATAAAGCAAATATCCTTAAGGCAATGGAAACAAATGCCATCGAAAACCAGCGGATTCAGTAACATATAATACCACCTCACATTTGGCAAAACCGACAAACTGTCAATGTGACAAGCATATTTGTGTAATGGTATCATTCAGCAATAGTTGAGTCTAGGTCTGATCTATTCTCCTCTCTAAAGAAAGCAAATTATGACCAACTCTGGGAGAATCTGAAAGTTATGAAAATGTCATTTCCAAAACTTATTTCAAACTTTAGTTTTATGTGCAAACTGACAAGCTCGTTGAGACATAAAACAGCAAGACAGAAGATCTTCGATTTTTTCCCTATTTTTGTACAGAGAAAACCTACAGCACACATAGTACCGTCAGACACTAATGATACTTTCAAACATGTCTTTTTACGAGATGGATCTCTGTGAGCTCTTTATGACTTTCATTGACCATTTCCCTGTCTTTAGCAGCCCTTTAAAAGCATTTTAAGGACTTAGAGGTAACCTGTCTGTTGCCATGTTAAAATGTCACATTACAAATCAATCTGGCTGTTTTGCATTAGAATACAGGGCTGTCAAGGGCGAAGGAGTGGGACGCTGGGCAGATGGGATTACTTCATTGGCAGCTAGATTGTGCAATATTGATTAAGAGAGATTATAGTGGTACTAATCATGCAATGAGACCATGACACAGCGACATACATCGCAAATGAAACCCGTGCGCCTAATATGAAATAGACCGTGTTGTTGTTTCAACTCAAATTAATATCTCATGTCTATTTATTTATTTATTTCAGAAGTAGTCATGTAATAAGTAGGACAACATACAGTCAGTTGGTCTTTAACGCAAAATTATCCAATTCAAACCAAAGAGGATAAGCAATGACAGTAGAAATGGCAAGACTACTGCATTTCTGAAATACCATTACTTGATATAAACAACTAAAATTACAATGCAATAGTTAGTGTAATAGTAAGTGAATGAGTAAAATCTATGAATGAATCATAAGTACATCCTCACCATCATTTCTCAGCCAGAAGGCTGGTTATTAGTTATTCACAGCAAACTTGAGGCAGTGGTTGCACAGTGAACTGAAAATAAGACCTTTTAACCAGTATGTGAATTCACAAAGGACTACTACCTGTGGTTATTTTTTCAGGCCATTTTACAGAAGGTAAAAAGACGCTGTAATCTTTACCAGCAATGGAACGTGCAGTCTGACGTGGACATCCTGATTCAAGATCAAAATCACGGATAAGCTCTGGTAGTTATTACTTCACCTCAACAAATAAAACTAATTCCGTCTGAATAGGCCTAAAAAAGAGCCTATAACTAGAGGTAGCGGAACAAGACCCTTCATCGCAGAATGCATCCGGCTGAGGTGCAAAGGAGAGAGAATTATTTGGATAGCTGTTCTAGAGTGGCAGGGCCTCTCAAATCACTGTGATTCACTCTGGTCAGAGCGTGAGACGAGCATGTGTGTGAGTCCACGGCACACAAAGAATGATAAGAATAGATGGCTGTGCCGATTAACTTCTACTCTGAGCTCCTTAAGTCGACAGAGAGCAACTGATCAATTAATGATGTATTCTTATTCTGAGGGTCAGAGAGTAGGAGAGAGTGTGTGCAAATATTACACTGTGAGAAAGAAAAAAAAAAAGAGTTTAGCTAGGGCTTTTCACACTGTGCTTAACCCCATCGTTTCTAAACACCACCTTTAACCCTGGGTAAAGGAACATTTCACAATTGTAATTTTGAAGCACGGTTAACAATGCTTTTTTACCTGGGGTTATGAAACCCTGCTCCGGAACAGGGTTAGCACTGCTTTTGCGGTGTTTACTCCACATTACGGTGACAAACTTGTACAGTGTAAAATGATGCAGTCATAGAATGTTACAGCTAGACATTTAGCAATCTCGTACTTGTATTTGCCGCTTTGGACAGTAATGGAGTAATGCTAGAACTATACAAACAGGTCACATGCTGCATTTACCCAATCAATGACACTGATACCACAAATACAAATGTTAACCCAGATTTAGGAAAGTACAATGCGAAACGTCAGTTTCTGAATACCCAGGATTAATTGTTAAACCTGAGCAGTGTGAAGCATGAAGCAAGAAAACCCAGGATTCCGTTTACCAGGGGTTTAGAATAACCCAAGGTTAACTATTTCAAGTGTGAAAAGCCCTTTTAAGTCATCATGTTTATTCGAACAATGGTAAAGCTTTAAAACAAGGTTCAATTTGCATCAGTTAAAACATTATAAACAAGCAATGAACAACACTTAATGATCAAGATTAATGTAAACATTATAAATGTACTATTGTTAATTTATGTTCTTTCATAATACATCA
Organism: Zacco platypus; assembly: GCA_038088235.1. Taxonomy (NCBI): domain Eukaryota; kingdom Metazoa; phylum Chordata; class Actinopteri; order Cypriniformes; family Xenocyprididae; genus Zacco; species Zacco platypus. The sequence continues at coordinate 15,074,368 of CM076084.1, forward strand.
ACTGTTGTTAATGTATACCTTGAAATGTTAAAAAAGTGTTAACGTATGTAGAAATGAATAATGTTACATTAACAGTAAAATAAATAACATAAAATACTTAAACATATTTATGATATAAGATTTGAAAGTGCTCTTTTTAAGGACTAAATATTCACTTTCTCACGAACATGATCCCAATAATTCCAGTTTATAACTACTTTCTGTTATCTGGATCAAACTGCTGCTAAAATATTCAACCATTTCGGTTCCATTTGGTTCATTTAAAGTTCAGTTACTGTCTTTGATCAGTCATCAATAAGTACATATACATTAAAAAAATATAGAAAAGCGCCAGGTTTAGCTGCTGTACACTTTAATGACCTTTCCGGTTTCCAGCGGAATGCATCATAACCCTAGAAAAGCCCAGGCCAATGTCATTCATGAGTATATCATTCTCTGCCTATTACGGCTGGGGTACACGTAAGGTGACCCTGAGAATCCCCAGAAGTTTAACAGGACAGAGTCATATGAAGCAGCAGTAAATTAAGATGCTCTGCTGTTGGTGTGAATGTTGATATCTAGGGTCAGTGATTTCCATGATGGATGTCCTAAACTTGTCGTCCTTGTCGAGGCTGGTTTGAAATGCAGACGGGGTGAGAGTGATTGTGTGTGTGTATGTGAGAGAGAGGCCAATGAGTTGCACCCATGCTGAAAATTAATTTCTCCATTTATTCACAGGGCATGCTTGAGTGAATGGCTGTGAAGGAGAAATCCAAGGCTAAGGTGCATTTCTTCCTATCCCACAACAAACAAACGTGCTCGCATGCACATCAACAGGCTGGACTTTCAAACAGGAGAAGAGAGAAACTTCTGAAGTCCGTTAAAGAGCGTGAGTTTTTCAGCTGCAGTGGATCACAATATTTCACAGGCTCCGCTCTACTCCCTACATTACATCACAAAAGAGGAGGAATCATCATGACAACACAAGCAGATACTGTGCAGACACATGCACTCTATTCCACTATCAGAAGCTGAAATGGTAAAGGAAACAAACATAGTGCGAAGCAGAGGGCAGATTCTGAGAAATATCTATATTCACGTCATCTATGCAAAACTGATTAGTAAGAAAGCAGTCTTCTAGTTCACACTTTGATTCAAAGTGTACACAGTAAAAGGTTTTACGCTTTGTTGAAACACTAAAATTAGTCCGTCGTATGTTATACTTGTGATGGAGTGATGTACGGGAGTCTCTGTCAGTGTTATTTTAGTATTATTTATATTCTATTATTGTTTTTATTAATATTTTGAATTAGCTTTTATTTTTATATTTACAGTTTTCACTCTAATTTGTTATTCTAATATTCATTATAATTTATTTAGTTGTTTTGTTAAATTCCTTTGTCATTTATATTATTATTTTCTTTTTATTACTGAAATGTGTTTAATTTATTTTTACATTGATTTTAGTTGTAATTCAGCTTTATTTTTATTTCCAGTTAGCAATTATTTTTAAGAAAGTTAACAAAATAAAATTACAATTATATTTTATATTATTTTACTTAGCTTTATTTCAATTAATACAAAAGCTCTTAATAGTTATTTTAAAACTAGTTAACAAAAATAACCATTGACCCCATCTATTATTGGTTAGGACATACATTAAAGTTTTTGTGGCAATATTCCTATACTGGTTATTTTTGAAAATGCTAAAAATAAAGGATACTCATTTGGGAGGGGTGACACAAAACATTGCTCTTCATGAATTTAAAAAATAAATAAAATAAATACACAGATGAAACTTCCAAGGCACATCATGTCAAGACCAATCCAAGCCTGGTGGTTCACCACATGGTTGGTAGTTAATTGGAAAAAAATACCCACATTTGTTTGGTGGCATCATTTTCCCACCCTGTCAGTACTGACAGTTAAGGTACAGTAGCCACATCAGCACTAGCAGTAACCGCAAGACTGTGAGCTGAGATGCATTAAAACATGGCTGTAGATGTGTTTGAACAGAAAAGAATGTGTGAGGAGATGAGAGGAGAATGCAAACACTGATGACCTCTGACACAGCAGACGTCTGTGGTCTTCATATGGAGACACGCAGCCTGCAGTCGGGCTGTGGGAAACACAGGAGTTTTCGTGACGAAGTTTGCTGTAAGACATGACACAGACTCATCCGCTCAGTTTAGATAATGTCTGCTGCTACACGTGTCCAGTCCTTGTGATGAAACTTAAATCAAAGGCACTAACAAACCTCAAGCTCAAGTCAAAGATGATCATGTGATCTCACTATTAGAATGTTATGTTGACCTTCAGTTCCCACACATGGCAACAACACTTAATGGACTCGCTCGAAATCCCAGAACACTTTAGTAAGTGCAAAAAGCTGTCATCATATAAATCTGACAAACTTCAGGACACTGCATTCACGGGTCTTGTGTGTGTTTTTGCTCAACTTAAAATGGCACTTGTCTCTCAGCAAAGTGTGAGCTTGATTTAATGCCGATTCAGTTATCGGTCCCAGCTGTACAGCTAACATGCACAAAAAAATTGTTTAGAACTTAAATTTCACAAATAATTACAAAGAAATGGCAAGCAACACTATGAATTAAACAATTTTGAAGTAGAAAAACTGAAATTAGTGAAAGTATTTTCTTGTAAAACATACTCCAAAAATCATTTTTATCGTGTAGACTTCAACAGTCTAGCACCATCAAAAAAAGCTTGACTGTTCATTCCACAAATATTCTAACACAATACTACAGTCGTGGCCAAAAGTTTTGAGAATTACATAAATATTGGAAATTGGAAAAGTTGCTGCTTAAGTTTTTATAATAGCAATTTGCATATACTCCAGAATGTTATGAAGAGTGATCAGATGAATTGCATAGTATTTCTTTGCCATGAAAATGAACTTAATCCCAAAAAAACCTTTCCACTGCATTAAAGGACCTGCTGAGATCATTTCAGTAATCGTCTTGTTAACTCAGGTGAGAATGTTGATGAGCACAAGGCTGGAGATCATTATGTCAGGCTGATTGGGTAAGAATGGCAGACTTGACATGTTAAAAGGAGGGTGATGCTTGAAATCATTGTTCTTCCATTGTTAACCATGGTGACCTGCAAAGAAACGGGTGCAGCCATCATTGCGTTGCATAAAAATGGCTTCACAGGCAAGGATATTGTGGTTCAATTCTTGTAAAGAAGGCTTCAGGGCGTCCAAGAAAGTCCAGCAAGTGCCAGGATGGTCTCCTAAAGAGGATTCAGCTGCGGGATCGGAGTGCCACCAATGCAGAGCTTGCTCAGGAATGGCAGCAGGCAGGTGTGAGCGCATCTGCACGCACAGTGAGGCGAATACTTTTGGAAGATGGCCTGGTGTCAAGAAGGGCAGCAAAGAAGCCACTTCTCTCCAAAAAAAACATCAGGGACATACTGAATGTATCGTGAATGGACTGCTGAGGACTGGGGCAAAGTCATATTCTCCGATGAAGCCCCTTTCCGATTGTTTGGGGCACCTGGAAAAAGGCTTGTCAGGAGAAGAAAAGGTGAGCGCTACCATCAGTCCTGTGTCATGCCAACAGTAAAGCATCCTGAGACCATTCATGTGTGGGGTTGCTTCTCATCCAAGGGAGTGGGCTCACTCACAATTCTGCCCAAAAACACAGCCATGAATAAAGAATGGTACCAAAACACCCTCCAACAGCAACTTCTTCCAACAATCCAACAACAGTTTGGTGAAGAACAATGCATTTTCCAGCACGATGGAGCACCGTGCCATAAGGCAAAAGTGATAACTAAGTGGCTCGGGGACCAGAACGTTGAAATTTTGGGTCCGTGGCCTGGAAACTCCCCAGATCTTAATCCCATTGAGAACTTGTGGTCAATCCTCAAGAGGCGGGTGGACAAACAAAAACCCACTAATTCTGACAAACTCCAAGAAGTGATTATGAAAGAATGGGTTGCTATCAGTCAGGATTTGGCCCAGAAGTTGATTGAGAGCATGCCCAGCCGAATTGCAGAGGTCCTGAAAAAGAACGGCAAACACTGCAAATACTGATTCTTTGCATAAATGTCATGTAATTGTTGATAAAAGCCTTTGAAACGTATGAAGTGCTTGTAATTATATTTCAGTACATCACAGAAACAACTGAAACAAAGATCTAAAAGCAGTTTAGCAGCAAACTTTGTGAAAACTAATATTTATGGAATTCTCAAAACTTTTGGCCACGACTGTAGTTAGCAAACACAAATACTTTTTGACTATGTGACACAGTAACTCTCTTCCAAAACCTATTGAGCTGCCAACATTGGCAGAGTCCGAACTGTAAGGGAAACTCATGTGACTGATGTGGAAATTCTAAATGGGCAGCAACTCTACATCCCACACAACTAACTTTAGACTTCACTCTGATTTATTTCAATGCAGTTTGATGTTAGTATGTTGCTAAGCTAACAGTGTGATACTATAATATGCATACAAATTCATGGCAAATATATTTCATCATTACTTTTTAGTCTTGAATGAAAGATTGAGAATATTTATATCAACATTTCTCTCCAGTATTGGCTGATGGTATTCACGTGAGCAGCACGACGCGTGCGTGTGATGCTGATGCAGGAGCTGACCAATAATGAGTCGCCATTCTGACTTAGAACAAGGAAGCCTGCACTGCCTATACAAAGTAAACAGCGAAAGTAAAGGTGACTGACAAGGGAGAGAATATCCTCGTCGCTTCATAACATTATGGTTGAACCACTAATCACGTTGACTATTTTAACCATGTTTTACTACTTTTCTGGACCTCGAATGTGATAATTATGTTGCTTTCTATGGGGGATAAAAAAATCTCAGAAACAAAAATATCTTAATTTGAGTTCTGAAGATGAACAAAGGTCTTACAGGTTTAGAACGACATGAGGGTGCATTTCTTATATTGACATTTCTCTTGCCTTATCAGTCATCTTGGATGTGGTTATTCCACTGAGTATAATGGGACTGCCTTCTCGAGAAGGAAACTATATATGCCACACTCCCTTAAAAAATTGGTAAAATGAGGAATCTAAGGAGGCAGCAAAGCAGACTATGACTATACTATACCTTAGGTTTTCAATTAAATTACAATCACCAAATCATTGTTAATGTACATAATGACTTCATCCTAGGTTGGAAGATTTTTTCAGTAATACACTAATCTTTTTGTTGCTTAAATATAGTCCGTAATTAATATAATATAGATCATAATTTCTTTCCATTTGCACAGTTTTTTTTTTTCCTTGACACCAAACTTCAAACTCATCAACACCACTTTCTTCATTGTTAAAGTGAACTTTTGCCTGTTTGGTGGTGAGATTCAGCGTTTTGGATTCCCGCCTTGAACTTGACGAAGTGAATACAGAATGGCACATCTGGTGTGTGATATGTCGTGCGACATGATACGTTGAAATGTCCTGCGTTGTGGTGGTTCATGTGCGACCCACCAGTTCATCAACGATTAACTATGGCTAGATGTCTTGTCTGCAATTTATCATACAGTCTGGCACTGCATGCATTGCAAAATCAGTCATTACATTATCCTTCAAGGATGAAGAAAAAAAAAACCAGTGCATAGCAGGCTTTAAAATGTTGTCTCTGTAGGCAGATCAAAAGGTTTGGAACAGAGCAAGTGACTTCTCATTGGTCATTGCTACATTGGTGTTACGTTTCTTCTGCCTTTGAAGCCATACCCTTCTGTATTAGATAAATCTAAAGTCTAGGATAGAAATGAACTAGTATTTTAAATATTAAACATGATCTATTTTCATATCAAGTAAGATGACAGAAACATTAAGCTGTAAGCAAGAGCAGCAGACCTGGTAGTACCACAGCATCATGTCCAGGTTTTGGTGCATGTCAAAGTCTTTTCATCACTCAGCCAATTTTCTACAATGAGCAAATACACACATACATGCACAAACACATTAACACACACACACACACACACACACACACACACATGCATATACAAGCTCTGTGATTTTTTCTAACAGTCCCCTGTCACTGTTTCACTCTTTCAGATCACATGGGCATTTTTTTATCTGACGGGTCTGGGTACACATGCTCTCTGTGGATGATTAACTGTCATCTACATTAGTGTCTGTGTCCTCTGTATAATAGGATTTGAGTATGGTGGTGTGGATATGTATATTAACTGGGAACTATTACTACAATGCCAACTGTTTCTCCATGATCTTCTAATGATGGTGAAGCTTCAAAAGTTTTTTTTTTTTTTTTTTTTAAATGACAGTGAATGCAGTGAATGAAAATAGTTAACGTGACTACAGTGCTTCAACCTTAAATGTTATGAAGCGACGAGAATACTTTTTGTGCGGGAGAACAAAACAAAAATAATGACTTTATTCAACAATTTCTTCTCTCCCCTGTCAGTCTCCTATGCTGTGTAAAGACACTGACACGCTTCCGTCAGAATGCCGGCTCAGTATTGGCTGATGGTATTCACATGTGCAGCACGACGCATGCGTGTGATGCTGATGCAGGAGCTGACCAATAATGAGTCGCCGTTTTGACTTAGAACAAGGATACACTGTCTATACAAAGTAAACAGCGAAAGTAAAGGTGACTGACAGGGGAGAGAGGAAAAGTATCCTTGTCGCTTCATAACATTAAGGTTGAACCCCTAGTCACCATGGCTATTTTAACCATGTTTTTACTACTTTTCTGGACCTTGAATGTGGTATGTTGCTTTCTATGGGGGATAAAAAAAAAATCTCTTGGATTTCATCAAAAATATCTTAATTTGTGTTCCGAAGATGAACGAATGTCTTACAAGTTTGGAACGACATGAGGGTGAGTAATTAATGACAGAAATTTCATTTTTGGGTGAACTAACCCTTTAAGTCAATCGATTCTGTAATTTGTCAACTAACAAAAAACATTTTTCATCTAAAGCCTAGAAGTGGTTATCAGCTGTGATATGAGTGTAATCAGAAGCAACAAAACATGTAGTTTCTGCAGTTTACACAATATGTACAGTAATAAGACCAGTATGGTACTTTTCCAGTAAATGACCATGTCTTTAAATTAACTGATGCAACACTGAACAGTTAAATCCAACATAACACAAATATTAACACCTTTGTCTCACTCTACTGCCACTTACAGTGCATCAACCTCAGTGTCAACACATGATAAGAAAGTACTAGTACGTTAGTTAGCATCACTAACCACAGCTGTCCTCTCCCTTATAATTCTTGAGGAAATTTGAGGTTTATGGAGAGAAACCTGGTCCAAGGTCAATGCGCAGTTAAGTCTACAATCACCTGCCATTGCTGTGGTTATATCTGGGCGAATATGTGATGAGGGATAAGTCATGTATTGTGGAATGTTCTTTAGCATGACAGTGGCCAGAGCTGACTTGTTATCTGGCGGGTGGGATCAAGTTCTTAACCTCTCCCTCGACCCTGTGGTAAAAACAACAATCGCTGCTGATGTGAGTGTCGCGTGACATCAGAAAAGGAGGGAAGGCTGTGAGGAGAGAGGGAGAGGAAATGTTTTTATTTCACCAGGGGTCTGTTTAAAATACACATTTAATCCAACACACATCCTTAAACGTATGTATTTACAATGCTCATGAATCCTGCCCACTGTGAGCACCGTTTAGCACAACAGGACTCTGGGATAAGACAGAGGTGTGGTGTAGGGTTTAAGACAGCTTGCAGAGAGTAGGGGAATTGCATAATTTGGGAAACTTTCTTGAAAACTAATTATTTTATTATTTCCTTTTGGTGTTGCAGAAATTATACATTGCAGCTTCAAAGGTGCACTCAGTGTTTTGAGTTCATATTATGCTAGGCAATATGGTACTAGCCTTGGATCTATACTGACACCAAGTGACATGGATTCAGCATCACGCAAAAGTAGAAAAACAGTTTTCAGATACTGATGTAATTTTAGAGATGAGCTACAATATTAGCAGCCCGTCATAATTCATTAATTCTGTGAGCAAAAGTGTCTAACAATATATAGGTTTATCAATGTAAAATGAGCAGTGTTCAAATGGTCATGTGATGTTAACCTGCTCCATCTAAAACTGGAAAAGACTCGACAGTGCCATAAAAACATGACTGAATGTACGGCATAAAATATTCATTATGACAAATGTAGTGCAATTCTACAATGAATTAAAAGCTAATTAATTGGAGCTTTTTAGTGAATCAAAAACAGATAGCACAACCAGTGTAGTCTGATTACCGAACAAATGACTCATATGAGTGGATTCTTTTTTGTAGTAAATCAAAGGCATACAACAAGACTGTCGTGTTGTGTGGGTGGCTGTAGCGAAAAACAGTCTTTAATAAATAAATCCAACTGGCATGGGAAAACTTAGGGAACAGGTACCATATCTACGTAACACAAACATTACTGGACAAAGAACTAAGGAAAACTCAGGGTTTAAATAACAGGGAGGAGATTGGAAGGTGTGGAAGGAACAGGTGTGGGATAATTATCTAATGATGAAAAACACAGGCAAACAAAGTAAAATTAAACCAAAATAGAACATAACAGAACATAACCATTACAAAGAACAGTGTAGTCTGATTTCTCAACAAACAACTCTTACGAGCCACTTCTTCTAAGTGAATCAAAAGCATACACTACGTCCAGTGTAGTCTGATTCCTGAACAAGCGACTCTTGAGACAACACATTTCAGTCACTCAAAAGCATACAACATTCGCAAATGACAACAAATAAGCCAGTTCAATGAATGAGGGAATGAATGAAAAATGCAATTTTTGTTTTTTTTTTATTTATTTTTTATTTATATAGTACAGGCTAGTTATTGGGTTGCATTTATGATACCTCTAAACACATGTAAAAAGTAATTAAAAAGCTTTTAAAATTAATGAATTATTTATATCTGGTCCATTCTGATAATTTGGCAATATACAGCTGCAGTAAATGCAATCCAAAATATATTTGCTTCTGAATCAATTATGGAACCAATAAGAAAGCAGAATTGTTAGGAAACTGAATATTTAGGGAAATATTTCTGGGGTAATTTTTGGTTAAAGCATATTAAGGCTTGATTAGTTATTCTAAAAAAGTAATTCACCACAACTTAAATAAATGCATGGTTGTAATTTAAAAATTAATTTATTGATTTAGATTGTAAACATTATTTTGTTGAGTTCTGTTGGCTTTAATAATGAAATTTCTTAAGTTGAATTTTTTGTGGTTACCATTGTGCTGAAGAGTAGATGACATGAAGGTAAACACTAGACTGACTCTATAGCAATGACTGCGCTATAATGCCAGTGACCAATAACATCTTACTTGTTCATTAAATTTACAAGCTAAATAAGTTACATTTAGCATGAGCAATTTAAAAATGTGTGTTTATGCTACAAATCATTAAGTTCCTCTGACTCAATGTATTTAGTTGGTTGAACATAATTTCTTTAAAAGTTGTCATGACTCAAAAAACTGCTACATAGTTGTTTTTTTAGTTGAGCCAACGCATTATTTTGCATTATGTTGAAGAAATTGTAATTTTTGCTCTTTTTAGGATACATGGGTGCTCACAATATGTACCGATGGTGAGTGCAGTTATTTCAGAAAGCATGCATTTAGCATGACTGGTGCAGATTGCAGTTTAATTAGCTGTTAATCATCTATACAACATAAATGACCATGTGTGTGCATCATGCTGTTTTCTGGCCATTAGTGACAGATGAGCTAAAGAGTGTAGCAGGCCATTAGCTCTCTGCTGCATGTGTCTGTCTCTGACTGAGTCTGCGCCCTCATTACAAATGTAGCCCATTGTAGCAGAGTAGAACAGCTGACATCCCCTAATGCCAGCCATAAGTCATCAGCGGTGCTCATGCCCACTTCACTCACTCACTCACACACACACACACACACACACACACACACACACACACACACACACACACACACACACACACACACACACACACACACACACACACACACACACACACACACACACACACACACACATATATATAAGACAGCAGATCATGTTAATGAGAGGTTTCTGGGATGAATGTAAAATAACTGCTGACAGAGACAGGGCATGTTTAAGAGATCAGAGCATTTTTCAACTGAAAAGATCAACTGAAAAATCTAATTACTGGAAAAGAGGATTAAACCTGTGATTTTACTCGCAGTGTCTGCTGAGCTTCACTAACAAGATTCAACACATTTTAGACGCCACAGCGGGGCACATGGAACCTTATGACTCGCTCTGTTCAATCGTTCTTTCTCACTTATTTCCTTGCACACACAAACAGTCAATAACAAAGACTGACCAGAAGAGAGAGATCAAATTGACTTTGCAAGTATCACAAGCACAAACATATCTGACATATGTAGACTGATATAAAGAGTTACTCGCAAATATTTACATATGGCACTAGGTCAGAATTTTTTCTCAAGAGCACAAAACTCCTTAAAACTAATGATTAACCACTGCACTATCAACAATACTTTTGTTACTTTTATTGTTTTAACACATTGCCAGCAATGTTTTAATGGCTTTATTATTATAAAATGTGGAAAAATAAATAAATGAGTAGATGAATACTTTTAATATTTGCTTATGTATGCATTGAAAGTACAAAAATAAACAATTTAAAGTAATTCACATGAATCAAGCAATTTAATGTAAGTTGCTTGACATGCAAGAAGAAATCATGTTTTCGTGTGTTAAGTAAGCACGATGTTTACTAAAACTTCGGTGTTTACTAAATTTGATGTGCTCTACTTATGCACGTTGATCAATGTTTATATATGAGTAAAACCCTAAATTAAATCTGTTCATCACAAAGTAATGCTTCAATTTAGCCCACTTTGATTATATCCCTTGACTAATATGGATGTACTTTGGTTTTGGCTGCGTGAGGTTATATAATATCAATATGACACAAAATTACTAACCGGTGGGAGTTAAAGGGTTAGCTCACCCAAAAACAAAAATTCTGCCATTAATTACTCACCCTCATGTCGTTCTACACCCGTAAGACCTTCGTTCATCTTTGGAACACAAATTAAGATATTTTTGATGAAATCTGATGGCTCAGTGAGGCCTCTATTGCCAATAAGGTAATTATCACTTTCAGATACCCAGAAGGGTTCTAAAAACACATTTAAAACAGTTCATGTGAGTATAGTGATTCAAAATTAATATTATTTAAAACCGACAAGAATAATTTTGTGTGCCTAAAAACCCAAAATAACGACTTTTTTTTAACTATATCTAGTGATGGCCGATTTTAAAACACTGCTTCGAAGCATTACAAATATTTTGTTTCGAATCAGTGATTCAGTTTGCGTATCAAACTGCCAAATTCTTGAATTACTAATGACGTAACGAAGCCTCATTTACTGAAATCACGTGACTTTGGCGCTCTGAAACAATGCTTCGAAGCAGTTTTTTGAAATCGGCCATCACTAGATATTGTTGAAATGTTGTTTTGTTTAAGCACAAAAAGTATTCTCGTTGCTTTATAATATTAAGGTTAAACCACTGTAGTCACATGAACTGTTTTAAATATGTCTGAAGGATCTCATGTCACCATTAATGTACAGTAGACTTATTAAAGGCTACAAGCTGCCCGTGCATTTAGATTGTGTCAAAACATTTGACGCACTGTACAGAAGCACTGCCATGCAATTAATTGGCAGGCAGAGTCTGTGATATAAGGCCAATTAATATAGCACTGGTGTTGCTCACAACAGTACAATTTTTGTCCTATAGCACATTCACACATCAAAGAGCATCTGATAGTAATCAAACAGCTAAAGTCTGTGCAACACAACACACAGACTTAGTGAAAGTGTGTGCATGTCAGAACAGTGACATTGAATGAGGGCGTTGTGAGAGTGTTTGTGTGTGTGTGTTTGTGTGTGTGTGTGTGCGCTTGTGAGTGTACTTGTTTTGACTATACTTGTGAGGATGTCCAAATGTCCTCACTTAGACACAGAAAGAGATGATTAATGAAAGAGTCAGACTGATATCAGAGTTGTAATTATCAGCATAAAACAGATCACAGGACTTTCAATGGATGGACATAAAATGATAAGAGAATACTGAAAAAATCTTCATTTATGTTAAGTGTTTAGAACAACATGAGAGTGAGTAAATGATCTCAGAATTTTCATATTTTGGTGAATTAACACTTTAATTGTATCTGTTTGGAAAGTGGGAAAAAAAACTCTGGATCAACAAAAAGTATTTTTTTACCTTAAATTTTTTTTAGAAAGCTAATAATGAACTTTACTTGTCAAGTTCATGTAATGTAATATGTTATAATGGTGACTGTACAGCACAGTAGGTTAACAGGCATGGTCTATCCATTACATGCCTGTCCATTTACTTCACTCAAATCCTTCTGTCCAGATCAATAGTAAGTCTTCACACTCGACCAAGGCAATCAATCCGTGTTGTGTCTCTCTGTGTTGCTCTGTACATTGAGCTTAATTGGGTGTTAGTAAAAGTGAGCCTTTGTAATTATCTGGGAGCAGTTTTATAAATCCTGTTATATAGGAAAGTAAGGAAATGGAAGCTGATTACAAATGCATCAGCTGCATCCCCTATCATTTGCATATTGTAAGTCACAGTGCATTATGGGAATTAATAGGGTAATAGTTCAGAGGAGTTGGTATCACAATGATCTGAGAGCAGTTTTGAGGTGAGAATTGTCAGAACAGTTAGAACAGTTGAACGTAGGGTGGGATCAGTGCTGGCTAGCTGTAATAGTACAGTAGCTGCCCATACAGAATAGATAATCCAGATAGATTCTATGATGAATAGAAAACTGTCTGTGATAATGAAAATAATTTTTAATAATTTTAAGTGAATATATATATATATATATATATATATATGTATGTATGTAGTAATAATAATAAGTATCATTATTTTCACTTAAAATTATTAAAAATTATTTTCATTATTTTTCATATATATATATACACACACACACACACACACACACACACACACACACACATATGTATCCAATGGTCTTCTTAACAGGCAAACCCAGTTGTCACTTAGTTGTCACTTCCAAAACTTTTCACTGTATACATGGCCTACTTTGCCATCATCGAGATAGCAAAAACAACATGCAGATACTGTACAGGGTGGCAGCCAGCTTATCCTAAAGATATAAGATATTTGACAATAAAGGATCTCATGTCACCGTTAATGTACACTTATTATAGGTTTAGATTTTGTCAGAACACTTAACACACTGCACTGGCATGCAACTTAAGTCTGTGATATAAAGCCAATCAATGCAGCACCGGTGCTGCTCAAAACAGTGCAATCAGTACGTCCGTGACTACTGTTGCCCTACAGCACATACACACATCAAAGAGCAACCAGCACTTCATCCGTTCAAACAGCTACAGTCTGTGCAACCCTACACAAAGACTTAGTGAAAGTGTGTGAAGGGCTTTTTATATGTGCGAGAGAGAGAGAGAGAGAGAGAGATAGATAGAGAGAGAGAGAGCGAGAGAGAGAGAGAGCGAGAGAGAGAGCGAGAGAGAGAGAGAGTGAGAGCGAGCGAGCGAGAGCGAGCGAGAGAGAGAGACAGAAAGAGATGATTAATGGGAGAGTCAGATTGATATCAGAGTTGTAATTATCAGCATAAAACAGGTCACAGCGTTAGCATACACACACACACACACACACACACACACACACACAGAGATACAAAGAGAGAGACACTGGCCATAGCCACTTGCAATCATCAATTTAACCACAATTTAATAAGGGAGATAAAGAAAGATGGAGAGGGAGAGAAAGAAAGAAAAGAGAACGAGATATAAAGAGTGAACATACGAGTCGGTTGATGCGAACAAAATCCTCAGGACTCTTGGCCCAAGGCGGCAGCTCCACATCTGACACCACCGTCCCATCATCCATCACTCCCAAGTTGTAATTATTGGAGTTGACAAACATCTCTGGGAGGTAATAGAACTCAGGGATCAACTCCTGTGAGAGAGACAAAAAAGAGCCTTTTTAAATACAAATTTCACATTATTACCTGATGAAATCATTAGGGCAGGTAATCTAAATTAACCTAAACAACTAAAATGTGTTTGATGAAGTGTTTGATAACTTACAGGTAGGAAGACAACAGGTACATATGACATTTATTACAATGGGTTTATGTGAAGATTGTTTTAAGTTCAGTTAAATTAAAAGCTTTCAATTATACTGTAATGTTGAATATCTGTAATTAATGTAAAGAATGTAAAAAAAAAATCATAGAGACATCAGTACCAGTTTTAGAATCAGAATCTGATACACACACACACACATATATTATATATATATATATATATATATATATATATATATATATATATATGTATGTGTGTGTGTGTGTGTGTGTGTGTGTGTGTGTGTGTGTGTGTGTATGTATGTATTAAGGGGGAAAAGTCAGGGGAAAAATATATTTATAAAAATGGACTCCCCTCTCTGTCTGTCAATAATTTAACATGTTTGGGTTTATATTACTTATTTAATTAATTGCATACATTATCACAGTGATTTTGAGAACCTAGCTACCGCTGATTCAAACTTCAAACATTTATTCACTGAATCTCATTTAATAATTCATTACAAACAAGAAAGTAAACATGAAAGAAATGTAGTGTATTGCACAATACAGATATATACAGTTGCAAGTATTCCTATACATGCTAGATAGCCATACAATATAACAGCTCATTAAATGGGAATCAGGACTGGAGGAATCAGTTACTCCTTCTTTGAATCTTTAGCCTTTAATCTGCACCACGCTGCCACTCTGAATGAGAGATACGGTTGGAGCTATTCCAGTTTTATATTTTAAAATCTTCACAGAAAGGACTGTATGTCATTCTGATAAAGAACATCAAAACAGCAGTGCAGAGGTACACAAAGCATGGTAAACATCACTAAACCTCTTTCTTTCTTTATGACACGCATGGGCCTTACATGGTTTTAAAAAGTGACAAAGAAAGTGGAAAATGGAAAGTTAGTGACATCATGAAATCGCAAAGTTAAAGCTTATGAATATTAATTAAATTATGCAGTTAAAGTTTAACATGATCTTTTACTGTGGAACTAAAGTGTTTTAAGGGATCAATATTGTTTTCTGATCAATTTAAGTGCTCAAAAATGACATGTGTCCCTGACCCTGTCAATCTCAGAATTTTGTGGATCACTGGACAAATTCATGGATGAGCAAAAAATAATTAAATATGACTTGTTGGTCTAATGGTAATTATTATTATTTTGCTTTAAAATGGGTCATTCCAAAATTCTGAAATATTTGAATTCTGTAACACAAAAAAAAAGAAAAAAAGAAAAAAAAATGAATATGCCTGTGTTTCTATAAAAGGGTATGAAATAAAAGTATTTACATAAAAGTAAATATGCGTGACATTCCTAAATGTGCTTTGTTCAAGCTCATGCACTTACTCTTTTTTTATATAATGATTATTTACACAATGGCAAACAGAATTCCTAATAAGACAGAAATAGAGTTAAAGTTGTTTCAATAGAAAGGAATACAACTCTGGGTTAAAATGTAAAAATATTGGCCGTCAAATTAAAATTTTAACTTGTATTTGGTATCACCCTGAATTTCTATTTCATTCCAGTCTTACTTTAAGTGCTTTGAGTACCCAGAAAAGTGCTATATAAATGTAACGAACAAATTATTATTATAATCTGTCTCTCTGCATCTTATTATATCTTATAAATTCATATACACACACTCACATAAACACAATCAAGCTGGAAGTGTTAAGTTAGTACTAGGAGAATAAACAAGCTCTTGCTCAGCAGAAACATGAGACCCTTGGGAGAACCATCTAACTGACAGTCTATCACACAATCTGTATCACAGTCTGAACCAATCCCCATCCTCTATGGGCCCTCTACGGGTCCATGTCAAAGCTAAGAGCGAAAACCACATGGTTAATGTTTCTATGTAGAAGAATAACATTTTAGGCCTAAATTTAAAAATCCATATAAGAAGAAATTAAACTATACATATTTAATATAACATAATTCACATAGAGACCCCAAATTTGAATGCTATGTATGTGCAACACAGCTCCTCAGTGCATTACTAGTGGCCAATTAGGTGAGCAAACAAATGGTGGAAGTTCAAAACTAGCCTCCTGCCTTGCTTCTTTCTGGTCCTCTCTTTAAATCCGAAGTCTTTAAAACAAAAAGGTCACAATTTTACAATGGCACCAGGCGCCCTAAGGTTCATGTATGGAGTCTGGCGTAAATTTGGCGTCTTCACTGGCGGCACAAAGACCCAAAGCCACTTAACCAGTGGTGGGGGAGAGAGAGAGCAAGGCCGGGGGTACGGGAGGAGCTATTATGTGCAATGGCCCTTGAGCAGAACTGGTCAGAGGGCAAAACCTGTGATCCAAAATCCTGTCCTGCTGCGGGTCAATAGAGAGGGGTGCCCCTGGGCCCCCTCTTAGGTCCTCTCTGATTCCCCTGAGGGGAAACTTTCAGTGTCCGCACTGCTTTCAGCCTAGTGCACGGGGGTCAGGGGATGGAGGTTAAAGGTCAGGCCAGAGTTTGCCTGGCTAGAGACAGACAGGATCATGGCTTTACGCCATTATAGCTCTCTTTAGCCTGGACACAAAAACTGCTAAAAGGCTTTTCACTCCTTAGTAAAATGAGGGGGTGTTTTTAAATGTGGAGGGACTGCTGTGCTTTTTGTTTTTTTAAGAAAAAGGGATAACAGCATGGCAAATTGATACATTATTACATTTGAAGGCAATTCTTTGCTTCTCATTTGCACCTATCAGACCTTTTTGGAAGGTTGAGCAAATTAAAGCATGTTTGAAATGTTTCACAGCTTCAAAGTCAAATAAACCGGTGGAGATTGAGGTTTTTAGTCAAGTCCTCCGCTCAGTTTTGATGTGTGCCAATCCTGTCACGCTGATGCACAGTGACAACCTTATGTAGTAACCAAACTGGGCTTTGAGTAAGCTTTCTGTATCAAGTGTGACCATGTAATGTGAGCCACATGACTTTTTATCAAACGAGTGCAATCAGCCCTTGAAAAAAGGCCAGCATAGAACGAGTGTGCTAACAAAATGGCTGTCTATTGTAATGAATATTTCAAGAGGTCTGGACATTTGCTGAAGTCAATGCATAGCACTTTGAGGGCCTCTGAGGGGCTACGGTGCAGAGTTGGGCTTGCTGTCTGGTTTGAGGCCGAACGACAAAAGGTTCAGCTGAGGGTTAGAGTGTTATGAAGGGTTTCGCAAGGCAGAGTGTAAGGGAGGAAAGGGGGAAGTTCGAAATCAAGATTAGTTTAAAGCTTTGATCAAGGACCCTTGACGCTTTCATGGTAGCATGACAAGGATTGGTTGTGACCGTACATGTGCTAGGGCCAGTTTTTATGGAGAGGTGATGGGGGCAGCCGGGCAGAGAGCTGCAGTGTCTCCATGACGACTACCCTCACACCAATGGCCTAGCAAGCTCCGGTTACCAAGAGGAAGTCAACTCACTAGAGAAACGTCTAATCATGTAATAGTCTCCACATTTGTGAAAAACAAAATATCAGTGGAAGACGAAAACCAAATCCAGGCCAGGGACCGGCTGATCCCTGACTGAGAAGAAATAAGCACAGCTTTGTGCATATTATATATATATGGATGCGTTAAATATAAAATTAAACTAAGTAAAAACATTTCAAGGAGAAACATTTCAAAAATCATTTCTATGGTAATATGACAATTCATACATACTGCTGCACACATATGCGTGAACATACGTGGACGTACCTTCACGTCAGACGTGTCTCTCTGGCAGTTTCTCCATGCTCTGGACACTGAGGAGAAAGTGCGATCTGCATGGTCAAATTTCCCACCTTGGAAATTCAGGAAGAATGTTGTGAAAGGCTCCTGAGAATATGAGAAGAAGAAAAAAAGATGTCTGACTTCCCACACACTTTCATGCTAAAACGTGTATTAAAAAGTCATGTTATGACCTAAAACAACTACAGGGCAAATTCCACAGAATAAAGATCATGTATTTAATAACTACGAGTCTACTTTGATCAATATTTAGCCTCCAATTTGAACATTTTTCAATATGTGCAACTCAGTCAAATCTCTTATTTAGCATAGATGCCTGCTGTTCATAACAAAGCCATATACAATATGATCCTAATTTGTGTGCACTAAATGACATCCTCTTCTCCAAAAAGAGGACCTGAATGCTAAAGAAACCTGTTATTAACCCCGGTCAGACAGTAAAGCCTTTACAAGTGCGTTATTTGTTCTTTTCTAATCATGCTTAATCTTGTTTGCGCAGAATCAATAGGTGGTTCCTTTGAAACAATACTTCCCCGAGAAATGAGAAGGATGCAATTAGAGTGAATAGCACCCCAGTAAGCTACACCATGAAAGAAAAATATCCTAATTACCCAGAAGCTTTTGGGTGCTTGACTGAATTTAATGCGCTCCTTTTCTCTGTCAAGAGCCTCAATATCACGAGGTTGCTGATTTGTGCTATGGTACATGAATTAGGGTGTTTGGTGAAGTGGATTTGGGATAAGCCTGATAATAATGAGATGGGATCAATACAATGGGCCAACAGGGAATGGCAATGAAAGTGAAAAACTGTAACAATTACAGGAATGGCCAGAAATTGGTTAGTGACCTCTAGCTCTCTCTCTTTGTGTGTAGAATTTATAAGGAACATGTGAATAGACTATACATTAAAAATTAATTTGAAAAATAAAATGGAACTAATTTAATACAGTAACTGACACTATACAAAGGCTTTGAGAGCGGCAGAAGATTATGGGACTTCATAACTGTAAAACTAATATAGAACTGCTTACATTGTACAAAACTATGCTTTCTCAAAATATTGTTATAAACCATGAAGTATTTTTCCTCCAGAGTGTCATGTCTTTGTTCTTTGCAGATATTAGAACACAAAGAATGAAGGGAAGATGAGCGATGTGTTCTGAGTTTGTTAGTATGCAGATAAGGCCTACATTTCAATATAACAATAAATCAACCTGACTGAGCACACACACATGCCCAATTATAAACAACAATTAGTTGCAATGTGTTTCACAACAGATCATATGATGAATGTGTAGCATTTTGCTGCTGCATGAAGAGCACAGAGTCGCTGTCTTTTTTAAAACCCTTTAAAAGTGGCAAATCATTTGGACGATTATGATCATGTCCCATTTATTTATCCTACACAAACAGATTATGAAAAGAATAAACATTAAAGGAAGTGAAATAATGTTTTGAAAAATGGGACACTGGGAGGCTTTTTTTATGTGATGCTATAAAAAAAGATTTAAAAACGGGTACTGGAGCATTTAGTGTCTAACAGTTAGTTAGACAAACTGTTGTGCTTGATATCTGCATGTGACAGTGTGTGTGTGTGTGTGTGTTGACTGGTCCTCACTAGTTTTAAATCAGCCAAAAGAGTTTTTTTATTTTTTATTTAAGTCTAGTGATGGCACGTTTCTGTGATGGGTAAGTTTAGGAGTAGGGGTTCAGTTAGGTGATAGAAAATATCATTAACCTGATATAAAAATCAATAGAAGTCTATGCAATGTCCTCACTAAGATAGGACAACAAAAATATGTGAGTGTGTATATGCGAGTGTGTGTGTGCGCAACTTACAGTCCTAAGTAGCCACATCTGCGTAAAGCTGGAGGTGGAATAGTGTGTGCCATAGTGGAATTTGGGCACCTGCTCGTCCTCCCATGTTTCAAAACGTTCCGAGAAGAATGCAGCTCGCTTTGGGTTGAGTGCACCAATGGGCTGTAATGAGAAAGGACAACATTTTGGAAATACACACAAAACTGCATTAAAAAAGCTTATATGTTAAAGCAATAAACTGTACAGTTGTACATAAGAACAAGGCCAACAGGCGTTAAATATGAGAAAAGCAATGTTTGTTAATGATGATAATTTATCTAAATACATTTAATGCAGCTGTTAAGTTTCATCAATAATAGATTAATAAATGATAGGTTATTTTAAAGATTACACTTTATTTCACAGTGTCCCTGTTCTCTGTATTTATTCATGTATATTACTAATAGCAAATTATGCATAATTACAAGCAACCAATCCAAACTAAACCTTAATCCTAACCCTATGTTGCTAATTAATATTACTCAGTTATATTTAACTGTATCATTACATTTGAATAAAAACAGTTTAAAATGTGTGACCAAATCCTGTTTGTGAGCAAACAAAATAAATGTGCCCATTTACACTGCCATTGATGGCAAAGTAAAATTGTCAGCAGCCATTACTCCAGGCTTCACTGTCATGTGATCCTTCAGAAATCATTCAAATATGCCGATTTGGTTTTCAAGAAACATTTCTTATTATTATCAGTGCTAAAAACGGATATACTGCTTAATATGTTTGTGTAAACAGTGATAATTTTTTTTTCTTGATTCTTTGAGAAATAGAAAGTTCACAAGAACAGAATTTATTTGAAATCTGCATCATTTAATGCATCCTTGCTAAATAATTCACTTTGAACAGTAAGTTCATATTTGTAAATTCATAACGGTGTTTAATTAGCAAAGGTTATTTTCAGAATAAAGCAAAGGAGTTCATAGGGAAGTTCATATGTGGCATTCATATATGGCTAATACTAATTAAGTTGGCTTGAAAAAGCCAACTTACTGTAATGCTATTTAAACTTATTATTATTATTGGTGCTTGCCTAAGCAAGCATCAATCTTGTTATTCTACATACTTATTATTGGTGCTTGCCTAAGGCAAGCATCAATCTTGTTCTTCTGCATACTTATTCTTCTTCTTCTTATTCTGGACGAAACTTCGGCGCGTAACTCGTCCCGCACCGTTTGTCCTAGACCCATGAATGAGGTGTCAAATCGACCGGCTCATTGAGGAGAGGTGTGCTATGACTTTTATAAGCGATCGAACCGACGATTTTCGTACGGCGGACGAAAAAGCGGCGAAAAAAGTCCCATTGACTTTGCATTGAAAAATCGATGAGATGGATTTAAATGGATCAAAACATCATTGAGACACGCAAGTTTGGCATTTTTGATTTGGGCACACATGCAGTCTATTAGTTTAAGCCTGTTAACGGCCTAAACATACCATAGCAACCATTTAGAGCACCCTAGCAACAAAACTCCCATTGACTTCCATTGAAAAATCTATGAGATGGATTTAAATGGATCAAAACATCATAGAGACACGCGAGTTTGGCTCTTTTGATTTGGGCACACATGCAGTCTATTAGTTTAAGCCTGTTGACTGCCTGGCCATTCCCTAGCAACCATTTAGTGCACCCTAGCAACCAAACCCAAAGAGGGATATTTTCAAACCTGAACATCATAGGGCTGGTTTATGTCATTCATACTGACAAGCAGCCTTTGGAGGATCATCAATGGCAGCTGCCAAGCCACTCCCTAGCAACCAAACAAGGTACCCTAGCAACTGTTTAGCAAGAGCTATATCTCTGCATCAGAACATCGTAGAGCCTTGGTTGTTGGGTCTTTTGACTCATGCTAGGAAACTGGACTTGCAACATGCTACACATGCTAGCATTGAATAGCTACATGCTAATACTCATTAGCTAAGTGTTAAAGTGGGCTGAGAACATGCTAAGAACCCTATATTAACTCCATAATAACTATCTGTGATAACTACAGACCAACTAGTAACACCATAGCAACCACCCAGGTTACCATAGCAACTACCTAGCAACCACCCCGGTTACCATAGCAACCGCCTAGCAACCATCCAGAACACCCTAGCAACCGCCTAGCAACACCGTGGTGACCACCCCAAGTACCTTAGCAACTGCCTAGCAACACCCTAGCAACCACCCTGGTTACCATAGCAACCGCCTAGCAACCACCCACAAAACCTTAGCAACCGCCTAGCAACATCTTAGCAACTACCCCAAGTACCTTAGCAACTGCCTAGCAACACCCTAGCAACCACCCAGGTTACCATAGCAACCGCCTAGCAACACCTTAGCAACCACCCCAAGTACCTTAGCAACTGCCTAGCAACACCCTAGCAACCACCCTGGTTACCATAGCAACCGCCTAGCAACCACCTAGAACACCTTAGCAACCGCCTAGCAACACCTTAGCAACCACCCCAAGTACCTTAGCAACTGCCTAGCAACCACCCAGGTTACCATAGCAACCGCCTAGCAACCACCCAGAACACGCTAGCAACCGCCTAGCAACACCTTAGCAACCACCCCAAGTACCTTACCAACTGCCTAGCAACACCCTAGCAACCACCCAGGTTACCATTGCAACCGCCTAGCAACCACCCAGAACACCCTAGCAACCGCCTAGCAACACCCTAGCAACCACCCAGGTTACCATAGCAACCGCCTAGCAACCGCCTAGCAACACCTTAGCAACCACCCCAAGTACCTTAGCAACTGCCTAGCAACACCCTAGCAACCACCCAGGTTACCATAGCAACCGCCTAGCAACCACCCAGAACACCCTAGCAACACCCTAGCAACCACCCAGGTTACCATAGCAACCGCCTAGCAACCACCTACAACACCCTAGCAACCGCCTAGCAACCACCCAGGTTATCATAGCAACCGCCTAGCAACCACCCAAAACACATTAATTAGAAAAACTGCCTAGAAACACCCTAGCGACCGAGTGCCGAATTTTGCCACTGCAAGCACCAATCACATTTCCTTCAGGAAATGTACATTCTAGTTATTATTATTCTTCTGAGACTAAAATTTCTGACTCTAACTCCTCCTAGAGCTTTAACTCTACATACTCCAAACTCGGGTCAGACCTTCAGACTATTCTGACTTGGTGTGCTATATCTTTTCTAACTGATCGGAATTATAACTTTCCTAAAAATTAATATTAATCATCATAAAAATCCCATTGACTTTCATTGAAGGAATGTCAAAATGAGCCAACTACGGAAGCCCATTAGACTCAAAAGTCTAAACTGAATTGTATGTACTTTTTCTAAGCCATTTAAACTCATTCAAACTCATTCAAACTCTTCTATCTAATTTTTCTAATCTATCTCATCTGACTCTATCTATCTATCTATCTATCTATCTATCTATCTATCTATCTATCTATCTATCATTTGACCACAACTAACTATCTATCTATCTATCTATCTATCTATCTATCTATCTATCTATCTATCTATCTATCTATCTATCTATCTATCTATCATTTGACCACAACTAACTAACTATCTATCTATCTATCTATCTATCTATCTATCTATCATTTGACCACAACTAACTAACTAACTATCGATCTATCTATCGATCTATCTATCTATCTATCTATCTATCTATCTATCTATCTATCTATCTATCTATCTATCTATCTATCTATCATTTGACCACAACTAACTAACTATCTATCTATCTATCTATCTATCTATCTATCTATCTATCTATCTATCTATCTATCTATCTATCTATCTATCTATCTATCTATCTATCTATCTATCATTTGACCACAACTATCTATCTATCTATCTATCTATCTATCTATCTATCTATCTATCTATCTATCTATCTATCTATCTATCTATCTATCATTTGACCACAACTATCTATCTATCTATCTATCTATCTATCTATCTATCTATCTATCTATCTATCTATCTATCTAGCTATCTATCGACCACAACTATCTATCTATCTATCTATCTATCTATCTATCTATCTATCTATCTATCTATCTATCTATCATTTGACCACAACTATCTATCTATCTATCTATCTATCTATCTATCTATCTATCTATCTATCTATCTATCTATCTATCTATCTATCTATCTATCTATCTATCTATCTATCATTTGACCACAACTAACTATCTATCTATCTATCTATCTATCTATCTATCTATCTATCTATCTATCTATCATTTGACCACATCTATCTATCTATCTATCTATCTATCTATCTATCTATCTATCTATCTATCTATCTATCTATCTATCATTTGACCACAACTATCTATCTATCTATCTATCTATCTATCTATCTATCTATCTATCTATCTATCTAGCTATCTATCGACCACAACTATCTATCTATCTATCTATCTATCTATCTATCTATCTATCTATCTATCTATCTATCTATCTATCTATCAATCATTTGACCACAACTATCTATCTATCTATCTATCTATCTATCTATCTATCTATCTATCTATCTATCTATCTATCATTTGACCACAACTAACTATCTATCTATCTATCTATCTATCTATCTATCTATCTATCTATCTATCTATCTATCTATCTATCTATCTATCTATCTATCATTTGACCACATCTATCTATCTATCTATCTATCTATCTATCTATCTATCTATCTATCTATCTATCTATCTATCTATCTATCTATCTATCTATCTATCTATCGACCACATCTATCTATCTATCTATCTATCTATCTATCTATCTATCTATCTATCTATCTATCTATCTATCTATCTATCTATCTATCTATCTATCTATCTATCTAAACTTCTAAAGTAAAACTTAAACTATTTCAAACTTTAAGCTTTTAAAAATACTTCAAACTTTCTGACTGGGCTTTTTCAAGCCAACTTAAAGTTTGTTTTAACGAACTTTTCTATCTAGTCTAATCTTGTCCTGCATTGGGTTGTATGAAAAACATTGATTAGCTGCTCTAATTCTTTATTGATCTGAAGAAACCCAGGGTAAGGAAGCAGGCCATTATTTAAATGCTCATTTATATGTATTGTTATTACCCTGCTGAGTCTTTATTACTCTTGAAAATGACTGTCTGTCTCTCATTCCTTAGTTTGATCAATAGTAACGGAATGATGGAGTTCCTTGAAATGAGAGTGGGCAGGACAGATTGACCATCTCAATCTCCTTCTCATATCATAGCTCTATAATGAGAGCCCTCAGCTGTTTTTCTATTGATCACAATGGTGCTAGGACAATGCAGTTGTATCTTTTAATGCTCCACTGTGCATATGTGTCCATGTGTGCTGGCATTTATGTGATATTTAACACTGTGCAACAAGGCCAAGGGCTTTGGGTCTCATTTCAAAATAGAGGTTAATTATATTCTACTAATTCTAATATAATCGTGATTAAACTACGTCTTGGATTTAATTGGGATTTAAAAACGTTTGATTGTAAATCAGTAAAGCTTGTAATAATTGCCACTGAAATGTAATAGACTCATGCTGCATGCACTCAAATGCAATCCGTGTGTGTGTGTGTGTGTTAAACTGGAATGCAGCCCTGGGCTGACAATGACACACGGTCTGCTCTCTTGTGGCAACTACGGTGAGAACACATACTGAATTAAACATTGCGCGATTTAACTGATTGATTGCGGTAATAACAGGACCCTCATTAAAGAAAGAAAAGGGTGAGCAGGATAAAAAACATCTCTGTCATAGCTCAGTGTGTTTGTGAGAGTGTGTTTCTATGTGAATGTGTAAATTTGTGTGCATGTATATGAGTGTGTGTTCGTGCGAGCCCCTCGTGTTGTTTACGGCAGTAAATTACCGTCGGAGGCACTCCAGTACAATAGGGTCTCATGACAGTGTCGTTCATCAGGGTTATCCCCATACCCCAGCGCAGTGTGATGGAGTGAACGCACACCACCGACCCTAATACGCTCTGGCAGCACTGCTGAATATTTCTCTAGTGACGGCTCAAATAAATGAGCTGCCCCAATGTTTTTAATTAGACTGCAAATCTGAACAGACTGCCAGTAGCTATCTGTATGCGAACTTCACCATGCTGATCAAAATTCAGGGTTTCTGAGAGGGGAATTCATGAATTGCGACTGATAGCTTTGTTTATTTGCACACGATTCATGAAAGGATTTATTTAAATCAGGTAATAACAAACAAATTAGACAAAATAGCCCCCCAAAATTTGCATCCACAGTGATCTAAGCACCTGATTCGGCTCTTTAAATGCCAGAAGTGTGCTTCACAAGACCTGGACATATCCATGGTTATAACATTTCTCTATCATTTGTAACAGATTCCTATTGGCATAATGAAAATGTATACAAACCATTCTTTTAAACTTCCACAGGTTGTAATATAGCCGGGTAAATTGTGGCAGGCAAACATCACAGACATTTGCTAATAAATCCCAAATATATAATATCAGAAGTAACAGAGGGATTAATGGTAACTTAAAGCACTGAATATAACTTTATAATAATTTCACTGAATGTATTTTTTTTTTGCACTGAAACAGCATGCAAAAGTGCCACAATATGGTATATTACTAGATTAAGTATGCTAAATGAAGAAACACTTTCTCAATAAAATAAATGTGAGTGAAAAAATAAATAAATGAGTGAATGAATTTTCAATATTTGTATATGGAGGAAAGACTGAAGCATGTATTAGAGAAGGTGTGATTGTATCTAGTGCTCAGTTGAAACGGTAGTAAATGCTGTGATGTGAGGCAAATCAATATGCCATTAACTACATCACTGTGAGGGTGTAGAAACAGGTCAATACATTCAGTGTTATTTTTGTTAATGTACAAATATAATGTTATGCCTTAGCCAGGACACCTTTTATCTATTTTTGCGCTAGTATAGGATGTTACCCATCATATATTTCTTAATATACTGGATTAAATATTAAACATCATATTAGCAAAGCATATTATTTAGTTTTCTGTTATCATAATATCACAATTAAAGTCAGCATTAAATGGAAATTCACATTTTCTAAATGCATCTGAATGTTCTTATTGTGAACGATTATTATTATTATTTATTATCATTATTTATTTATTTATTATTTTTTGAGTTTGTTATTTCTAATCAATAGGGGTGGGGGGGGGGGATCGATTCAAATATTCTATCTTCAACCGATTCGCATCGATTCACACATTTCAAAATCGGTTTAAATGTTAAGAGTTACAATTAACTGTCAACAAGTTAACAATTGACACGTTAGAGTTTTAGTTATCACAATAAGCTGTGAAAAAGACTCACAGCTGAAGCGCAAGCACAGATGCCGCCTCTCAGATGCATACGGTCCTGAATGCAGTTCTCTTTCACACCGTATAGCCTATATTAGATCCGTGCATTCATTCTTAAAGGGACAGTAGCCTCATAACCGTTGCTGTCGGTTTCATTAATGTTAATAAAAAAACTTTTTTCACTTTTGTATCTTTAACATGAATCAATTTATATTTAATTCATATCGTAACGACTTTACAGTGTTTTATTTTTACATTTTATTCTTTTCAATTTATGTAGTATTTCTTACTACATATTAAATAAACCTAGGCCACCGTATCTGAAAAACTTAGATTATTTAATTTTGTATATTTTTTTTCTATTATACCTGCCTTGCTTCATTACAGAACACTGTCAGTCATGTGTGCAACGATTGCAGTCAGCCTAAAGTGGCATTTGTTTTATAATATTGGGTTGACTACAATGGAAAGAAAAACAAAATAAATTTTAAGGCTCACATTTAATTCACTGGGATATTTTCTTCAAGACATTAAACTGTCTACCGCAGTCAAATTGGAAAAGTATCACAAAACGGTAAGCTAGAATCATATCTATGCATACATCGAATCAAAATTTAACTCAAAATCGAGAATCGATTTTTAATCAAATCGCGACCTCAAGAATCGATTTGAATCGAATCACACGGTACCAAAAGATTCCCACACCTACTTCTCCAATAATTTAGTCCATTAAATGTCCCTTTCTTAC
Source organism: Zacco platypus (assembly GCA_038088235.1). Classification (NCBI taxonomy): domain Eukaryota; kingdom Metazoa; phylum Chordata; class Actinopteri; order Cypriniformes; family Xenocyprididae; genus Zacco; species Zacco platypus. Next base: position 15,102,154 of record CM076084.1, read on the forward strand.
AGTCAACTGCAAATTCGAATTCAGATCTGCCTCCATCTAATCAAAAACTGATGGATAGAACCAAGTCTTGGCCCTACATTGTTATCTTTGTGATAGTCCATTTCACTTGGATGCACATGAGATCACAATATAGAATAAATAAATAAATAACCTCGCTATTTCCGTAACATCCGTGACTATAAGAACAGAGGAGAAATATTTTTGCTGCCGTTTACTATCTAATCCATTTGGTGAGCTCACTCAGTTGTGTCAGTTTTGTTCTTTCTGGCTGCAGTGATAACTCTGGCTGCACCAGATGTCACAAAGAGGTTAGAGTTTATGATAAGAAAGCCAGTGGGGTCATAACGATGAGACAAAAGGAACATAAATTCATGAAGCACATTCCTCTGCCTGCAGGAAAGACAGTGCATGTGACACAGCGTCTATGGCAATTTCACCTCGCTGTGTAAAAGGTCCCACATGACCTGCTTCTATCAAAGCAGTGCTGGGATGTGGCATGCGCAGACGACGAGAGAGCAGGAGGGGTTAAGGACAAAAAAAAAAGGCAAGATACACAGCTTATACAAGGTTCAGATGGCCTTCGCAGGCGAGACTGTTGTCATGGTCCACTGGCCATACACTGATATTGCCTATGTCAACAGCATGAATAAAGCAGTTGTAATAAAGATTGTTGAGATTTGCTGTTGTTCGCTTCAGAGGGAGGGGTGGGCTTTTGCTCGGCCTCAGTTTCTCCCTAAGGCTTGAAAGCTTGACTGAACATAAAGGCAAGGCTGTCAAAACTAGAGAGAGAGTTTGAGGGAGGGAGGGAAAGAGAGAGAAACAAAGGCAAGGGTGATGTAGAACGGTTTATAGGACTGTTGTCTTTTAACCTAGTGGGAAGAAGCCATTGCAAAGAAACAGCACAGGGGAACAACAAATTAATAAATAAATAAAGACATATGCTCCAAGCTGTGTGCTGGCAACAGATGTGAGTGTCTCTGTGTATATTTATTTGTCCATGTATGCATTTTCGTGAAAGATAACGGTCTGCCACTCCAACATGATCTCATGAGTATTTGTATGTTTTGTTACCTACGTTTCCATAGACTCTGTAACGTGCAATATTGACATGAACAACACTAAAACGAAAATTATTTATGCATCAACAACTTTAAAGACGTAAAGATGTATATGAATGACTTATTCATGAATATTAAAATTGTGGCATTAATATTTTGATTCTATTCAGAATAAAGCTATCGCTATGATAGTTGAATGATTATATTCATTCAATTATAATAGCAATGGCATTATGTTTTCAGTTGCATTTATTAAAAGGCAATTTACTCATCTATTTAATATGAAATTATAACATTTTGTTCTATTGTGTAACTTCTGCTGCAAACTTCTTTCAAAGGATTACATAATGTTAAACAACACTGCACTAAAACCTTAAAAGGAATATCATTTATGTTCTCGTTTATCATGTAATATTTATTTTTTGTTTAGTGTGGGACACAAAAGGGTATTTTCTCAGTATAGTCCTGTGGTGTGACTGACAACAGAACCATAATACAGATCAATTCATGTAAAATGTAATCAATTTTATTCATGTGCTGTATTCCGAATCTTCATAATCCATATTGTGAGAAACAGACTCATATTCAAGCCTTTATTTAGTCATCTTCATTTTCATTCTCATAAGCGATCATAAAGGTCAAATCCCACACTTGTTATAAATTAAAAAAAATGCCACCTCAAGAAGCTTTCCGATACATTTTACAGCAGTGATATCAAACACTCACTGGCTCTCATCTGCTTCAGCACAGATTGCGACATGTGTTTTGTTTGGTCATTTGAATGAGAAATGTACGCCTTCACGGAGTGGATCGGGATAATATTTTCATTGATTAAAAACGTAAATTTTTTCTTTGGCAATAAATAAATCACTGTGATTACACATATCTGTCTGTTATGTTTCTCTTTACAATGGTACATATTATAAAGAATTATAATTTATGGGTTATGGGAAGGTTTAGAGAGATAGGAGTGGGATTAGCAACCCAAAATATATTTTTAATACAATATGGTTACTAAATTTTAATTTTACTACACATTTCTGTCCATCACGTTTTATATATTCTTTTTATAATTCTCTATAAAACAGTTATGATTGAGCTTGGGGGTAGGGTTAAGGGATAGAAAATGTATCTATAAAATGGTAGAAGGGTAATTATTCAAATATCTATGATATAAAAGTTTTGTAAATATTTTACTTTTTAAGCTGTAAATACAAATAATGCTTATGTTTAAATATTGTCAATACATCCAAATTGTATGTTTCAGATTCTATACAAATGTACATAAATGTATGTATTGTTCCTTTAAATGTTATGTATTAATACCTACGCATTAACAATGAGAACAAGATGGACACTCTAACAAATGAAAACTTAAAAGACATTGTTAGCTTACAACACATCTATTGGATGGATGGATGGATGGATGTATATAGATAGATAGATGTTTTGGCATTTATTCATTTTATACTCAAAACAATATTGAAAACATTGTAATTATATCCATTATATAGTGCCAAGACCTACAGTGGATACGGAAAGTATTCAGACCCCATTAAATTTTTCACTCTTTGTTATATTGCAGCCATTTGCTAAAATCATTTAAGTTCATTTTTTTTCCTCATTAATGTACACACAGCACCCCATATTGACAGAAAAACACAGAATTCTTGACATTTTTGCAGACTTATTAAAAAAGAAAAACTGAAATATCACATGGTCCTAAGTATTCAGACCCTTTGCTGTGACACTCATATATTTAACTCAGGTGCTGTCCATTTCTTCTGATCATCCTTGAGATGGATCTACACCTTCATTTGAGTTTGATTATACTGATTGGACTTGATTAGGAAAGCCACACACGTGTCTATATAAGACCTTACAGCTCACAGTGCATGTCAGAGCAAATGAGAATCATGAGGTCAAAGGAACTGCCTGAGGAGCTCAGAGACAGAATTGTGGCAAGGCACAGATCTCACCAAGGTTACAAAAAACATTTTGCTGGTCGTCCGGCCAAACTGAGCTATCGGCGGAGAAGAGCCTTGGTGAAAGAGGTAAAGAAGAACCCAAAGATCACTGTGGCTGAGCTACAGAGATGCAGTCGGCAGATGGGAGAAAGTTGTAGAAAGTCAACCATCACTGCAGCCCTCCACCAGTCGGGGCTTTATGGCAGAGTGGCCTGACGGAAGCCTGTCCTCAGTGCAAGACACATGAAAGCCTGCATGGAGTTTTCTAAAAAACACCTGAACGACTCCAAGATGGTGAGAAATAAGATTCTCTGATCTGATGAGACCAAGATAGAACTTTTTGGCCTTAATTCTAAGCGGTATGTGTGGAGAAAACCAGGATCTGCTCATCACCAGACCAATAAAGTCCCAACAGTGAACCATGGTGGTGGCAGCATCATGCTGTGGGGGTGTTTTTCAGCTGCAGGGACAGGACGACTGGTTGCAATCGAGGGAAATGCGGCCAAGTACAGGGATATCCTGGACGAAAACCTTCTCCAGAGTGCTCAGCACCTCATTCTGGGCCGAAGGTTTACCTTCCAACAAGACAATGACCCTAAGCACACAGCTAAAATAATGAAGGAGTGGCTTCACAACAACTTCGTGACTGTTCTTGAATGGCCCAGCCAGAGCCCTGACTTAAACCCAATTGAGCATCTCTGGAGAGACCTAAAAATGGCTGTCCACCAACGTTTACCATCCAACCTGACAGAACTGGAGAGGATCTGCAAGGAGGAATGGCAGAGGATCCCAAAATCCAGGTGGGAAAAACTTGCATCTTTCCCAAAAAGACTCATAGCTGTATTAGATCAAAAGGGTGCTTCTACTAAATACTGAGCAAAGGGTCTGAAAACTTAGGACCATGTGATATTTCAGTTTTTATTTTTTAATAAATCTGCAAAAATGTTGAATGATTTTAGCAAATGGCTGCAATATAACAAAGAGTGAAAAATTTAAGGGGGTCTGAATACTTTCCGTACCCATTGTATATTGTACCTGAAAGAGACATGGTGCTTGCCAGATCTGAATTGGTAAAACACAGAGACAATTCTTTGCTAAAGGCAATGCAGAAGATACAGATAGCATCGTACACATATATCTCCACTGGAGAGCAATACATGAGCAATGATCTCAGACGGAAGACAGTAAGGGTGACTTCTGAAACCACATGGTTCTTTTTGCACAGGAATTCATCTTCTATTATCTCTCAGTCCTTTGTTTTCCTGCCTCTTAGAACTGATTTATTCTGCCATTTTGGGTCAGAGTGAACACTCGTTCGATCATCTGGGCTCTAAAAGTAATCCTCTGTCCTCCCTCCATTGGCCACCATTACACAAAATTGATGGTCATTTTTGAAGCAGTGACTGGCAAGATTTCACAAGCACTTTTAAAGTGGAGTTTGAGGGTGGAGGCGTTTTAAAACAACTTTTGTCCTGCAACTCAATTATCCAAATGGTGCAATGCAAGTAAAGAGCATTCTTTTGGAGGAGTGCCCCCCAGCTCCCTGACATGAAATATTTATCAGGTCTACACTGAGAAAGGAGCTCTTCAAGACACTGGCTTTGAGATACAAACATAAGTGAACACATTTAATTAAAATGAAAATAATCATCATCATCAGGATAGAACAGATCAGACTGAAATAGCATGCTCCATCTTGGTTAATCACTGTCACTTCAGCAAAGCAGCTATTAGCAGTTCAGGGGTAAACTCGCTACACAACAATCGATTGCAATTAGACCAAGGTCAGGACCACAGAATGATCAACCAGGAGAACAACCTCGATTCACAGGCCTGAAGTATTTGAGTCTGAGTCCTGATTAAGGAGACCACTGTCCTTGTTTGAATAGCTGTAATGTGGATTAGGAGAAAATGTAATCAAATTTTAACCATAGATTTACAGTGATTTACATAGATTTACAAAAAAAAAAAAAGAAAAAAAAAAGAATTTTGAAATATTTTAATTTTGAAAAATTTAACATGCAGCACTACTATAAACTTCTAGAGAAACTGTGTTCAAAGAGAATAATTTTAAGTAGTGGTACAGTATGTATAACAGTAACAAAAGTTACTGGAAGTAGCCAATTTTTTCTAATTAAAGAAATTTTTAAGTAAACACTAATGGGGTAAAATATGCAGCAATTCAAAAATTAATAATTTTCTTCAGCAAGGATTCCTTAAATTGATCAAAAGGGAGAGTAAAGACATTTATAATGTTTCAAAAGATTCCTATTTCAAATAAAGCCAGATCATTTGAACTTGAAATTCATCTAAGAATCCTGAAATAAATGCATCTAGGATTCCACAAATATATTAGGCAAGACAACCATTTTCAGTGTTGATTATAACAAGAAATGAGAACTTGAGCACCATATCAGCATGTTAAAATGATTTCTGAAAGATCATATGACACTGAAGAGAGAGTAATGGCTCAAATCGAAAACTGAAAAATAATATTTCACAATCTTACTATTATTATAGTTTTGATCAAATAAATGCAGCCTTGGTTAGCATAAGATACTTCTCTTACCGACCCCAAACATTCGAGCGTTAGTGTACATTTCATTTGCAGACATTGAATTGTAGCGTATTTACTATATATATCCCGATTATATCAAACATTGGCCACCCTGTTCTTCAGTATAAGCATCAATATGACTGGTCAGTAATATAATTTCACGCCATCTAAAGCTCTGTTTTTAAAAGAAAAGTGTGTAAGAACAGTGCATGCAATTAATACTGTTGAATCAGGAAGAGACCAAAAAAAAAAAAAAAAATGTTATCGGCAAAAGATACAATTTAAGATACCTATGTATTGAGCGAGAGATTGAGAGAGACAAAGGCAGGTCTGGTGTTTCCAGCAGTGAGCTGTGTCAGTCTGTCTGTGTGGTTAGCTCAAGTACTACTACGCTCATTAATTAGCTCCTTAGGGAGGCTGGCTGGCTAACGGGAATGGGGGAGGAGGTGAGAGGCGGGATGTAGGGGGCTTCTGAGGGGTTGATTGAGGGGGAGAGGGGAGGAGGAGAGACACGGGCCCATTATCTGACTTGTCTGCGGTTGAGGGTGCCTGGCATGAGGTGACGTGCACGCGGCCGCAAGCGCTTTACAAAATGTACGGTCAGACTCACAGTGGTGAGTCTACAGCGGCAGTCATTCCCTCCCTCGCTAGACAGTTACATCTGCCTATCAGGCTCAGCCTCATCGTTAAAGCTGTCGGACGGGTCCACACACAAATACTCCCGTGTATTTCATGTTTTCAAAACTTTACTACAGACATGTCCTTCAGTCTTTGAATCTACAGGAGTTCTCTGAGATTCAGGTTGTTGGCTCAGAGTGTTTGTGTGAGTATGTGGTCATGTGTTTACCTTGGACAGATCTCTGTAGTTACTGGGCAGGGTGAGGTCGAGATCTTCACTGTCGTAGTTGGTGATTACCCAGGGGAACACTGGATACTGGTTCAGATCATTATATGTACGGCCTGAAACACAAGGAGTGTCAAAACACATTTCCTTGTGTCTTGTTGCCATTATCATGACCATGATTTCACTTCATCATCATGTCCCTTAATTACATAGAGTCCCTTAAATAGAGTCACTGAAAATATACTGTAAAAAAATATTTTGCAAATTTGTAAATAATACAGTGATTATTGTAAGTTTTACAAGAAAAACTATTCAATACAAAAAATTGCATGTTCAATTCAATGTGTTACTAGCCGTTTCTTTGTAATTGCCTATTATTATTAATTTACCAGCAATTTCTGAAAGAAAATTGTTTCTACATCCATTTTTTTTTTCAGAGTACCATGACTGTAGAAACAGTATCTACAGGGTGCAGTTAAGCCTTTTTAGTACAGTATTTGTCCTTTCAAATCATTATTAGTTATCGAACTCTATGTCCTAAAGACATGACAATATTTCATTTGCAAGATGTTTATGTACAGTTGTCACAGCTGGTTAGGACACAAACTCTGATTAACATGGAAGAGATAACTTTTGTCGCTTGTGTCACACAAAAGTGTGATTCATTCATTAGTGCATTGAGTTGGAGAATGTTTTACCTGAAATGGTATTGAGGAACATGAGGTACTCAAAGTTAGAGATCTCTCGTCTTTGCCAGCGCTGAGTCATGTTGGAGGCCTTGTAGAGCTGTTTTGGGCTGGCCAGAGAAATCCTTCTGTCAGAGGAAAAAAAAAAAATACATTCAGAAATTCAGTGTAACCTGAAATGTGAGAGTCTTTGCCAATCATTTGATTTACTATATGCCATTTAAAGTGACATTTCAAATATTAGAAATCAAAATAAAGCATTTGTTTTCAGAGTATTTTATAATATATAAATTACTGTACATAGTATGGTATAAGACACACATAAAATGTGTAAAAATATAGTAATATAGTCTTTAACTGATCTAGTAATCTGTTGACTAATTTCTTTACCTCTCGGACAGAGAAAAGCCTCTTTTGTTTCAGCATCTATTCACTTTGACGATAACGATTTTTGAATCACATGTCAAAGGCTTACAAATAAATGGCACAGTGTAATTGCGTCAGTTTCTTCAGAATTTTGTGAATGGCTTAAACATTTTTACATACCATTCAGAGCACTGTATCTTTGTTCATGCTCAAACAGTTCTTCTCAAACTTCTCAAATCTTATGGCTATGTTCCCACAATACATCAATTCAGGGCTTTTACAGCATTTCGCTGGCTTAAGAAGTTGTAACTGCCAGAAAAGTTTCATTTAAACAACAGAACCCAGACACATCATGACTTCTAAACAGAAAACTAAATCTATGGAAAATTGTTTTCATACAAAATTTGCATAAACAATAGAGACAATATGATTTGCCAATTTGCACCGCTGAAAATACTTACCATAAGAAACCAATATTCAAATTCTAGAGGACAGATACAAACAGTGAAACATTCCAGTACTGTTATAAGAAATACCGCTCAGCCAATCAGATTCAGAATCAATGAGAAACTAACTCTTCTAGAATTCTGAATATATATCCTACATCCAAATCCAGACATGAACAAAGACACACAATGGCATCATGGGTAATGTGGGAACCTGTTAAATGAACATGCACAGTGCAAGCAAATATGTGGACACTAAAATAAATGACTCTCCATCCAATTAAAACAAAGCGAAATTAGAGAATTCATCACTGTCAACCAGCGTGATTACAGTCATTAGGCCTCTCTGAAGTTTCCACTGCCCTTTGCCCCTCCTAACACAGAGGCAATGCTGTGACAGCGCTAGGCAAATGCCACACGAATGTTAGCAGAAGGGCATGAGTGAATTCATGGCGGGAGAGGGCGGTCTGTAATGGTCAGTACCTCTGCACGTCATACATTCCGATATAGACACACAAAAACCCCTCTGATCAATATTCACTATATTTTGTTACCCGATAGCTATTTAATTTCAATGAATGTTTACTTTTAACAAGAACACTGATTTAGATGGATATTGTGATGGAATTTCACTTGTCTAAATCAACTTTCCTTTGACTGAACTACAACTGCAGCAGTGTGTGTGTGTGTGTGTGTGTGTGTGTGTTTCCTGTGTTCCCAGTCTGCCCTGCAGGCACTGCACTCGCCCCTGTATTTATTTCTCAGTTGGGGAGATAAATAAATGATGTGAATTGTGTTTGTGCGAAGGTAATTAGGCAGTGTTACAGCCACCTCCGCACCATTCACACATTAACACATACAAAAAAGCAGTGTTAGGCCAGAAATATACTTTACGGAAGTACGCAAACATAGAGGCAAATGCTTTATGGCAGGATAAGGACACCAAGTTAAAAGCTGTATCACGCGTGACATGCTGCAAAAGACACGAGCGCAATGGTTAAAGACGTCCGTCTAGCACGTTCACACACATATTGCGAACCAGGTGGCATTTGCAAACTGCACAACATACAAAAAGGCATGAAGAGATAACCGATGCCATAACATATAATTTATGCAAAGATACGGTGACCGCAAATACTGTCAATAAAGCCAGCTTTCAAAAAAAGACAAGCATGTGTGTAAGGAAATATTGCTTCAAAATCCTGATTAAAATTTAATTCACCATATTGATCAAAACATTGTGATTTTTTTGTCCATATCACACAGCCCTTGCAGAAAGATGGCAGACTTCAAATCACATACTTCTGGGAGGTCACGCACAAGTTGTGCAAGTGTCATTAAAATAAAATAAAATATACCTGGTCTGAGGAAGGCCAAAATTCGTGCCGACTCCAACTCTTGGGAGACAGTGCACCACCTTTTTCACTGTAGCCGCATCAGGGAAGTTGAGCATGATCGCCGCTGTAGGAAGGAGTGAGAATTTAACAAACTTCCTTCACTGCGTGCAAATAAAAACTAAAATATTTACTAGAGTTTTAAAGCAGTCAAAATTTTAATACAAATACAAAAAAATGCATAATTTTAATTAAAATATAAGTATTACGTTTTTTTCCCCTTTTTTTTATTCTCTGAGGTTGACTTAAATGTTAGCATTTTTTTTTAATAAATTAATAATTGTTGGACTTCTGAAGCATTTTTTCTAGAGTATAACGATCTCCTCGAAAAATACATTTTGATTCCTCGTGATATTCCCCTTTAAGATTTTCCAGAGCAGCAACTGATCAGAACTTACTCCTGTTGGCCATGAAGACCTCCAGCGCTGTGTTCTGTAGCAGATAGCGGCGAGAGAAAATGGCTCTGATCTCTGTGAACTGCCATTTCCCATGCAAACCCTCTGTGTAGGCCAAAATCTGTAGAGGAGACACAAACAAAGATAACTGATCAGAGAGACTATAAAAAATAAAGGGAATATGAGTAAGAAAACAGCAGGGCAGAGGGAAGGTTTTAGTTCATTTATCACCCATAGCTCATGCTCAGGGTAGCAGTGCAGGATTAATGTGTATTATTGATCAGTCCTCATGAAAAAGAGATGCTTTAAGCACTAAAATGAGCCCCATTCAGACACACACTGAAGGGGAGCAGGAAGGCCACAGTTCACTAAAAGGTAATCAGTACCAAGAGAACTGGAAATCTATCAGTATTTGCCCTTCAAGTTGGTGTGAGAGAGACATAGTTTTATCATGTGTTGCTGCTGCACAATCACCACACTTTTATTGTTCAGAAAATATTAGAGCTGCTAAAAACAGTTGCTCAGATTGAGCAAGTAATGTTGAAAACAAAATGCTAGAAAAACTAATTTATTTACTAATTTATTTATATAATTAGCAAAATAATTTTTTTTTGTTTTTGTTTTTTTAGAAAATGGATGAACAATACATTTCATATTTTTGTTGCTGATGCCAAATTCTACAATATGTGCAAAAAGCAACCAAATTTACTTCCAACTACGGCAGGTTGATTCTCGCTCCTAGTTATTTGTGAGACGACAGAGAAAGACGACTGTAGTATAATTTTGCATTCACAGATGCTCAGCTGTGCCAAACAGTAATCTTAAGACTCTACTTATCTGTTTCTTTCCCTCCACATGCTCAATACTTTCTCACATTTCAAATTTAGCTTAATTACAGATTGGTTGTTAGGACAGAAGAGGAGAAAGAGACCACCACACCTGATCTGTGGGGCTCTGATTAGGGCGGATAAACAGCTGAGTTTATCAGACATTCAGATCTTCCAGTAGCAAGGCTAACACTGATATGCACTCATTAATGAGAGAAAGGGAAGAGGATAGAAGAGAGAAAGAGAGGGGCAGCAGCTGTGTTGTGTGCTGAGAGCAATGTCACTGCTCCTGTCTGCTCTGCAGACTCACTTCAAAGTCTCCGGAGTTCAATTAAATGTGGATTAAAGCCGTTCCACCGCCCCGGTAACGCTGCCGTTCGCTACCGCAAACTCCCTGACAAGCGGCATGTGAGACGGCCCTGCTCTCCTATTTATCTTCCTCATCTCCCCTCTGTCAGGCTGTTGGTATGGAAACCGCACCATTAATGTGATATCTGATGCGCTACCTAACCAAGGTATCATGGAAAAGTGGAGGAGCTTGGAGGAGTTTATTACAAGCTGAGAGATTACGGACAGGGTCATAAAGATGAAATCCCCTTGCCCGAGTGTAATCGAAGAACTTGATCTGAAAGATCTGTCTGTTTGCATTGTGTATTAGTAGCTGCGAATGACTGGTAATGAAATTAACCCCATGTGAGCAGTGTTAATGCCCCCAACCACCCACCTACCCACACACCATTCAACACAATATGATAATATAACACACACTTCACGATCAGATCATTACCTGCCATTCTAAATGGAAGGAGTGAAAAGAGTCAAAGCAAATATAAACTGTTAACCATGGGTTTTAAGCGGTCGTTTAGAGGCCCACATCAAGTAGGGATGTACCGCTATTCAAATTCTAGCCAATAGTTGATAATTATTTATGTTAATGCTGATTTTTCTCTACATCAAAATTTTTTATATATATACACACACACACACACACCACAGTTTTCACAAAATATTAAGCAAATTAAAATCACTTAAAGGGTTAATCAAAGGGTTAAATCTTCGCTGTAATCTTGAGCTATTGCAAGTTTATGCTAGATAATGTCAGTAGTAATCAAAAATGAGAAAATAGGCAAAATGAGAGAATAAAATCACTGGAAAAAAGAATCACTGAAAACATCAGATTGTACAAACAAGAAACTGTTTAAAAAAACAAAAAACAAATGTCGCTCATTGCTAATTCTTTCCGGATGACAGTCACTTGAAAGGGGCATCTGGAGATGAACATCAGACCATAAAATCTTGCTGACTAAAAAGACAACCTTTAACCTGATTCATTCTATCTCTACAGCAGAAGTACTTCAATAGTTCACACTTTGTCTTGTTCACGTCTACTCAAGCCCTACGGAATAAAGGAATGATGCAGTGCCTTGGCTTGGCATGCCGTAGATTGATATGACAGTCTGTTGTGGGGCTAATATCATATTTTGTCTTCATGTACTAGCCTTGTGATTAACTCTCTAAGTTTTCTTGATCGTTGTCCAAAAATCTGTTACTAGCAGGTTAATAGAAAAGACACACACTGCCTGGACAAAAAGTTACAAGCAATAATATTTAGTTGGAGCACCTATAGCTTTGATTACAATGTGCATTTGTCGTGGCATTGACGCATAAGGCTGTTGAAACATCTATTTCAATCAAGAGTTGTATTCATTTTTGACCAAGATTTTGCATTGACAATGAGAGAGTCAAACCACTCTGAAAAGTCTACTCCAGCACATCCCAAAGTTATATCTTCTGCGGTGGCCAAATCATGTGTGAAAATGATTCCTCATGCTCCATGAACCACTTTCACAATTTGAGCCAGTTGAATCTTGGCATTGCCCTTCTGGAATATATGGCCATCGGATACATCTTTTGAAATGGCTGTTTAAGAAATGAAAAGGTACACACTGCATCATTTAAGGTTAAAAGAACTGTTGCCAATCATACAAAATGCCAGAAATATATTCAATACTAATGATCCAACGCAAGAGTCTTGGGTATTTCCTTATTTAAATCCAAACAGTGACTTTTTTTGTCATTTAAAAATTTAAAGCCAATTTAAAAGACTTTTCTACAGATATAAATTAACGGTTTATTCCATTTTGGCTGTATTTTTTCCCTTCTTTCATTCAAGCAAAAACACATAAAAAAAAGAATTTCAATTTCAAGGCCATGACGCCAAACTGACAACAAAAGGTTGAAGTCAGAATGGGAATGTGTATGCATGTGTGTGTCATTTCAAACCATTCAACCTGTTAGGATCAAGAGGCAGCAAGTCATTTCTGAGTGCTGTCATTTGTCTCTGTCAGCCGCTGAAACGAGTCTGAGATGAAGAGGGACACATCTCTCAAACAGACACTCTGTCCTCTGCCAAAGGACCCTGTGCGCGCAAACGACATCCTCCAAGCGACACACACACTAGGGACCACCGCTCGAGAGCATGTGCTCCGTCTCTGACAGAATTGAATGAAATCTAATTGAAAATACCCCCCCACCCCACGCCAAAAAAAGGAGGGAAGGGGGGGTTAGCGGGAGAGAAAAAAGCTAAGATAGCAAGTGTGAGACAGAGAGCGAGTGAACTATCCAGCACTCTCTCAGAAAGATAAATGAGTCTCTGAATAGCAGTCTCTGTTGGGCAAAGTGTGCACTTGTGTTTGAGCCGTGATAAGAGCGTGCGCAGCCAGGAAAAGGAAACGGCTCTCCTGCCGCTGATAGAATCCCCATCTTCACTTATAAAATGTGTAATAAACGAGCATTATAACGCTCAATTTGAAGCTTGGCAACCGATGGCATAAAATTACATGTGTTAGAGAGAGTGCATTCATACTCTCAGATGTTGGTTTTTAATGTGCCTATGCATCCGCAGAGCAAAATGAGGTGATTGAAGTTCAATTTGTATGCTGTTATTAAGTGTTTCCGCCTGGCTGAGTGTGTTAAAGATTGCGAATGGGACATTTATTATTACCTTTTGGTCAAATGAAGTGGCCTGGGCGATAAGGTGATGAAATTAATGAGGAGGAGGAAGTGGGTGATCCATCAACATCAACATTCAGAGCCGAGTGCACTGGAGATGCAATATTGGAAAACTTGATAGAATTCACGGGAATAAAAGGGAGGAGATATTGGAGAGGCACTGCCGTTTCTAACACATCTGGCCATGTAAATAACAATCTGTAGTGTGGACGCACACACATGCACACAGACATATAGCAAGCTTACATTCCTCATAATACACAATCATATTCTGAGAGAAATAGATCACATTAAGGTATTTGTATGAGAAACCGAGGACAAATATAACACTCAAAATGTCTTCAGTCACAGATAAGCTAAAGTGATGACACTTATTCAGCACATGCAAGTTCTGTATCTGCCTGAAAAAAAAAAGATGTGATGGTTTCACTTTTTGAGAAATGATATGCAAAAAACATTTTGATCAAGGAAAGTGATTTTGGGGATTCCTAGTGTTTTATTTTGCAGTCTAACATTTTGATGCCTTTCAGTAAACCATTTTAAATTTTATCTCAATATTGTTGTCAGACACTTAAACTGTAAACTAGTAACCATACATGGCTTTGATGTTTTAGACTACTTTCAATTATGAATCTTCAATCTATTTGAAGACTGTTCTTGAGTAATGAGGCTAAGCATTATATCACTGTTTTAAATGTCTGATCTAAGGGAATTATCAACCATGCTAATTGGTCCTCCCAAAGAAAATTCATTTGAGTGAATTGGTTCATTCAACAGTTTACCAAAATATCACTGATTTGGTTCCATGGAACAGCAATAGTGTTTTTAAAAAGTCAAGGCATATGGATAACGTCACGTGATTAGGTGGTTCAAGAATGTGCTGAGAATAGAATGATAGTTGAGAATCATGCGACTGTACAAGCACATGATTTCTCTTTCAGAGTACAACACAAATCTGAAACCATCAGTGATGCTGCTTACAAGCTGTTTTTTTAAACCATGAACGATAATAAATCAAAGACTAGCTGATGTTATCTTCAAAACATTGTAAAATCAAAGTGCAATGCCAAATATTCCACTGAGAGAACATAAATTCCATGTTATCCTCCTACTTAAATCCTCAAGTCAACTTGTAGAAATAAAGTAATCGCAAACTGACAATATTAACTGATTAAAATGTCCTTGACATGTAACAACAGTAAATCAGCTCAAGGGATAACAAAAACAAACTATAAACTAGTAAAACATTAGCAGTCAGCCACTCAAGATTTATAGGAAAAGCGTTAATCAAATACATATACACATTTATATATGTTAGTTGAAGTATTTAGTTCTTAAAGTATTCAAGCTGAACGAAGTCTAATAAGGATTAGAACTTCCTTTGTTCCTCACCACTCTGTTTGCCAACAGGTTAGCCTTTTAACTTGCTGAGAGAGAAAAAAAGAAAGAGTGAGAGGAAATCTTGTGTGGATTTAGAAAAATGTCAAGAGCTATGGGGTTAATTGGAAGAGAAGTGAATCCTTTAGTGCACTTACTCATTAAACATTTGGCCTTTATGTAGAAGCTTGTGGGGGGTGATGGGAGGACACACAAAACGCACTGTAGGGACTCCAGTAAGGTGAAAGTTAACACCCATTTAATGGTTTAAACTGAGAAATTAGGGTGTTTTCAGCTCATAAAAATACAGTAGAGCCGTTTCAAAGTATTAAGGGCTGAAATGCTAAATCGCTCCAAATGGCAAATGGTTGTATTGGATTCAAGTGAACATGCAGCTTTGATTAGGCCAATTTCAAGACGAATAACTAAGACAGAAAAGTCTAACCGTCAACTGATGGAAGGTAGATGCGCTATATTTTGAGGAAAATTTTAAGAAATATGATCAAGAGGAGAGGGATAGAATCCCTCCTCCTTATCTAACTGAAATCCATTCAAAGACTTTCTCCATCCACAGAGATTTAAAGCGCTTTAACCCCAGGGCAAAGGAGGGCAGCCTGATTCACCCAGGAGCTGGATGGAAGAAAGACAGGATAAGGGTGACATAAGTGTGAAGAAGAGGAGCGTGAAATTTGGCAGACATTGACAAACCGACTGTTTTGCTCCAAGCGCCTATCTGATGCTGAAGACTGAAGCAACAAGTGAAAGAGAACAGCTATGTTGAAGCACTGTTGATGAAGGGTGCTGCTAACAGACTCCAATTTTTTGTAGAGTTATTTAAAGGAATAAAATGGGAACGCAGTTGGCCGGGGCTGCTGCAAACACTGCATTTGTGTTTCCAACACTAAGTTGGAAAGTGTTGTGAACTAACATCCCAAACACGTCTGAGAAGCATGGAGAAAATCATGTCGACAGCCTTCCCTGTGGTTCAGTCCTTCTTCGAACTCCAAAGCATTCATACAGAGGAGAAAAAGCCAGGCCAGGTTTATATCCCGCCGCATCGGCCACCACTTTCACTCCAGTCTGTTGTCAAGCCGTTCCTCACTGTGTCTAAGGCAGGATGGCAGAGAAGTGAAGTCCCCCTAATCCTTCTATTGTCCTGGGCCTAATTGGATTTAGAGGAAAAAGGTGGGGTAGAGGGTAAAATATGTGAACCCCCTTTTAGGGTGCCTAAAGGGGGGACTTTAGTTTTTTCACGGCCTGAAAAGGAGGAATCCTCCAGGGATTTAAGGGATTGAAAGGTGACAGAAGCTGGATTATGTTTTTTATGACTGTGTCTTTAAGCAGGTAAACAGGGAAGCCCATTACATGGGAAAAGTGCAGGCAGGGGTTAATGTTGGGATAGTCAATTCCTAATTATCTGTAAATAAGTTGCTCATTTCTGTGGGTGTGATTTGTTGCCGTGAGACCTCTCCAGAGAAAAACTCCTGATGCTTCTGACGAAACACTGGATGAATTGCCATGCATTTGGACCAGTTACATGGGGTTACATACATACCTAAACATGTAAAGGAACAGCAACGGTTTTGGTGCTGGTTCCTGGTTCCAATTGCGGTTAAATATTTTACTTGACTGAGAGCACTACAAAAACATACAAATGTCCATTAAAAAATGCATTCACTGAAATCCAAGACTTGCAAGAGAAAAAAAGAAGTCAACAACAAGAAGATATGACAAGAAAATGACTAAAAGAAACAAATCTGAGTAAAAAAAAAAATGCGACACAAACATCATATATTCTGCCATATATTATTGCTGGAATGATTACATAGTCACGTAAACTACCACGTTTTCATTTAACACATTAAGTCACCATTCAGTTCAAAATTCACTGGAAAAACGAGGAACGGCACCAGAATCATTTTAGTCAAAAAGAGGTAAATGTGCACTCTTGAAATCAAATTGGCTGTTCCATGTCAATCCATTCACTCCACTGAGGAAAAAGAGAAAGTTCCAGTGAATTTCCAGGCACTAAGGGAAACGGATCTGGAAAGGCCAAGCTAAAAAGCCTGCAACTACATAATTTGACCTTTGTCTTTATCTTCAAAGTATTGGTGTGGAGCACAGTAATTCAGACTCATTTACACTGGTAAACTCAGTCAGATGATGCTTGATCGAACTGTCACCTAAAAGAACCTGTCATGGACGACTGGCCTTATTGGGTCCCCATGGAGATGCCATTTCAACCAGACTGGATGCGTCATTACCCAAGACTGAGGAGGCGGCAAGAGTGGAATTCAAGAGTTCTGGATGTTGTATATATAGAGAGAACCCAATCTATGGAATTTAAACCTGATTTAATAACATGGACAGCTATACCACAGTTAGGGAGAGTAAAAACATGCAAATAAAAATGAGTGAAAAACTGAATCATAATATTAATAAAAATCAGCAGTAGGCGAGGACAAAGGTGTGTGGCTCTAATCTCAGACAAACACGCTCACTCCGGCATCAATAAAGAGTCTCATCCATCTGGCTAGCAGCATATGCCGTGACGTATGTCAGTGACTGCTCTGCTGAGTAAATGATGGAAAGCAGATCAATCAGGGGACTGGGAGGCCCCAAACCTTCACCCTGTCGGCAGAGGAAGATGGAGCAGCTAGACTCAGGTGCAGGAAACCCACCTTCCGTCTGGTGAACAGGGGCCACTGATAATGGGCTTCTATTGTATGATATACCCAGTCTGCTGGTACTTGTGCTCAGTTAATCTGCTGGTACTCTATGGTTTTGGTTGGGTCATGTATTTGTATATTTCAAGTCTAATTAACACTTGACTTGTATTCTTTAGCTATCAAGACAGGTTCGCAAGTGTTAATCAAATCATCCAAGTCTCTGGTCAAGTGATTTTCAAGACCAAGTCTTGGTCATAAGTCCAAGTCAGGTCTTAAATATCTTTTGTTAATAGTTCTATATATGCTGAAGCTTATAAAGTCAATTAATTTAATTCGGACTCAAAATATATTCATACACTACCGTTCAAAAGTTTGGAGTCGGTACAATTTTGAAATGTTTTTGAAAGAACTCTCTTATGCTCACCAAGGCTGCATTTATCTGACCAAATACAGTTGAAACAGTAATATTGTGAAATATTATTACAATTCAAAATAACTGTTTTCTTCTTTATTATTTCTTTTAATGTAATTCTTGTGATGAACGGACTGAATTTTCAGCAGCCATTACTCTAGTCTAGTGTCACATTATCCTTCAGAAATCATTCTGATACGTTAACTTTTGATGTTGAAAACTGTTCCGTTACTTAATATTTTTGCGGAAATTGGAAATGCCGTTTTTTTAAGATTCTGCGATAAATAGAAAGTTTAAAAGAACTGCATTTGTTTGAAATGTTAATCTTTTGTAACATTGTAAATGTCTTAATCATAATTTTAATGTGTCCTTGCAGAATAAAAGCATTAATTTCTTACTAAAATCTTATATGCCTGATTTCACAGACAGGGCTAAAATTAAGCCAGGAGTAGGCCTAAATTCGATTAGGACATTTAAGTAGCTTTTATAAACATGCCTTAGAAAAAAAACAAAAAAAACAATACTGGTTAAAAAAAAAAAAAAAAAGACATTTTATTTTAAAATATGTCAGTGCAAGATGCTCTCAGTCAAAACAACTCAACCTTACATTTTAGTCTGGGACTCAAGCCTCGTCTGTGAAACCGGGGGATAAATTATTAAAGTCTTATGTCAATTTTTGCCACTGAAGTCAGAAGTATATACGATTACACACTAATTCTCAGACTTTATTTTACAAATTGAAGAATGAATATTAAAAAGATTTTCCTATGGTAATCAACAATATGCCATAGACACAATACATCTTAACTCTCATATCCCTTCAACTAAAACAGTCAAAACCCAATCACAGACTAACGTATCTTTTGCAGGACACAGTCATTACATCAGTGTAAAACTCATCCTGACCTTCACCGGTAGCTCTAGAGTAGCACAATACATCTCTCTGAAACATCTCTTTACAATGATGTCCATCCCAGATCATAAAAGTGCCACCAGGGAAAGAAGGCCACAATAGAAACAGACTATAAATTCAATGAAGGATGCAAGTTGGAAGCATGAGGGCAGCTCTCCTTGACTTTGAGGTGCTTCTGTCACAAATCTGTTTCTTCCTTGTTCTCGGCATTCAATTATCATTGCTGTATCAGTAGACAGGATCAGTGACCTGCTTCATACCAGACGACTTCATCACCGGAGTAACCTCAGAGAGACTAGGAGTCATCAGTCCAATGGAATGGGACAGGAAAGAGCAGCTTCTGTTTAAATCACTAATAAGAGGTGGGAACTAGCGATATACAGGTTTAAATTACAATTTAAAACTTTGTTTTTCATTTATATGCACTGGATCTCATTAAATCTTTTTTTTTTTTTTTTTTTGCACAAATAAGAATAAAAAAATTAGAAATTAGAAAATCCACAATATAGCAAGGTAAAATTGTTTTCTCATCTATACTTAACATTACATTTCTTCTAGCGATGTCCTTTTACTTTACTTATAACAGCTGCAAACATTTCAAAAACTTCTGATCTGAGATATAATCTGATTTATCTCCCTAAGGTTAACTAACTATTCTGCTCAACTTATTTTTTAGCACTATGTTCCCTCAACTACAGTAAAGCACCTTTCTTTTGGCACTTCTTTCTATTTGTCATTTTAAAAATCATTCTATCTTCTATTAACCATTATAAAGACTGTATTACTGTATTTATAAGGATTATATTGAATCTTTTATCTACACTTATGAAATGAGAAAAATTATATTAAAATATGAAAATACAGTCACTGACAGTATGATAAACACAAAGTAATGGGTAATGTGAACACAAACACATCCAAATATGATTTCAGTACTTTGAAAACTTTGTGAAAAAGAGTAGAGCTAAACCTGCATAAAGTTTGAAGCCACAAGTGAATGTGCAAACACTTTGTGATGATGAATAAGTGAGGGGGGGGAGAGGGAGGGAGAAAGTGATCCCCTCATCATTCCACTCACTGTACGACTCATCAATTTATCGACTCATGCAGGACACAGTGTGTAAATGCTGATATGAGCAACAGTCACGGCTGCTCTCCTCCAGCACATTGATAGTGACAGAGGTGCTATGGTTGACTGTTTGCCTCTGCACAAACTATTTACGCCTAACTGAAAAATCAATAAAATCTTCGGACAACCTGACACTGATCAGCAGCAGTCGAAGGTCGTCTGTGGCAACCAAATGAAGAGGGTGTGTGTGTGTGTGTGTGTGTGTGTGTGTGTGTGTGACGGGCCACTCCAGGATGTTTGTAGGACAAGCGTAACAATACTTTCACTGCGTAACATCCCTCCCACCTTCCCTCCTCTCCTCCTACCCAATTAGGTGTGAACGGAGCTTGTCCTTCAGAAGAAACTCGGCTGCCTGAAGCGAAAAGCAGTGGACGAATCTAGGAGGATGCTTTATATAAAGCAAACACGTGTGAAGTCAAGGAAATAATGATATAAAATACGGAATTTATGATTGTTTGATCTGGAGGCATTTCACAGTGAAACATATACTCATGGAATTGGCACCAAAAAGTATTTGGATTTTGAATACATATCAAATCAACTGGTGTCCTGGTGATTTTTAGTACAATGAATTAAGTTCAATTGCGTTCACAGGTGTCCTGATTTGTAATCTATAAAAAAAAATTATATCTGGTAAAACAGTATTAATTTAAATATATTGATTTTCAACAATACATCGAAATACAAAAAATAATTTATTTTTCGTAAAATATTTTATTTGAAAAGTGTGTCTGTGCGGTCATTAAAATTAAAACTCTGATATTTAGTTATCAAATGAAGTGGCATTCATACATGCCAAAGTTAAAGTGTAGTAAATTTTACTCTCTATATTCAGAGTAACACACTTTCTTTGGATTTTTACTATTCCTGCAGATGCATACTGTGTATAGTATGCGATTGTTTAGTATTGGTTACTGTATCCCAGAGTCCCACACACTCGATTTGGCATCCCATTTCTAGGTTGATTAATGAACCGGAAGTAATAATTTGATCATTACACAAAAATGCTGAAGATAACTGGACTCATGCAACACAATGTAGCGCAGTACTATTAGGAAAACATTTACTGCAGAATAATGCCTACCATTTCACTTTAGAGCTTGTCTTTTTCCAAATAAATTTTGTTTATTGTTCTGAAAAAATAAATTGTGTGAATTTGGTTGGGGGGGGGGGGGGTCCTGTGCTGATTAGCTCTAAATGTCAAAAAGATTTCATAATAGCCAAGCAATATATAACACTGAGAGCAGTAGAGAACATTGAGTGTCTGATCAGGAAAATCCTAAAACAGTCCAAATGCAGACGTTCAATGTAAGGGACACAGAGAGACACCCATCTGCTCCATGACCTCACCAGATCTCCCTGGCAGATGCGGAAAGGCCTGCCAAGCAATTAGTACCACTGGTTGACTTGTTTGGGGCCGTCTCCTAGGGGCAAATGCAGCTGGGGCCGTCTGTATGTGTGTGAAACGTGGGTAAGACGGTGTGCCTTTTTGGCCTGCTGCCTCTCACGTTTCCATTGTGAGGCAGAAAAAGACTACAGGCTAAAAGCATCTGTAACTGACATTCTCCCACTCTTATCATTGACATGAAAGAGCAAAACATGCTAACTTCAGCTGAGACGGAAAGAAAGAATGCTGCACTTTTTTTCTCTTCTCTCTCCTCCTAAACGAGCCTGGAGGACAATGTAGTCGTGTTTTTATTCACCGAGGATGTCTTTACATTTTAAGGCGCAGGAATACTACATCTTTAAGGATTTACCAGAAATGTAAATAAGAACTTGAAAGAAATACGACTACTAATAAAATACAGTGAAACAGAATAGGGCAGAAAACCCAGGACATATAACTTCATAATCCGTCACATAGAGAAAAGTCAAAGCATGAATTTGACAAAGCATGACAGGACTACAAGGAGATGAACGTTTCTGCTCTATGTGGACAGTATCTCTGCCACCTCAACATTTTTCCTGTTTAAATATTCCTCAAAATATATGCTTTGTAGGAAACCCAAAAGAGCTTGTCTTGATTTTGAAGGTGCCCCTGAAGTTACCCGGATCACTGTTTTTCTTTTTTCTTTGATCAGCCAACACTATCTGGCTTTTTCTTAACTAGGTCAGATGACCTGGAAATCACGTTAGCCTCTTCAAGATGTAGAGACACAAGGAATGAGAAAGAGAGAGAGTCTTATCAGACACTGTCCAGTGTTGTAGAGAGGATCAGAGTGGAGTCATCAGATCAAAGAGGAGTGGCTCCACACTACCGTGCCTCTCTCATCTTCTCCTTCAGTCTGCTCACTAAGACGAAAGCTCTTTTGGTCTCCAGATAATATGGAATGTTTTCAAAAAAGAGATAAAGGGGGAGAAAAGAGCCCAAAAGCACTTCTTCTTGTGTTGGAGCTTATTTAAACGCTTCTATTCAGATCCGCTAAGTGTATCATTAGGTTCAAGAGCACTTTTTGGCACTTTAGTGTTAGAAGAATCACAGCAATTCTACCACTTGCTGAACTTTCAGTGATTTAAAGCCGATTACCTTTAACTTTTATATTAAAATGATTCAAAGGGGAAAAAAAGGTAGTTGAATAACACTTTTTAAAAAAGGAAAATTGTTTCATGTTATTTATGCCAAAATTTGGTTAGTTATTTAAAAAACAACCATTTGTTTAACACATAACTAAATATTAAGGAAAAATAGAATGAGCGATTCAAATTGTCTGTGTGAATGGATGCAATATCAACTAATTGTAATCAAACATGCCATGTTGAAGATGCTATAAATGTTTGTAAAATAGAAATGGAAATAAGATTGATGTCAATTTATGTTTAAAATGACATTATATGCTGAGTTTTGAGTTTTGAAATTGGTTATTACCAGCCATTTCCATAATCACTAAACTTTGTCTGAAACTGCCTGCTCCCTGTTTGGGATTTTTACAGTCAAACAAGCAAATGATTCTTGTTTCTGCTTATTTGCAAATAAAACGTAACACTTTCATCCACCAAAAAAATAAAAATATAAAAGAATAATAATACTTTTATGCAAATAAATACAATGCTTCCACATGCCAAACACTCTAATAATGAAATTTAAAATAGCAATAGTCTCACAACTTCAGGCAATACCAATATGCAAAAGATCACCTTGAATTTAATTGTTTATCATTTTAACTGGCCAAAATATTTTTTTTAATTATTTTCAAGAGACAAAGATAAACAAATCCATTAATAATAGTAATTAAAACATTAACTAACTTAATTCTTGAATTAGCGAAATTGCACTGCACTGTAAGTGCACTTCGGATTATGTAAAAGTGTGTTAAGATGATACATTTAATTACATGATTATTCAGTGCTGAAATCGAGAGCAAGTATTCACATTAAAACAGGTTACAAAACTATCTATTTAACATGTAGCATTGTACAACTAACTTATTTAACTTAAGGTTCTTTTCCATTACAGAACAAGGTCAAATATGAACGGATGAAGCATTAGGTGACTGGAGAATCCCATAGCAAATACTTGTTGCACATTCTTTTATTGCAAAAAAACAAAACAAAACAAAAAACTCCATTTTAAAGAAGTAAACTTCCATGAAAATGAAATATTACATAAAATACATTCAAATCACATCGCTGTAGAAATATTAATCATCATCTCCTGGCATTAGATTTCGTGATGTTGTTTCACTTGGTTTAGGAGCAAAAAAAATGTTTGTGTAATTAAATAAAACACCGTGAAGTTTCTTTAACGAAAGAACATTCGCTCAGCGTGACTCGAACAAACAGTGTTTTACTCAAGCGAAAAATAAAACACCCCGCGGGCTCTCAGATGGGCTTAACACCACAAACTCTTGACATTCGTTTCTCCCGCTGTAAAAACACACTCACTCGCGACGGATCGATACTTTGAATGGCCTCATTTAGCGCTAGATCTGCAGACTTCCTCATAAGCCTGTCGTTAAGACAACTGTGATGAGAGCTCAACTCATACAACATGAAGTCTGGCTTGATAAGAGACTTCAATTACCACGCCAAACAATCTCTCCTCTCTAAATTATTCATCTTAACACGCTAGGCAGTCGAAGAGATGCTGCTTCGATTCACTTAACTTCTGAGAGAACAGAGCGGGGATTAAAATATGGAAACAAAATAGCCATTTTAATGACGGCAATGAATATAGCGCGCGAGCGGAAAGAAGCCGCGTTAATATTTACAAAGAGATAGAGAAAAATACACACAAAAATTGAAAAAGCATGAAGAAAAGAAAAGAAACTGACGAAATAAATAAATACATTTGTTTCTTTATTTTTTTAAAGTACGAAGCCAGACAATAATATCCTAAATCATTTAATTTTTTAATTTTTCACTTTTTAAAAACGTTTTCTTTTCATTATATAAAGCGCATGCAGAAGTTAAATCCTGGATCTCTTCTGTAAATAACGCACGTGCAGGTTGCTCATACATCCGCACTGGAGCGTTTCTAAACCTCAATTCATTTCAGCTCACTGTCATTTAATTACAAAGGCACTGAATAGCCCGAATGACACATGAGTCGCTAAAAACGTTTCATTATGTCCTAAATTATACTGACCATAGCCGATAAATTAAAAATAACACTCTATAGTTTCAATCAGTGTATCTGTAAGACTCGCATAAAATGTTGTACTCAAGTATGAACATACTGCACAATTAGAAAAGTTAAACCAATCTGGATCACTATGTTTTAGGCATTATTACAATATTACAGAAACTACACCTCCAAGACCATGCGTCCATGAGCACACACACAAACAAACACAAGCATATTTAATCGATTTAAAGCAAAATCCAGCTTTCTGAGGGTGAAACGGCGGTGGACGAAAGCAACAGCAGTGCGCGGTCAGTAACCTTACAGTGGCAAAACAATCTCTCTATCTCGTTTTTATTTTTTAACACAAATCTTTATCAACCAACTCTTAAAGACCGAAGCTGAATTCTGTGTAGCCTAATCAAAAATAAATAACTACATCGCACCAAACAAACAAACATTCAAAATCTAGCATATTTTTAGCGCATATACGTAACGATTAAATGTACACACGGTGAGAAAACAAGCACTAAAAATGTAAAATCGTTGTATTGTAGGTTAAAGAAAGTAAAGCGTGTATGTGAAATATGTGTTCTTAATGGTGGTCTGTAGCCTAACCTGAAGGCGCCGCGTCTCGAGCGCTGGATGTTCAGGAGGAGAGAGCCTCTCCAGTGCACCGAGGCTGTGATTGGCCAACAGCCTTGACAGCTCCCACGCTGATTGGCCAGGAACAGATGCCCGTCCCCCTTTCACTCCGGCTAGAGGACCATTCATAAACTAAACAATTCCAACACTCACGGCTGAGTCTGGACAACTGCACACTGGCGCACAGTTTTCATGCGCAAACACAAGTGAGAAAGATGATGACATGACGCGCGGAAATTTATCCTGCAGCTGATACTGGCTTGGACAACAACTTAAATCCTTAAAACATTTTCAAGTCGAGTTGGAAAAGTCGCACTGCGTTGCATCCATCCGTTTCCTGGTCCAAACTTGACGTCTATCCGCTGTGGGCGCAAACTTCATCACTTCGTCTTTTTTTTCTTTCTGCTGGGAGTTGTGCCTCTGGCTTCACCGGTAAGCATTGGATCCATCGGCGTACTGCGAAACTCCGGTCTACAGTCCGGATCTGTGCCCAAATATGATTGCAACGCAAGCAAAGCTGGTTTACCAGCTCAATAAATATTACAACGAAAGATGCCAGGCGCGCAAAGCGGCCATCGCCAAGACCATACGAGAGGTGTGTAAGGTGGTGTCGGATGTGCTGAAGGAGGTGGAGGTCCAGGAGCCCCGTTTCATCAGCTCCTTGAGCGAGATAGACGCGCGCTATGAGGGCATGGAGGTCATCGCACCCAACGAGTTTGAGGTCGTGCTCTACCTGAACCAGATGGGAGTCTTCAACTTCGTGGATGACGGCTCTCTGCCGGGCTGCGCGGTGCTCAAACTCAGCGACGGCCGCAAGAGGAGCATGTCCCTGTGGGTGGAGTTCATTACCGCCTCCGGTTATCTGTCGGCGCGAAAGATCCGCTCCCGCTTCCAGACGCTGGTGGCCCAGGCCGTGGATAAATGCAGCTATCGGGACGTGGTTAAGATGGTGGCGGACACGAGCGAAGTGAAACTGCGCATTCGGGAGAGATACGTGGTGCAAATCACTCCGGCCTTCAAGTGCACGGGCATCTGGCCTAGAAGTGCCGCTCAGTGGCCCATGCCTCACATCCCGTGGCCCGGGCCGAATCGGGTGGCGGAGGTAAAAGCGGAGGGTTTTAACCTCCTCTCGAAAGAGTGCTACTCGTTAACGGGGAAACAGAGCTCGGCGGAAAGCGACGCCTGGGTTTTGCAGTTCGCCGAGGCCGAGAACAGGCTTCTGATGTCGGGCTGTAGGAAGAAATGCCTCTCTGTTCTAAAGACTCTCCGTGACCGACACCTCGAGCTGCCGGGACAGCCGCTCAATAACTACCACATGAAGACCCTGCTGCTGTACGAGTGTGAGAAACACCCGCGGGAGACTGACTGGGACGAGTCGTGCCTCGGCGACCGTCTGAACGGTATTCTGCTGCAGCTCATCTCCTGTCTGCAGTGCCGTCGGTGCCCACATTACTTCTTACCCAATCTAGACCTGTTTCAGGGTAAACCACACTCAGCCCTGGAGACAGCGGCCAAACAGACCTGGAGACTGGCCAGAGAAATCCTTACCAACGCTAAAAGTTTGGATAAACTGTAAGATGCGAGAGGAGGACATTTTATGTTGGTGAATATGAACGGACGTTTGAGATCACAACACTGAAAGTGGAGAGAATGTGATCGTGGTGCTCTCTCTGAATAATGAAACTAAGAAAATGAAAGGTTGAAATAAAACGTAAGATTGCAAAACTTAGCATTTGCTTTTGCCAAGGCTCAAACGGGACATTGCAGGAGAGAGAAACGAAGGTACATTTTAAACTAAGTGTAATGATTTTGTTGTTTGTTTGAACTGTTTTCACAAAGTGAAAATGTTATTTAAATATATGCACAAGATCTTTAATTGCGAATTACAAAGTGTAGCGTGCCAAGTTCAATTTTTTTCATGATGTGATCAAAAATTGAAACGTGTAATAAAATCATGACACGATGAAATTTAAACTTGGCATTTGTCATTACTTAATCCAAAACAAAAACTCTTGACATTAATGGGACTGCAACGGATCAACTAGACGCATGAATAATTAAGAATATAGTTTCGTGATTTGTCTTCACTATTAAAACAAAAGCATAGCTAGAATTAATAAATACAGTGTGTATTTGTGGACTGGTCATTTAATTTAACTCGTAGAACACGAAACGCAGAAAATACGCGAGGCCTGTTGACACTAAAATAAAGATAAAGCGAAATAGACGCCAGCAACAAAATGAAGGTTAGAGTATTTTAAAAAATGGCAATAATGGATAGCACTTTGTGAAACGGCAAAGACCAGTCACACTTCTAAAGAAAATGTAAAAATAAAACGTAAACAACGAATCTTTCACATGCACCAACAGTACTTCATTTCACTGATTAAAAACCAAATAAGCATAGCATAAAATATAAAACTGTTCGAGTGAATTAATAATCATAATAATCATAATTATAATATAGCTGGCTAATTCTTGGGAGTCAATTAGTTCTCTCTGAAAACCCCCGTTTAAAAAAATCTTTTATTATTAATTACAAAAAAAATAATAGCACCATATTAGAAATAAAAAGCCTTTTGAAAGAAATACTTAGACAATGTTTTGCAACAAATAAATAAATAATTTACTAAAACAGATATGCTGTTTTATTCTGGAAAAGTAACCGTTTTAGCACACAATTATGTCACTACAGCAAAAACACCATATTATTATTAATCTAGCTTTTAAGAAAACAACTTTATTGAAATCAATATATTTGAAGTACATAAACTAAAAAGGGCACAGTCAAGGAAACACTAAAAGTTGACATACTTTGTTGCTCAACAGGCAAAACAAAAGTAGCAAATCAAGCATTCAGAATAATTTATTTCTCTTCAAGCATTCAATAGTCAGGATTTTCGTTGGCACACCTCAGCCAGTGGCGATGGCAAGTAAAACTTTAATAGCCTTGACCCACATATGTTATGAACAGTTGAAACGCATGCAACATGCTATAAGGAAAGACAGCACTCTTTTCTGTCGTTGTGTTATGGTATACGATAAGATGACCACAAACAGCCAATAGTCACAAACTCTGTGTGGAAAGGTAAACCATGCTGGTTTTGGGAATGCACATTAAAGGACTACCGCTGGTCACACTTTAGTGTGCACATATCATGGGACATTTGGAGTCATTTTTGATGACAAACCCTCTTACCTTGGGATCGGTGTTCTTAAAACTCGGGTCTTCTTCATCCACCTCAAAGTATAACTCTAGTGCCGTGATGGACAGTGTGCCTTTTACCACTGCAGCGGGTGCAACCAGCTGTGCGCTGGTGCTCAGGTTAACAGGCCCTACGGATCACAGAAGAGCACAGCGGTTAGTGTGTGTGTGTGTGTGTGTGTGTGTGTGTGTGCGCCTCCCCCACCCTCTACTGCCCTTGGCATAGAAACCATTTCAAAGGCATACAGCGTGTTTACTTGAACACATAAACTCAACAAGGGCACATATTGACTTCCTGATAGAACATCTTTAGTTTTAAAAAGCTTGGGGTGGGGGTGGGGGCTCTCCAAAGCAAAGCTGGTCATTTTAGAATAATAAGGATAGAGTCAAAATGATAACTTCAAAAAAACAATATATGACACAAAATAAGTGTTCATTTAGGCTCAATCTACACTTTATTGCATACACAATTTTAAATAATAGTAATAATAATAATAATAGTAATAATAAAATCTTTTCAATGTAAATTAAATGTTACATTGCCTAAAATTATATTACAACTTTCTTAATATTACTGTTTAGAAGTAAATTTAAAATGAAAAAACAAAGATTTGTTGAAGGTAAACAAATAAAGCATTAATTATTAATTTATTTAACAATTAATTCTAGAACGATGTCGCATTTTTAAAAAGCAATTTCAGTAAACTACTAAAAAAAAGGATTATCCCGTGCACAATGATATATTTACGCGCTTCATCTGTCATTGAAATGGTATAGTCTAGATGTCAAAAAAGCGCTGAAATCCGCTGTCAATCAGCGCGCATTGATTGCGGGCTTTGGGTTTAATCTGTCATCAATCTTAATTTATGCCAGCATGACAATGTTGAAGGGTCGCTCTGGGGAATTTCTGCCTCTCTGCATGCGCAACGCATCGGATTTGCGCTTGCAAACTGCCGTTGCAGTCAGTATGACCAGAAGCCCATGTTTGATTTCCCCAAGCACCCTTCAATTCACAGACGCATGGCATGATCAGATAAATTCATCAGCATGTAATACGACTGAGAAATAACATGTTTTTCCCCTATCGCGAAACCGGAACACGTTTCAATTAGCCTACACCTGAATCAAACAGCTTGCTAAGTAGATGATCGGCAACGACGCGAATCTCCACGACAATTTGCACTTTATTTGGGAGAGATAGTCTTTTATTACAGGGCAGACTGACAGCCCAATTGAGATCAAACACAAATACGATTATGTTCGGATGAACAGATTATTAATGTCAAAC
Source organism: Zacco platypus (assembly GCA_038088235.1). Lineage (NCBI taxonomy): Eukaryota > Metazoa > Chordata > Actinopteri > Cypriniformes > Xenocyprididae > Zacco > Zacco platypus. Next base: position 15,131,905 of record CM076084.1, read on the forward strand.
AACTTAACCAACTAATATATATATATATATATATATATATATATATATATATATATATATATATATATATATATATATAAAAATTTTGTTAATATAATTAAATTTCATTCATTTATTGTCGTACTTCAAAGTCAACACTGTTAAAAGCCTAAAATAGTCACAAAAAATATTATTTAAAAACTTTTCAGAGATTTGTATTATTCATTGAAAAATATAAGATCCAAGTATAAGTGTTTTTTCAGAAAAAAATTATTCTAAGAAAATTATCTACACAAATGTTCTGCTTATGGCCGACAGCGAACAGACACAAACAACAAGTGTGTTTAGCTCGTAAAGAATATAACAAATTACGTTTCAAAAGATTTTAATCTATATTTTAACCCATCTATTTAAGCCAGCGAAAAGTGCAAATAATTCGACTATTAGTTGTTTTAAAGCAGGGATTTATACCCCAGCTCACTGCAGACTCCTGCCATAACCGTGGGCCTTCGAGCGCTGTTCAGCCCTCACTCAAATCTAACCCGATCACAGGCAGCTAATGAGAGGACACGGTGTGATCCCCTCATTAACGGCCGAAGAGAAGGGGGTGTCACCGCCAGAGCGCAACGAAACAAACTAGAACGCCGCCATAATCAGCGGAGCTGGCCAAGTGCGCGCGCCCAGAGAGCTTTACTTATTTTAACAGATAGCGCTGGTCTATAATGTGCGCGCGCAGCGCAACAGGAGCGTTCTAGTTTGTGCGTCGCTAGGCGGCTCGTCTTTACCTGTGAGGTTCTCCAACTCTTTCTCCTCCAAGGATGAGAGAGTATCATCGTCCTCCAAGAGCAGCTCACTCTCTGAGTTCTGATTCCCCAGAACTGAGCTCCTGATGGACGGTTTGCCTTTCAGCACGTCCTCCTCTGGAGCTGCACAAAACAAAACACCACATTCCTTCAAGCATAACCACGTAAACACTTTAAACGACTGTCCTTTTGCGTGTACTTGATGGCACAAAAGCTTATATAAAAATATTTTATAATATAGGCAATATGATTATTTGATATTTTTTTATTATAATTCCAAATAAACAGGTTTTAAGCGCTATTGTAATATGATAGTTTTTTTTGTCCTACATGGCCTCAAGTTAACATGACAACACCATATAGGCTACTAGCCGCTATTTTATTTTATTTTATTTTATTTTAGGATCCGATAACCCTTTCACACTTACATTATTTCAATAGTCAGAATATTAAAACAGCTCATTTACATAATGACGGTAAATCGTCATGGAGAATTTCATGGCGTATTTGATTAAAATAAGTCGATTTGTAAATACAATGTAGCTGAAATTTCAACATATCCAGATGGTTATTTAGAACAGTTCTTTTTTCTTTAAAAAAAAAAAAAGTAATTTTACTTGATAATTTAGAACACACACACACACACACACATATTCAGCTGACCAAAATGGTGTCCATGTCATGATAGACTTTATTATTCAATTAGTAAAGAAAATTGACAAAGGATGTGCTTGCTTATGTTATAGAATCTAATAACTAATATTTATAGTCAAAATATCTAATAAGAGAGCTACTAGTAAACATTAAAAGGTTTTGAATTGCTATTAAATTGAAACCCCAGACATATATTCTGCTCCATATGCCAAGCTTACCCCTGACAAAAATCAGCAGTGGCCCTGACTGATTTCAACAGTACATGACTTGAGGTTCCGCATAGATTATTTAAGAAAAATGGTAATCTGTAAACATTTACAGAACACTGCATTCCCAAGTGAGGGGCAAAAATGGGTCTACAGTAGAAACAAAGGCAATCCTTCATCTATGTAAACAGAGAGAGGTGACGGGGCAGTCTCTCATCAGACTGCTTTGGCCTACTGGAGCTACACAGAGTCCAGTCCTGAACTGTGTGGACGCAGAGCCATGTGACCTCTGCCCCCTCTCTCCAGATACATCACCTGAGGGGGTTTGCATTTGCACTTGAAGCAAAACCCTGAGACAACTCTTTATAAATAGAGCCCTAAACCATTAGAAAAGCAGAGCAAAGAAATCTCTTGTCATGGAAAGTATGCTGGCGCACTGATATTTAGAACGGTCTTCCTGTAATTAACTCTCCCCAGAGAATTTGTAGTTAGCAGCAGTGAAATTACTACCAGCTTCCTAATACATACCACATGCCCTTGTGCTCACAGCCGTGGACACAAGGATGTGACAGAAAAATGGTGTTACTTCTGTGCATTCAGCCACAATAATATTTAATCATATTTATTTACTATTGTGTCTGAAGGGGGTTGAGATTCTTCCTAATGCTTTGTGAGATAATACAGGGCAAACTGCTAAGATATTGAATACATGTAACCAAAAATAACATGTTTTATAACACGTATATTATTTCAAATCACAAGTTTCAAAGAAACTATAGACTGGTGAGAAGCAAAACTTGGAGAGAACAAATATTAGCATGAATACATCAGAGAGTATAAGAATACACATAACAATAATAAGAACAATATAAGTACATTTGTAAGTCTATCAGAGCAAAATAATATATATTTTTTTTAGCATTTTCTTTGAAGTTTACTGTTGTCTTAGGAATTATATCATATATAGACCTCTGTTGTAACATTATCCATGTATTCTGCACATCCTCTTAAATAATACTGTCCAATCAAACTTTATATCCCTAGACTAAAAAAAAGTGTTAAGAAAAACTGGAGTGAAGAACAAATTTACCAATGCCCTGAAGGAGTCAAAAACCCATGTTGTAAGATTACATTCAGACATCAGCTTTACTTAAAAAGCTCATTCATTCCCCTCATTCAGCAAATGCTAATGTAAATACGTGCTGTTGCGTTACACTTTTAAGCTCTGTTTCCCTTTTCCGTGCAGGTTCAAATGCTCATTTATATGCAACTACGGAGGCAAAGCAATTAAATTGTCAGAATTAACAAATTTGTTTTTAACACAAGTGCAGCCAGGAGTGAAGTCAGGAGGTGCTTATTGATCACAGGAACAGAGACATTAGTCTTCAGGTATTTACACTCCTTTGAGTCGCCCAACACCGAAGCCCCCACCTAGTCAAATCAATCCCCAGAAAGGATGGTGCTTTCCAGCCATAAATACATATCTTACCAAACTACCAGCCATCCGCCTTAGGGGTGTAAATCGCACCAATGTTTCCTGGCTGGCGATGAATGATCGCAATTGTGCATGTCAAAAATGGAAGTTTTGATATGATGATATATTCTGAGTGATGAAAACGAAAATAATTTGCAAGCAAGCCTTTCTATATTCATCAAGAAGAAATGCAATTTCTTTTAAATGCTGTTATTTGAAAAAATATACTGCTATGCCTTATTAGTCCAAATGTTAAATTAAATGTATATATATAATTTAACATTCAGATTTATAAGAATAACATATACATACATAAATACCATCCAAACTCTAAGTATAGAGCAAAACCATTCTTAGACGACTGCTGAAAATGACAGAAAATTGTTCTAAGTAAATAAATAAATAAAATCAAGACTTTCTTCCACATGTCATGAGAATAATAAGCACAGCCAGATATGACCCTTGTGCACTCTGTGAAAACTTGAGATCTTGCCCGAGACATTCACTCCACTTCCGCAACAAATTTAGGGTCAGCAAAAAAGACACAAGCTTTCTATGGAGGAGAGGGGTAGACAAACATCAATGTTATGAGCATTAATTAACTGATTATCCATTAATTCTGTCATCCATTCACTTTCCGCCTCCCATCTTACTATGAGTTTAGAATAGTTTATTTTATTAAAATACTAAATTATTTATGAAATGTGCACTTGGGTCATAATAGCTGTTTTTGTGTTTATCCTGTATAGGTTTTTAGGTAAAGTTGTAGCCAATTAATATAAGCATATAAATACTTGATGGATGGATTGATTCTTTCCTGTGCTGGATGGACACTGGGGAAGAGTATAATGAAGGGTTTTAAGGCCTCAAAGTTTTAGGTTCCATTTCAAAGATGATTCAAAGTGTTCCTTAAGGAACACTTAAACTTAACCAAGTCAGCAAAAGTTAGCAAAAGAAAAAGAAGAATATAGAGAAGAAAATGTAGAGAACGAAGCGAAAAGGGAGAAATCATTGGGTCCCCCTCAGGGCCCTCCATCCAGCTGCATATTATGACCATTAGGGCGGCACATCGGTCTCAGAGGATGCTGGGATTCTGAGCACTTATTGCTTTTAGATCACATTCTTATTGACTTCTGTCACATTGGTCGTTTGTCTTGAGGACCTATGTCATTCTAAGGGGGGACTAAGCAGTGACATATTGGAGACATTCTTTTTTCTCAGAAATGGCCCAGTTTCCGAAGGGTGCAATAGGTTAAGCTGCTCAAGTCCAAGTACTGAATGGCACTGATTGTATCTCTCAATGTGGCTAAAATCTCATCAGAAAAAAAAAATATTCAGGAGTCTGCAAAACATTTTAACTCTCACATGCTGTATGCATTGCTGCACTGAATGAAGTGACAGGGGAAGGGCTCCTTTTAAAGATAAAAAAAGGAGAAAGAGGAACGGATTAAAATCAACTGCACTTACTGAACAATTTTTAAATACAAGGAGAATGTGATGTACACACAAGCAATAATAATGACATTAAATGAAGGTAGGAGAGGGAACACAAGCCCCTCATGAGTTTAATAACTTCAACTTTACTTGTGATAGCATGGTAAACACCAATATAGAATGAATAACTCATTACATATTTATCAATATGTGGACTTCATCATAGATCATAAGATGCATATTTCAAATAAGATGACTTATTAAATAAAGAAAATATAATAAGAAATATATTATGAATATATGATGCGCATTTCATGTAAATAAAGTCCTTACAGTCAATTCCTTTTCTTATACAAGAGAATAATTAAAAATGAATTCATCTATTTTTCTGCATAAAAGGAAACTATCTTTGCAACAATATTATGCCTACATATGCATGTTATCTCTTGATACAACACATTATACAGTTGTATAAAGGCATTATGCATGCATTATAATGCATTAAGAATACTCTTATGATGCATTATAAAAGCAGGCTTCATCTGGTGTTTTAATGCACTGTACTCTTAAAAGTTATAACTACCAATAGGTAAATAATATAATGTATTGTAACTGTAGCTATGATTATTTATCAGATGATACAACACATTATACGGTTGTTTATAAGGTATTATATTGCATTAAGAATACAATTATAAATACAAGCTTCATAGAAAGTATTACCAAAGTTGTTTTTTTTCTTCCTAATTTTTCCCTTGCTGTGATGTATACTGTAGCTGTAATGCATCTCAGATTTTATGATGCATTTTACTAGTAGATGCTGTCTGTGGCAGAATTTTAAGAAATGCACGCATCAGTGTTGGGGAGTCACTAACTATACCTGGTGACACAACTAACCAGCTAAACAGTATAGCTTTTCCAGTAACAGGCTATACTTTATTTTGAAGCAGTAGAAATATTTAAATGATTTAAATATGTGCATAAAAGTAACACAATTATTTAGGTAAAAGGTGCTGCTTATTGCTGTGTTTTAATATTGTTTGTGTATACACAAACAAATGACATATGATATAATATTATATATAATGATTTGATATATGACACAATTAATGCTGACACCTTAATTTAAATGAATAAATTCTTAATTAATCCCCATAAAAAAAATCATTGTTTTTTAATCAGAGAAATACAGCTCTGAATTAAATAAAATGTATATAAACTGATACTTACGTATTGCGCCCTTAAATAGCTTAGTTAATTATTTTCTGTTAGTAGCACATAGTGTAGATACACTACAAACTACTGCTCTTTTGAAATAGTTAACCTCTTTAAAAAATGAGTAGCTTGCAACACTGCTGCACACACATCTAAACCAAACACAACTTCACTTACCTTTAATACCAGCAGCTGACATGCATGGGAAGGAAGGAATAATGACAATTTAAGAACAATTAGCGTTACTTAAATATCTGAGCTAATGAGAGGAAATGTACATGGTAAATAAACATATTAGCAGCATATTACAGTACTGTCATAATATTATTTGAGAGACAAAGGCCTCAGGACAGTGAGAGAATGTAATGCAATTGTGTAAGGTTTTTTAAGGAGTCTTGTTGCACTATAAAAGGTTTTAAGGTGACTTTACCTTAAAAAGCCGTGTACCTGTTATCACGGGTTAAAGCCTTACAGCTCGACAGACTGGGCTGCGTTTGTGTGTGAAAGAGTCTAAGCGCATGATACTAGGTGACTATGCATTACCCACCATGCTCTGCTGCAGCCTTGAGCGTGGCCTCAGAGTGTGTGGACCCAAACGGGTTCCTGATGAAGCGTCGACGTCTCCTCAGGTCATCCTCCCAGTAGTCCAGGCGCCAGAACTCCCGCGGTCTGCTGCCGAGAGGGAGAGAGGGAAAGAGAGAAAGAGAGAGAGAGAAAGAGAGAGAGAGAAAGAGAGAGAGAGAGAAAGAGAGAGAGAGAGAGAGAAAGAGAGAGAGAGAGAGAGAGAGAGAGAAAGAGAGAGACAGACAGACACATATGTTAGCAATTAGCTGATGCAGTGAGAAGTGGCACAGGCAGAGCTGCATAATACCGGCCTTGTTTTGCTACAACGTTCTTCAGTGCAAAGTGCACAAACTGGAGAATGGCTAAGATTAGATACAGATAATTATGGTAATAATAAAATATACCTGAATTGTGAGAATGTTTGTTGCCAAAAAAAAAAAAAAGTTTATTCTTCATTCAGTTCTTTAGTTTTAAGGCGCTATTTTATTTCAATTTTCAAACTGTACATGAATCGTGTTAATGTCGAGCATTTTATTAAATATCTAAATCTTCAAATACTAAATCTTTTTCATCAACTACTTAGATTTTTCTATTTGTGAATTTTTTGATGTAAAAGTATTTTTTGATGTAAAATAAAATATTCATGATGTAATATAACAAAACAAATTGTAAAATAATATAATAAAAATAACAACTTTTCAGGAAAAACATTTCAGAAGAACTCAGTTGTATAGTAAATAATAAAAATTATATATATATGATTTACATTAGGAAAATGTCTAAATTTCAAAACTGTGGAATATAATGTGTGTGATACATTATATAAACCACATATATGGTTCATCAAATTCACCATGGAGATGTTCCACTAAGCTTTAACATTATGACACACACACACACACGTTTGTTTTGCTATGTTAGTGAGGACATTCCATAGATATAATGGTTTTATACTGTACAAACTGTACATTCTGTCCCCCTACACTACCCCTACCCCTAAACCTACCCATCACAGAAAACATTCTGCATTTTTACATTTTTAATAAAACATTGTTTAGTATGTTTTTAAAGCTATTTCAAATAAGGACTCATGAAATGTCCTCATATTTCATGTTTATGTCATAATACCAGTGTAATACCCATGTCATTAAATAAATTTGTGTCCTCATAAATCACAAAAACGCGCGCACACACACACACACACACACGCACGCACACGCGCACAAACCTATACCAGTGGAAAAAACCTGTTAAAATGGCACATGTGTGTTCTAATTTTAGAAATCACACATCCACAGAACACCAAAAATGTTTGTCCTTGGGAGTTACACTGAGGAGGAGGCCCAGATTTTTGCAGCACCTCAAGAAGATGAGATGAGAGCTAAATACATCACAATGAGAATCAGCCTGCTGACGCAGCAACCCAGAACACACACACTAGTGCTGTGTTTCCAGGCTCATTTCTAAGCCCAGCAGGACACCTTATAGCAGGACTGCAGAGAAGAGGGAGCACATTTGACTCAATGTCCTTCGCCTTCAGCCATTTTTCTTTTCAATTTGCACCTCTTACTACTGTAAAGAAAACTCCAGTTCATCCTCCCTCTCCATCTCTCTCTTTCTCTCCCTCTCTCTTTCTTTTTTTCTTTCTTTCTATCATTTCCTTTTGTGTAATCTCTCTGTGTGTGTGAATAGGTTGACTTTTAATGAAGGTACAGTCAGGCGAACAGTTATAACATATTACCCCATTTAGATTTAAAGGACTTTAATTAAAATCATCTCTTCAAATATTCATTATGTTTAGCCCCCTGAGGTACAAGGAAAATACATTTCCAGCACCATAAATGAGTTTAATCTTCAAAAGCTTGTTTAATTTGAAATAGAAAGAACTAATTTCAGGTTAGGGGAGGTAAGAGTGTAATTTGTTGAATCAAATTAAAGTCTTTTTCTGCTGTAATGCACAACTGCATGATAAATTAATTACATGCATGCACACAAAATGATTTTGAACATGAAGAAAAAGAGATGTGTGATTTTCAAGGTAGAATATAACAAAATAACGCTACTGTGAATTTTATTAGGCACAAAAACAAAGATCAATGATCATATGCACATATCACAGATCGCAGAGCAGGCTGGCGGATCCTCAGAGATCCAGTGAGCGAGAGGAGCTTGGTGGGGGGACGACAGTAAATGGCTTTAGCAGTGGCTCTGTAGCCGTCCTCCGGCTGATTTACTGTAGGAGCGGTGAAATATAACATTCTAAGTCCATTCTGTTCTGTGGAAGTGAGAAGAAGTTTTATCGTGCAACAGGGCCTCCACACCCAGGCCAAATAAATCAGGATAACGGCCACTTAAGAGCCCTCCCCAGTGCTCACCTTCTTTTTTACGCCCGCATACTTTAACAATCGCCAGAAAACAAGCTATTATGACCTAAAATACCATAGAGATGGAAAAAAAGAACGAGAGAAGGAAAGCATTGAAAGAAGGAGTTCAGAAAATAGATAAATCAAAGAGTGGTACTGCAAGTCTTCTCAGAATTAATGATTCTAGGAGAAATAAAAACAGAAATACTTCTGGAAATAGTTATGGCATGCAAAATACACATTTTAAAATCCCACTTAAAATCACTTCTTAGGCATATGGGGCCAAGAAGGTTTGGGGTATCTGAGCGGTTCAGGTTTTTCTCAAAAGTGTGATCGATTTGCTCCATTGCAAGAGGCTCAAAACAAATCATATCTCTTAAAATTGAAGAGAAGGCTTAAAACACGAAAATACAAACAATTGTACATTTCAACTGAAAATCTCACCGGTTCGCCTAATGAGAGACATTAACAACTGATTTATTTAAGACGGGAAAAGGAGATGAATAATATAAAGGGAAACGTGAGTTTTCCAGGAGAAGCACAGCTCCTTAGAGACCGTTTACGGCTCAGGCAGACAGCGGTGCCTTTCTCTTAAATGTTTCAAAGGAAATGTTTACACAGACATGAGTACAAAAAAAATGAAGTCCTACAACTGATATGTTAGCAAAGAATGAGGACCTAGCAAATAACAAAACACCCAGAAAATGCTATAAAAAATTGCATGACAGTCTCAATGGTCCACCTCATCACTAATGAATGAGACTGAAGTAAAAATAGCAGCAATAAAATCAAATAAAAGCAAACCTGTTTTTCTCAGTTCAGACCACTAATTCTGTTCAAGTGGAACTAAATATATATTCTGTTCCCACTTTGTTAATGTAATTGCAATTCAGCTTTTGGATTTCTGTGTGAACATTTTAATGTGGTTTTAAACCATTCAAATGCAAGAAGACAAAAGAAAACTCAATTCGGCACGCGCATGCCATTTTTTGTGCTCGGCACATCCAGAGCGTGGGCACAAAAACGGCCTCTAATATAGTGCATGAATACTGAATACTTGAATTCTCTTATGTCTTCTTGCACTTGAATGTACAAATACATAAAAAAATGATGTTAAAACATCCAACAACTCAGTTGTGTCTTAAATGATCGTGAACAGTTGAGAAAGAAAACGTGTAACAGTATACTGGAGCCGTGTATTAGGTCTTAAAGTGACGGCAGGGTAATAAAACTGCTTCCGTCTGTTTCATTACCAGAAATCAAACAAAAAAAAAAAGAAAATCTGATCTTGACTGAATAACTTTAGTAACTAATTAGGATGAATCTATATTTTATTTTATAAAAAAATATACAGTGTATTTTACATTTGATATCAATTTCTTTACAACATTCAGTGTACAGTTAAATTTATTTGAGCTATTGCTAATTTGATTATTTCGAATTCATAACGGCAGCTCATTATTGGCCAACACTGTTCATGTGAGCAGCACGATGAATGCAGGAGACGGCCAATACTGGCAATCAATTTAAGGTAAGCAAATATCGCACCTCATTGAAAAAGTTAATGTCTGTCACTGCTGTGAAGTAACTACCACACAGAATATGAAGACTATGAAAGTCAGCTGTCCACAATAATCCTAAAGTGGTCAAGGTACCAGCACAAAAAATTGTTTTTAATCGACAAAATTCAAAAGTCAAATATTTTTGAAAAATATTGAAGTCAATATTGAATTGCTTTAAAAAATATGCTGCCATTTACTACAGTGGTCCTCTCAGGGCATCAAAAAAAAATTAGGTGAATGAGTGAGTTGCTGCTTCCTTTTAGCTGTGGGAACAATAATAATTTATATAATTTGTATAATAATTTATACCTTTATGTTATAGTGAAAAATTGCGTTCAGGAATTATTACAAATATACACAATATTCACCATCCCATGCCAAAATTCAGGCCTGGCTTAACTCTGCAGTGTAGACACATATCCATTACACAACAGGAAGAAAACGGTGGTTGAAGCGAGAGACAGAAAGTTGGGTTTACTCCATATTGTCCCCTCTGTCTGAGAACAGATTTCCCCTCTATCTAAGTAGCAGCGAGGTGTTTCCATGTGATAGTTTCCTCCATGTAAATAGCCACTCCATCATTCTGGCTTCCAGTGTTCATTAATTAAAATGATTACCGAAGGCACAGAGACAATCCAAGGAGCTCCTATCCTGTCAGTCTCTGAGAGAGCAGAGATACAGAGAGGATCAATCTGTCTGCAATACAACACCACGCCGGCCACTGCAATTAGTCGAGCAGCTGGAAACGCATTCACAGCCTCCACTGCCGCCTAGACACTGTGACAATAGAGCGCTAATGAAGGCAAAGGAAGTGTGTGCATGTATGTAATCCAACCGCCATCAATCCCCGCAGCAGAATCAGCTGCACATTCCATGCAGCAAGTGTTTTCACAGCATTAATGAATTATTCATCCATCCTCCCCATCCATCCATCCATCCCTCGCTCGCTCCAAAGGGGGTTTCTAACAGGAATTACGGCAGTGCCTTCTCAAGACAACAACAATTACAAAACACAATAGGCCTCTAGAACCGGGCACGTATCTGCGGCGCACGGGCGCAATTAGTAATTAGTACGCTCGTAAAACAACCATGACGGAAACAGACCTGTAAATGGCAGCAGGGAGTTGAAATTATCTTATTGCATATGCCGAAAGCAACACTTGAGACCCTTCTCCAAACGTGCTTAATGTAAACCACATTTGGTGAAAATTTAACACAAGCAGGGACTTTTATAAGCGCCTGTTAGGTGTAATTGAAGTCTTTCTTCTCACCCAGTACCGGAATAAGTACTGGATCGCTGGCTGAAAATCTGAGCTGGTTTACCAACAGAGATGATGAACAGGGGGCTAATCGTAATGCAGTTTAATACAGATGGTGACCCATTGAGTTAATGAATAAGGGAAATAGATCGGAGAGCGAGCAGTAAACAGTAGGACAGAGAGAATCAACAGAGAAGAGGGTCATGTTTTATAATCTCCTCTTTAAAGCTTCAATTGCTCTCCTAAATTGTAGGTTTGCATAAAACAAGCCACACTTCAAGTCTACTTGACTCGAGGGAGGTGTCATAATAAACAAAGCATTTAATTGGGCCATGTGTTGAGAATTTCAGAGAGTGTGTGTGCGCGTGTGGGATTAATGAGGTGTTTTTTTGGAAGTTGCTGAAACAGAGAGGCTGGCTTGTGCCGCCACACTTCAGAAAGGCATCAGTCTCACACTCCAGCAGCGTTATAACAGGTTTCGCTGCAAACACAGGCTCTAAATTACACACAGGAACAAGTATACCCACATATGCCCACTCAAGAACAACAGGTCCAGAGGCTTGAGAACACTGTTTCAGCACAAGAATGCAACATGCAACAACGTCTTTTTTTGTTTAGAAACATGAAGAAAAAAATGATAATGAGGCGTAATCTGGTAGATTGTACAAGCTTCTTCAATGTAACAGAGAGCGGAAGAAACAATGCATATTTTGGGATGTGAATGGTCCTCAAAAATGGCACTGATTAAATGCTTGACAGTGAATAATGAAATTAGACTCCAGATCACCTTCCACACATCCAGGCATTCTTAAAAGCATAATTTCTCTATGAGGTCCATGCTGCTCATCTTTACTGGAAAAGCATCCAGACGCTCGATTACAAAATGCTGTTTTTGTCATGTTGCCTGTGAAAGTTTGACTGCACTCCTGTGATGATATCATATTGTTCTTTTTTTGACAGTGACAAATGATTGTCGTCTATCAGCACGGAGAAAAACACATCAAACTCTAATCTATTGGTACCTGTGTGGCCTGTTTATGAGTTTAAACCCATTAAAAAAATATTGAAAGCTGCTGCAGGATGCGACATCATTTACAAAAAGGGCAAAACGATCCTGCAAGAGTGATGATGGTTTCTTAACCGGCTATCTGTTCAAAAGCCATACATATATGCAGGCGTGTGTATTCTGGGCAGATATTACATTGGAGTTCATTTCTGGCATGGAGATTATGTAAATGACAATGATGTGACCTTTAGCATAACAAACGGGCCAGATGGAGCACAAGTTTCATACATCACTCCTGCACGGGGCATTTTAGAGACAACTCGCAGTCATTTATAACCTTTTCCTGTGGATTAATGCAGTTACAGTCGGTGTGGACACATCTCTCTTTGTGCCTTTTTCATTAATGCCTGCGATTGCCACTGCTCAAATTGCTCTGTATCACTGAGATTATTTCATACGATTTGCATAAGCTATGTGTTTATGAAAACTGAATGGATGAACTGAATATTTGTCATGCAGAAAAAGGGCAAGGTCTCTCCGTCAAAGTACTGGCAATCGGTAGTTGTGTGGCCGCCTGGAGTCTCAAATTAAACAGAGAGAGGAAATCAGATTGACTGTCTGATTAAGGTGGCAATGTCTATGCAGAGCAAGGGAAATCATCTGTGTTCCTCGGTGGCACTGATGTTGACTTTGTGCCGTGTATGCTAATGTCTCTTCTAAAGGTAGACAAGGTCAAGAGCAGCATGATAATGACATCAGTGACAGAGCATCTGTGGTACATGTTAAGTGAGAACAAATGACTTTTCTCCACATTTTACTGGTTTGTATTTATTCATGTATTGCTTACTATGTGGTCTTTTAATTTGCATTTCATACATTCATCAGGGCCCAAGCTTCTTTCCATAATACTTTTCAGGGTCCAATTATCACTATTAACTAGTCACTTATTAGCATGCAAATTCCTAGGATATTGGCTGTTTATTAGTACCAATAAAAATTAGCACACATATTAAAGCCTTATTCTGCATGACCATATTCTACATCCCTTAATCCTACCCCATACTTAAACTTAACATTTACCTTAATAACTATTAATAAGCAGTAATTAGGAGTTTATAGAGAAGTTAATAGTGAGAATTGGACCCTAAATTAAAGTGTGACCCTTTTTCCAGATCAAAGAGGGAGTAATAAGTATCAAACTTTAATCGATTCACTCTACTGCAAATTCTTTAATACTAATTGTCAATTCTACAATTGTGGTGGCAATATATATATGTATATATATAAACACATTAACTAGTTAAATATTAATATAGTATCAATATTTCATTTATATTTTATGAATTTAACAATAATTAATAATCGATTAACCAGTATTAATTTTGTTGACAAATAATTTATCACATTTTTTGTCAAGAACATTTTTTCACTGATAAAAAAAGACTATCACTTAATACAAAACATTTTTTTTTTTCTAATGACAAAACTATACTGGAAATCTGTTGACCTTTTCGTCAACAAATAAGTTTGAAAATGTTTTAGATTAAACATAGGAGGAGTTTGGGGGGGGGGCATTTGTGATTTTGTAGGAGCTATTAAATAAAAATAAATTATAGAATTAAAATTTTCTCACTTTATTTGTCTTATCCTATTATTTTATTATTTTTTAATAAACCCACAACTAAAGGAGAAGGGGCTCTAACTCCACTAAGAGGAATGCATGAACGACGAATGTAAAATATGGTGTAATTTATATTTCATTCAAGTAACTCAAAACTGAATGTGACAAGAAATGTTTTGCATTTTCAGCATATCCAACATAAATATTAATTCCAAATAGTTTCAATTGATTACTTCGCAACTGCAGTAGAACTTATTTTACTGTTTTTACTTTTATTTATTCCATTAATCCTTAATAATTAATTAATTCCTTTAAAACATTCCTATAAAAAAATCATGTTAATCTTCGCTTAAAAAGTTGGTTATGTCTTATAGGCACAGTTTGTAAATCACAAGGTCACTTATTCAAAACAATAACAATGGCGTAGCTTGATGAAACAGTGAATGAGCATAGAATCATGGGAGTTGTCATCCTCACCTCCACAGCCGATGGGAAGCAATATCATATTAATAAAAGTTGGATGACTTGTGTTGCTACATGGCATGCAGTTAATTTTAAAATATAATGTATGGTGGAGAAGATGTTGTATTACTGTAACTACAAATAAAGCTCTTTCTGATTATGCTATGTTAGCCATTAAGACAAAATAGTGTTGTCTCTGAGACATGATACAAACATGTTACTTGCTGTAAATAAAAAATGAGAGAGAGATTCAAACAATAAGACAAACCTGATAAAAGGTATCCAAAATGTTGTTCACCCATCTAATAAAACATAATATATTAAAGCGTCTTTGTTCAATGGTTCAATGGTTTCTACGCAAGTAAAACTGGAAATTGAGGGTAAGATGGATATGGCGTCACTGACAGGTGCGATGACACGGGCCATTACACTGATTAAAATTGCTGATTTATCTGGATTTAAATATTAGTGGAAAGATTTGGGATAAAGTACAAAGTCAACAACATATATATCATATATCACAAATATATCATATATAACATAGTCCAATGGTTATTGGATATTTGAATCCAAAAATCTTACATATTGTGCCTTTAAGTGATAGTAAACAGTTGGGGAAAAAATCATTTGGATCTGTACATTAGTTCTTAAAGAGACAGTAGCCTATCTGATGCTCTCTGGGTCCTTAATGTTAATTCAAACAACAAGATACAAAGAGAAAATTGACTGAATAAAACTTTAATAAAGGTTTATACATGGAAGACTATTATTTACATTTGACTACTTCATTCAATTTCTGTGGGTAGTACTCCTACCTGAATACTACTGTTAGAGCTACTTTTCAAACTTAAAGCACTGTTTATTTCACTTGTATCTTTGTTCTATTGTATTTATTGTTATTATTATTATTATTGTTTAATTTACAGACAGCTAGATTGATATTTTTGTGATATTTAGTTGATTAAAACTAGACTAAAACTACAACAATTCAGATGACTAAAATAAAACAAACAAAATGTCATTGTAGTCAAAAGCCTGACTAAAACTAAAGCAAAATCTGCTGTCAAAATTAACTATAATTGGTAGAACAGCATGTCATTCAAAGGTTTGGGGTCTGTCTTGAAGTCTTTAAAAAAAATACAGTACAAAGTAATATTGTCAAATATTATTACAATTTAAAATATTATTTTCTAGTTTTCCATTTTAATATAATTTAACATTAAAATGTCATTTATTTATGCTTTTAAAAAGCAAGTGAAGAAGTCAGAAGACTGTACTGTGACAATGTCAGAGAAGGAGGGAAGAAAAAAGGGAAACCAGAGGATGAAAGAAGAAAGAGAAAGAAAGTGAGAGAGAAATATGGGTGAGATGGGTAACGGATGTCCCATCGTGTTCTAGGGCGGGAGTGAGAATTTTATGTGTCCCTCTTTCTGCTTTCGCTGCAAAAGCAAACTGCTGGGTCACAAAGATAAAGGAGATTTTTTGGTAAATGGTGAAAGTGTTGAAATAAATGACCCGACTGGAGCTGCGTGTAATTACTGTGGCCCAGAGAGTAACAATCTATCACAGCGGTGAGGGGGTGACAGAGTGCTAAGGGGTTAGTCAAAGGAGATAGCCTCTGACTAACTACTGGACCCCAGCAATCGATACTTTCCTGATGTTGTTCCCTGAGAGAGAGTGAGACAGAAAGAAGGAGAGGGGGAGAAAAGGCCTTAAAAACTTCCCAAATGGCTTTTCATTCAAATATTGATCAGGGCCTCCTATCATGACCTTGCTCTGTCATGGCAGTATACTTTCTTAAGGGCATTTGAAACTCATAAATCTGAGTTGTTACAGAGGGAAAGTGCATGTTGTGTTGTGTGTAATGGCTCTTGCTGTAGCAGAGACCCGTTCAGTGCTTTATGTAGGGACATTCTATTATAAGGCCTCCTCAGAGAGGAAGATGATGGGAAGGGCTGAGGGACAGATTAGAGCTCCCTGAGCGTCCAGCATCTCTGTCTCAACAGCCAACAATTCTGGTCTAAAGGTGAGGACAAAATATACAGTATATGTGTGTGTGTGTTGTTGTCCAGATATGCATTTTGTAGACAACAGATCTGTAATTAAATGCTTCCTGTGGCCATCAATGACATTCCTTGACGCTTCTACTGGCATTTAGTTTGGTCAAAGACTGATTAAGGTAGAGCTAGTCCACTCATACATATCTGAATGAGAGAACTCTGTATGGCTGTTATAAAAATATAAGTCTGGCCTTACAATTTAAATCACGATAGATTTTGGTTGTTACCCATTTATATAGATAAGGGCTATACTTGTATGGCTGAAAATGGGCATTACAAATATGGTTGTGTAATGAACAAATCTGCCTTAAACCAGAGGCTGGTAACCTATGGCACATGTTGCAACATTGGCTAGTGGAGGTGTATACCGCTCATATTTGCAACGCAGATCAAGTCTGCTGTACTTTCAGTTAATCACGCAACGCACACTGTTACTGACCAAATAATCCCGTTTGTGAGCGATCATGTTATGCTTGGATAACATGGATTACCAAGTTTCAGCTATGATATTTCCTATATAGTATATTAAATTTTTTCAGGCTTGGAAAAAAAATATATAGAGTCAAATTGAGTTAATATGAATTATTTTCATACTAAAATCAATTATAATACTCGTGAATATACCAATAATGATAGTAATTATAATCCTTGAAAAGAACAAGAGTACTTTGGATGCTGGTTTAAAATGTGATACTAAACTGCAGGGGCTGGATTCACCAAAATCTTTAGAAGATAAGAAATTCTTAAGATGAATTCCAAGTTCGTAAGAATGTTGTTAAGTGCAATTCTTGAAAAAAAAAATCCTTAAGGAACTCAAATATTTTCATAAGAACATCTTTTTTTCATGACTTTTCACCTCAAGACCATCCTTTTGCACTGCCTGCAGCTTACCATAATAATAATAATAATAAGCATGAACACACTATTTTTGTAGAGTCTAGCTTGCCAAGAGTTCAGCATTCTGTATTGCATCACGCATACTCATCATTGTTTACATTATATCGATCACTAGTGTCATTTCAGAGTACTCTTTCAGATTCCTAGTAATAGTAATATGTATAATATGTAGCTTGTGTTGTAATGTTTAATTAACTACTAATTTGAAACAATCCAATACATTCAATAAACATCTTGACTTGTGGATTTAAGAAAAGAGTTAAGCGCTAACACACAGTAATGTTATAATGAAACTTTCAACACACTCAAATGTATTTTTTCCCAAACATTTAAGAAGCTATTTACGATTTTTAAGAAGATTATTTTCCTGAATTTGCATCTAAAGAAAAAAGATAAAAACATTCTTAAGAAGTATTTTTGAAAGACAAAATATTCTTAACTTTTTTTCTAAAAGTAAGAAAATACAAAATTGCAGTAAGGAGGAATTTTATTCTCTAGAATGTTTTGGGAATCCTGCCCCAGGATGTTTACAGTAACTAACTTAACCAGCAAGAATAACTTTGTCAACCTCCTTGACCAAAAAAAGATCATAACGGCTGACTAGTTTCATCAGCTATATGATTCACTGGTGAACTGCAATGACTAGCAAGAATAGCACTAACCAACAGCATAAAATAGCACTACTTCTTCATTTCCAGTGGAACATTGATGTGACTGCAGAACTCTGGGAGTTCTGGAGTATGTGGAGTATGTCATGTTAACATATGGACAACATCAGCGCTACGGGAGCCGTTAATATGTCCTTCTTTGACACTTTGTTACTATTTCTTACAGTCTGGGCCACTGTTGTGTATAAACAGTCAGAGCTAAATGTTTTCATTAGGACATATTTTAATCCATTTCCATAACGCAAAAGAGGAGAGCTAGTAGAAGCCATTTTCGCATCATTTATGTGATATATCCCAAGGAATCTGCAGCTGTCAAACCTTTACATGCTCTCTGGAGATTTACAGATATACTGAGAAGACATCGCAAGCTGTCAAGCTTAAGGCATGGAAATGGGGAGGATACGTCGGCTTAGAAAAGCTCTGCATGTGAAAAACATGCATGTGTTGAGAGTCACCCACGGATGAGAGATATTCGACATAGCTAATCCATGTTTACAGCTAACATCTCAAGTAAGAGGTTGTAC
The DNA here is from genome assembly GCA_038088235.1 of Zacco platypus. Taxonomy (NCBI): domain Eukaryota; kingdom Metazoa; phylum Chordata; class Actinopteri; order Cypriniformes; family Xenocyprididae; genus Zacco; species Zacco platypus. Next base: position 15,150,656 of record CM076084.1, read on the forward strand.
GTCTAGGTGTATCATGCTGGTTTTGTTTGAAAGGCTTTGGGATTCCTTTGGAAGAAAGACTAATTTGTTTCCATCATAGATGAAGAAGGGAGGATAAGAAGGGAGAAAAGAGAGTGGAACAGCTGCTCTCTCTCTATCTGGCCCACAGTCATGTGGGATGTTTGTACATGGTTTCTCAAGTGTTTATAGCCAAACCGAGCCATTAATGGTACTTGTTAAACAGCTTATGAAGAAATGTAAATAAAAGCAGGACATGTATATGTTATGACATACTGTAATCTGTTAAGCATTTTGCCTTATCTTTGCCAGGACCACGCAGGCCAAGTTGATAAAATCATTTATAGTTTGTCACAAGGAGCCTCTGTAGATTATTAATTGTGGACAAGATACTGACATTGTCAGTTTTTCTCATGATACCCTGCATTCCGCTTGTATAACTAATTTTCTGTGTTCAATAGAGAATAAAATGAAATTTCTGTTACCCTCAAATTGTCAAACCCATATGGCTATCATACATGGAACACAAAATAAATGGATGGATGGATGGATGGATGGATGGATGGATGGATGGATGGATAGATAGATAGATAAAGATAGATAAAGACAGATACAGACAGTTTCATACATAAATTTATAATCCACATCTTCAAGAACATGGTTCATAAAAACTGATCCGAGCCCTATGAACCTTGGCACATATGTGCACGGTCAGCATCATCTGAAGCTCTTTGAGAGACTGTATCTCTCCTTCCTCTTGTCTTGACTAAATGCAGTTGAAGAGAAAGTGATGGTCAGATAAAACTGAGGCCCTCGCAGCTAAAAATGAAACTAACAGGGTACTCAAGATCACTCTGCTCTGATGTACACAGAGTGTCTATTACTACAAAGAACCAGAACATTTAGCATCTATTTCCTTCTTTGTATAGCTCTGGTAACATTAAGAAGTAAACAGAGGAAAAAATAAGACTTTACTGAGTGGCCTGATAAACTCTTTGGAAGACAGGGCAAGAAGATAATCACAGTAAAATATACTAGGCAGCATTAGTACTACTACAGCTGCATTACACATACACTGGTAGAGAATGAGAATGAACTTCTAAAGGGCCCAATAAACCAGCACAAATGCAGTTGTAAAATGTTTGTACTCTTAGTGGGTGGGAACAAACAGTCTGTCATGCATTCAGGACCTATAAGATATTACAGAAGATACGTCATATGGTATGAAACCATGCTACAGCAGAATTGTATGACAGCGGTGTCCTGCAGAATGACAGTCATTACTTAATCTAAAACTATTTTAAATAATAATAATTATTATACATGCAGTTTATAAATTTTATTAAATGGCTGCAAGGAATATTTCTATACTGAAATAAAAAAGTAAGATTTAACCATTACTGTTACTATTTAACTAAGCATTTCAATGATGGGAATTGAACTGATAAGTCACAGCACTGGAAGTAAAATATATACTTTCCTTTACACAGACATTAGAATGTTTACTCAAGTATCTTGTGACTCTGAAGAGTGAAGTAATGACTGCTGAAAATTCAGCTTTGCCACAAAAAGAATACATTACATTTAAAATGTTTTAAAATTGAAAACGCCAACTCTGAATCAACATGCACCACCAAATTTTCTATTATTGTAATTATCACGATTACAACTTGTAATAATTGCTTTAATGAGTTCATTGTTTTTTGCCTAAATTAATACACGATGTTAGCTAACTGCATGATTTGTGCTGTTTTATAACTGGACATGAATTTGGCAGTCACCTCTGATAACAGTTTACTCTTAATTTAAATGTGAAATAGGCATTTTTCTGAGAGCTGCTTTAAAATTATATGTATTGTGAAAAGTGCTGTACAAACAAATGTTAAATGAATTGAAATTGTAACATTTTTTCACAACATTAATATTTTTTACTGTATTTTTGAGCAATGACATTAGAGGCATGTTGAATATTATTGACATTTTTACAGATTTATTAAAAAAGAAAAACTGAACTATCACACGGTCCTAAGTATTCAGACCCTTTGCTGTGACACTCATATATTTAACTCAGGTGCTGTCAATTTCTTCTGATCATCCTTGAGATGGTTCTACACCTTCATTTGAGTCCAGCTGTGTTTGATTATACTGATTGGACTTGATTAGGAAAGCCACACACCTGTCTATATAAGACCTTACAGCTCACAGTGCATGTCAGAGCAAATGAGAATCATGAGGTCAAAGGAACTGCCTGAGGAGCTTAGAGACAGAATTGTGGCAAGGCACAGATCTGGCCAAGGTTACAAAAATACTTCTGCTGCACTTAAGGTTCCTAAGAGCACAGTGGCCTCCATAATCCTTAAATGGAAGACGTTTGGGACGACCAGAACCCTTCCTAAAGCTGGCGGTCCGGCTAAACTGAGCTATCGGGGGAGAAGATTCTTGGTGAGAGAGGTAAAGAAGAACCCAAATATCACTGTGGCTGAGCTCCAGAGATGCAGTCGGGAGATGGGAGAAAGTTGTAGAAAGTCAACCATCACAGCAGCCCTCCACCAGTCGGGGCTTTATGGCAGAGTGGCCCAACGGAAGCTTCTCCTCAGTGCAAGACACATGAAAGCCCGCATGGAGTTTGCTAAAAGACACCTGAAGGACTCCAGGATGGTGAGAAACAAGATTCTCTGGTCTAATGAGACCAAGATAGAACTTTTTGGCCTTAATTCTAAGCGGTATGCATCATGCTGTGGGGGTGTTTTTCAGCTGCAGGGACAGGACGACTGGTTGCAATCGAGGGAAAGATGAATGCGGCCAAGTACAGGGATATCCTGGACGAAAACCTTCTCCAGAGTGCTCAGGACCTCAGACTGGGCCAAAGGTTTACCTTCCAACAAGACAATGACCTTAAGCACACAGCTAAAATAATGAAGGAGTGGCTTCACAACAACTCCATGACTGTTCTTGAATGGCCCAGCCAGAGCCCTGACTTAAACCCAATTGAGCATCTCTGGAGAGACCTAAAAATGGCTGTCCACCAACGTTTACCATCCAACCTGACAGAACTGGAGAGGATCTGCAAGGAGGAATGGCAGAGGATCCCAAATCCAGATGTGAAAAACTTGTTGCATCTTTCCCAAAAAGACTCATAGCTGTATTAGATCAAAAGGGTGCTTCTACTAAATACTGAGCAAAGGGTCTGAATACTTAGGACCATGTGATATTTCAGTTTTTCTTTTTTAATAAATCTACAAAAATGTCAAGATCTCTGTGTTTTTCTGTCAATATGGGGTGCTGTGTGTACATTAATGAGGAAAAAATGAACTTAAATGATTTTAGAAAATGGCTGCAATATAACAAAGGGTGAAAAATTTAAGGGGGTCTGAATACTTTCCATACCCACTATATAGTCTCCACTGTGTTACAATAATAATTAGAGATAGCCCTGTTTAGAATGTAAGGTTGAGTGAATTCACCCAGTATTTAGTAAACTATACTAATTCTCCTCTCTAATGTATGTACCTTCTGCAAAATAAGATTTGTGGATGAAAGCCAAAGCGCGGCGGGCTACATGCGTGATGGTGTGTGGTGGGAGAGAGGTGACGGAGTGCTTGTGTAGTTTTGGCGAGGAGGACAGCAGGGTGCTTTCATAACAGCCTGAGCATCATTAACCAGTAGGGATGATGTATGACTTGCATTACCTACACCAAATGTGATGACATTAATGAAGCATCTCAAACAGCACCAAATGAGAACCTAAGATGTATGTGTGTGAGAGAGATCTGTATATGACAGAGAGAGAGGGAGAGAGGGAGAGAGGGAGAGAGAGAGAGAGAGAGAGAGAGAGAGAGAGAGAGAGAGAGAGAGAGAGAGAGAATCAAATCTGTATAGGACTGAGAGGGCAGAATCTTCATCCAGCTATTGTTACACGTGATAGAATTCAGCACTCCAATGAGAACAGGATTATTTGTGTGTTCATGGGACAGAGAGAATGAGGAAAATAAGAAATTTCCTTTAATATTATATCTTTAATATAGTGGTCTTCCACTGGTTTTGTTTAAGGACTCAGATTGGACATCAAGTGTTGGCTCAACAGTACCATTATTTTTAATTATACAAAGGGTAACAAAACTATCCTTTTAGTAAGACATAAAACGTAGTGAACTATTAATGAATGAACTGCATAGGCCCAACAATATCCAAGCTAAATGGATATTGCTAAATTACTAACATGAAAAAGATTCTCAATTTTGTAAATGTATACAAAATATGGCAGACAAAATTTGAAAATAGCATTTGTCATTTTACCAAATGACATCACTTTAGTAATGAAAAACAAATAGAGTTTAATTAGTCTTTAACATTAACAATAGAAGGCGTACGTTTTCTACTAAAAAGCTACATTACAATTCTAAGTAACAAGGTGCTAACATTGGTATGGTACTGAAGTGGTAAAGCTAACAAGCTTTGTTACTACCCAACATTGCTAAGACAGAGACAAGTAAGCGCACACAGTACTCTCTCTTTCACACACAACCTTGTTACTCCAACAACTGCTTAGAAATGGCCCAATCCTGTTACTACTTCTGAAGTTACAGAAGAAAGATGAAGAATAATATTTTATGACCAAAAATAAATAAATAAATGCAAAGAGAAAAAAAATGTCTTGGATATTAAAAAAATGTGTGTTAAAATACTGTACCTAAATAATATATAAATAGCCACACAGTTTACCATTTTACCTAGAGTATCTGCTGAGCAAACAAGCCTTTATGAGCATGTGCCCAGTGTTGTTCTTCTCCTGATGGGCTGGGCATGAAATGACAAAGCACAGGATAAAATAGTAATGCTAATATTGATAGTTTGTCCATTACAGGTCAGCTAACTGTCCTCCGGAACAGTTACAAAGCTGTTAGTTTCGATTTCACAAGGCCGATCAATACGTGGGCATACTGTTTCAATTTTGCCTCCATTGATTTTCTCTATAACACCACAACCCTGCTGCATTCATCTCTTTGAAAGAAGGGAAGATTTGATTTACTGAAGAAAAATTGGAGCGCACATCACAAAGGTTTCTGCCGGCGTGGGCTCCTGACACAGAAAAGATGGATGTCCCCAGGCAGGGGTGCCTCCAGCCCCGAGGAGCTCCATTAGAGATCACTGGAGCTGCTGCTGGAAATGACTCGCATTAGAGGAGGAGAGAGAAAGAATGAGAGCGAGAGAGAGGGTGTGATGGTGGGAAAAGATGAGAAAGGAAAGTGAGAAAAAAAAGATAAAGAAAAGAGACAATGTAAAAGAAAGAAGAGAATGAGCAGGAATCTCAAAACACAACAAGCTTTTCACAAAGAGAATACAAAACAGGCTGTGAAACACTTAAAATTATGTTATTTTTGGTCTTTTTCAACAAATGCTCAGCAAATGATGTCCAAAAAAATTCAGTATTCTATGAGGCTTTCCATTTGTGCAACCTTGTTATCATGTATTTAATGTGTGCATTGAGTTTAAAAGCACTAATTGCTGGGGTTGTTATCTTCAAGAAAAATGTATCAAATAAAAAAAAAACTTTACCTTATTCATTAAAAAGTTTCAACCATAGATTATGCTTCATATCTGTGAGTTTGTGATAAACGCTGCAAAAATATTCCCTTCCTTCACACTGTCTATTCTGTGTTTCATTTGCTTCTATCTTCCTCATCTTCTCCCTGACAGTGTTTGAGGGCGTGGAACTGCTCTGAGCGCAGTAGCAGAGTGAATTTCCATGCTACATTAGTCCTACTATCAGAATGCAATGAAGGAGAATATGAGAGGAAGACTCATCTGTCCTGCGAGACTCCCACTCCCACTCCTCCTCCTCTTCCTCCTCTCTATCATCCCTCTTTCGGCCAGCCACTTTACTGGTGTGTCATCTACATGAGAGATCATCTGTCTTTTGCCCCAAATAAACATGACCACACGAAAAAAAAAAAAAAGAGAAAGAGAGAGAGAGGGAGAGAGAGAGAAGAATGACAGGCAGCCAAAAGAAAGAAAAAAATGAATGCTGTCAGCAGCCTCATTTGTGGGCAGCATGTTCATTTTGTCTGCTTTTGGCAGACGCTAGCGCCACATGTTCACCTGCGTCACCAGACAAGAGGGTGGTAATAGATGGACAGGTGGATGCAGCTGTCTGTCAATTTGAGATCCAATCAAAAAAGAAGGGACATGGACAGTGCAGAATGGGACCGTCCCAGATCAGCAAGTGGAATGTGTGTGTCGGTATATGTGGGCCTTTTCCTTTGTTTGCTGAAGTGCAAAGCCCCATGGACCTCTCTGACAATGACTCCACGAGCGAGAGAGGGAGGGAGCACGTGAGGAATGAAAGCAGGAGAGAGAGAAAATCACCTAACACCTCAACTCTCCTGAGGACGGAGCTGCTGTAAGCTGGATATTAAGACACAAATTGCATTCAGGCGGGTCAGTAGGTGTCAGATGATATTAGATGCCTGCCATGAGGAAACAACAACTACCATCAGCCAGGGAGGAAAATAATATTTTCATTTTCAGCCTTTATTGAATGGAAACTTTGGGGAATACGTCTTTACGGGGGGGAGCCAGCGGGCTTGCAAATTTAACACTCCCAACAAAAGGGTGTAATCATGGCAGCTGAATGCCCTTTGAGGGATCTGATTTCATTTCATGAAGGTGAAAAACAAGATTTTGTTCGGTGTGTGTTTGTGTGTTGTCTCTCAACACTTCAATGCTGTTGTTTTCTTTTGTTATCTATAATGGTGAAAGTGTGTCATTTCTAATGGTTTTACAGCAAAACCAAAGTGGACATGTGGCAATCTCTATAAATATGGCACACTTTGGTGTCCCATGAATTTAAAAAAAAAAAACATTAGAAGCACAAATTCCGTGTTTTTTATGGGAACTAATTGATAGCAATAGTATAGTAAAATGTTATCTGATTTTGGCTGTCAGATCTCTTCTTCCAAGGTCTTGATGTTCTTGACATACTGTATCCAAAAACTAATATTACACCGCATCATCATTTTGACACAATCTGTGGAAATTACATTTAATTTATTGTTGTAAAAATTTGTAAAAAGTTCATTCATTTAAAAATGCATCTGTATTCCACATATTGCATAGAAGTTTTGCTTTTGTAAAAACAAAAATAAAAATTAGCATGTGCTCCTAAATGCTAGCTCCCACCAAGTAATAGTTTAATGTACACTAAATTTGCAGCCCTTTTATCCACTGCAGATATTGTTTTTGATAAACGCTGTAACTTTGATGATTATTCATTCTTTAACGCAATAAATATTCAAGTTTTTCAATCACTGTTTTTTTTTACCAGTTTTGTAGAAATTTCCAAGTGAATTACTCCCTCCCACCTTTGCAAACCATGATAGGAACAGAAATTAACCAAATGTAGACATGCAGCTGCAAGTTGCATGTTGCATTGTGTGTGTGTGTGTCTTATTTTACTTCCAGATGTTGTTCTCTCCTCTGTAGTTACCGATCCCCAGCTCTCCAGCATTTTTGCCCATGACCTTCTGGGTAATTGAGCAGAAGTATTGATGTAACAGCAGGGTCTGATTGTGATTTATTAAACACACTCTGAGACTGTGCCAGCGTCACCATGCGCCCATCGCATGCTATTACAAAAGTCATCAATAGCCCAGCTACATAAAGGCTAGTAATGGGGAGAGAGCCAAGAGAGAGAACAGAGCACTCTGCCATTATATGACTGCAGAATACTGAGAAAAGAACAGAAAGAGAGAGAGAGAGAGAGAGAGAGAGAGAGAGAGAGAGAGAGAGAGAGAGAGAGAGAGAGAGAGAGAGAGAGAGAGTGAGAGTGTGTGTGTGTGTGTGTGTGTGAGAGAACCAAAACAAACCGCAGACAGACACATTTTGGTAGGAACAAAGGACGAGAAAAAAAAAGAAAAAGAAAAAAAGTAATTGAACTACATAGCCAATGAGCTTCTTGGGCAGCAAACTGGATTAGAGAAAACCAGTGCATGTCTGCATCATTAACTGATATTTCTGTGTGTTTATAGAAATAAATAGAGCTCCTTATGTTTCCTTCAGTAATGGCCAGGTAAAATTCGCTGGCTTTCATCCCATTCCAACAGCAATGCATCATGCACAGAAACTGAAGCAATAAGACATAACCCAGGCTCAGAACAATGACTGTAGGACTCCATTAGAGCCCATAATGGGCAGAAACATAGGTTTAGCCTATCACGAGAGAGGTAAATAATACAAGGACTAATGGTTATGGATGATTTGGTATGGGGTACAGTAGGATACAGGTATAAAAACAGAGGTGAGCTGAATTGTGGTTGGAAAAGACGACAAGCCCATCCCTATAGGCTGATATTGACAACAACTGTGACACCTTAATGCTGAAACGTTAAATGAGAAAAGAAGTAGAAGTTGTTTTTAAGATACCGTAAAAGACATCCCAGAATGCATGAATAGCAATCTCTATAAAATATTCTTCAAAATTTCAATAGATATCATGATAATATCATTATTGTGGTTTCTTTTGATCACGATAATTGTATAGTGAAAATCTGATATAGTGACAGCTCTAGCACTGACTGAAATCAGCAGCCCCAATCTAATTACTCGACTTTACTTCAAAATCCGTTAAGGAAGTCAATCCGGTTGGAAACAAGGTCATGTTAATATATATATATATATATATATATATTATATATATATATACATATGGTTTATACATATATATATTGGCTTATATATAAGATATATATAAGCACTGTTTGTTACCAGTAAAAAGCACAAAAAAAGAGACGATCGATTATATATTAGAATATCATCAAAAAGTTGATTTATTTCAATAATTCCATTCAAAAAGTGAAACTTGTATATTATATTCATTCATTACACACAGACTGATATATTTCAAATGTGTATTTCTTTTAATTTTGATGATTATAACTGACAACTAAGGAAAATCCCAAATTCAGTATCTCAGAAAATTAGATTACTTAAGACCAATACAAAGAAAGGATTTTTAGAAATCTTGGCCAACTGAAAAGTATGAATATGAAAAGTATGAGCATGTACAGCATAGTTGGGGCTCCTTTTGCCTGAATTACTGCAGCAATGCAGCGTGGCATGGAGTCGATCAGTCTGTGGCACTGCTCAGGTGTTATTAGAGCCCAGGTTGCTCTGATAGTGGCCTTCAGCTCTTCTGCATTGTTGGGTCTGGCATGTCGCATCTTCCTCTTCACAATACCCCAGAGATTTTCTATGGGGTTAAGGTCAGGTGAGTTTGCTGGCCAATTAAGAACAGGGACACCATGATCCTTAAACCAGGTACTGGTTGCTTTGGCACTGTGTGCAGGTGCCAAGTCCTGTTGGAAAATGAAATCTGCATCTCCATAAAGTTGGTCAGCAGCAGGAAGCATGACGTGGTCTAAAACTTCCTGTTATACTGCTGCATTGACCTTGTACCTCAGAAAACACAGTGGACCAACACCAGCAGATGACATGGCACCCCAATCACTGACTGTGGAAACTTTACACTGGACCTCAAGCAACGTGGATTGTGTGCCTCTCCTCTCTTCCTCCAGACTCTGGGACTCTGATTTCCAAAGGAAATGCAAAATTTACTTTCATCATAGAGAGTAAAACTTTGTACCATTCAGCAGCAATCCAGTCCTTTTTGTCTTTAGCCCAGGCGAGACACTTCTGACGCTGTCTGTTGTTCAAGAGTGGCTTGATGCAAGGAATGCAACAGCTGAATCCCATGTCTTGCATACGTCTGTGCGTAGTGGTTCTTGAAGCACTGACCCCAGCTGCAGTCCACTCTTTGTGAATCTCTCCCACGTTTTTGAATGGATTTTGTTTCACAATCCTCTCCAGGGTGCGGTTATCCCTATTGCTTGTAGACTTTTTTTCTACCACATCTTTTCCTTCCCTTCGTCTCTCTATTAATGTGCTTGGACACAGAGCTCTGTGAACAGCCAGCATCTTTTGCAATGACCTTTTGTGTCTTGCCCTCCTTGAGCAAGTTGTCAATGGTCGTCTTTTGGACAACTGTCAAGTCAGCAGTCTTCCCCATGATTGTGTAGCCTACAGAACTAGACTGAGAGACCATTTAAAAGCCTTTGCAGGTGTTTTGAGTTAATTAGCTGATTAGAGTGTGGCACCAGGTGACTTCAATATTGAACCTTTTCACAATATTCTAATTTTCTGAGATTTTCCTTAGTTGTCAGTTACGATCATCAAAATGAAAAGAAATAAGCATTTGAAATATATCAGTCTGTGTGTAATGAATGAATATAATATACAACTTTCACTTTTTGAATGGAATTAGTGAAATAAATCAACGTTTTGATGATATTCTAATTTTATGACCAGCACCTGTATATATTTATGGTCCATCAAAGTTAAATGACTGAGGTTGTACCTGAAAGCAGAGCAGCCCCAAGCACCGTGCTTGTCTGTGAGGATGTTTACAATCTTCTGGATGAGCTGGGTGGACGTGACGTGATCCCGGTACTTGGCGGCCCTGATCAGGTGATCACACATCTTCTCCTCATCACGTTTCTCGGCGGCATACTGAGCACATTGAGACTGCAGAGAAAAAAAAACAGCATTTTTGAGTCATCACGATCTTACATTCATTCATTCTTTTTTATCAATTAACACATTAATCCTTTAATTCACATTATTTATTTAAATTATCCTCATTTAAAAGCTACTATACAAAACATATATAATACCCATCACATACAAAAAAAGTTACTTGGAGGCACACGTGTACTCTTGTGCTACATTTACCTGAGAAGAATGCTGTCCATCAGACCGGGTGTAGAAAACAAAGCACACTACATCATTAGAGTGTGTGTTGACGCCTGAGTGTGCGTGCACATGTGTGTGTGCGTGGTAACTCCATACACAGGAAACAAATGGAACTCTGGGTCATTTCCAGCCCTTTGTCACAGTGATTAATAACACTGGACATGTATTTGCTAATGCCTTTGGGCTACGCTAAAAAATGTAGAAACTACCCATAATACACGAGAAGACATTTTTCTTTGTCAGAATTTGTTATCAGAAAAGCCTTTGAACTAAAATGCAATCCTTTAACAAAGCACCTCACACAGTAAATATCACTTTGATAAAAACTTAAATTCTGTTTTATCTGTTCATACCAAAGTAGAGCAAATGAATAAGCTGTCCTCTGTGAAAACCAATGTCCCAATCAGAATCAATAAATCAAGAGATGAGCAACAAAGCTAGTGAGATGCTGGTACAAATTCAACCCAGAATAAATGAAAACAGCTCACAAAGCACAAAACAACACGGCTTCGTTTTTCCTCCGTGCCTCTTATCTGATTCTGATGCAATGTCTAGCAAACAGCAATCAAGCGGAAAGGTTACAGCAACCACTAGAGCTTGTTTTAATGTAATTCCCTCTGCTTCATCCATTGCGTGTTATGGCCCTAAATTAAATTAGCCTTGGACAGCACCCATCTCAGACAACAAATACAGTAAAGGCAGCGGTCTGGTGTGGCAGCGGCGGCAGACGCAGAAGCCTGCCTCGGCAAAGTTAGTGGTAAACGCTCCAAAGTGCCTTCTAATGGGCCCTCCTCTCCAATTTGAGCATCGACTCTTCATGTATGACAGAAAATCCATAGAGATAAATCACATTAGGGAGGCTTCCCTCTCCTAATTATCAATCTGTGTCTCATTTCGCTGTTCTTAACTCTGCAGTGACCTTAAATCCATGAGAAGAGGATGGCGGCATAAAAGAGAGATAAAAGGTAAAGGGTGAATGTTTAAACGTGAACCTATTTGGAGGTCTGGCTTAACAAAAGAGCTGGAATAAAAGAACGGCAAGAAAGACAGCAATTTGTCTCTGTTAAGCATGGAAGGTCATGTCTGGGTAAGAAATGGAACACTCTAGATGGGTAACATTCGTTTTGATGAAAGAATGGAAGAAAAAATTTGAAAAATATTTCATAATAAAACATGTTTTGAGCACAATAACAAGTCCACAGAGATTATTAATGACTATTATGCGTATTTTTCTTAAATATTATAATTGCAATTTTATATTATAAAATTATTTTTATGGGACATTCTTAAGTTTAATTTCTGAAGCACATGAAATATGTGAAATTTGTAGAATTAATTGAAAAAAAAAGTTTGATCTAAATTTGTTTTCTGAGCCTTATCAGAATAGCTTCAGAAACGAAAAGAGCAATCATCCATATTTTTTCATTGTTCACTTCAACGAGTGATTAACACGTAATTAATTAGCTGTCATGAGTTCAAACACTTTGGCATAAACAGGCACTTTATCAACTAGTGTCAACAGCACCAAATCCCTGAGCTCCATAATGGGCTTCGTAATTTTCATGAACTTCCTGACAAATGGCTTCCTTGCAGCTGAAATTAAAGGCTGAATTATAGGAAACATTCAGGTGAAATACAAAGAGGTGACATTATCATCACGTTTGGGGCTGTAATTATGTAGTGACATCATAATACTTTTGAAAACCCTACAAGGTGAACTTAATTCAAAGGGTCTTGCACATGTTTGGCAGTCCGCTGAAGGGGGAACCACAATCTCCAGTAACTCCAGTTGAAGTACAAGCCATAGCGGCAGGAACAAAACCATGAAAGTAATGTGTTTATGACTTCAGACAGAGTAATAATCCACATCTCCAAATGTTCTGTGTTCTGGGGAACTGAATCGGACAGGGTCAGCACTCATTTTCTTCAACGGACTACACCCACGACATACCTATTAGAGCCATATTATTACAAAGAAAAAAAAACTGTACTGTCTACAGTAGTCTCAAACTATTTAGTCAGCATTACAATAAAGGAGAAAAATAAAATGCATACATGCATTTGAGTGTAACAAAAGAAAGCAACTGTATTTTAATATTATAAAATGTTTAAATCTATTTCTTCCAAATACATAAAAATAGAGCTGCTAAATTTAACATTATTAAATGTTTATTATTATTATTATTATTATTATTCTGACCTGTATGATTTTTAAAACTCACACATAGGTCATTATACAATAGCAAATCATCTATTTACTAGTATATGATTGAGGAAGACTCTTCATGGGTAATTTAATAATAAATCAATCCTGGTAGTGACATTTAACAAAAACAGTCATTTACATTTTTCACAATCATTATTGTGTGGAGGCTCAACTTCTTGGAAAAAAATAAGTTTGCATTTTTTGTCATCCACACAAATTGCAGAGCTTACTAATTATATGTTGGAATATTATGTTGTTTTCTGAGGGGGAAAAAAAGAAAACAAAAAGAAATATATTATAATAAATTGTCAGAAATACTGTATTTGCAGCATGTTTCCTCTTGGAAAAATTGTAGATGTTAATAAATAAACAACACCTTTTACAATGTGGTAATGCCCTTCATGTCTTCTGAGGAAAGGTCATTGGTTTTTGAAATCTTCTGAATGTGTGGTGCTGCATCTGCAGCAATAGGTGTCAGTATAAAATCCAGGCCTATTGTGGCATAGGCCTGCAGAGCAAAAATCACTTCAGTATTTCATTCAGTATTTACAGCTAATCAAAGCACAATAAAATAATGATGACTCTCCTATTTACCAATGAAAGCAGATCCCAGCACTTCTCTGTAATAACATGGACAATAATGGACGGCAGTCTTACCCTCTCCTCCCTAAACAGGGTAGCAAGGTTAAACAAAATAATCATCATCTGCCAGAGACCAGAACTCATTACGTTCCATCAGCCCCCATGTTTGTGAGTTAGTTAGTGTGACACGACATGGCCAGGCATGCATGTAAGTCTACACATTACATACACAGTGAAGGGTTTGCGGGGTTTCTTCGAGAACGAGTCTAAGCAATGAAAACAGTGGGGATCTTGTTAAACTGCTTGATTTGCACTCTGTTGACAGTGAAGTACACAGCACCATGACTATCATCTTTCTCTCCTCGCCAGTCCCTCCCTCAGGGTTTCATTTACACCAGGAAACTGTCCTACTGATGCCTCCGTCCTTGCAGCATCTGAGGGAATGCAAATACAGTGCGAAGGATATGCATGCATCGTTCAGAGAAACAAAATGAAAAATGAAGAAAAAAAAGTGCGTATCCCATGTCATTCGGCCAATCAAATCCGAGAGATTTTCATTGCACTTGATCTTTTGACCCACTTTCTTTCCGAATTTAAAGTCACCACATAAAAATTGTAGCCAGGGGAATTCAGACAAAAGCAAGCCAGGAAAGCGAAAAGTGACAACCAAGAAAAATGAAGGCTTAAAAGTACAATAGCGAACAAAAGTCACAGAATGACAAAGGCTGACAGGCACTTCAATTCCAGAGCGATACTGCTGTCAGCCAACGCCTCTCTGTATTGATTTCCCTCCATCCCTTGTTCCCTCGGCGATAGATGGAGCAGGAATCTAGTGTGAAGCAACTAGAGAGACAGAAAAAATGTTGCCCCCCCCACCCTCCTCCTTTTCCAGAGTCAGGGTGACCATCAAGGTTAACACAGGTGCAACAACTTATCAAAGTATCTCTGCCTTCTCTCTTCCCCTTTTCTCCTTCCTTCATTTCGTGCTTTTAATGGACTAGTCACAATGCGTGGATGGCAGATTCTTCATCTTTCCTCCCACCCCCTCTCCAAAACAGCATTTCTTTGGTTCCATTACTCTACACAGGCCATGGGCAGCTGACTCCTGCAACTTCAAGGTCACGCCGTGTGAGAAATTGTAGGAATTAACTGTCCTTTTGAGGTGAAAAATAGTCAAATGAAGGAGATGTGCGGCGAGTGAAAAATGAACATGTCTGCTGAAAGTCGGCGAGGAGCAGGTTTGGATGAATGTGAATGCAGGATAATGTTTTTATTTCTGGTAAATAAAAGAAACGCAAGCCATTGAACAACAAGATTATGAACAGAGTTGGGAAGGTGATAACAGGGCAAATAAACAGTCTGAAATTATATCTTTACAAGCAAGAAATATACAGTGTGTGTATATACATATACATACATATATACACGTATGTATACACACATATACATTATATATATATATATATATATATATATATATATGATATATATATATATATATATGATATATTGATATATATATATGATATATTGATATATATATATATATGATATATTGATATATATATATATATGATATATTGATATATATATATATATATATATGATATATTGATATATATATATATATATATATGATATATTGATATATTGATATATATATATGATATATTGATATATTGATATATATATATATATATATATATATATATCAAATCAGTACAATTTTTGCTCATGTGTTAATGTGTTTGAAGGAAGGCAAGAAATGAATTATTATTGTGCTCATACTATTAAAACCAATGATGTTAAATGTGTTAAATAATGTTCTTGGGGTTTCCTTTCTGTGACAAGGAGGCCCAGAAAGAAGCTACAAGAGTTTACATTGAATTGAATACTAAATACAGTTTACTGTGAAACTAAAATACAAATAATATCCAGAAAAATTATTGCGGGATGTTTAATTCTAAACAATCCTGAAATACAGAGTGACTCTTATTTTGAAATGTCTTTACTATTTCCAATTTCTCATTCAAACAGATAGAGATAAAATGTGCACCTTTACAACCATCTATAACATATTATAATATATACACCATAAAGTAAATATTGTCATAATTCATCAACAGTAGATCATAAACAATCACTTAGCATAAGTGTGCAGTATTCAAACTGCTCCTAAATTGTTAGCCTGTAGAACGTGCAACGCGTTTCATTTGAAATTGCAGCGCTTACATTTATTTAAATCTTTAATTTAAGACTTTTGTTGTATCAGACAAAGACATTTAAGACCTTAAATTTGACCAATCATACCACATATCAAATAATTAATATGATCAGAAATTCTGTGTCTAAGCCCTCAGTGTTCTCAGTGTGAGAATGTAGTAAGAACTACTGGAAGAAGAAGAGCTCTATTCACGAGAGTGTCATGGACAACATACAGCATAATGACCAGCTGCAACTACTATCACCTGGGGAATTAATTAAAGAAAAATGAAGAGAGGACAGAAAGAGGGAAAGAGAGAAAGAGCATGTACTTGTGTATTCCACAAAGCCATTATTTGCAGAAAAAAGTATTTATGGTGAAGCTAAAAGGATAGCTGCTGACTGATCAAAGGGCACAAGTGTAACCTTATTGAAGCTCTAAATACACATCTTTTGTTAGATTTGCTTTTGTTTGGCTAGTACAGATAACTGTCAGAGGCTGGAGGATTAGTGAACATGCACGGTGGAACAATACGGCGTCATGAGTCTCATTTCGTAGTTGATGTCATTAACTCGTTCTCCTCTTACAGGAACACAGACACTAAACGCTAATGAAGTGACCCATCACCTCTCTTCACACTCGTTTCAGTCGGGAGTCAACTCAATTACACTACATCACTTCAAGATCAAGTGAAAGCTAACAAAAAAAAAAGAAAGAGTGAAAGAGAAAACAATGACCTCGTTCTATCACATCTGAAAGATCTGGCCCCATGGCCCAGTATCCTCCGCATTTCATTTCTAATAAAGAAAGACTCTCATTAAAGGAGGAAGTCACTCTCTCTCTCTAAATCTGTCCTTTCTTTTCTGCCTCGCAGGTATCGGCTGCCATCGTACAGTTGTTACCGGAAAAATCTTTTCCGTATTAGAGATCCTATTAGAAAGAGAACACTAAAAGATAATTGGATTTCCAGCGGTTATCTCTGTGTCCGTCAGGACCCTGCTGTCCCTGTAATCTCACTCTCAAGGGGTAAAGATAACTCAATCCCAGAGAGGATGGATGAGTGTGTATGTGTGTGTGAGAGACACAGAGACAGGAGAGGAGCGGGGGAGTGTATAAAGGCATATGTTATCCATCTAAGTAATAAAAATGTGTCTAAATCACTGGTATCCACCATCATCTCTTCTGGTGGATTTGAACCCTGACAGAGAACAAACATAAATTTATTTTTATTTCCTAAATAATTCACAGACTACAGAACGCACTGGAACAAAGGCTGTCTTCAATGCAGCCACCTTTCTCCTAAGACCCATTCCTCAAGTGAACAACATGCTTCACATACAAGCATGTTGTTGTTGAATAATGTTCAATAAAATTGACTGTTTTCAGACCTCTAGTTTGTTTGCTTTGTTCTTAAATATACAATAAACTGTCATAATGTTACATTTACTCCTTGGTTCAGTTTACAGTGAGCAACAGATTCCTTCTCCTGTGATCTACCAGGTATGCTTCACGGTTATCATAGGGATTTTGGTTATTTTCGGTCTCTGGAACAGATTGTGGTGTTCAAATATGCCTACTAAGGGAGAAAACACATCTGAATCAAATTCTCCATGTAAATTAAGTGTGAGAACACTTCAATGCATTATCTAGATGAGATTCTTTTTCTAAACAATGTTTGAGTAACAATCATTAAGAGAGAAACTATGATTTTTCACGGCCCGATTCCGACAAGATTGGGATTTATAGAGCTTTTACTGAAACAGAAATGTCTACTGTCTGAATGTGGCCATTACAGAGACGCATGTGCTCTGGATGTATAACGAAACACACTTAAACCCATTTATAACGACTTGTATGTGATTACATTATAACATTAGGTATTTAATAGAGGGACGGAATGTATGTATGTATATATGTATATATTTATTCTTTCTTTCATGTTTATTTTATTTTTTTAACGATGTTGTGCTATCACTTCCTGAATTTTTATTTTACTCAGAAAGATGTAAATACTGAAAGAAGGTGCACCAGGCAGTAAATCTTAACAGAAATTAGCAAAAAATTTGTTTGCAGTATTCAACAAAGGAAGTTTTAAATAAACGAGAGGCAATGTGGAAAAAATAATACACCATAATTGCAGACATTTCTATCGGGCAGGATTAGATTTCTCAGAGGACCCCTGAGTTAGCCAAAAAAACAGCAGGTAATTTTCTCAGTAATTTTACCTAGGCTGAATGAGAAAAACACAGATGTGGAACACAAATTTACCTAACCTCCTCAAGGAAAACTAGCCCTGTTCGAATACAACTAAAGGGACATTACTGTTGATCACAGTCAACCAACAGGTAAATTATCCTCATTCTGAATGTAGTCAAGGGTACAGAATTAGACACAGTAATTCATGAATGAAACAATGTTAAGAAAAAAAAAAAAACTTTTCCAACCATTCTGGTTCTCATATGTCTCATGTTTCATGTCGTTCCCTTAAATATCCAAATCCTGTGCAAACTACTCTTCAGGATGGAGAGGCAGTGCGATTCCCCCAGGGGTATCTTTCACTGGCCTGTTATTTTTATTGTGGCCGTGCAAAATGAAACCAGTGGCTCAGAGAAGATCGCAAAAGCCGGAATGGAGGAAAATCAATACAGCAATATCAGTGCTGCACTTATCGGTGGCTTACTGCTTTTCAGGGGTCACAGAGGAGCAACTATATCTAAGTGAAGGGTTTCAATACGGAGATAGATTCTTGATAAATCTGTGCTATGTACAGACATGTAGTGAGAGAAAAATACACAAAAATAAATTAATAGATATTTGAACTTTGACAACAGATGTATCCACTTTTGTTTTTCAGTTAATTTTTTGGACACAATTCAGGATTTTTCTATGGACACCCTGGATGAGACCGGTCTACAGTTTGAGAAGCACCAACTGAATTGTTGCAGTTTTTTTTATTTATTTATTTATTCATTATTTTTAAACGACCCCCTTATCAATGTGTTCCATAACCATCACAATTAATGGTTAGTTGTGACCCAACTAACCTACAGTAATTTGCCCTTCCCTCAATAAATGACCGTATATATGGCCAATGTTCTCCTTCAGAAGATTCCCAGCTATCTGCCTGGCTATTCAACAACAGTTTTTCTTATTAAAGTACAGTTTGGGTCACTGAAGCGCCATCGCGTATGGTTTTCGACATGGAAAGACTTCTGACTTTAGACAAAATATGGCATAATATGACCTAGTCATGTGAAACAGTCTGAATGAATAACTCTGCTCCAAAAGAGAACAGCATTATGGGAGATTTCAAGTAGATAATTTATTAATACTGTGGCCTTTATTCGTGTAATGTTGAGGGCATATTTTCACCATATTTTTAAAATGGATATATTTAGCTGAAGAGTGCAACATCTCAGTGTATGTTTGGCATTTTTTTTAAGAGCATCCAACTAATGTGCCTGACATTGATTATTTGTACATTTTTCCCCACATTTGGCAGAATATACAGCAGTATTTCTGAGAATAATACATTCTCCACCATGCTGTGAGTGAGGCTGGAAAAGCAGAAAGAATCAGACCAGAGGGGCCAATTAGAGTGAAAAAGGAAAGCTAAGCATGTCCCCAGAGTGCGGCCGTCCTCCACTGAGTCTGGAAGAATTTGGCCAATCCTGGGAATTTGGGGCAGCGGGAATGATGAGAACGGGTGTTCCGAGGTTCCCTCTAAATGTCACTGTGAGGTAAGGAAGCTTGTTTAAGCAGGGCATATTCAAACAATATTGCCAGCTCTCAGCTGTTGTACACGGCACATGCCTGCAGCCACTCTGTAGTGTTGAGTGTTACTGCTGTAATGGCTATGTCATTAAATCTGTTGTCATTTGCAGTGTTGGGGGTAACGCATTAAAAGCAAGTAACATAACCAGATTACTTTTTCCAAGTAACTAGTAAAGTACCTTTTAAATTTACAACAATATCTGAGTTATTTCATTGGCTTGCTTGGTTGGGGACACTAGCTTGATATTCAGCAGTGTTTTTGGTTTTTAGTATGCCTGCATTGACACCATTGTATGCGAACTGAGCTGAGCCGGACGATTACATCACTGTTTTCTCCAGTGAGGATATACATAAATTAACGAGACTAACTATAGATCTTTCAATAGTGTGGAATAAATCAATACAAATGTATAGAATAAGCTGGACAATGACACCATTTTCTTTGGGAAAAAATTATTTGCCAATTATTATTGTAAAGCTGCTTCGCCACAATTTGAACAAAAAGCACTATATGGGGGTGATCACATATCACGTCTTTTGCATGCGCATGTTCATTATTTCCTATGTAGGCGCACGACAAGCAAAATGGAAGCAAAATGGAAGCAACGCGGTCGTGACGCGTGCGGCGCACTCGTTTTTTCCAGGCGCGTCTGTGCCGCAGGTCATGTGACAAGAACCATCCAATCAACCCTTTCCCTAACGGTAGCCTAATTACCTCAGACAAATGCAGAGTCGTTGTGCAGGAGAGATGGTTTCACGGCAGAAGCTCTGTTTAGTGATGCTTGGGCCAATTTTTCTTAAAAGATTATCAAACTGCTCCTTGTCAACTCTGAAATAGGCTTTGAATCTCTCATCGTCCAGAAGGAGCTCTTGGATGAGTTTTTGAAATTCTCTGTGGTGCACCCAAACACTGCGGGAGTTTGTTTTTTCTTCTCCATAAATAAATCTTGTACTAGAGCTTCTGCAAGGGCTTTTCGGTGATGGAAATCCATTGAAATTACCGCATAGTCGTGGAGAGAGCTGTTCATGGTTGCATAGCAACGACAGACGCTACAGAAACGCAAGCTCCTGAACGCTTCCAAAAGCGCTTGCAAAAGAAGGAGGAAGTGACGCGGCCGCGCTTTCCATGCTTTTTTAGGCGCGATATGTGAACAGCCCCTATAAGTAAAGGTGACTTGACTTGATTTCTTCAAATAAGTAATGAAAGTAACTTTGTTTTCCCATTTATTTACTGACACCTCACTGGTCCTCATGTTGAGAGAATCATAAATGCAGAGTTGTGTGCGCTGTTAAACTGTGAAATGCACACTCAGAATATTATGCAAACCTGCAATAATTAAACGATAAATAACAAAAAAATACTGATAAAATACAGATAAAAAATGTTTAATCTCACTTTTATTAACCTATGTCTTTGCTACTGGCAACTAGCAAAAATTCAACTCCGTTCCTGCAGTGGCGAATAATGTGATTCTGATTCTTTGAGCTGTTAATTACAAATAGAGGTTAAAGTGTGGCAGTCAGAAATCTTTTGTTTTCTAAAAACGTAAAAAGCGTTTGATGGAAGCTGCCAAAATAAGTGTATAGGCCAATCACATACAAAACATGACCCTGACAAAGCAGACTACTGCAGAACCTCTCATAGACATGATACATGATCTCTCTCCCCGATTTTACATGTTTACTTTTAATACTGTACTTTAAATGTTTTCCTCTCATAGTTTCAGTTCAGAGACCCTGTCTTGAACCTTTCTGAAAGCATAACATTTTACAACTGGAGGGTGGGAGATGTTGAACAGAGCAGAGCCCACTCCGCCTTTATACTGTCATATCCTGCCCCAGTGCCAGACAGAACCAGAGGGAGGGATGGGAAACGAAAGGAAACTAGAAATGAAGGTGCTGTATTCCTGTCACTGGTGAAATTCTCACACAAAGGGAGCACAACAGGCAGAACATGAGCCCGAGGGGAATCGTGGGGGGAAAAAGAGGAGCAGGTAGACCGAAATGGAGAATGATGGGAGGAATGAGAAAGCGAGACTGCAGTGATAAAAGAGGTGATGTGTGTGCGTGTTTGGCGGGGCAGCGGTGGAGGAATGCCCCATGGCTGTGCTATAAGGAATAAATCAACTGTGCTGCTATGTTTTGGTAAGATACATGCCAAATGCAATCTCTCTAGCCAAAGCTTGAAACCTTCTTCCATATAAGTTGTGTTTGAAAAGAAAACAATTGTTCTCCTTCACGTTGCCAGCTTCTCAGTTCCGACAGACAAAACTTTCTTTTTTAATATCCTCACAGGGGCTTAACAATTTCATTAAATCTTACAACAGTTTTTTAAAAATTGTAAATCAACCCTGAAACCGAATACATCTGCATAAAGTGAAAGTGGCTTGTTTGCACAATATGTCAAGAAAATTTAGTTATTGCTTCACTCAGCTGCAGCAGAAGTCTTCACGAGATCCCACGAAATGAATCGACTTGCTATTTTATTTTTCTGCGTTCATTTGTTTCCTGTTGAAACAGCAGGTTCGGGAAGGACATATCGAACATGTCCTTTTTATACATTACCATTCAAAAATTAGGGGTCGTGAATTTTTTTTTAACAGAAAGTAAAACTTTTATTCAGCAACAATGCATTGAATTGATTAAAAGTAACTTTTACATTGTTACTTAGAAAAACCTATTTCAAATAAATGCTGTTCTTTTGAAAATCTCCTATTGATCAAAGAATTTTTTTCACAAAAAAGTTTTTCACAAAATATTACACAACATATTTTTTCAACATTGACAGAAAAAAATGTTATTTGAGCTTCAAATCTGCATATTAGAATGATTTCTGGAAGATCACGTGACACTGAAGAGCGGAGTAAAAAATTGAGCTTTGCCATCATTGGAATAAGTTACGTTTTAAAATATAATTAAAAAAATATTAACAATTTAAACAATAATATTTCATAATATTACTGTTTTACTGTATATTTTGATCAAATAAATTGGTTAGCATTAAGACTTCTTTCAAAAAAATCTTACCGACCTTAAACTTTTGAACAATAGTGTGCAGTGTAAGCCAATAGTTTACATCACAGTCGTGAACCATGATTTGCTACTTGCTATTGCTCGTGAGAGAACAGTGGAATTATAGGGAGAGACATTGGAATATTAGACACCGTTTGATTGGACACGCAACACCAGTCATCTGTATTTTTGGACCATTCTATAGTGTATGAAGCACTGGCAGTATTTAGTTGGTGTACATCAAGTCATTTCATGGGGTCTTTCATTGACTCCAGACAAGTAGTGAGTGAGTGCGTGTGTTTGTGTGTGTGTGTTCACCTCAAACTCAGCGTGTTTGTGGATGTCCTCTGCTCTCTGGCGGCTCAGAATGAACTCGGCCTCATTAGCTACACGCACCAGATGGTCCTTCATGGTGTGGCTCAGCAGTCTGCACATCAAAAACACATTGAACATTAAGAGTTCATACCTGATTCATGATCACATGGTTCTTTCATACAGATCTGATTAAACTAAATTGGAAAACAAATCACACATGTATTTCTACAAGAAATGTTCTGATCATGAGAGAAGTAACAGATGCATTTAAAGACATTACATATCCACCGATACTGAAATTATGATACCAATAAGTCAATAACTATTTCCATATTATGGCTGATATTATAATCTATAATATGTTAATAAATAAAATAAAATAAATAGTTTGCATGCTACAAGAGAATTTAGGCATCACATTATAATGTACAGCATGTAAATATAATCTGATGAACAAGCAATATTGTCCGATATTATTATTATTATTATTATTATTAATAATAATAATAATAATAATAATAATCTCTGCCAATATTTGTGATAAATAACGTGGTATTGGTATATCATGCATCTACAATAAATAATACTATATATAAATTACATTTTAAAATAATGTTCACATTCAATAGAAGATGCTGGTCTACAAAATAGTAAAGGATATCTTCCACATCTCTCAACTGTTAATCTGTGAAATAAATAGCACTAATTTAATAACACAGTTGTTAGGCCATCAAAGTGTAAATAGTATACTAAACCTACACCATGTAAAGCAGAAAATCATATTTAGCACGGCAGCTAAAACTCCCCCCACTAAAACAACCAGCAATTGATTTGTAAATGATACGTATCTAACAAGATACGGATGTAGGGGGTGTGGAGCTGGGGGGGAAGTCTCACCCCAGCTCATGTTTCTACATATGTAAGAACAGCCTTCCTTGGACAAACACACACACACACACAGAGTTTCTTATCACAGGGCATCTGATGATTATAGGGGCTGATGGGAGATGAGATGTATCCTGCTTTTACTGCTACCGTTTGTCAACCCTCATCAAAACCTGAAGCTGTTCTGTCTATCTCAGAGCCTTGTTTGTGAATCAGCATTGCTTTTTTCTGTCCACGGTGCCCTGGGTTAGCACAGACGGGGAGGAACCTGATCTTGAAACAGCACATTTACACCCCGGGCAGATTTGTGAACAACACAAGCCATGGCCTAATAAAACATTCCCCCCAGGGACAGAGATGAGTCTCTCAGCAGGTCAGGAGGCTCAGGCCTCCGCAAAGTGGAAGAATAACAGGCGGAGGGTGGAGGGCAGAAACTCGAGCCTGGTGTGTCAGCGGTGGGCAGCGGGGGAGCGGACGTGCCAGGGACTCTGCAGTGACCCTCTCCCACCCCTCTCACCCCGACTGCCATCAATAACACAGTGTTTGTAACACTCTCTGTGACTGCCCTTCATTCTATAACCCTTTCGCTTTCCAGTCGTTCTTTATCTGCTTTTACTTACTTTATGATAATACAATCTAGAGAAACATTTATATAGATAGAAATTTTATATATAGAAAAGATATAGATATATATAGAAAACATAGATGTATATATATATATATATATAGAGAGAGAGAGAGAGAGAGAAAATATATATATAATATATAATAATATATAATATAAATATATATATTACATTATACAGTGGTGATATCATGAAAGACCTAATTCTGTACCACGTTTACAACCTGAACTAACCTTGCCTTGTCATAAAAAGGTCAAATTATCTAATATTTTGAAAGACTTATTGACCATGACCCGCAGTCATGAGGGTCTTCAGGGGTCCTCCATGATATAATTTCCTGTTTTATGGGATTTTTTCCCCCTACACACACATATGACATATTAATAAGCAGTTTGGTTAAATAATTTTCATTTCTAAGAAATAATAATGTCAAACTATCACTACTACTATAAGGTTGTTCTTTTCAATAATTTCAATATTTTAATTCATCTTTTCTTCTTCATTATGTTATATCAGGAAGACATTTTCGAGTTTGTGGTCCAAAATTATTTTAATTTACAATTGCAAATGATGAAAGTTATAAATATTAAATAGAAGGAGTCACTTTACGTAGGAGTGGGCGATATGACAAATCTTAGTTGTGTGATTCACATTAATGACACAGACGGCAGCAGATATATTAGGCTGCTGTCACTTTAAGATCGAATGCACGGACCGAATATACTGACACACATCCGGTTTCCACACAGCTGTTTACGTTCATTTAACACATAACTGTTTATGTAAATCCACATGATAGGCATTTTGTCATAATTATATGCATATTTGTCCATTCAATCACAATAAGCAGCAAGTCAATTCGGGAACACATGCTGTCTGGGAGAGGCGGTTCATAAGTGTGTTTTCTTTTTCATGACTTCCTGCGCTTAATATTATGCAAATCCTGCTTTTCTTCTGCAACACAGATATATTTACATACTACGATATAAACGATATAAAAAAAATCTCTAACGACAGCCATTTTTTATTGTCGCTCCGATATACATATCGTCGTACCTACAGCCTTAACTGTATGTATGATTTGAATTTTTTACACCTTTTTTTAATTAAATTAATGAACCTATACAAAAAGAATATATCATTGACCACCCAAGAACAATGGAATTATCATCCCATATAATCACTGTACTGCACTGCCACTGTATTTGTTACAATTAATTAGAATTCAAAGAGTATTACAAACTCCGGTGTTGAAAAACAGCTTGACTTTGAAAGCACTGTGACTAAATCAGTATTGATCATCTTTATTTTAGTGCAGTAAGCATTACAATGACATATATGATGTGTTCTACAGCTAGGATAACAGTGATATCTTTATGACAGGTGCTGGTGTGCCAGATGTTGTCTAAACCTTAACCCTACTTTCCAAAAGAAAAGTGTGTGTTTGAAAAAGAGCTGTAAAGCTGGCCAGCAGTGAAGGTGGAGGAGGCTCAGTGCATCACTGCATTCATTAACATTTCTGGAGTGCTCATCAGCATGGCAGCATTCATTAACATTAATTTCCATTGCTAAAATTGAAATGAGAGCCATCTGAAAGATCTAAGGGCTTGAAATTGAAGACAGATCCTTCCATCCCAAAGGGAGTCCGAGTTAAAAAAAAAAAAAAAAGTCCAACAGATGAGACATAAACCTGTCTGAAAACAGCAAGATACGAGAAAGATTTCCCAAGAGGTGGAGAAGAAACTAAGGCGCTGCTGCCCTCTCAGAAACACATGGAACAAGCAAAGTTATTGACAGACGCCTTGAACTCCAGGTCACCCTGTTGATCCCCTTTTCCACATTACATTGATTTCCTCCCAAACAGGATCCGATCGTACACACGCAACGTAGAGTTGTAGGCCAGGAGATAATGAGGAGGTGGCTAACAAAGGGTCAGCGGATGGGATTAGATAATTACCTGCCCTCATTCACAAGCTCGATGAAGGCCAAACCCGCATTCTTTTGGATGGAATTCTGCCACTCCTGTGGAGAGGAAAAAAAACACTCAGTTTATACAATAAGCAGAGAGAGGAAGGTTGGGTTTAATCAGAATAAACATCAGCATAATGTCATTAATATGTAAGGCTTAAAATGAACCCCGACATCAGAACACAAGCTTCAACATCAACGATCACTGGGGGCAGGAAAAAGGGAAGAAAGCAAAATAGGCCTCTAACATTTTTATATTGTATCTTCAATGTTCAAGATTGCCTTCAACCAAGCACACCCCTCACAAACTTTAACAGGTCTCACCCGGTTGTTGTAAAAGGTGTTAGTCTAAACAACTCCTGAAACCACAGCTTTCAGTGATGTTTAATAGCCTAGGAGCGAGACCAAATCATTGACATTTTTCACAGCTGCGCCAACCTTTCAACACTTCCCTGTGATCGTCTCAAGAATAATAATAACAACCAGGTCCTGAGTATGTACAAAGTCGCTCGTGTATTCTCGAGGGCTCTTTTCACAGAGAGACTGTATCATGGAGACAGGAGCGTAACGGTCTGACCCTAATGTCTCATTCGTTTCGGTCAACAGAGAGCGCTTTAAGGTTGAGGTGCTACAAGCAATAGTTTCATAATGATGATGATTTATTTTTAATCCCCTGCTTATTTCTAGGGTCATAAATGAAAATGAAACAGGACAAATGTACTTGCTTGTTAAGAAGAAAATGTTTCATTTTATATCTTCTGGGAGAAGAAGAAAAGTGAGGCTGAAACCAAAATAAACAATTTAAAATGGCAATATATGTATGCCTTTATTTATTGCAGAGGCTTTGTTCACTATTACAGCTGTTAACTCTCAGATTATATGCATTTTACTTTGGAATCTCCAGTGTGAAATATTTGAGGAACCATATCTAAATAAATCTTACATCAGTTTTCAGACAGCAAGCTACGTTCTCAAGCAAACAAATTGAATTTCTAAGTAATTCTTTTCAAACAGAAACTATTGGACACTCTCCCCATCTACAACTGGTTAAATCCAGCCTCAACCAAACAGCACAGAGCAAACAGAATGTTCTGAGAGTGTGACAAAGTTCAGAGAAATTTGGGATAGAGGAGAGCATTTTAACACTTAAAACATACTAGTGCTGTCAATCGAATAAAAAAAATTAAATAATCAAACCGCACATTTTTTTGTGTAATTAATCGGGATTAATTATATTGGATTTTTTTATGTTTGTAATCATTTCAAATAATGTCAAAGTTACACTCCATATTAACGTAATAACAATATAAAAGCAGTATATTTTAAATATTTGTTCCATGGCATCTTTTTATGAATGAAGGCCAGTAACACTGATACTAATACTGGTACTGATGGCTCTATGAATTTTTTTTTTAAACTTTAATTATAGATATTCAATGTTACAGTATAATGGAAAGCTATCAATTTCAATATTTATAAGGCTTTAGAAAAATAATAATTTAAGTGAACTTAAAACGATTGTCATATAAAGCCATTATAACATATGTCATATTTACCTCTGACCTACAGAAATTGAAGTTATCAAACACTTTACAGTCTTTACTGCATAAATTATAAATTAAATACAGATTAATTCTTATAAAAGCTACAATCTTCTCTTTTACCTTTGTTCTTTGATTAACATTAATGACAGACATCACAGCAACTGGTTTATTAGGCTGCTGTGACTTTAAGAGCTCCCGCTGCTGTACATAATGCGGATCTGATGCGCATCTCATTTTCTCACAACTCTTAAAGTTCATTTAATACGTTATTTAAAAGTCATTTAAGACTGCTTTCTATGAGTATACTTGACAAATGGGCATTTTGGCACAATTCTGTGTGTTATTGTTTGTTCAAACACGAAAGAGAACTTGATACTGGAGCGTGTCCTTCTGTGCACATGAGTCGTGTGTGTCACACAGACATGACAATCACAGACAGTGCGTTTTCTGTTGTTGTGGCACTTGAATGGTTTAAAAGCATTTGCGTGAATAAATGTGGGATCATATAATGTAACGCTTACATATAATGTAACGCTAGCCAAATTATGACGGAAAAAACAGATACTGCATTTAATTACGTTACATATTTTTTCAGTGTTAAACTGAAAAAAATTATATTGCATGTGTTAACGCATTAATGACGGATGCCGTCAAGCTGAAGAAGGAGGCCTGGTTGGCTCGGGGGACCCCTGAGGCAGCCGACGGGTACCGGCGGGCCAAGCGGACTGCAGCCCGGGTAGTCGTGGAGGAAAAAACTCGGGTCTGGGAGGAGTTCGGTGAGGCCATAGAGAAGGATTATTGGTCAGCCTCGAAGAAATTTTGGCAAACCGTCCGGCTCCTGAGGAGGGGGAAGTAGTGACCTGCAGTTGGGGACGGTGCCTCTGGACTGGCAGACCGGGGTGGTGGTCCCTCTTTTTAAGAAGGGGGACCGGAGGGTCGCTGTCTATGCCGTGGTAATGGAGAGGAGAATAAGGCCGATGGTCGAACCTCAGATTCAAGAGGAACAATTAATTAATTTTTAACTTACTCATTACTTTTACAGAAACTGGACATTTAAAAAAAAAAACTTTTTAAGTCAATCAACTGAATCAATTCTGGGTATTACTGTAAACTATATAAAATGGAATAAGAAAGGGAAAATAAATAAGTGGCAGGGTGAATGTGAAAGGACAATGGGGCAGGATTACGGGAAAACTGGAAGGCGCTTTTTCAGGTCAAAATAACCAACTAAAGTTCAGTAGATTACATTGTTGGGAGAAACTGCATATATACTAGGATCTTTTGTTAGGAGAAAACCCTTCAGCAGCTGTCATCAACCAAGCACACAAATACATTTTCGCTACAAAGATAAATGAATGTTCGATGGGTGAGGGAAAGGCATTATTCTTTAATTAAAGGAAGCAATGACCCCAATCAAAAAGCCTTAACGATCAGTGCTGTGCGTTGGGGACAAGGCTGACGGTTATTGGATTTCAACCAGTCATTGTGATAGGGCTCTGATACGGTTTTATGGTATCCAATGCGGTTTCCATTCTGACCTGATGAGTGGATACAGGCAGCCATTTGTGACCTTTCCACTCTGACCCTGACCTAAGAGAGGTCCTTCTACAACCCAGCCACCTCTGCCCCGGTCTTGTTGTTACAGCAACCACTCACTCTGATCCATTCATCTCATCAAGACCGGGATTGTGTCCTAAGGTAGAACATGACTTTTATCAGCCACACAAATCGCGCCTGGGAAAGTTTGTATCGTAAAGATAAACTCGCAATGCTGTGATTCAAACCAGTCTTAGACTCTTCATCAAGGACATTTATAATTGACCTGTTTCCTTCAGTCTCGATAAAACAACAAAGATTGGCATATAGGGAACACTTCCTCAAGGTCAAATCTATCCAAACACACTTGCGTAAATTGTCAGTTTCAATTTTATTGATGCTCAGGTATATAAACAAGCTATGTAAGATTGAGACTTCTGGTACACTGATTCAGGACATGCAAATCAAAATGGTTAACATACTGCAAAACACATCAACTGAATAACATCAACTTTTCAAGTAAAAAAAAAAAAAAAAAAAAAATACATCCTTTAAAATAGATACATCTATTTCTAAATAAAAGAGTAGGACTTGTTGCCAAAGAAAAAAAAATAAATAAAATAATTGTATTTGTCTTGATCTGTTGGAAAATTTTTAAGTCAATTCTCACTTGGTTTATTTTTAATCATGGAGGAAAAGACCGCTCTATCATTTTTTACTGATGAATAAAATTATTATTATTATCAAGAAATATTAGGAAGATAAATTATTAAAAAAAAATCTGAATACGAATGGTTAAATTGAACAAAACAGTCGAATTTATGTGTTCCTCAGTATCAATGAATCAAAATATAAACATCTAACTTTATATTAACATTTACTTGCATCTTATCCATGAAACAATCACACTGCAGGTTAATCAGGTACAAAATGTGTTGACAATGATGCAACATGAGCAATTATATTAAATTATTATATTATATTATGTTACATTATATTATATATATAAGTTTCATTGTCCTTATTTTTGAGTGAAGAGATCTATGTAAGTCTATGTGATGAAAATACAAGCTTGAGAGAGACCTGGTGATACTCTCACAAAGAACTTGGTGTCTGCGTCGGGATAGTGTGAACGTGTGTTAACACATTCTGAACACATTTGTAAACAAAATCAGTGTAATGTGTGCCCGATAAAAAAAAATGAAAAAAAAACCATATTGCACAACATTTCCTGACTCTTTAAATGAATGCTTTAATTCAATTTTATTTTTTTTAAATAAACAAACAAAAGTAATTTTCTTCTAAGACACAAACAACATGATTCCACGGAGAAGTCACTGAGGCATTCTTTTGTTTAGTTTCGCCATGATAATTACCGTGGCGCTGCATTCCTAATCACTCCTGATTAAGAGAACGCAATTACCCTCAACTGAAACAACGCAGACCTACGATGTAACATTTTGCCTCATCCACAATGGCAAGACAAGGAAATGTGCACAGCGTTTGGCTTTGTTCATTGAAAATAAACAAGTCGCTCTCCAATATCCAACCCATCAGTTATAATCACAAGTATTTGTTTGTTTTCTGCAGGCTGGGGGATTGAAGCTCAGATGAAACAAAAAAATTATCCGTCACATGTAAGAGCACTGTTTCAGATCATAACGAGCAGGAGAAGTTTACGTTACGGCTTGTCCACAGAGCACAAGGCGATTTATGGCGGAAAAGTGGCTACTGTACAGCTTTGATCGACGGAAAGAGATTCTAGATTTAAAATGTCAGTGCAGTATTACTTACAGGGAAAACCTTCAGCAAAATATTTCTACCTGAAAAAAAGAAAAATGTTTCCATAATGTATCTACAGTATTACTGCAATACTATCCTCACTGTGGTTATAAAATCAACACTGAACAAACTCCAGCATGTTTGGAATTATGTAGCTAGAATCCTCACTATAGGGATAGAGCAAGTAATCATATCAGGTTGTGTGTGTATTTGAAGATTCATTTACTTACAAATAAGTAAGAACAAAGGCTTTGTGATGTTTCTGTGGGTGGCTCCACAGTATCTGTCTTTTAATTTAATATCGTAACCCTCTTGGTTTCGATCTGTCCATTGAACTTTACATTAGGAACAATAGTCAAATATCTACCTAAAAATGAGAATTAACCTGTGCATTCTTTAAAATCTTGATTTTATAGATTTTTATATATTTGTATTACTTTTATTACTATTATTTTTATTATTGTATGGTGTAGTTGTTTTTTTAATCATAATTTTGTACACCTTACATTATTACAACATTATATTTTAAAAATAAGTATGCTGCTATACAATAAAGACAAAATATCCTCCAAGAAAACCATTTTGTGTAATTATTCATTTTAATATTCTTGTTTTTTTTTATTATTAATTATTATTATAGTTTAATTATTATTATTATTTTAATATTGCCCTTTAAGGTGGTTAATTATAACTTATTTCAATTTTCTTGATTATCTCTTATTATTTTTTACTTTTAATTATTTTAATATTGCCCTCGAAGGTAGTTTAATGTTGAGGTGCTAAAATTTCCACTTGAAGTCCATTTGTTGAGGTCCACTTCAATCAACTCATCGTAATATCAAAATGGCATCTGACAGCAGGTCCAGACAGCTTAATTTACAGATGTGACAAGTCGAACGCTCTACAAGTCCCGCGCATGTTCTCAGATGTTATCTCTTCTAAAGCAAACACACAATCCCAAACGGCCAAGGGCCTGTGTTTCTGTGAGGACACTCCACATAAGGGGACTTTACAAGGGGAGCAAATATTTACTCTGACTACATTTAAAGACCATAGAGGATTGTGGTTAAATACACAGATGTGATTAGAAGCTTCCTTACGATGAGCTGGGATTAGAGGCATCAAAAGATTTCTAAAAACTGCTCCTTTATTCATTTTTTTTATTATTTTTAAAAAAAATCTCTATTAAAGGTTTAGGAGCAGGGTGATGAGTGAAATAATCTAACTTGACAGGAATGATAATAGCATACATAAATCTTGTTGTTTTCCTTTCTGGGCTAAAGAAACAATCATTATTATATGTTCAGCACATGGTGAGAATGCACACAGTGATAATATGATTTTGATTTTGTAAATACACTCATATCTACGTATGTAAATAGTGACGAAAGGGAGCATGTTAGAAGAGAAATTCTGAATGAGGTGTACCAGATCAACAACCTTCTATCAAGAGTTAAAGGAAAAAGCATTTGCCTGAACAATACGTCTCTTTCCCAGCCAACGATATTGCAGTCAGAGAGTGAATTAAAAGTCACTCAAGTCGTAAGCTTTCCTCATGCCGTTCCCTCTCACTTCCTGTCAGGAAGAGCCCCCACTCCGGACGCATAGCTCGCATCGGCAGGGCGCCGGCAGAATTAAGTGCCAGTTGGTGTTAGTGTGTTTTCTCTGGGCCTCGACGGAGCCCTGTGTTCAAAGAATGTTGAGAGCAATGTTATCCACCGGCACGGAGACCCTCGTGGGTCGTTGTCTGGGGTGGAGGAGGGAGAAAGATGGAGAAGGGGAAAGACAACACGTGGCCTGGGCCTGCGCTTGAACCGTACGTATATGTTATGCCTCTCAGCGGGGTCCAGGTCCGACTGTGAGATGGGGAGGGAGAGGGATTCAACCTCAGGTTCAACCACATTCCTCTTCAGTTCTGCGACGTTTATGGAACTTGCAAAGTTAAAAATGGCAGGACTAAACGAGACGAAACAGTCTGCACTGAACTTGCCAATGTCCCTGAATAGCTTTTAATTTTAAAAGGCCAGTTTAAAGTCTTAAACCAATTCTTCGAAGTAGTCAATCATGGTCAGAAAGCCTGCTGGTCTGAGCTGGAGGAATTAGTTTAAAGATGGGTCCTTGAACAGTGTACAGTCACTGTTTGTTTTCAGTCTTGGCAGTCTTTTTGCAACATATTTAGCAAGAGACACAAAGAGGCAGTGCAGGTATTAAAGGTCTATTATTGCTCTATATCAGGGGTCCTCAACTCTAGACCTCAAAATCGACTTTCCTGCAGAGTTTAGCTCCAAACCTAATCAGACACACCTGAACAAGCTATTCAAAGTCTTCAGGATAACTGCAAAGTTGCAAGTAGGTGTATTTAATCCAGGTTGGAGCTAATCTCTGCAGGAAGGTGGATCTTAAGGTGCAGAGTTGAGGACCCCTGCTCTACAGTCGTGGCCAAAAGTTTTGAGAATTACATAAATATTAGTTTTCACAAAGTTTGCTGCTAAACTGCTTTTAGATCTTTGTTTCAGTTGTTTCTGTGATGTACTGAAATATAATTACAAGCACTTCATACGTTTCAAAGGCTTTTATCGACAATTACATGACATTTATGCATGACATTACATGACCGTTCTTTTTCAGGACCTCTGCAATTCGACTGGGCATGCTCTCAATCAACTTCCGGGCCAAATCCTGACTGATAGCAACCCATTCTTTCATAATCACTTCTTGGAGTTTGTCAGAATTAGTGGGTTTTTGTTTGTCCACCCGCCTCTTGAGGATTGACCACAAGTTCTCAATGGGATTAAGATCTGGGGAGTTTCCAGGCCATGGACCCAAAATTTCAACGTTCTGGTCCCCGAGCCACTTAGTTATCACTTTTGCCTTATGGCACGGTGCTCCATCGTGCTGGAAAATGCATTGTTCTTCACCAAACTGTTGTTGGATTGTTGGAAGAAGTTGATGTTGGAGGGTGTTTTGGTACCATTCTTTATTCATGGCTGTGTTTTTGGGCAGAATTGTGAGCGAGCCCACTCCCTTGGATGAGAAGCAACCCCACACATGAATGGTCTCAGGATGCTTTACTGTTGGCATGACACAGGACTGATGGTAGCGCTCACCTTTTCTTCTCCTGACAAGCCTTTTTCCAGATGCCCCAAACAATCGGAAAGGGGCTTCATCGGAGAATATGACTTTGCCCCAGTCCTCAGCAGTCCATTCACGATACTTTCTGCAGAAGATCAATCTGTCCCTGATGTTTTTTTTTTGGAGAAGTGGCTTCTTTGCTGCCCTTCTTGACACCAGGCCATCTTCCAAAAGTCTTGGCCTCACTGTGCGTGCAGATGCGCTCACACCTGCCTGCTGCCATTCCTGAGCAAGCTCTGCACTGGTGGCACTCCGATCCCGCAGCTGAATCCTCTTTAGGAGACGATCCTGACACTTGCTGGACTTTCTTGGACGCCCTGAAGCCTTCTTTACAAGAATTGAACCTCTTTCCTTGAAGTTGCTGATGATCCTATAAATTGTTGATTTAGGTGCAATCTTAGTAGCCACAATATCCTTGCCTGTGAAGCCATTTTTATGCAACGCAATGATGGCTGCATGCGTTTCTTTGCAGGTCACCATGGTTAACAATGGAAGAACAATGATTTCAAGCATCACCCTCCTTTTAACATGTCAAGTCTGCCATTCTAACCCAATCAGCCTGACATAATGATCTCCAGCCTTGTGCTCGTCAACATTCTCACCTGAGTTAACAAGACGATTACTGAAATGATCTCAGCAGGTCCTTTAATGACAGCAATGAAATGCAGTGGAAAGGTTTTTTTGGGATTAAGTTCATTTTCATGGCAAAGAAGGACTATGCAATTCATCTGATCACTCTTCATAACATTCTGGAGTATATGCAAATTGCTATTATAAAAACTTAAGCAGCAACTTTTCCAATTTCCAATATTTATGTCATTCTCAAAACTTTTGGCCATGACTGTATATAAACATATCTGTATAAAAAAAAAAAATTTATACCAGAATAGTGACGGGCTGAGACAAAGAAATTGAACCTTCGCAAACAGTTTGATTGACAGGCGATCTAACCAATCATAACGCCGAATCCGCCATCTTATCCGACAAAGCAGTCAGGGAGTAGCCTATAGTAGATTAACGTTGGTTAACTTGAAATATTGTACGTATTTGCGTCTTTCCACGGTTGAAACAACATTCCTTTTTATGTTTATTCATGTTTATTTTATGCTATAAATGAACAAGTATGAAGAGATGATCGGTTCACAAGCCGTTTGAAGGATCTGTCACGACACATTAAGAGCGACTGTACGGTATTTAGTGCTTAAACTGCTTTAAAATATTACAATATTTTAAATATGAAACTCTTTCATACGTTGTCTGTGTCCTTTTTTCTCCGTGATGTATTTTTCACTGTGGGAGAATATGATGTGTGGCGTGAGAGAGCATGGGTTGTCGGGTATAGCAACAGGGGGCGAGTTTTGCGAAGGATCAATTGGGTTGACTGACTTAACATCAAGTATAGTCTAATTTATATATTCAGTAGCTGGGTTTCCATTACAGATTTGCACAAAACTTTTGCAATATTTTCTAAACGTCATAAAAAAAATAAAAAAAATATTGCAAAATGGAGGCATTTCCATTAACTGATGTTATGCAACTAAAACTTTGTTTTTTCCTCTTGCGATAAGTAATTCCAAAAATCATGGCAACAGTTGTTAATAAGTTTAATTATATTGCAGCCACTGCACTAGCCATTATTTTTAATCAATGCAGATGTAGGCGTTATCCAAGTATTAAGAAAAACCCCTTTTACTTGGGAGCGGCCACATATGAGGTGTTTTTGGGTGTTTCTCCCTCCTATCTACTTAGAGGTCTTGATAAATTGGGGCATTTCTTTGTTGCTCAAAATCCAGTATTTCCTGTAATTTTATGAGTTTAATAAAGAACTCTTTCTCGTCTTCTGTCCAAACATCTTTAAAGATTGATTGACTTTTACATACGTCAGGTGACCTATAAAAGCGAAAAAACCCCATTGCAGTTTTGCAAAATATTCCTTTTTCGAATTGCCTGAAAAACCACCTCATTAGAGTATAAAAACTTTTTTTTTTGAGTTCGCAATTTCAATTTGCACAACTTGAAGGATAATGGAAATGCAGCTACAGTTTATTTGTTGTTTAATTCATTTTTAATTCCATTTGTATTTCAATTCATTGTCATATTAATAGTTATATTTTCAAAACAAACCGGCATATTCAGATCAATTACAGTCTCATATGAATCTGTAAAGTGGAGAATGCTTACAGTTGCCAATTATTTACCCTCAATAAACCTTTGCAATATAAAAAACATTGGTCCTGAATTTAAGCAGGATTGGGTGAAAGCGATCACAGGATTAAGACGCTTATCTGTTTTATGATACTCGTAAATCAAATGGAGGAAAGAAATCACTGCAATAACATAAGAACTACAATAATAACTTTTACACAGAAACTTCTTGTGATTCATTTAGGCCTGGTGTCTTTTTTTCGCCACAGAGTACGCACAGTTGAGAACCGATGAAGAGATCCAGTGAACAGTCACTACTGACTACTGAGGACAGTCGACAATCGATTCCTCTTTCTTTCGCTCTCCCAGCGAGTATTGATCCCAGAGTCACTGTGACTCCAGGGGGTTAAACTCTTGAGCCACTGGCCACTCTCCATCCTCTTCCTAAAGGTCAAAGGTTAAGAAATGCCAAGTGCTCAGGGGGAAGTCAGTGTCTTCAGTACGTATTGACTGACGAAGGTGCCCATCTGTTTAACAGGTTAACTCTACATTAAAGACTCCCTGGTCAGGACCATCAACAATATCAGGACAGCAGATGTGATCAAAGTATGAAGAGAAACAAATGAGTTCTTTTTAGCAGCTTATGAACTAAATGCATGACAAAAGAAATACTAAAATGGTAAATACTAAAAAGGAAATAGAGAATACCATTGCAAGCTTTCTCGTGTCCCTTAGCCTTTCCAACGAGCGAGGCATTCAGAAGATGAATGTCTTAAAGAATAGATGACCTGACACAAGGTCTGAGCCGTAATGGGTGATATAGGGAAACAGGGCTGCCCGACTCCCATATATATCCGACAGACACACAGCTATCAGGAGGCCACTGTCAAGCAGATGGATGAGATGATTTCCAAACCAACTCCATTCTGAGAGCAGTATGCAATTGCTTTTCTGATGCTTATATAAAATAGCATTTAACAAAAGATTATTTTTGTGTATATTTTTAGCTGGGCAAGCTTATTTACTATCAAATCCACAATCTTCTACTCCTTGTCAGAGTGTCTCAATGCAGGCAGCATTATTTATTGAAAAGCTGAAACCTTTTTAAGTGATATTCTCCAGTACAACAGCAGGTGGTATATCTTCTTCAGCGTGTGTGTGTATGTGTGATGGTTGTCAAAGGGAATTAGGTCGGGTGAAACAAGGCTTTTACGTGGATGGCTTGAATGGCAAGATGAGGACACTCAAAGATGATCTTCATGTAATATGCAGGGCCTAATCTGAAGCCCTATCACTCGCAATTTCCTGAACAGAGTGGATGCTTTGATAGCTGTTGTTTTACGCTCATCCTTTCTCTCTCATCCTACCCACATTCATTCTTCTGTAACCTTATGCACTCTTCTCTCTGCTCTGATTGAAAGTATTAAAGGAATGTTCTGGGTTCAATGCAAGTTGAGGTTAAATCAACAGCATTTGTAGCACAATTTTACCACACAAATGAATTATTATTATTATTATTAATAATAAAATATACATGGCAAACATCAATCTGTAAAGGGTTTAAAGACTGAAATGTGAAGCAGTTTTCTCACAATAATTCAATCATAAAAAGTATATACTATACTTTATATATACTATATAGTTTAATAATATATATATATATATATATATATATATTTTTTTTTTTATTATTATTATTATTTATTTATTAATTAATTAATTAATTAATTAATTAATTATTAAGCACGGGGCCGCAGTCTGAGTTTGAATGTCTTTTGAGGAAAGCATTATCTTTATCACTGTAATTTACCATTACAGTGCTAGTCCATGCATTTGTCAGTTACATCTCATAAGATGTTGTTTAAAGTAAAAACAACATCCTTGTTTCCTTGTTTCAGTCCATTTTAATATAAAAGTCTTTGTGACTGACTGACTCACTGATAAAGACAATCTTTGACACCATCTAATAATGGCGTATTAATGTAATCTTCACTCAAGTTGAAATCACTAATCACTTTTCAATACCAAAAAATATGGCATGTTATTTAAATAAAATTATATTTATTCAACAATAATATTAAATTAACAACAATTGCCATTATATCAGTATAAGAAG
Organism: Zacco platypus; assembly: GCA_038088235.1. NCBI lineage: Eukaryota > Metazoa > Chordata > Actinopteri > Cypriniformes > Xenocyprididae > Zacco > Zacco platypus. The sequence goes on from CM076084.1 coordinate 15,189,285, forward strand.
TAAAATAGGAGATAAGCAGTTCAGTCAAACATACAAATGCAGCACTCTCGTTAGAACAGGATTTAATTTCAATGTAAATATAAAGTTATGAAACTCAATATACCCCTTAAGCCAAATCTTTTAGATCTTGAACAAGCAGTAGATTAATAAGGTCACTGACGGCCTGGAGCTTACACCTCCGAAAGCATCTAAACAAATTTTCAAATAGGCGCTATGTTTACATATCTGATATGCATATTTGTGATCTAAACAACTACATTTTCACCTAAAAAAAAAATCATAAAAGTACATTCCATTATACAATAACAGTAGAAAATATGGTGGCTTTGCTCGTCCGCCATGACACTCGCTGTGAGAATGCTAAAACCGGAGTGATTCAAACTGTGAAACTATTCCCGTGGCGAAACTGGTTGAATATCGCATGGCGGAAAGACCTCTCAGCCAATCAGATTTGAGAACGAGAACGAACTGTTCAATCAATCAATCTATCAATCTATCAATCTATCAATCAATCAATCAATCTATCAATCTGTCTATAGAGAGGATTCCCTAATATATATATATATATATATATATATATATATATATATACACATATATACATATATACATACATATACTCACACACACAGTTTATTACAAGCATTACCAGGACAATAATACAGAAATAAAGAGGATGTCAACACTTGTTCATTACAGTCATTGTGTATTAGATGCTTTCATATGCATATTTTAAAAGGTCGAAGGGCTGAAAGAATGGAAAAAAATTTACAATAAAAAAAAAAATCAATTAAAAGTCACATGTCTAATATAGCTTTATAACAACTATCAATAAAACACAAGTGAAAAGCAATAAACCACAATAGGCTTATAGAAGATGATGAAAATTGATCCTGTGTTGAGAATAAAGGGATTCATTTCAGAGAGATGCAATAAAATTGCAGTTAAGAATCGCTGTCTAACAGAAGCGCAACCCTCCTGATCCTGAGTGATTAAAAACTAGTCTGTGACCTCAACCTTTGACCTCTAGCCCCAAACCCACTCCATCTTGTACCATAGATATTAATTAGAAAATTTGTGCAGACGGTACTATATCCGTCTGGATTCTATTTTGGGATAAGAAGGAAATGGAAGCAAAATAAAACAAATCCATCAACATCCTCCCTTTCTCATTGCCTACTCAGTCAACAAAAGGACTGCTTCACTTCCTGTCTACAACAACAGCACTTCCTGCACAGGGATGTAATATCCTAATTAACCATAAGATCAATCAAAACCCTAAAATTCTCCCTGACTCTTCTTTCAAATAAGAGTCTGAAAAAATCTTCATAAAAGGAAATAAAATTCATAAAACAATTATCCCCCTACAAAAGACTGGGGTAAACAGGGCTCAAGACCTCATTTGAGCTTTTCCGCCTTTTCCACCATTTCTCCCCCACAATAAAATTACATTTGCATCAGCTCTGAGAGAATTTAGTTCAGATGATTTATTGAAGTAATCAGCAGCAACGCAGCCCTTTCATTGCAGCACAGGGCCTGCGACGCACCTCCACTGGAACGGGTTTTGGGCCGGAGGCTTTTTTCAGTGGAGGCAGGCAGAACCCAAATTCTACCCTTTGATTAGATTAGCATTACACAACAGCGTGACAGATATGACAAATAGGTGCATTAGAGCATGTCATTTATTCCCTCATTTCTAGAAGCTTGGGTTCACAGAGGGACCCCCACCTCACGCCTCACTTCTGCAAATATATGCGGCCCCTGACGCCCTGCCTGATGCCTGATCTCTCTGGATTACCTTCAGAGAGGGTCATAGGAGGACGAGAAGTACTTTATTTCTGAAAATAAAAGCAATAAAATAAAAAATAGGAGTGCTTTTGTATGTGTGCTACTCACTTGTATGTAAACACCATGATTCAGTCTCATCTTTATCTATGGATTGCTAATACTAAATAATTCAATAATCTCTTTACTCAAGCAAAATGCTAGTCACTAAAAATCTGTAGTAGCCCTGACTTAATGTGAGTGTGTGAGTGTGGCGACAGAGTATCACACACTTCACTGACTCTCCTCCTCTAAGGGCACCCTATGGCTACCTCCATTAGCCCCAATCACAAACACTCAATCGGGTGCATATTATGCACACATGCTCACTCTCTTACCGCACACACACACATACACACACACAATTCAACCATCACACCACTGATTTCCTCTATTAAAACAGACACAAACACACACACCTACAATGTAAATCAGAACCTACCATAAACCTCTAATGATTTAACGTTTAAAGTTTATTATAAAGACCATAAGCCAACTTTTGCACAAACTTCCAATGTAAAATCTAATTTTCCAAGTACAGATGTCTTTGAATGTCTCCAAAGGGAGGATTTAGATCATTTTGGGAAAAATTTATTTCCCAAACAACAGTAAAGAATGCACACACACATCAACACAGAGCTCTGCTATCAATCCTTCATCCTACCTGCCTTAAATACTCTCTGCAAAACCCAATGGGGAGGCCGATCGATCACAAAACGCTATCAATGTTGCATTATCCTCTGACTGGCTATATGACCAAGAACGTTACACTGGGTCAAGACCCCTGACCTTTGAACTCACATCAACAGCATTAAGAAAGGCACTGTGGCCATTTTTCTGGACTTTTGTCTATACTCCACGCTTAGCGATACAGAATTCAGGCTGGCAGTGTGAAGATAACACCTGCAATGATAGATCTATTCACAGTAAAGAGAAAAACAGAGAGGGAAAGGTGGAAAAACCTTGAGGAGAGATGGAGGAATGACTAACCTGAGAACACAGCAGCATGACCAGTTCAACAACAGAACTGCTGGACTTCAAACACACAAGACCTGCAGAAAAGAAAAAAAAAAAGTTACCATTTTGCTGAGACATGAATATTTGTGAGTGGCCTAATTCTGCACCATCTTGCGGGGTCAAAGAGTATTGATGACATTAATGAACCTACATGATGCTACTGTAAACTAATACATGTTTGAGCTTGTATTACATGAGACTAAATATGGTGAGCATATGTTCTATTGATCTGAAATACAGCTTTAGAGAACTACATAAACAAGAGAAAGAGGGAGAGAGGGGGAGAGAGAGAGAGAGAGAGAAAGAGAGAAAGAGAGAGAAAAAGAGAGAGAAAGAGAGAGATTTAACATGAAAGCTAAAGGTAAGAACAAACAGGATACTTAAGGAGGAGGAAGAGGAAGGAAAGAACCATTATTGTTTTAAGTGGCTCTCTAAAGTCGCCCTGCAACTATCAATCAACGTTTCATTTCTGTGGGTGGCAGTGGACAGCCCAAACCCTCGTATGAGTGTGCTGACCTCTGACCCTGTGCTCTATAAAAGAACACTGATATTATAATCAGTGAGTTAAAAGATATTTTCAGCCACATTTACAGCTTAAATCTGGTTAGAAGTGAGAGAGGGGGAGTGGGGGGTTTTGTAACATATTGGGAGTGATGAGATCTTTCTGTGTTTGTATGAGGTGATATGAACCTCACTTCAAACCTTAAAAGTGCAGGCCTTTAGTGGTACTGCAACTATTAATAAGATGCATTTGTGTGAAATATTCTGCAAATGTCAGCAATAAGAGCAGGAGAGTAGCTCACTGGTGCCCTCGATGAGTAGCTCCTGTCCATGACTGCCCAGCAGTGTGCGAGAGAGGAATGGTGCGAAATCCACAAAAATCTCTCGGAGTAAAGGAGCTGCCTTCTCCAGAGCATGTTCCAATCTCTCTGAGATACTGAAAACACACACACACAATTTAAAATAGTGAACAGACTGTGAAATAGCAAAGAAATATCAAATATGTATTTCTGGAGAAAAAAAACAAACAAAACAAAGACCTCATGCTGGGGGCGGAGCTCTGGGTCATTGGGGATAAGGCAGGGACAGATGGCAGGTTGGAGCTTGTGGAGGTTCCCCCTGCAGAGAATACAGCCAGTAAACTACTCATTACCCAAATACATACACACTAAACAATACAGGGATCCATTAAGCTAGAACAAGCACATGTACCATAAATGAATCTTCACTAAATCTACAGATTAGAGCAGACTGATATGACAGACAGATAATAGTTTTGACATTATTATTATTACTACTACTACTACTACTACTATAATCATCATCATCATCATCATCATCATGATCATCATCATCATCATCATCATGCCAAAAGCCTAAACAAAAGAATTGAGTAAAATCTGTATTGCATAGTTTTTTTTTTTTTTTTTTGACATTTTAAAGAAACAAAAATAATATTAATTTTGATATCAGCCGCAAACAATATTAGACTGTCAGTATTAATTATCACTTTTGGTTTTTTTTTTTTCATTTTTTATTCAAACAGCTACTGTTGCCAGTTGCAGTAGATATACAGTAAAATCCAGTTCAAAATAATCAATGCATTGTTTTTTTAAATGCACACAATAATTACATTTAATCATTAAAGAATTTAACACTTTTATTCAACAAGAATGCATTACATTGATCATAAGTAACATTTATAATGTTACAAAAGAGTTCTATTTCAAATGAATGCTGTTCTTTTGATACTCCTACTCAAAGAATATGGAAAACAATGCTTTCCAAATAACAACATTGATAATAATTAGAAATGTTCATAAGCACCAAATTTGCATTAGAATGATTTCTGAAGGATCATATGACACTGAAGACTGAAGTAATGGCTGCTGAAAATTCAGCTTTCCCATTACATATTAACATTTATTAAAATAAAAACTACTTATTTTAAATTGAAATAATATTTCACAATGTTACTGTTTTACTGTTTGATCAGATAAATGCAGCCTTGGTGAGTCTAAGATGCTTCTTTTAAAAACATTTTTAAAAAATCTTACCAACCTCAAACTTTTGAAGGGTATGTGTATCTATACTAGAAAAAAAATAACCAGTTCTGAGGAATAACGCAAATGAAATCAGAGTTCAAATGAGATCAGTCAAAGTTGAATCATGAATTTATCACTTGATACAAACAGTTCAAAGTAATGACCATAGAAATAAACTTAAATGCCTAACACCATTTAGGCTACTGAAGTTTAACCAGAGACTCTACTAAAACATCTCTGTAATATTTGCCTCACTCACTAGGATCCTGGATCATGAAATCTGCATAATGAGACTTAAAGGGTTAATTCACCCAAAAATGAAAATTCAGTTATTAATTACTCGCCCTCATGTCGTTACAAACCCGTAAGACCTTTGTTCATCTTCGGAACACAAATTAAGATATCAGAGAGCTCTCTGACACCTCCATAGACGGCAATTTAATTACCACATTCAAGGCCCAGAAAAGTACTAAAGACATTGTTAAAATAGTCAATGTAACTACAATGGTTCAACCTTAATTTTATGAACCGACAAGAATAATTTCTGTGGGCAAAACGAATCAAAAATAACTTTATTCAACAATCTCTTCTCTCCCATGGACTTCTCTTCACGTGGACTATTTTAACAATGTCTTTAGTACCTTTCTGGGTGCTGTGGTAATTACACTGCTGTCTATGGAGGAGTCAGAGAGCTCTCTGACATCTTAATTTGTGTTCCGAAGATAAACGAAGGTCTAACAGATTTGGAACGACATGAGGGTGAGTACTTAATGACAAAATTTTAATTTAATGGTCAAATAAAATGTATTAAAATAAATAAATCATATAGCAAGCAAAATAATTGTGAATGTACCGACAATGTTCATATTGTTCAGCCCAGCTAACAAACTAGTAAAATCACTCTTTGCTGCCGCTATCTACAGTGAAGATGTGCGTTGAGGCCCTGAAACCATGTGAGAGGAGCTTTAGCTGAATGATAGCTCTGCTCTCGTTAGCATTCATGTAAAATAAGCATTAGAGCAGCTCTTACACTCCCCCTGATAAAACAGCCCATAAATTCATTAGCCCTGTGTGTGTGGCTGTGATTAGTGTACGAATAATTGCATGTCAATAAATTTCATCTTGCCCTGTAAGTGTCACATTTTGGGCTAGTAAAGGTCTTGGCATGATCACACTCTCTCTCACAGGATATCACACCACAATAAATCAGCATGCACTAATATCTCTACACACACGTGGAGTCTCAGGGCAGGGATAACTCTAGCAGGATGACAGGCAGCAGTGTGGAATGTTCCTGGCTGTGGGGACAGCGGCTCTTTAAGCACCAACATGTGCTTGTGCGGAGATGAAGTAGCCACTTCAAACAGCCCGGAGAAAATTAGCTTATCACAATTCAGCTGGGACCTGGCCCTCTTCTTGCACACACATACACAAGAGAACCATAAAGACACAGACAAGCTTACAACTACAAGCATGAGATATAGGCCCATAAGTACACTAGTTCAAAGACAAGAAAAGCAAAAGCGAGCTAAAAACACTCCCTTCATGCACAAAGGATCATGTGTGCATGCAGATGTTGATTTCAAAAGTCTTAGACAGAGGTGATGATGTTGGTTACAATTCAAATCCAACCTCTAATCATCACACAAACTTGTTGATATGATTAAATCTACTGAAAAACATGATTTGGATGATGTATGAGGATTTTAAATTGTGGAGACCACTTCAGATGGCCTTAAATTGGTTTCACCATCTATATCTGTGAGGGCAGCTTTTTTAAATCGTTTGATGCTTTAACTAACAATGAGCATTTGTTATTTATTCATCTTTGTAAATATTAGTTAATTAACACAACTGTTCATTGTCAGTCCATGTTAGTTTGGGTCCATGAAATAATGTAAACAGATTTAACTTTTGATTTTAAAGGATTAGTTGACCCAAAATGAAAATTCTGTCTTTAATTACTCACCCTGTTGTTCCAAACCCGTAAGACTTTCATTCATCACCGGAACACAGATGAAGATCTTTTTGACGAAATCTGAGAGATGACTGTCCTTCCATAGACTGCCTTTGCAACTTGATCTTTGAAGCTTCGAAAACTAATCCACATGAATCAAGCAGTTTAGTCTGTCAGAGGCTTGATCGCTTTTTATGATGAACATTTAATTTAGGCTTTTACTTGCAGATAAACCTTGATCAGTGAATATAAATGAGTAACCAATGAGGTTCATTCTTATGCATTATGCAGCCAGTTTGAGCTTCTGGAAGAGGTTTGTTCTTGTCCATCAGTTTGGTTGAGCATTTGTTTATATTCGCTGATTAAGGTTTATATGTGAGTAAAAGGCTAAATTAAATCTGTTCATCATAAAAAGCTATTGAGTCTCTCCAGAAAATTTGGACTAAACCACTCGATTCATATGGATTATTTTCCAATCTCTTTATGAAGTTTTTGAAGCATCAAAGATCAAGTTGCAAAAGCAGTCTACGGAGGGACAGACATCTCTCAGATTTCATCAAAAAGACCTTCATTTTTGTTCCGAAGATGAACGAAAGTCTTACTGGTTTGGAACGACATGAGGGTGAAAAATTAATGACCCTTTAACAATGTAATAGAAAATATTGAAACTAAGATTATTAAGTTCTTTAGAAGCATTTTTCATTGTTACTTCATGTTAACGAGTGTTAACAAATTAAACCTTATTGTAAAGTGTTAGTAATTACATTTTAAAAGATATTAAAATAGAAAACAGTTATTTTAAATTATTAAACAGTTACTTTAATAACTTTTTCCCAATGTTACTTTTTCTCTGTATTTTGATCAAATAAATGCAGCCTTGGTGAAACAAAGTATAAAACGGTATATATAACGGTAGTTTATATTTATATTTATATTTATTATTTATAGTTTTTTATTTTACTCTAGACACTTTCCAAATACCCCCAAAAAAATAAAAAATAAAAATAAAGAGAAAATCTGGTCCTGGAAAATCTTTAAATCATTAAAACTACTAAATTAGTGGTTGGTTTATAATCTCTTTTCTGATTATGTGTAACACTTAGAGATTGTAAAGGACAGAACACAGAATTCAAGGCTCCGATTCATAATATCCTATTATTGGGATATGGGTATGAATTTTAATAACTTATCAAACAGCTCTGTACTTTGGTAATATGTAGGTACAATATAGACATGATTACTCATGAAGATGTTCCACTCACCTGGGGCTGACTCTGTGCTCTGAACAGTATCTCCTGCAGACACCACCGACACACTGTCGACTGGCGTTCCACCTGAGGATGCAGCAGTGGCTGATGGGACGGATGCAGCTGCGGAGACTGTGCTCATTCCTGGTGAGGGAGCCCCGCCCGCTTTCTTTGGGGCCACAACAACACTCCTGTGAAAGAAAACAAAAGATTGCCATTTTAAATCAATTCTGTTCTTTTGAACTTTACGGTCAGTAAAATAATCAAATAAATGCTGCCTTGGTAAGCATTAAAGACTTCTTTCAAATATATAAAAAAAAATTTTTACAACCCCTAACTTTTGAACAGTAATGTATATTATTATTATTATTATAAAAGAAAAATATTGTTCTTATTTTTCTTTTTTGTGGGTCAAATTGTGTAGTTTTAAAGAACTTGATGCTTGCCTTAGATTTGATCTTTTTTAAATGTCTCACAAACAGCAGTGGAAAATAGACTCTGATGCTCTGATAAATACACAGACCCAGAGAATCAAATACTCCGTCAAAAAACCATTAGCTCTTGTTCCATCGTCGGCCCTGTAACAATGAGACTGATGATGTCGGCTAAATATGCTGCACATAATGCGATTTAGCATAAAAAGCCGCCCAGCTCAAACAACACAAGAAGCCCATTTACCGTGTTAGTGTAATTAGAGCCCTGTTTCCCTGACACAGAATATTCCATAATGGCAGCATCTATCTTCCGACCAATCAATGGCCTCCCAGCTCCTGTCACTCAGAGCTCTAAACTTTGTGATTGATTAAAGCTGGCGGTGTGTTATGGTCTAGTAGCTACGGTGTGTCGCAGTACAGTGTCATGTCTTGTGATGACCCGATAAACAAGTTGATTTGCGGTTAGGTAGGACCGCAGGACTACCTAGGAAGGACTGAAAATTTCTTCATCCTGAAGGTTGTGGTGTGTGCAATTGCGAAAAATATTTTGCAGTCACAATACATGTAATATATTAATAACAAAAATCCAAGTCATGTGAAACATAAAAGCTCATTTATTATACTTGCTTTTCCATACTTTCCAAAACAACAAAGGTCAGTGATGGAATTTATTCTTTTTTTTTATTTTTTTCATTTATTTAGTCCCAAACTTACACAGTGTGAGCAAACATTTCCATTTGGGTCCAAATTTATGCCTCTTTCACAGGTGAAGCAATGCTCTCAGATTGCTACATCGTGCTCCTCATCCTGCAGTTTAACGGTTGTTGCACTATTGCTTACAAGATTGGCTTGTAATGTTTTAATGTACCACATATGCACACATCCAAACAAAGCAAGTTTAATGGACATAATAGCAAACAAATTAGAGCATGTTGCAAGAGAAATGTGAAAATAATGTGCAGCAAGAAACCTTGTTTAGGTGTGCAATTACGGACATTTTGTAATCACAATTCAGATATGGAATCTAACAATTTTTGATTTGACATTGGAAATTTTTACGTCAAAAAATATTTACCAGCTAAAACCAGGCACACACAGTACGATTTTTGCTGTTGCACGAGCTTCAGGGCAATTGTTTTTTTTTTGTCTCAGGAGAAATCGCGTGGAAATCGTTGATGGTCGTATGGTTGCTCGCATTGTGTGAGAGGAATTACAAGCCGAGCATGTTACGAGCACCTCCCGATGATTTTCAAACATTTGGAGATTAGGCCTGATTTGGACCAGTGTATAAAATAAAAATAAAATGTCATTTACAATACTCTGCTGTTTTCAACCTTCAAAAACGGAGACTTTTGAAAATGCTGCAGACCCCATTTTAATTTTAAATCTTCTGCGTTGCATTTCAGTGCAAACGGAACAAAACGGAGGCTTTTGAAAACGACAGTGTGTCTGCCCACATTCACTATGCATATGCTTGAGGATTGTGTAAACAATAACATGGAGGCTGAACTGCAATCTTTGCTGGCTTTGTCGTCATTTTTAGCAGCCATTGTGCAATGTGCACTGCATTTTTTTTAGTACTGCACTACCTACATGCACAAGAGGCAACTGTTTACACTTGTACGCGCATGCCCGGTGTGCATGAACGTTCATGTGACATGCGATTTCAGTCGTGTAGGGTAGACTAAGATTGTTTTCATTTTAAAATGCTGTTTAAAATGATGAGTAAACGGGGCCTTATTAAACACACAATAAGTAACCACAGTAACACTTCCATAATCACATAGGATAAAAAGTTAAAAGACAAAGAATGCATCAGTATGTCGTGATGTCATGGTTCTCTGTTGCATTCTACATTGTCAAGAGGTAAAAATGGAAATGGTTCATATCAGCTGAAAGTCCTGACAGAGCTCTGGCCTTTCACAGCGGCTAGTGTTCAGTTTATCAGTGCTGACAGAAGGGGTAATACTACACAGTCACCAGCTCCTCTCCAGAACACATCCATAGAGACGCTACAGACTGAGGAGGCACGCTAGCATCAGATAAGAGCCGTCTAGGACAGACTGCTTCAAACGTCCCACTGAAAGTTGTCTAGAAGCTAAAGCACAGGAATGAGTGTGTTCTTACACCATTTCTACACATCTGCTGTCTCCTTGACTTGAAAATAGCCAGTCCAAGAGAACGAAAGAGGAATTTGTAAACTGGAAGGTTCACAGTATCATGCTCATGACATCAGCATTTGCTGCACAACAGTCCACTGTTCCAAAAACTCTATTAGAGCGCATTTTAGTCCTGTCTCAAGTGCATGTTTAGTGCTGATCGCCGGTGGGATGATGAGGGTGGACGGCTGCTGACTGAGGGGGGGTGAGCGGCTGCAGCATCCATCTGCTCAAAGGCGCAGGTTTTAAATTATTCAGCACACCATTAGCCACACTTAGCCCCAACTCACTACCGCTGTCAATTAATCAGAGCTGCCAGGTGTATACCACCAGACGAGAGGCCAGTGCTGACCAGCGTCCATGGAGTTTGGATTCCAGACGCTGAATTATTTAGCAGTTTTAACCAACACTCTTGGAGACGACATGTAAACAGCATGTTTCCCGTAATCTGCACGAATGTGAGATCGGGTGTGAGGAAATGTGTGTGAGAACCTGATTTTACTGGACATGAATCGACTTTTTGTGCTAATGTTCGACTAGGGCTGAACGATCAGCTTCTTTACATAGAAATTTATTTAAAAAAAAAAAAAAAAAAAAAAAAAAAAATGCTGCTTTAAATTAGCCCTGCTGGATGTGAGCTTAATAATATGTTGTTTTATTGTTTGTTTAAGGCAAATAAATTACTTTATCTATTATCATGTAAAAGATAAAAAGAGACAAGACCTACATATTCATTTATTTTATACAATTTACTCAAACTGAAATGGCATTTCTTAGCTAAATAAACAAATAAATTAATTAATAGCCATGTTAGTTCGAGCCCCAATGTGGTGATAATCTTACATACTATGGTTTGATTACCTTGAGTGTTTTAATTAAAACTATTTTTAATCATCATCATTTTTCATCAAATTTTATAGTTGACCAAATGCACAAGAACATCAGTATTCTGTTATCTCTGTGACATTCTAACGCCATCTCCAGCAATATTTATTCTGTGACGTGTAAATCAAATTTTGTCCAGCAAGTCATTATGACACTATTCTCTGGTCTGTGGATCCTATCAGCAAATATTTGCAGACTTCATGTCAAAACAAGAGTAGCTTAAGAAAGACGTATGGTGAAATCAGGATGTTGTTGATAGTAAATAAATTTAACATCCGTTTTACCCTTGACCCCAGGCCTGTTTTATCTGGGAGACCCTGTATTTTTTCCATATATAACACTCATAAATCCCCTGGGATTCAATCATACCACCCTGGGTGTTCCAACATAACTGCATGCCGGCACAGAGTATAACTTCAGTGAAGTACTGTGTACATAGTTTGAATGGAGTTAAATGCAGCAACATTAACCACACTTCAGCAGAGGCAACAGTGGGAGAATTCATCGCTCTGGGTTTGAAATATTTGGTTGGTATTTCATTGGTAAGTTATTCATATATGTGATGGATGAGTGCAGCGGAAAACATCTCAAAATAGTCAAATCAATGAAATGAGACAAAAAAACAACTTAGAATGAAAGCTGTAAAAAGAGAGAGAACAGAGAATGAATGGAGGAAAGGACAAGTGAGTGTGTGTTGAAGAGGGAGAGTGTGGATTTGGAGAACAGCGGACTCAGATCTGGAGTCATCCAAATAACTCGGCACCCCTCCACTGGGGGGATCCTGAGAGGAGACCACACTTTCCCTCGCACTCTGAGAAATGGGAAGTTGACATGTCCTATGTTATATTAGACTCCATTTAAAACTATTTTAAGCAGCATTTCGATAATTATTTTGTTATATATACAGATTGAATAACTTTTCTAATTACGTATTAACTACATATTATGTAGATGACTGCATCCATACTTTAAAGTTCTTTTAAAAAATGTATTAAAAATGTGTCATTTAAATTATTACACATCTATTAAAATTAATTTAAATACTCTTAAAAGGTAACTTTTCATCTCAGTACTATTCAAAGTGAATTCTTCACTTAAAATTCAGATTAATTTAAACCTAAAATACTGAAAAAAAGAAGGTTTCAAATTAGACAAAAAATATTCACTGAATTGGTGTTAGACCAGTAAAAGCAAAAAAAAATGCGTAAGCTTGTAAGCTAAGACGAATTCTAAAATTTGGTGCGATAAACATTTTCATTTGAATTAATGGCTATAAATGTGTCCATTTAGACTGACACAAACATTCACATTCCGTCAACAATACAGAATTTCATTTTACAGAGAGGTTTTCGGATTTCTTTTCCATCGCACTGTGAAAAACACAGATTAACCAGTAAGACTGACAGTTTTGGTCACATGCTGAGAGTCGTTGCTGATAGATAAAAGTATGACTTGGTGGCACTGACAAAGAAAAGAGTTTGCTAAGTGACAGTAAAAATTGTATTTTTAGTCAACTAATTTACTGTGTTTATCCAATTTACTGTGTTTATACTGTGTCTGCCATTTTTGTATGCATTGGTCTGAACAGACAAACTGCATTCAAAAAATCAGACTAAATCTTTGTGCCAAACATTTTTGTTGTTGTGAAGAGGCCTTATGAGTAGCTTGGTGTGACTAAAGACCTGATGGAGGACCAAGTCCTTTCAAAATGTGTATATGTTTTTAGAGGTGGCGGCAGAAGCAAGCAGCAGTGACTACTGGGAGCTTTGAGCTCATCCACTGCAGGAGCCAGTATAATCCCTGGCCTGATACCAGCAGCGTTGTGATACCTGACAGAGCATTCCTCAGATAAAACTCAAGGCCAGATCAGAGGGATGTCTCACAGATGCCCAGGGAAAAAAAGAAAGGAGAAGAGATGTGAGAGAGCAGGAGGTAAACAGAAAGAAGATGACATGACGTACTGCTTTCTATTTCCAACACAAAAGCAAAATCTCCCTTTTTCAGTTCTTTCTGTCTCTCCTTTTTTCTTTTTGTAATAAACCCTCTCTGGTTATGTCAGACTTATGCACAGACAATGCAGCAAATAAAAACCAGACACTGTAGACGTCCGCCAACACATAGCAATGGATCCTGTTTCCCAAAGTACCCCACCCTCCCCATGGAACGGCAGTTACGCTGAACTCTTTAAAAAACAGACAGTGATGCAAAGGAAGATAAAAAAAAAAAAAAGGGATTGGTGCTCATGCAGTCTGACAGCCAGCCACCACTTACAATTCAAAAGTTGGTGTCAGTACAATATTTTTTTTAAACAAATGAATACTTATCTTTTGCAAGAATTAATGAAATTGAAATTGAAAAGTGATAGTAACAGTATTCAACTGTTCATTAGTCGCTTTTCCACCGTCGGGCTGAACGGTTCTCATTGTGTAACCGTTCCATTCCGTTCCGATCCAGGCCGGCTGATTTGGATATGGTTTCATTCTCTACTATGGGGCTGATAACAGGCCGCTACAAAGTCGCTCAGTCGTTGCCTTGGTAACAAGAACAACAAGAACGGTTTGTAATCATGCCGTGCTGTACCAGGCTCAAGTTGAAACAACTGGAACCGTTCCTTACCATTCTATGAACCGTACGGCCCAACGGTGGAAAAACGACTACTGATAATAAGAAATGTATTTATTATTATGCAAATCAGCATATCAGAATGATTTCTGAAGGATCATTGAAACAGAAGACTTGACTGATGATGCTGAAAATTCAGCTTTGCCATCACAAGAATAAATTATATATTCAATTCTATTAAAACAAAATTATTTCAATTATAAAAATATATCACAATAGATTTGTTTTACTGTATTTTGTTTTACTGTATTTTACTGTATTTTACCTTAGAATTCTTTAGGCAAGAGAATTATGAGGAATTAAATTTTTCTGGGACAGATGGCTGGGTAATTTGAGAATCAGACTACATTGCTCATGCTGTGTGTTCACTGTAGATTCAGCTCAAATATTAAACATAAAACAAGCTTCAGAACCGTTAACAGAACTGAAAGTCATATTTTAAAAAGAAAAAAAAGGTTCTGAATAAAATTTGGTTTTGTTTTTAACACTAAAAACCATGGAAATTTAATATTTTCATTCTTGTTAGATGTGAGACAAACAGCAGCACAAAAACCATTTCTGCCCCAACACACACACACACACACACACACACACACACACACACACACATATATATATATATATGAACCAGAAAATACAGACACAACTCCACTGGTGGAGGAATGGACAAGTGGATGTGTATGCATCTCCTGAGGCCTGTTTTGATGGGCTCTGCTTTTGTAAGGCTGTTTGTTTGCTGTGTGTAGAACTGCACATTTCCACAGCAGAAGTCAAACACTCTGTTTGGGTGTCCATCATAAAATGCACACAGACCGCTGCCATAGCACACTCTAAGAGAAAACATGTTTTTCACAAAAAGCCACAACTAAAAAAAAAAAAATCAGGAGTATAAGCTTGTGTGCCTCTAACAAAGCGTCTGCATCAGTGTGCCTGGATTAGCCAGTGAACAGTCATTCTTGTTGGCCACTCACCTGTCAAAGGAGTGGAACTGGACGGACTGGTCACGAGAGGCATCACCCACTGCACCAAGAAACCCGGGCGGTATAAGGCTGGGGTCCACCATGATGTCATCAGAAGGTGCGCTAACCAGACTTCTCAAAATATCCTTGACATTGACGTTTTTTCCTTTGCTGTCTCTATTAGTGACCTCAGAACCTCTCCTGACTTCAGAGGACAAAGTAGACAAGGCTTCAGATACAGCGTCTGGGCCAGTCCGTGTCTCAGCATCACTGGGGATGGCTGAAGTCTTATCACCCTCAATGCTAGAGTCTCGATGATGAGGAGACAAACCGTTCTCGAGATCAGACTGAACACTCTCTGAAAGAAAAGAAGAAAAAAACACACTAGTCCTCTTCTCAAAACACAGAATACATATGTATCTGTTCTGTAGGTTCTCTGGGTTTAATCTTGCAGCAGTGATGTGTATGGCTTCAGGTAGTCACCTGTGCTCCTGATAGACTGTGAGCGCTGGGCGTGTCTTTTGTCATTGTGTGGCTCCAGAATATCTCGATATTTGGATACCATGAGAACAGAGATGAAGTAGACTACTGCCAGGGCCAGGAACTGAGCCTGTTTACTGTCCTCCTAAAGCAAAACACACAGCAAAACAATTTACAATTCATTTAGAATATTTTACAAATTAGCTAAACTACTGTTCAAAAGTTTGGGATCAATAAGATTTTGTTTGTTTTTTTTTAGAAGTTATTACTTGTATTCAGCAGGGAGGCATTAAATTGATCAACAGTGACAATAAGGACTTAAATTGTTACAAAAATAATTTCTAATAAATTCTATTATAACGATCTATAACTTTCTATTCAGCAGTTTCCACAAATATTAAAAATATTATAATAATGTTTTCAAAAATTGATAATAGTAAGACGTGTCTTGAGCACCAAATGTGACACTAAAGACTAGAGTAACGGCAGCTTAAAAAAAAATCAGCTTGGCCATAAACATGAATAAACTACATTTTAAAAAAATATATTAATAGAAAACTGTCGTTTTAAATTGTAATAATATTTCACAGTATTACTGTTTTACTGTATTTTGATCAAATAAATGCAGCATTGGTGAGCTTAAGACACTTTCAAAAACATAAAAAAAAAAAAAAAAACTTACCAACCTCAAACTTTTGAACAGTTGTGTATAAATGCAAAAAAATTGCATATGAGTTTCTTCTTTAAGGCACCTATGTTTGATTTTTAATTTTATTTTTTTTCTTGTAAAGTGTAACATCTGGATTTATGTTTGTAATATCAGTTATCAGCTATAAAGAAACTTTCTTTCAGTAAGGCTCAAAAAAAATATATATATATGTATTTAAACATAAGTTCATAAATATATATATATATATATATATATATATATATATATATATATATATATATATATATATATATATATATATATATATATATATATATATATATATATAAATAATATTTTTACTATTTTTTTCCCCCAAGTGACTTGAAAATAATAAAATAATATAGTATATATAGTCACTGGAAAACAGGAGTAGCACATCTATTCTGCTACAAGTGCCATCCAAACCAATTCATAATACTTTTTTTTTTCTGGAGAACTAAGAATCATGCGATGAGTCAAAGTGAATTATTTTCATCTATGTATTTTTTTCTGTTTTATACTTTTAACAAAGCAAAATTGAAATCTTTCCTAGTCCTAACAGTTGCACTAGTTGCAACAGTTGCAACTGCACTAGTCAGAGCAATTAAATAAAACATTAGTGTAGTTAAAACATTAGAGATGCAGTAGATGAATATGAGTAGTGAGTGAAGAGACTCACTATGTCTCTGAACACTACAGCACGAAGACGATTGATGTCCATGTCCTGCAAAAGCCGGTCTAAATCTCTGATAGGAGACATCCCTCCTGTCACAATGTCCACAGGACTCTGCAACACACACAAACACAGTTCACTCAGACTCATTCAGTCTGTCAGCTCAACACAGACAAACTCTGATTTTTCAAACAAATTTTCCCACTGCTCTAATGTTTGATCTAAGTTGGATTTTGTAAAAACTAAGGAGTCTTTTGTTTTGCTATTCCACATTTAGACAGTGCTGAGGCACAGAGGCATTAATGCAACAGTTTTGCAAAGATTCTAAATAATAGATGAGCAGTGAGTGTGGAGTGTAGGCTACACAACACATTCAGGAAGAAAAAGTGTTTTTTCCTGGAACTATAAGAATCAAACCTTGGGCCATTGACCAAAAGTCCTATTTAAAATTACCATCTGGACAGTAGAGAGAGAATAAGAGCAAGAGAGAGGTATCCTTGGCATGACGTTGAACTTGCCTGTGCTGGTATAGACTTGGCGGCTCCCAGAAGGCTTTGCTGTCCACGGCTGCTCTCTGCACCAGATTTACCCAGGGTGTGCTGCTGACATTCCAGACAGTTTCTCACAGCCATCGCACACACTGAGGGGGAGAAAGAGTGTATGAGAAAAGGACAGACAGAGTGAGACTGTTAGAGAGCGCAACTGAGAGGTAGAAATACAGGGAAAAAGACAACCTAGAGATGAAAGGGTAGCAGAATGAAAAGATATATAGACTAGAAGAAACATGACACATGAGAAGGTCATAGCATGACGATGAAAAGGGGCTTAAAATGCCAACTTATGAGTGAGCCAGTGAAAACTGCAGCCATAAGTATATGTTATAAAATGTATGTTTTGAAAAATATGTAAATTTCTAAGAAGCTATCAGTGTTTTGTGTGTTGCAATGTAGTTGCTGGGGTGCTCTGGATGGTTTCTAGGGCGTCACAGGTGGTTGCTTACTGTCAGAGTCAAAAAAGCCCACCCCTAAGTCTTTATGATATTTTAGAAGCTAGATATGGCTCGGGTTCCTCCTTTAATGTGTAAATCAAAGGGTTGTTTTAACGTCCACCGGGAAGATCGTCATAAATCTCATCGCTTAGAAAAGTAATAGCACACCACTCCTAAAGCTGCATGAATTTAGGCATCATGCATGTCTTCAGCACAAATGGTGTAGGATAAGTTAAACGACAGTTTGGATGAGTAAGGTTTTTTTTTTGTAAGAAATAAATACTTTGATTGCGCAAACATTACATAATTGTTAGAAAAATTATCTTAAATAAATGCTACTCATTCAAACTTTCTATTCATCATGCAGTCCTGAAAAATTGCATCACAGTTTCTCTAAATATATTAAGCACCACAACTGTTTTTAACACTAATAATCATATTAGAATGATTTCTGAAAGATCATGTGACACTGATCATGTGCCATCACAGGAATAAATTATATTTAAAAAATGTTAACAAAGAAAACTGTTATTTTTCAAAAATGTAAAAAAAACCTCCAAACTTTTGAATGTTACTGTAGTTTGAGGGTTTGTTCAAAAACATATAAGCATAAAAGTGATGTTT
This sequence comes from Zacco platypus, assembly GCA_038088235.1. Classification (NCBI taxonomy): domain Eukaryota; kingdom Metazoa; phylum Chordata; class Actinopteri; order Cypriniformes; family Xenocyprididae; genus Zacco; species Zacco platypus. Next base: position 15,207,890 of record CM076084.1, read on the forward strand.
CCCTTAGCAATAAAGATACTTTAACACACCAGTAATGTCACGGCTGATATTCGATAAATTGCCAATCTTAAAAAGTATACTAATTTTGACAATCTACTAGAAGTACAACAATTATACATACACATATACACATATATATATATATATATATATATATATATATATATATACACACACATACATATACACACACACACACATATACACATATACATATACATATATATATACATATATATATATATATATATATATATATATATATATATGTATATATATATGTATATGTATATGTGTATATGTGTGTGTGTGTGTATATGTATGTGTGTGTATATATATATATATATATATATATATATATATATATTATGGATATTCATTTTTATTTAGCTAAAGATTACATTTAATAGTCTGATTAAATTATGTGTTTTTAAAGATTACATTTAATTAAGTGTTGGATAATGGCAAAGGTAATTTCAATGAGCATGCACAATTAAATATTAACAAATGAACACTGAAACATGCTGCAAAACAGTTCTTCTCCGAGACATAACAGTCGTATAGAGTTGAAAAAGAAAAACACATTAAACTGTATGAGGTTTGCAAAACAGATGACGTTGCTTATTCTGTGTTTAATCATTTTGGCCGGCTTCCCACCACCATGGTGCATAAAAATCCTCTTACTGCATTTAATTTGATGAATTGCATGCTATATGTAAGATCAGTATGGTGCATGTGCGTGCGTGTGAGCGTGTGTGTGTGTGTGTTTTCGTTTTAATGTACTGCACATGAGTTTGAGTTTGTACTGCACAATGTGTGTGCGTGACTGTGCATGTGTATGACTCTATTCAACTCTATCCTCTCATACCTTGACAACTGACAAATGTAAACTCCAAAACGCTTAGATTAAAGGTATTATTCCAGCACTGGAAGCGACCAGCTTTTTCCATTAAACGTTCTAGTCATTTGAACGAAAGAGCAAGCGAAAGAGAGAAAGAGAGCGATAGAAGGAGAGATGGCGGGCAAAACCTTGTTACAGATCCCAAATCAGATTACACACAAGCAGACCTCATCAAATATTCATTTTATACTTTAGCCCTCCTAAAAACAGGCTTCAGTTTCTCTCTCACTCCACCAATCCGGAAGCTCCACCCTGTCTTTGCTGTACACTGGCAAGTCGATTTAACATGCCGGCCATTTTGTTCAGTGGGTTTGGGGGTTACATGGGAGAGAGCGCCGATGTGGCAAAGCGGAAGGGTAGTAGAGTGGAAAAGTGTTATATTTAGAGGTGGGGGAGTTTGATGATGTCTAGATAGCTTCAGGGAGGGTCATGTAGAGAGTGTGTGTGTGCGTGCGTGTGTGTGAGAGTGAGTGTGTTTGTGAGAGAGAGAGAGAAATGAATAATGTAACCAATCTGAACGGCTGGATTTCTGTTATGTGGTCTATAACGCTGCAGTAGTTTGTGATACATAGACACATAAAGGAGAAGGTGCCTCAGGCTACAAAACAGCCATTAGAGTCAATGGCCTGATGACGGTCGTCATTTTAGAGCACTGTAGTGTGGAGAGCTTATAATAACACTATCAAAAAAACTCACACAAAACAGAGAGAGAGCAGGGTGGGGATGGAAGGTAAAGGCAGTTATTACTGTACATCTACCAAATAAACCAATAGAGAGAATTCAATGAGCAAAAAGAGCTCTGCTCCAAAACATAGTGAGATGTTCATTTCTCCAGACGTTTAGCTTAACAAAATGCTAACATCAAACTCTATTAAAAATCAATTGCAAGTTGATTCCCCATGAAGCAGTGAGGGTGCATTTACATGAAAAAAAACTAAATAGGGGCTGAGAGTGCGAAAGAGAAGCAGGTTGAGAAAAAAAAATAAGAGCAGGACATTATTTCAAAATGATGGAGGGATGAAAAAAGAAGAAGAACAAACAGTGAGTGAGCAGATCAGGAAAAGAGATCAGGCTTTGATTTATGGATACATAGACTAGCTTTCATAAGACATAAGATTTTGCTTATGCTTACCAAGGCTGCAAAAAACAATAGAATAGTAATATTGTGAAACATTATTGCAATTTAAAATATATATATTTTTTTAAATATAATTTGAAATGTAATTTTATAGTTAAAAATTGAATTTTCAGCAGATATGACTACAGTCATCAGAGGCATATAGGCCTCCAGTTAAGCTGATTTCTAACAGGCTGATTTGGTGTTCAAGTAACATTTCTTATTATTATCCATTGAAAAAAGTTGGAAACTGTGATATTTTTCTAACATTATAAATGTGTGTCCTTGCTGAATAAAAATGTTTTTCTTTCTAAATGTTTTTTTTTTCTTTTAAAAATCTTACTGACCCCAAACTTTTTAATGTTAGTGTAGAGAAAATTAGAAATGGCTAGAAAGAAATTTCATATACTTTATTTTCTGCATTTCCTCCATCTCAACTCCTAATGCGCAAGCATTTCAAAGTATGCTCCATTGACGGCGAGTGTGGATGAACTGACAGAGCTTGTGCACACTACCTAATGAAACGTTCTTTTCAAGTGCTCAAATAACTCGTATATATGCTGTTATACGCGAAGATACAAAAATCAGGATGCACAAGGAGAATGTGTTCAGATTGTGCTGACAGTGAAAATTACATCACACAGACTGTCGGCAAGCTAGAGCAAAACACAGACAAAGGAAGTATACAGTCGTGGCCAAAAGTTTTGAGAATTACATAAATATTAGTTTTCACAAAGTTTGCAGCTAAACTGCTTTTAGATCTTTGTTTCAGTTGTTTCTGTGATGTACTGAAATATAATTACAAGCACTTCATACGTTTCAAAGGCTTTTATCGACAATTACATGACATTTATGCAATGAGTCAGTATTTGCAGTGTTGGACGTTCTTTTTCAGGACCTCTGCAATTCGACTGGGCATGCTCTCAATCAACTTCTGGGCCAAATCCTGACTGATAGCAACCCATTCTTTCATAATCACTTCTTGGAGTTTGTCAGAATTAGTGGGTTTTTGTTTGTACACCTGCCTCTTGAGGATTGACCACAAGTTCTCAATGGGATTAAGATCTGGGGAGTTTCCAGGCCATGGACCCAAAATTTCAACGTTCTGGTCCCCGAGCCACTTAGTTATCACTTTTGCCTTATGGCACGGTGCTCCATCGTGCTGGAAAATGCATTGTTCTTCACCAAACTGTTGTTGGATTGTTGGAAGAAGTTGCTGTTGGAGGGTGTTTTGGTACCATTCTTTATTCATGGCTGTGTTTTTGGGCAGAATTGTGAGTGAGCCCACTCCCTTGGATGAGAAGCAACCCCACACATGAATGGTCTCAGGATGCTTTACTGTTGGCATGACACAGGACTGATGGTAGCGCTCACCTTTTCTTCTCCTGACAAGCCTTTTTCCAGATGCCCCAAACATTCGGAAAGGGGCTTCATCGGAGAATATGACTTTGCCCCAGTCCTCAGCAGTCCATTCACGATACTTTCTGCAGAAGATCAATCTTTCCCTGATGTTTTTTTTGGAGAGAAGTGGCTTCTTTGCTGCCCTTCTTGACACCAGGCCATCTTCCAAAAGTCTTCGCCTCACTGTGCGTGCAGATGCGCTCACACCTGCCTGCTGCCATTCCTGAGCAAGCTCTGCACTGGTGGCACTCCGATCCCGCAGCTGAATCCTCTTTAGGAGACGATCCTGGCACTTGCTGGACTTTCTTGGACGCCCTGAAGCCTTCTTTACAAGAATTGAACCTCTTTCCTTGAAGTTGCTGATGATCCTATAAATTGTTGATTTAGGTGCAATCTTAGTAGCCACAATATCCTTGCCTGTGAAGCCATTTTTATGCAACGCAATGATGGCTGCACGCGTTTCTTTGCAGGTCACCATGGTTAACAATGGAAGAACAATAATTTCAAGCATCACCCTCCTTTTAACATGTCAAGTCTGCCATTCTAACCCAATCAGCCTGACATAATGATCTCCAGCCTTGTGCTCGTCAACATTCTCACCTGAGTTAACAAGACGATTACTGAAATGATCTCAGCAGGTCCTTTAATGACAGCAATGAAATGCAGTGGAAAGGTTTTTTTGGGATTAAGTTCATTTTCATGGCAAAGAAGGACTATGCAATTCATCTGATCACTCTTCATAACATTCTGGAGTATATGCAAATTGCTATTATAAAAACTTAAGCAGCAACTTTTCCAATTTCCAATATTTATGTAATTCTCAAAACTTTTGGCCACGACTGTACTTTGGGCTTTCGCAAATATCACTAAAGAAAAAGACAGAAATAAGAGATTTACCCAGACGTAGGCATTGTCTTAGGATTCCTCCAGAAGACATGTTCTTCTCTGCTTCGATTTCAGTGAAGTTGAGTGAACTGGCGAAGATAAGCACGTCCACGAGACTGATCAATCTCTGCAAGAACATCAGTGACGCCTCCACAGCCAAACCGTGAGATGGCTCAATATTCTCCAACTCATGCTGCAAGACAATGTAATCATCATCATCATCATCATAATCATTACTGTACCTGAAGCCTTCATCATCAGTGCTATTTTCAATCAAATCTCCATAATGTACTGATGGTCACCTTTATCATCACCTTCACATTTCATTATCACAGCTATTATAATTAAAATTACTCATAATCATTAAAGTAATAAAAATGGGAACCCTCTCTTCTATCCAAAGAGAAGTGTGTTTATTTAGTATGTAAACTGTGACACCATGCATTAAGGGTTCTCGTAGACTCTTGCTTTGAGGCTGTGAATGGCATGGAATACCCCATTTCCTGTTGATTGTGAGGCAACATCTGTACACATTTGGTCTGATTTTCCATTTAGACCAATGCATAAAAAAATAGCAGAAATACACCAGTTACTCCAGGGCACAAAGCGCTTGACGTAAAGACAGCCGCTTGACAAGGAAAGTCAAACAATATTTACATGTTACAGCCGTTCTGATATTTTCACACTGTTGAGTTTATCAAACAACAGCAAATATAAGAGTACACAGACGAATACATATACTTCTAGCCATTCACGGTTGCCTAACAAAATAATGCTTTGTGAGTTTGGCTCTGTCCATATGACCAAAAGTGTGAATCTTATTGGTTGGCCATCTTTCTTTGCAGTGCAATGAAGATAGATTAGAACGCCTCTCTTTAAAAAACAAAAACAAAAAAAAAAACATTGACTGCATGTACATGTTTGTGACCGTCTGAGCAGATGCATTAACAGCCGTTCATTCAAATTAAAATGTTTATCACACCAAATATTTGTCTTGGTGTGAATAGGACACTCAAATTAGTAAAATACTAAATAAATTAATAAAGAAAAGACAGGGAATGTAGAATTTCATGAATAGTAGGTGGAACGCTACAGGAATCTGCTGAGCTTTCTGCTGACTACTACAGGTGCAGAATCCATGCAGTCTTGAAAATAGCCAAACTGACGTCCAACAAATAAAGGAAGTCAGATGATAGTATGATGGACTAACCTGATTATCCTAACCATTCTAGCAATTCTTAAGTGTAACAGAAATAAGTAGAGGCAAGGAAAGAGTGTTAAATCGTATGTACAATGACGACACCACACCGGAAAAGCTTGAGGATAGAACAAGGCACCCGGTTACTGTTGGCAACTTAACATGTGGAGCTAGGCCAATGTATCCCATGTATACAGTATCATTGATTATCACTGGTTCGATTTGCTTTTGACGCAAAGCGACTTCCTGTACCGCTGACTTCGGGGGTAGACAGGGGGTCGGAGAAACACACACATACACACAAACTAACCGAAGAGGAGGTGGCTGCAGACAGCAGAGGAAGGATTCCTCCACAGGCCATGATGAGGTTGTCCACCACTTGAGAGACGAGATGGACGGTGTTGTGCACAAACACCACATTCTCACTGCTGTTCACAAAGTCCATAACTGTCTTAGTCGAATGACTGTAGAGAAAATCAGTTTTGAAACATTTGTTACAGAGGCAGCAAAAGGGTAATTACAAACAATGTCATATTTGTCTTCATGATTCATCCATTCATCTTCCACCGCTTATTCACTTACACACAGTCAATTTATGAAGACAAGTCTGACTTGATGATGACAAATAAAAATTTTAACTTTTTTTTTTTTTTTTTATCTAAAAGCACCTTTCCAAATCTCAAATTCGCTGAATAAGAGCAAGATATTGTAACTCAATGTTCCAGATAATCTTATTGTCTATAAACAGCAAATAGCACAAAAAGTGATTTCTACTCATTCCTTAAAGCGAGATCACATTGGCAAAATTTCACAGGAAAGAAATCTCCATTGTCTATTGTCAATAGTGTAGCAATATATAAAGCAATATTACATAACAATAATAATATTATATACCAATATAATAATATATACAAAAAAATTTAATTTATCTATAAACAGATATTTTTTATCCATTTGCCTATTTGATCCACTCACCTTCTCCACATCTGCACATCTGTCTCGATGGAGAACAGCAGGTCGGTTAGAAGACGCTGGTGCATATGAGACCACTTGAACTCTGGGATACGGAACATAGTGGACCGTGCCGAAGACGAGCCCTCATTGCCCTGACCTGAGGGGCTTGAGGCAGCTGCTTGATCTGAGCTCTGGTTCTGCAAAAGAGGCATTTATTATTCTAACAATGTGTTTAATATGACCAAATGAAAAAGTCAAGAATCTCAATTTTCGATATAATCAATACATTTAGTGAATTACTGTAAGTATCTGGTTCTGGTACAGTAATACGATATGTTTTTAAGTCTTCCGTTTTTAATATTGCAAAACTTACTGTTGCCGAGGTGTGCTTCAGCTCTAGTCTCTCTGTGTCTGAGGCCACACTTGACACATCCAGTCTAGCAATTTTAATCTCTTTGGTCTTAGTTGCTGAGCTCTCAGTTCCTGTTGCCTTCAGAGTGTCTTGGTTAGTTCCTGGATCCTGTGACATACTCTCAGTGCTAGGGCTAACCTCTGCTGTAGACAGGCCGGCTACATCCGGAGGACGTACTTCTGCTGCTTGTTCTGCCTCAACAGCACCGTGACCCTCTGTAGCCTTTGTGTGAAGCTTTGTCTCATCGGTTGAGGTGCTTTGATTTAAATCAACCTCCACCATGGGAGCCGATGTATCCTTGGTTTCCTCTGCTTTGTCATTTTCAATTGGCTTCTCATCTTTTTCAGTTTCTAGCTTATCTTCTGTCTCCTTTCCATCATCTTCCTTTTCAACACCATGGTCATCCGTCTCACCGGCTGTAGCGGAAACAAATGAGGAGTCCTCTGTGCTGTCATCACTGACTTTCATGAAGTTGCTGACTGAGGAATCATCATTGCTATCTTCATACATGACTGAGGCACTAGTCAAGCTAGTCTCCTGGTGTGCCGAAATCTCAGAAGAAGCATCAGTGGTTTCTTCCACTTTGGCTTGCTTTACAGCTTCAGTAGAAGAATATCCAGGACCTTTCTCTTTATCTTCTACCTGAGTATTTAGTTCAGTTTCAGTATTGCTTGTTTTACCATCAGCTTCCTCTGACATCTTCATAACTTCAGTTTCAACTTTGGCAGTCTGTGTACTGTCAGCATCATCTGTTACACTCAGATCTGATCTCTCCTTCTCTTTAACTCCACCTTCAGTCATCGTGATGTCAGCCTCAACTCTTTCCACTCTCTCAGGCTCTCCATCCATATTAGCCTCCATTTTATGATTGTCTTCCATATTTTTCATTTCATTATCCTTTCCTGGTTCTCCCAAAGTGTCCTGTTCATCTTTATTCCCTTCCTCTGTCTCTGGTGAGGTGGCAACGGTGTCTGGCTGTCTGTCTTCCTCATCTCTAGCCAGAATGTTGGACACTGTGACAGGGATCTGGGTCCGGATCTCCTCACAGTCTCTAGGCTGATCGTTGACCTGCTCCTCCACGCGTAGCTCAATTACAGTTGATGGAGCAGCCTCCACTGCTTGCAGCTCACCATTGGCCGAGGCAAGGAACTGAGAATCATGACTGGTACCAGAGATTGTTCTGATTCTGCTTTCAGATCCTCCCTCAGAACCCATCCGCTGGTACTCAATAAACATGCGAGCTAGATTTTCTTTGTGTTGTTCAAAGGTGACCTGGTGAAACAAGCAGGAAAAGTGTTTGGACGAATGTTAATTATGCAGAGTGGACAGGACAAACTAAAAAGAAATCATATGCAAACTTTAGAAGCAATCAAGAAGCTTAGATGTTTAAAATTCACTTGTCTGTTCAAATTAGGGATGGTAACGATTAATCAAAAAAATCGATTAATTGTTGAGAATAATTTAATCGATAAAACTTATTGATCGTCGATTAAGCAAGGTCATGCACATGCATGCTGATCAACCGCGAAACACGTAAAGCGGACAAAAGGAAAAAATGTTGGGGAATTTTGTTTAGGACCATTTTATGTTAAAAGGCTAGAGCTACACCTTCATGACTATAAGATTGCATGTACATTTGCAGGCTCTTGTTTTGTGCAAGTGTTGTAATGGTGTGTTTATTTTGTGTAGGCACATACATATACACATACATACATACACACATATATATAGATTTTTTTTTCTTTTTTTGTTGTTGTTTGTTTTTCCATCAAGGCCAGTAAAATTTCAATAGGTAAAAATCTGAACTGCTAGCCTGACTAGGCCAGTATAAAAGAAATACTGTGAAAAGAGAGATGGTCATGAGTGTTTAGGACTGCAATTAGCAGCAGACAGTGCAAAGCATCTGCAGAAATACAGCAGAAGTCTGAACACACCAAAACACACCTCAATTTATCAAACGAACACAACAGACAGAAAGTCAAACACACCACTGGGGAAACAAGAAACAACTTGCAGCTTCCACACCAATGCCGGCATTTGCATTTAGGCAAGAAAGCCTTATTATACGTAATTAATTGGCCGTTATTGTTCTAAATTAGCCTGCTACAAGCCTGGCCATTAATCTTCCATGTGGTCTGACTGGTAATCCATGGCTGTTTGCTCGGAATGGACAGCTCTGAAATGCATTGCTAGTTTTCTTTCTCTCTTGACTCTCTTCTTTGGAATAGCAAGATCACTATTCAGGCTCAATTCAGCATTTAACATTTAGCTATTAAATCCATACACTGTATTTTCAGAAAAACATTGCCCTCCTTTGTGACTGGATACCAAATAAGGGGATATGCATGGTATAAATGGCCAAACATATCTGGAAAGCCTGCGAAGCATTTAAGGATTTGAAAAATGAAAGTTAAAACTCATGTAAACCACTAAGGGTATAAAAAGCTGCACATGAGGCCTCATATTATCCTGTTAGGCATTATCTTCAAGAATCAGTAAGCATACCATACGCTGTTAAATGTTTAAAAAATCTTCATGTGTACACTAAAGCACCTCATTGTCTAGCAGCCTGCTACAATGCATATCTTACCAATAAAGTATTACGTCATATGAAAAGCATTACTTACCTTATAACAGGCATTCAGTACATGTGAGCCCTTGCCGTGTTATGGAGATAAAGTTACCCCCCTCTGCAAAAGGGGGTAACTATAGAAATGTGGTTTTGAAATGTAGTCTGTATGCCACCGGGTGGGCTAGACATCAGTTTTAATCTGATCTAATTTAAATCCGGTCAGCTCTTTAGACGTGGAGCATGGAAAAATCTACAATTCATCTAAGAATACAGTGCAGGTTTCATAATGTGACAGCGAGCTTTGTATGACCAGTGTGTCTGGTTGCCAAATCTTATAATGTAAATCTATTTTCAAGGGCCCTGTTAGAGAAATATTAATAATTCATTTTATTTCTATATACTAAAAACTGAACTTAACCTGTAGGCGTAAATCCTTAAGTAATAAAGTATTAGATAGAGTATTACAATATTTCAAAAAATTATCATGTCTAGGTTAGAAAGAAATCAATAATTACTTGATTTTCTATTTAATCAAATTTGCACTTTACCTTTAAAAAATCCTAAATGTGAAAGCTTAAATAAATAAAAGTCTATACGGGAAGATTCATCCAGCATCAGACGGTGATGACCCATCTGAACTTGCAGCAATCAGACTGCAAACTCAGCAACAGACCGTAACAGTGCTAAAATCACTGATCTCAGATCACCCGGGAGCAGTCGGCCACAGACTCTCACAGTAGGGCCAGTAGGGAGCCCCATTTAGATCAATAGATAGTGAGCAACCGCAAAACAAAGGGGAAATAGGGACCCTGAGAATGCTCTAATTGGATTAGCTAAATGCGTTTCCATTCCTGCAAAAATCAATGTGGCCAGCAGACTGAATCCCTTCTCTTCTGTCCAAAATACACTGTTACTGTAGTTTTCTTTTTTCCGCCTACGATACTCTCACAGCTGTCTGCATGAGTGTGTAATAAAGGTACACAGAGAAAGACTCAAGAAAGAGGGACAGCAGCTTTCTTGTTTTCCCAGTTAAAAAAAAAAAAAAAAATATATATATATATATATATATATATATATATATATATATATATAAATATAAATATAAATATAAATATATATAAAGCTGCTAAGAAGCAAAACTGCATAATGTACCAAGACTGTGTGTGTGTGTTTTATCTTGATCTATTAGCATTTTTTATTTATTTATTGCTGTCTCTCTCACTATGCTTATTCTTACAACAAGAAAAAAAATAACTAAAATAATGTTATTTAACAAAAATGCTAGGAGGAATAGGATGGTAATCTTTGACATTTTTAAGACCATTAAATAAAACAATCAAGTCAGTCATAAAACACTACCTCAAAAATTTCTTTAAACTTAGCTTGTGTGATGTATGATAAGCCTGCAAAATGAATGTCAAGAAAGCGAATGGTTTATCAATGCCAATGTCTTTAAACAGTCAATGAAATCCATGTCCTAAAGCCAGTTTGCTTGCCAACCTATGAGTTTATTCAATACAGACTGGCTTGCAGGTGTGCCTCTATCTTTACAAGCACTGTCCCAATACTGGAATTCTTTGTCTTCTAAATCCATAGTATTGCTGTTGTTCAGCATGATAAGCAACTTCATGACACCACAGAATAGTCTTAACGTTCTTAGGCAGGTCATTCCTTTAAACATCTCCATTAGGCCCAGAATCTCACTACTGTCAATAAAGACAAGCATTATTGTTTTTAAATCATTTTCTTGATGGCTAACAGTATTTTAGTGTTAAGAAAGTTTAGGAAATAAACTCCTGGTAATGTCAAAGGGAAAGAGCAGACAATTATATTATATTATATTATATTATATTACATATTTAAAATATTTAATGTTATATTCTATTACACTCTAATTTATGTTTTCAAAGCTGTTAATTAAATCAATTTGTTGAATGTTTGTATACATATGTGTGTGTGTGTGTGTGTGTGTGGTGGAATATATTTATCATATATAGCTGCAGGGTAGAAGGATACGCATTCTACTATAAAATACCATAAGTGTCTTTAATTGCTAAAAGCCATAAATGGGGGAGAAACATTAATAGCGGCATACAGTATAGGTAACTATAACAACAAAATATCCCTCATGGTATCATATGAATCCTTGTTTTTAAGGTAGAAATATTATTTATTTCATTATTTACTATAAAATAAAATGTCTTGGGATTATTATTTTATTCTTCACAGAGTTTTGGAGATTTGGAGATGCTAAAAATAATGTGCAGTACTCCAAAAATTAATCAAATAAATGCATTTTCGTAAATGCTTATAACTAATTGATGACCTTTCTCCAGGGCATTTTCTCTTTCCCTTAGAGAACCCAAAACCACAGTGTGATGCCCCAGAGGAACTCTCATTCTAGGACATTCTAGAAAGAAACTAAAGGCTCCAGGGGAGGAGCCACTTTTTCAGGACCATTACAACATCTCCTTCACCTATTAAGATGTTTCTTACAGTGGAGCAGAAGAGTGCTGACTATGAAAACATGAAGGGCACCAAGTCTTTCACAAGGTGATCACTTCCAACAGAAAACTGTCCCTTCAGTAACTGTATCGAGCCGAGTCTCATTTATGTGCAGTGCTGGGACAGGGGCACCTTGGGTAAGCTGTGGTGTCAGCAGGCCCATCTGCAGAAACATCTGTCTGCCTACAATGAGCTGGCTGGAGAGGAGACTTCATCTCCTTTGACACACACATGCTCAGTAAAACGCAATCAAGCAACAATCAGATAACAGCACACTCGCTAAAGTGTTTCTTTACAGAGTTAGGGTTACTTACTTTTTAAGTAGATTGTCTAAGACTTCAAAAAATATATATGTAAAAATAAGAAAAATAAAAAAAGATGGTAAAAGCAATATATATATTTATATTTACATAAATGCTGCAATGGGCTGTAATGGACTTATATAATGGACTTTATATATTTACTTTACTATATATATATATATATATATATATATATAGAAAGAGAAAGAGATTTCATTGCAGTTCATTATAACATACACACACACACACATATAGTGAGCTGGAAAAACAATTGAATTGTGAAAGAAGAAAAAAAACAAAAAAAACCTTTGCATACTTGTCTAAATGTATTTCTGCCCAAGAGCATGTATTTATTTACTAGGGGGTTCCCAAAAGGCTAGTTGAATTTATGAGGACTTGTCCTAATGATTGCCAAGGCCATTTGAGATGAATATTAAATGTGTTCAAACATGAGGATCTGGAGACCTTGTATACTACAACCTGAAAACCATGCATAGATTCACATTACATACATTTCTAATATGCAAACACACACTCTTTCTATTTCACAAACAATATCTCTCTCTCTCTCTCTCTCTCTCTCTCTCTCTCACACAGACACACACACACACACAGACACACACACACACACACACACAGACACACACACAGACACACACACAGACACACACACAGACACACACACAGACACACACACAGACACACACACAGACACACACACAGACACACACACACAGACACACACACACAGACACACACACACAGACACACACACACAGACACACACACACAGACACACACACACACACAGACACACACACACACACACACACAGTCAGCCAGCCCCTGCAGCTGAAAGGGAGAGCTACAGTGACAAACAGCTCTCCTACTCCAGAGTTGGCAGGAAATCTATCACACCGGACAATAAAATTGCAATTGAGTTTCTTTAGACTTTTTTTTCCTCAGCAGATGCACGTATCTCTCTAGCTCTGCACTGCTGCACCTTTCCAGTTCATGCGCACGACCCCCTTTTCTGTTTTTAGATCAGAGCAGAGACGCTGTAAACAGAACAGGACCTTACCTGCATTAATCTTGTGCAATTATAGCGCAAAAAAGCAATTACAGGCTTGACCCGTAGGAAGGGGAATGATCAATTTGTGTGCACTTGCCTCAGCAGTGAGCTACTTTAGGAATGCAACTAGATTCAAATAAGACGTGTCTGCATGAAAAAGAAAAAAAACAAAAACCAAAGCATACTGTAAAACCAGAGCATGCTGCAATCCTTTAACGCTGCTAAATCCACCAACAGATTACATTTTATTTTACTGTGTATCATGCATGTGACTGCGGGGTGTGAGTGAGAAGAATAAACTTTATTTTAACGTTTATGTTTAAGCTACATGCATTACAATCATTATCATCATAAGAGTTCGTTTCTGCATTTCAGCATGCTTTTAAATTAGGGTTCAGTAGCACAACTTGAATTAAAGACTTCCGCTGGTATTATTCTCATTTTTATGTCATTATGGATAAAATGGCTGAAATCAATAAACATAATTGTAATGAACCAGTTTGTTTAATTTTTAGGATTGTTTTACATTGTTTTATGAAATGAATAAATAACAGATAGATGAGTTGCAATAAGCAAAATGTTTCTAACAGTTATGAGAAATGTAAGACTATTTACAGATCAACCAATTTGCACATCACACATTTTTATGAAATATCATTGAAAATATAAGCCGTCCTAAATAATAATATTTCTGTTTTCTGTGTGTGTGCATCTTTCTCACCTTTAAAGTTAAAATGCACAAAACCTTTAATAAATAAAATTACTTCAATCTTAATTATGAGTGCTTAATAGTTCAGAGACATCTGTCAATAAACCATTTATAGCAGAGGTGCCCAAACTTCTTACTATGATGGGCTAAAAATCTAATTATATTATATTAAAATGCATATATTTTTTAATCAAATTCACTTCTATTCTTTAAATTTTAATGCAAAAAATAAAGCAAATGGCAGGCCAAACAAATAAATATTTTAACCTGTGGGCCCTGCTTTGGGCATCTCTTATTTGTTGTTTATTTTGTATAATTTAAATTGAATTCACTGAAAATTCCCTTTAACCAATGTGGCTCTGTGATGCCATCAAGACACACATTTCTAGATGTTTATTTGAGCACCACCCTGACATACAGTTGTAACCCTGGCCTAAGTCTGTCACAGCTGTTTGTCCAACCAATGGAAGACACAACAAAAAAGACATTTTTTATTCTTGTGATTCCATTTGCTAACGCTCGTACCACAGAAATGACATGCTTGAAGTGAATCTGAGGCTATAATAAGGCTGCATATTCGGATGAATAAGCACTCTGAGTACTACAGATGTCCTTATTCCTACACATCTCACTGTATGGCACCGCTGCGCCCCCAAGTGGCCAGTGACAAGAACACAATCAGAGTGTATAAATGGAGGAGTGCCAGAAGCTGGTGCCCAAAACCACAGACTGACACCAAATGACTTCACTACGCTTGGAACCGTGTCCATATTACTATATCAATAGGGCATCTTAAAATAGACATTTCTGAAGCTAGAAAGCTTTCAAAAACATTAAGGAGGCAATTCAATCTGTAAATAAAAGTATGAACAGAGGGCTTGGCAGTGGAGGGAAATACAGATTCTAATCTGAGAAGTCAAGTTGATTATAGATTGCAATAACAGTCAGCTTTCTGCAGTGAGAAGCCAGTGGATTAATGCTGATGCAGAGAGCGCATGAGAGAAAGTGGCAATGAGAGAAGGAACCAAATACTAGAAGAAAGCAAGAGAGACAGAGTGATGGCAAGAGACACCAGAGAGAGAAAAGCAAAAGAATAATAGGTGTAAATCAGACTTTTGGAACAAGGAGGCAAAGTCCTCTCTTTTGGTTCCATTTGAAATTGATTTCTGCATGGTTTCTGGGCTTTAAAGGCATATGGAACATTACACTATCAACAAGCAACCAATACTATAACATCTATGTTCATATTATACTCCGTTCTTAACAAATGTTTGGGGTCAGTAGGTTATTTTTTTGTTAAATACATTAATATTATTTTTCCACATGGGTTCATTCAATTGATAGTAAAGATTGTTATGAAAATTAATTAAATAATATTAATTAATGTTTTTCCTTTAACTTTCTATTCATCAATCCTGAATAAAAGTGTCACCGTTTTCAACACTGATAATAATGATCAATGTTACTTGAGCAGTAAATCATCATATAAGAATGATTTCTGAAGAATCATGTGAAACTGAAGACTGGAGTGATAATGCTGAAAATTCAGCTTTGCCATTACAAAAATAAATTACATTTTAAAATACATTACAATAGAAAACATCTATTTAAATTATAATACTACTCCACAACAATACCGTTTTTACTGTGTTTTTTTCTCTGTTTTTTTTTTCAAAATAAATGTGCGGATGAGCATAAGACACTTCAGTCAAAAACATGAAATTAAGAAATTTGTTTATGTAATATAAGCTATAGTTTGGTAATAATAATAATGATGTTGATTTTGATAATAAAATGTATTATTAGTCTTTTATTTTTAGCCATTAGTGAAGAAATCCCAAGTCAACACTGCAGGTGTCATTAAGAAGGAAAGCCATGCTTTAGGAACTCAATGGTAACACAAATTAGCTCAAGGGAGGCGAAAGAAACCTTAATCTGCTGGTATAACTACTAAATGGAGTTACTTCAAAAAGAAGAGATTTATACACTATTTAATCACAAATGTCAATGTTTGTCGTGTGAAAAAAAAAAAAGAAAAAGAAAAAAAAAACACAAGTGCAAAATGTCTCCGATTAAATGAAATTAGGAAAAAAAAATTTGTATAAATTCTTTCCCGTATTGTATGAAAGACAGCCAAGCTTTGTTAATTTGTGTGAATACTCATGACTGCATTTAACGTGAACCACATACATTCATCCATGTGTTGTTTTGTGTGTGCATTTGGGTCCTGACCTTGGAGTGTGTGATGGAGAGCGTGTCCACCCACACGCGCCAGCCGCCCCACTCGTACTTAATGGCGTGATAAAGGAGGATGCGAAAGATGGCGTACACCATCTCGGTGATCTTCTGCTCCTCACTGTTCTTGGGGTTAATAAAACACAGAGACAGCATCCACTCCTGCCACACAGAGCACTGCAACAGACTCCTACAGAAAAAAATGAGTGCGTAAAAAAACTGTACTCATTTAAGGCTGATGATAGTAAGCATTGGACAGTGTGTGTGTGCGTATTTAAAAACACTCTGGGAACAAGAAGTGTACTCAAAGGCAAAAATAATACACAAAAAAATAAATGCTGAATGAATGAATAAAAATTTCTGAATTAGCACAAATGTTAGTCTGTAATCAATATAATTAGTTGAATTTAAAAAAAAAACAAAAACAATATTATGTCCTCATTCAGATATCAAAGTAAATGTTTGTGTGTGTGTGTGTGTGTGTGTGTGTGTGTAGGTTAATATTACATGTCCCTACAAGGATAGTAAAATCTGAAATCACCTACCAGCCAGTGGTCCCCACGAGGGAAATGGATTAATAAACATACTAAAATACGTTGTTTTTTTGTATGTTTGTTTTTTTTTTGAAAATGTAAAAATGCAGTTAGTGTAGGGGGAGAGAATATACAGTTTGTACAGTATAAAAACCATTACATCTATGGAGAATCCCCACAAAAACAGTGAACCCGAGAATGTGTGTTTCAACGGTCCTCACCTGCGGTTCTCTCGGCTGTTGTTGAAGAGTTTGATCATGTCCGAGAGAAAGATACGCCGTACTTCCATGCTTTCTGCTCCTGGAGGAGCATTCTTTAAAAGAGCAGCTATCACTTTTAGGATCTCTGTTGGGAAAAAGTAACTGCCTTTAATGCATATTAATGTACAATTTCACAATGTATCTGAATGCCTAGTTTTTAAAAAGCTTTTATAATTTTTACACACCATAATTTTGATTAAAGATTTTATTTTTATTCTTTTTCTAGTTATCAAATACACTGTAAATGGTGTAAAATGTACATGGATAACATAGTAAACAGCATGTCCAAACATTGTACTGTTATACAGCTGACAATTGTACACTACCATTTAAAGTTTTGCATTAGATTTTGTCAGTAAGATTTTATTATCTTTTTTAAGTGAATCGTTTTATTCAGCAAGGACGCATTAAATTGATCAAAAATGACAATAAAGACATTTATGTTACAAAAGATTTCTATATCAAATAAATACTGTTCTTACAAACTATCTATTCTATTCAAAGAAACCAAATCAGCATATTAGAGGGGTTTCTAAAAGTTCATGTGACACTGACTGAAGACTGGAGTAATTACTGCAGAAAATTCACAGGAATAAATTACATTTATTTTTTTTATTTTTTAAAAAATAAACATTGTTTCACAAATATTTCACAATATTACTGTTTTTACTGTATTTGTTATCAAATAAATAAATAAATAAATACTTGGCATAAGAGCATAAGAGACTTTTTTTAAGAATATTTAAAAAAAAAAAAAAAATCCTACTGACTAATGTTAATAGTTGTTATACATTTTAATTACATTGAAATAAACTGATAAAAAAGAAGGATAAAGAAAATTGCAACCCTTTAATAAAACAGACATATCTTTATTTTTGCCCACACTTTTGCATATAGTGGGAACATAACTCACAGATATTGAGGAGGGAGTAAAAGTATGCTCAACATCATAAGGTCAGTATTGTCTAAACTCTGCAGCTAAAGTCGTGGCTTCCTGGAACTGAGCGTTAGCTTAAACTGGAAAGATTGGTTGTTTAGATGAATTATCTAGACAATGTCAGCATGCATTAAGTTGAGAAGAGCAGCTCAAGTTTCAGCCGTCACAGGGAGTTTAGAGTACGACAGCATCTGTAACCAATGCTCTCACTCGTTCCAGCAGAATTGTGTTGTTTCTACGCCTTACTCACTCAAATTAGAGTCACTGAACCTTACCAGTAGAAAATTACCTTTGCATGTATCTCTGCACTTTTCTGGTTTTTTCGCTCTCCAATCACCATTTGGTCCTGGTTTGTTCCTGAGTTTAATTTAAGAGAAACTTTTGCTTCCTCAGTTTGTTTGATTGGGTCTGACATTGCTAAAGACTGCAATCAGGGCCATTTAGAGGCTTCAACACAGATCAAATCAAGGAGACACAGAAGAAAGCTGAAACTCTGCTGTGCTCGCTCTCTGATCATCTGTGAGATGGCCTTGAATCAGACTCTGTTGCTTTACCATCTCCATCTGAATGTTCTAGAACCGACCCAGGATCTGTGATTCACTGTCATTCTTCTGAGTGACAAGTGGTTTGTGTACATGGTCACATCTCCATGTAAATACAGCTCTAATCAGCTGCCTCCAGTACCTCAGAATTAAGCTTCATTAGGGAAAGGCCCGATATGGATCAGTATACAATATTAATTTCACTTTTTACATTAAAACCAGAGCATCTGATTGCTGCCTAACCCTGTACTGGATTTAAAGGAGACACATGTAAAAATTGAGCATAAACTGAGGCTGGAAAATAAAGCATCTCATTATAAGAGAGAATTCAGCCATCTAATATTGAGAAACTAGCGAGTTGCGAATGAAACTGATGCAGCGAAATCTCCATAGCTGCAGTGGGAAGTTAATTACTTTTTAATGTGTTTATCATCTGAGTAATGGTGACCATCAAATGAGCTCCATTTGTCTGTGGTAACTGTACACCTCACCATTAGACGCTAGGAAAAAACGTTGACTGTTTGATTTGCACCGCAGCTGGCACAAAAATATGAAATGAAACTCGCTTAATAGTACTATTGCAAATCACAAGTAAAAATAAGCAGATTTAAGCCATTTTAACAATAGGAGGCAGGTTTTGCTTGTGATCTTGCCGTATTTCATTTGACATTTTCCAGACACACGAGAGCTGGTGTAGAATGCATTATATTGACCCCTACTGTATCTCTGAATGTGGTGACTACTGTAAATATTGTCTTCTGTGTTGCATATAAGTATTAATTTAAATTAAATTATATTTATTATATATTATATATTTATGTCTTCATAACATTTTTAATTTGAGATTCCTCTGAGAAATGCAGGTAAAACTGCAGTATAACCTGGACATAGAGTAAACAAATGTGACTTAATAATGAAAAATGTAGAAAAATCTATTTTATAATTGTTCATTTTGTGGCTGAAAAGAAACTTCCTTATATAAATCAAAATTTCTACATTAATTTTATTCGATACAAAAAAAAATATTTATTTAAGGTAAGAATGTCTCCATTTAAACTATTTACAGATATTTAATATGCACTGATTTAAACACTGGTGCTAACAGGCGAAGGGACTGTGTTTGATATGAACTTACGTGGGTTTTGAATCTTCACAGTGGAGTCAGGGTCTGGGTGCTGTTTGTGAATGACCTGAGTACAGATCTGCTCCGTAAGAATCTGGTGAGAATGTTCTGGTTAGTCACCTATAGACAGTGTAGCTCAAAAACATTTCACAACCATCAAGTGACAACAGCAATCAAACAAAAACATTTGTTTTAATTTGGATTTCAACCGAATTTTTGGTGATACATTTGTGCAAATATAGAGGAAAAACAAATCATGAACATTCATGCTCATGACAAATAAACAGCTTAAAATCCATAAAAAAGTAAATAAATCTGCTGAAATGATGAATAGGTCAGCAACTATAGATGAGTGCTATACTAAATATATATCAACAACATTTGCCAGGTCAGCTTTTTCAGTTAAAGCAGCTGAACACTATAACGTCAGCCATTAGAGAATGTGACACCATAAAAATGTGTTAAAAAATTAGACAGTCATTGTAATTTGTGGATATTAAAGGGTTAAGGACAGGGAGGATTTTCAATGTTTTGATTAAAATGTAAGCGTGTATATATTTGTATATATGATATTCTTAATTACTTAGTTGTTTTAACTTTTTGTGTGTATTTAATATGCAATACTGAATGCACACTGTTCTATAGGGTACTGTTGTAATTGTCGCCTAGAGAGTACAGTCGAAATTTAGCATTGGCTAAGACGGTTACAATACATATATTGTGAACTGGCCCTGTACAAATAAACAAAAACAAATAATAAAAAGACACTTCAAGAATTAAATATCTGAATTCAAGATACTAGCCCAGTTCAAATTCTCTGTGCAAAACCGTTGCTAATCTACATCAATTAAAGTATAGATAACAGAAAAACTATTTTCAAATTATTTAAGTTCATTTAAAAATTATGGGAAAAATCTGAGTTTTTTAGAGCAAAAGAGGGGAAAATCAGATCGGTACAAAGCAGGCCAGATTTTACTATATCTGGCATGCTATGACCGAAAAATTACGTTTGCATAATACTATGGTCAAAAACAAAATGATAACAAAGTGCTAAAATAAGCAGCCATTAAAAAAAAAATAGTGTCAATGTAGAAGACTGACCTCAAAGAGCACGTTGTATGTTGTGACTGTGAACTGGTTCGAGTGGAGCATCAATCGTTCAGTGAGGAGAGAGAACAGGCCGTGAGCCAGCATGACCTCTGACTTTGTCCTGAAACACATGGCATCCAAAACGTCAGCACTATAAAGTGCTTCAAATACAGCCAGGACCCCAACAGGGCATAACTGCAGCCCAGGGCTTCTGAAAAATATCTTTGTAGTCACGGAATGAAGCTGCATCTATTTTAAAAGTACTTGGCGGTCAGATTCCTTCTGGGGGAAACTCACATAAAGCAAATGGGATTATAAATGAAAGTGAGCTTTATCTATCAAACAAACTGCATTTGGAAAAATACTCACACACAGTTACAGACTTTGACTACATTAGTGCATAAATATTTCCATGCTGCATGAATTAATAGTGGAGTGAGGGTAATTTGTTATCAAAATAACCTAGCTGAATTCACTCTGGGAAAAGACCTAGTTGCTTATTTTAAATAGTTCATTTTAAGAAAAAAAAAAATCTGCCTTCAACTTACTTGATGTGTGCTGGGAGCTTATTTCTGCTAAATATTTATAGTTAGACCATTCACTACCGACTCATTTTGTAAAATAAACAGTCAGAGTGAATCATGTATATGCATCGCATATTAAAAACAAGGTTAATGTGTTATTGTTACTGATATGATTAATAGTTTTATTACAAGCCTTAATTCCAAATAATAAAGAAGTTACTCACTTTGGTGACAAATATTTGAGAAAGTAGCCCAAGACTTTGAGTGCCTGCACACGAATCCCTTCACTTTTGGATGCGAGCAGCTTAAAGATGACCCTGTGTTATTCACAGAAGAGAAAAAGTATTAAATTAAAAATTATTGCCAGGAAATACACAAACAAAATGAATGCATAATAAAGGTAGCACTTTATTTTACAGTCCTGTTCCCAATGTACATACTATTTACTTATTAAAGTTATTATTACAATAACTGGGTTACTAGGTACTAACTCTCAACCTATCCCTAAACCTAACCTTAACCTTAACACAGTGGTTCTCAAAGTGTGGGGCGTACTACAGGTTGGGCGCGGGAGATCAGCAGAAAAAAATGTTTTGCAACGGCGTTTAAGTGTGTGAATAGTGGTCGGCGCTCTGCCTTTATAAAGAGGCACCGAACGTCAATTACACTGAATCATTTTTCTTCAGATTCTTGACTTGTCACTGTCTGAACAATCCCAACATTGGAGTTGGTCGCCATAGAAAAGCACAACTTCAGCGGAAGGAATCACAAGCTGCTATTGTGAATGGCTGGCGCTCCGCTGCTATATGCATTACGGTGAGAAGACAAAACGTACAAGTAGCTGAACTTGTGAGGAGTTGTCAAAAAAATATATATTGGCACTGTAATATATATTGTTCATCACTGAAATATTTACTTTTTTTTGTTTATTTAAATTAAAAATTCTGATCTTTTATTTACTATTACCATTATATTTTTCAATAATTCAATGACATTACAAATTGAAACTAATACAGGTGTTTTTCGTTGCATGATTTTCAATTTAAAAAATCTTTTCATTTTTATAATTTTTAGTGGAATCATTTGGTAGTCAGAGGTGTGTGTGTGTGTGTATTTGGGGGGTGGGGTACTGTGTTTGAGAACCACTGCCTTAACCCATGTAGTTACCTTATATTAGCCAGTACTTTCTTAGGTAAGCACACATAAGTGCACGTACTGTAAAATAAAGTGCCACCATAAAAAATGTAGGAGATAAAGATTAAAATAAAGTAAAAAAAAAAAAAATAATAATAATAATAATCTACAGAAATAAAAATAAACAGATTGAGTTCAAAACAAACATAAATTTGGTGTTAAAACAAGAATTTTTTCAGTTGTTTTCAGTGTTTCTTTTCAACAAAATAAAATTATCAGCGAAGCAGTCTGGTGTGTACACAGATCTCACAAGAGCTGACGTGTACATTCATACGTAACCGAGACTATTACAGTGTCTACATATTGAAATGAATCTGCCTATGTCCTTCTGGAGTAGGATCTGATGGAAGTGTGATTTGAATGAGGATGTCAGACCTAAAATGAAAGTGAGGACCTCTGTTTTATCATGACGAGCTGTCCAGATGCCCCCCGCTAGCATGCACATTTAACCCCATGGCTGTCAGTGAAACTAGCATGTCTATAAAGGCTTTGGAAATGTAAATGCCTCCATTTTAGTAGTCTGTATGAGCGCTCAAGTACAGCGGCATAGGTATCAGATGAACCTATGAAAGTGTTTTTATAGGTTTTGTTGAGCAGGACTCAGATGTCTCTGCTAAGAATGAGGAATTGTGGGCTCCTATTTTTCCACAGAGAAATTATGTAATTCAACTTCATCTATCGGGTTTTTTTTTTCTTTTTCAGTTTCATTTATATTTTTTAACAGAAAATGTGGGTTAAAGAACGTAATGTCTGGGGCAACCGCAGTTCTCACCGTATTCCATTCCGCTGATCAAAGGCTTGAACCATTGAGCCAGGATGCTCAGACATCAGTGCCACCAGAAGTTGGAGAACATCCATCAGATTATCATCCTGGGGAAAAAAAGCATGTTAGAGACAGGGGTCATTCATGACACACTTCAAAAAAATGATCTACGATGATTATAGCAGAGGAGTGGGATCATACATTGTAAGTTACTGTCTACTGAAAACTGTGTCTGCATTAGAATTCATTACGTATGCATCTATGTCGGAAATTATTAGGGAGTAAATGTCACTTTCTGCAAAAAGCAAACATATTATCATATTATATATAATAAAAGTCTACATTGTATGAAGTGGCACAATGGTAAACTCCCTTATAAAAAACAAATGCAGTTTACTGTTATGCACAAGAGAGACAGCTGTGGGGACCAAGCGCCATCTGGTGGCAGTTACACCACAGAATGTACAGTCTAACAAAAAATTACAGAATTAAAGTAATCTGCATTGATCTAGCCACAGAACTGAAAGAGGTCAGACTGATAACGCCGATAAAGGTTAAAAAGACTGATGTATTGATGATCGTTTGAAAGGTGCATTAGTGTACCTCGTGCATTGTGAGCAGGTAGTTCAGAATACTCTGCAGTTCATCTTCCTTTACGCCATGATCCTACATTCACAGGACACACATTCATTACCTGTACAGCACTCCTCATGATGGAGTTGAATAATATAGATTGTATTTATGTTTTATGGCCACTCCACTTTACCTTCATGATAAGTTGTTTGACAAACAGTAGCAGAAACGCTCTGAGAGAGTGAATCTCCTTTTGATTCGGTCTCGGCCCCTCTGAACACAAACAGATACAGGATATCAACCAAACAAAAGCTTATGTAATATCAAATCAAATGAAATATTCAACAGCCCTATGTAGTTGGTGATAATACTAAAGCATTCATTGTGTTTATTGTGGATGTTGTGGATGTTGTTGTTTTCTGGGTCCAAAAGGAAAATCAGTTTAGAGCTACCATTTTAGATTATTTTCCTTTATAACTTGGTGTAAGCGAAAGAGAATATTTCATTCTTTTAACGCAACCTTGATTTTGTTTAATGGGATTTGAAAGAGACAAGTGAGTTTAATGTTAATTTCGGTTAATGTGGAAATTTCACAGAGAACATGCTTGGTCTTATTATGGGATGGGATGCACAGCATCTTTAGTTCAAACACTGCATTATCAAGATATTTACAATGACAGTGTGTTTTAAAACCAATGTGATTGAAGATTATCTTTAGATGAGACCATTTCATCAAAACAAAATAATAAGATGAGTGTATATAGATACTTTATATAGCAGGGCTCAAAAGTTTGAGACCACGAAAAAAAAAAATCTAGAATTTAAAATCCCATTTAAACCTGAAAAAAACAACTTCATTCAAACTATTATGCGGATAATGTAATTTGTAAAAAAAAATAAACTGTAATTAGTGTGAAAAAATATTATTGTTCTCAAACTTTTGGACACCATTGTAACTGCAAATGTACTTTTTTTTACCCTTATTCACTAGTCTCATCTCGTGATGAGAAGATAGTTTAGTTCTGCTCTCTTACCGAGACCTTTGGGTGTGATTCCGCTGCGGTCCAGTGGGTTTACAACCCAGTAGAAATACTTGAGTGTGTGCATGACCTGCAGTACAGTTCCAACTCTGCGAATGGCATTGTAGATATTGACGGTGCTAATGAATTCTGTGGCCAGGTAGGTGTAGAGAACCAGCTGTACCTGTTGAGGGCAGCAAATCAGTTTCAAGCAACAATGAAGTGTCACATTTGAGAAAACAAAGAATTGGTAAACTATTAAGCCAGCATGAAGCAACAGCCTCAGTTTATGTAAATGTCTGTGTAAGATACCTTAGCTGGGGCATGAATCCAGATGGCAGGGTTGAAGAGGATGTGATCACAGAGCTGTTTCAAGAGTAAAACACCAGTAGGAAGGTTGCTAAGGTAACGGGCGAAGGCGAGGACGATGTCCAGCACAGATCGTGTCACATGTACTTTGGAAGACTGAAAAGAAAATACAAACATGAAATCAAATATCAATAAACCCAAGATAATAAACTTGGTCACGAAAATTATATAAATTGTTTTATTTATTAAAAACATGCTGTGACTTATATTCTAAAGCGACTTATAATACAGTTAATGTTATTATAATAAAACATATCAGTTCTAACATTACTTGCTTGACATTGTAGCCTATTCATCAAACTAAAATGTAAAGTAAGGTGGGTTTTCTAATCTTCCAAAAGCAGCTTGAACATTTGCACATTTTAAGGCCTTCAGATACAGACTTTAGTCTTGCATGCATTCATTTTTTTTATTATTTTAAGATTACTGTGGTCCTGAGGCCAGATGAGACCTTCAGTGTCAAGGAATTTCATTGTATGCTGCGGTATGAGTAAGAAGTTACCGGACAAGAAATAAGTGAGTATGTACAGAGCAATAGAGAGAAAAGTGTTTCTGTTGGTTTTAAAACATATGATCTTGTGATATTCAGTTAGGTAAGGTAATAAGTATTCTTAAGCATTGCACTTTTTTCATGTTCGCCACTCACCTTCTCCAGGGAGTAACCGATGACTAGAAAGCCCTTGCAGGCCAGCACCTGCTCTTGCATAGCTACAGAGCCCTTCAACAGCTCCATCACAAACGACAGTAGTGTGCAACTGACAAATAAAAAAAAAAAACATATGAGAGGTGAGAGTCAGTAGAGAAAGACAACAAAACTAACAACAAAAAGTCAGATAACATATAGTCAGTGGTGTCAAGATGACAAACAACTTTGGTTTTCGTGCAACTTGTGGATCTTGATGCATCAAGTTTGAATCTCTGAGTGAGATTTGAGATATGGATGTCCAGCTAATATTTTAATTGATCTTTTTTGGTAAGGAAAAGAAGAACTGGTATTCAACTATTTCTGCGACTGTGGTTAGCGTTACTCACTGGAGAGCCTTATATAACTTGTTCATTCATGGGACAATATTTCTCCTGGTTTCCACGTCAGTGCTGTTCGAGCTGATACATGTAGTTTAAAAGAGAATATTTCACCCAATTTAGATGTTTCCCAGTAGATCTCGCTGCGATGTTATTAAATTTAAGGCGAATTCAACGCTTTGTCATTGGATCTCCCAGCACTCTGTAGTAACAGTGTGGCATGATCTAGATGGGCGCACAAGAACCTTCTGACCTCGCGCTGCATTAATCTGTTTATTATTGTCCGAGATGATAAACAGTCCGGGCTGCGTAGCTCAAACGGTTTCTTTCTGCTTTCGTTTTATTTGCCATATGAGGTTTCTCATATGCATTATGTGCAACAGAAATGGCAGCTCTCATCAGTTGGGCAACATAGTGGTCGCACCAGTACGACCTCTAACAAAATTTAGTCGCACCGGAAAAAAGGTCGCAAAATGAGACCATTTGGTCGTAGTCTGGAGCCCTGAACAGATTTCACAATTTATTTGAATGAGATGTACACAACATTCATTATGATAAACATTTGTTTGAAAGTGATAATGCAAAAATATCTTGCTGTTGTCATCACTACAATCAAACATTTTGATAATCTGGAGCAGAAACACTATCTTTGCCAATGCAAGTAATACTCATTTGTTAGTACTACAGCCTATCGTGGTTAAATGTTTAACTTTGTATTGGCTGCTATTCAATGGTATGTCCACAAAAAATAACATTATATAACACTGAGCACTGGCCCTTGAGCGCCAAACCCTAGAGCCTAAAACAGACTAATGGATTGTGTACCATGAGAAAACATCACCTTTTAAAAAAAGAAAAGAAAGAAAAAAAAGCTGCCATTGTGTGTCTACAGGATTTAACAACTCTAGGAGAGAAAACATTAACTTAATTTTCAGTTTTTCCTGGCCAGGCTAAAACTGGGAAGAGCTCAATCTTTTTTTCCCACTGAGATTCCCTTTACTAATTTTCATTCCGCCCCCAGGCAGAGTTGATGTGTTCTCACCAGACTGAGGTGTCCAGCTCGTCACCGCTGTGCTGGAGGAAATCCAGCTGTGCAAACAGGGGGAAAAGGACCTGAACTCCTCCTATAGAATGAATGGCACTCTGGACAGAGTGTGTCACCACAGCTTTAACATCCTGAGACATAGAAAGGCTTGATGTTAGATTTGTTTTGTAATTTTAAGTTGTATTATGACATTATGTTGTGTAACACCGAGACTCTCCGATCAACACAATTCATATAAATGTAATCTGCCTATTCATCTGCAACAACTATTCCTGAATGTGAAGGTTATTTCCCATGTATGCTTGATGAAGAGCGGGAGGGAGGGGGTATAATTAAACACAGAAAGACAGCTGTGAGGTCCTTCTTAATGTGCCTCTAATCAGACTAGTTCTCTCCCAGATGGCACATGATGGCACATCCATAAAATCATTGTCAGAGAGAAAACTACTTCATCTGTTCAGCATGTGAAGATGCCATCTGAACTTAAGAAGCTTTTATGAATTAAAAAAATCTGAGAATCAAGCTAAATTATTGCTCCTATTGTTCATTTTATAGAATTTATCATATAATTAGATTATCAAGTCCAGGGCTCGAAAACAATGATTTTTCAGTTTAGATTTGTACTTGTCCTGCAAATGTTTTCTCCAACACAATAATAATAATAATAATTCAAATTGTAAAACTTTGATAAGGTTTCATTAGTTAACAACTTCTTAGTTTAGTTAACTACATTCTTAATTCATGACTTCTACAACATTTCTGAATCTTAGTTAATGTTTATTTCAACAATTTGTGCAAGTTGTATTTGTTAACATTAGTTAGTGCACTGTGAAATAACATGAACAAACAATAAACAACTGTATTTTTATTAACTAACATTAACAAATATTAATAAATACTGTAACAAATCTATTGCTCATTGTTGGTCCATATTAGTTAATACATTAACTAATGTTAACAAATGAGACCTTATTGTAAAGTGTTACCATTCAAACTATAATTAAAAACAATTACAATAATTTATTGGTTTATTTACATAAATTATTAATTCATTAAATAATTAGAAATGTGTTATTAATTAAATGAATATATTGCTTAGATATTTATAAAATAATTGCTTTAAAATGGCTGTGCACTGTGAATTGCATATAATTTTTAAACCATTCGGATACTTCCCAGACTATGACAAGTCATTCTTGCAATTTAGAAAAAACTGAATTTATGTTGGCCTTTTAGATAACTAAATTAGTAGAATTTAGTTATCTAAATACTGAATGCTTCACACAAAACCAAGTGTTTATGCTTTCAGGGCACAAAAGCACATTTACAAGACTAACAAAGCCATAGAAACGCTTCTATTAACTGGTCCAAAAATATATCACTGCTGGTCCAGCCATCAGGCCAACCTTATTGTTCTGAAGTCAAAAATGGACATTTAATAAATAAATGAACGTTAAAAAGCTGGTAGCCTCCCTTGATAACAATGAAGACCAGATTAGATTAAGTGCTTTTAGAACTCATGGAGTGCTGGAAGCAGCATAGGTGTGGGCCGCATTTTGCTGAGCGAGATGATAAAATGCTCATATTGTTAATTATGTTAACGAATGGTGATGAGCTAGTTTCATTCGCCCACAGACAGCAGTCCACCTGGCAGGGCAGGTCTCTTCAGGCAGCTGTGTGGGGCTGGTGAACCAGGTGTGATGAAGAGACAAAGAGAAAGAGCATACCTGCAGCATGAGGGCGTGCGGTGAGTGCACAAAGATGGAGGCATTGTCCTTGGGGGAGGACTCCAGACACAGCTGAGCGTCAGTGGCTCGGGGATTATAGGTGAAGGCGATACTGGCAGACAGCTTTCCATCATACAGCAGCATCTTGTGATGTTCTGCAAACAGCAGGTCACTCTCTGCCTTGTGCTTAAAAGTGCCCTTGATCAATCAGAGAGAGAGATGCTTAAAGTAGAGCTGCGTATGCTGCACATTCTCAAGTGAGTGTGAAAAGCATGAAATTAAATCTGCTTCATCAGAGCACTTGATAAAAGCATAAGTGTTTAAAAGCAATAGACAGACTGAAAGATGATGTGAATGATAAAGCTACCCAATGTGTTCCAGTCAATTATAAGATTATAAGAGCAAATTGAAAAATCTTGGTTTAACTGACATCTAGTATTCATTACCACAACTAGTGAAATATAGAACTCTCAATATCCATTCTGAGACCACTGAAAAAAAACGCTTTATTTTTCACTTATTAACTAAAACTCCTTTATTTAAAAGAATTTCAATATAAATGATTGCCTAATTTACCTAAATAATTACATCAAGCTATTTATATTTAAGTAAAATACTAAAGAGATATATATATATCAAACTTTTGCTGAATATTTTGACTTTATCTTATTTTAAATTATTGATTAAATATAAATATTAACCAATTAAATTAAAACAATGGTATTCACATTTTTTCACAGTTAAAAAGAAATTTAAAATATTAAGATGAGTTCGAACAGCAGCAGGTCCATTTGGCTGTTTTCAACCTATAAAACCTAATGTACAGATATATCTGTACATGTGATATGACTACATTATAACATCAAGAGTTTTTTTTTTTTAAATCCGTATTATTTGGGCAGAGAAAAGGATCTACCTTGTATCCAGGCCCCAGGTGATAGATGGCTAATATCTGAGCAGCACTGAGAGCTTCACTGAACAGATACACTGCCCCCATCTGACCGCAGAACACACGGTTAGCGTCTGCTGTTTCTGATGAGCCCAGAAAACACTTGTCGAATGTCTGTGAAGAACAGGAGGAAACAAAGTTTGCTTAGTTCAGTTTTTTTTTTGGTCAACGTAGTTTAAGTACACTACTGTGTCTATGTGTCCACATGCATATAAATTATCCTTATCAGCATCATTTTTTTTAGCCCATGTTAATCAACTTTAGAAACACGCAACCTGCTTTTACACAATTCTGCTGTTTAAATGTTATAAATAGAAATTGACAATTTCACTCTGACATCACCTTGGGCAGTGCTATTTCAGTGTAATAATGCATCTCTGATATATAATTTCAAAAGAAAAGCCTGTGTGCAATGCACACTGGGCAAATGTTGCAATCAAATTATTATGCTGATCATAGAATGTTAATGAAAAATAGAAGATTCTGCAACTCACTGTAGATAAAAAGAATAACAAATGGGTGAATAATCACAATTAATCTCATCAAATGTATTTAAAAATTTTTGCTTTTGCTTTTCCTCAGCTGTCAAAGCAGCTTGAATATAAAATGGACTTTTAAGTTTAACAAATGCAGGCCGCTTTGTTTCATCTTTTGAAGTTTGTGGATATTTTAGGGTTTGTAGCTGTCAAAATATTGACAAGCTTTGAACTGAAACACTACTGGAGAGAAAAAGCAGGGCCTCAAGCTTAACTGCTGTTAAAAACCAGAACATTGAGAGATAACAGAACCTTTTGAAACTACTTACATCGCTTGTGTTGACAAACCAGGTGATCTCGCCATACGACGCCAACTCTCCGTTGACATAGCAGCTGATTTCACTGTTCTTCCAGCGATTATAGATGTGCACTATGGTCACCATATACCACTGCAGGATAAAAATAAAATAAGTAATTATAAACAGAAAAGCATGTCATTATTCATTTAATATCACAAAGTTTGAGAGCATTATTGGCACCAAAATATGATTATCCCCTTTGTGAGGAATCCATGTTTTCATGAGTTAAAATCTAAAATTTGAGTTTAAGACTTAAAAATAAGAAATATCTACGTCTATTTATCATATATTTGTATATATTGTAAAACTAGTGAATAAAATAGTAATTAATCTCATGATTTCTTATCTTTCTCTAGAAACTCCCAATATATATAAATATTTCTAAATAAAATAAAATGGAATCTTTTTATGGTGCAAATGACGGCATGTCTTGTTGGTTCACTGTGGTTGTCCAGCTCTAGTCTAAAGGTGTTAGCTGAGGACGCCTGCCTATTCCAGGGGGCATATGGGATCTGAGCAGGGAAGAGATTTGGTTTCTTCTAGCAAATCCTCAGACATGGCCTCAGCACAAACTTTCCTGTCAACTTTGTTATTCTTGTACATTGTAGAGGTAAAGATGAAGACTTTTCAAAGTGTGCATCATAAGATTAGAAACAGGTAAGCTTAAAAAAAAAAAAAAAAAGAAAGAAAGAAAAAAAGGCTGAGGTAATTCAAACCTTCTGGGGTTTAAAGTCGTATTTCACACAGTGCTGGAAGCCTTTGGCTTTGGATTTTAGAGAGGTCACAATCAGACATCCGCCCACAAAGTGTGCAGAGTAGCCCAAACCTTTGCTGGTACGGAAACTAGAGATGAGAAAACACAGACCTGAATTAATACAGGTTACATTTCAGTTCAGGTGTGCTCACATTTCTCAAAAGAAAGAGTGGCTACAGTTTTAACCCTTTGATGTACGAATTAATGAAACAGAAAAAAAACATTTCTTTTAAATTCAATACAATAATTAAACCAATCACTTCTCTATATATGATTATATTTATTGTGTGTGTTGAAAGAGTTATATATTAGGGATGGGGTATAAACAATACAGCATAGTATCGCAATATTTTTTGTGGGAGTATTGTATCGATAAAAGGATAGTATAAAGTGTACATAATTTCTGGGCCTGAATTTCTACTTGCGATATCGTGCATAATTTTAAACATAAGCTCCATGCTTATTTGGAAAATAATAATAATTGGAAATATTTCTTTCAGACTGTAATATTACAAACAGTGCATCTTTCTCTCTACAAGAGAAAGGAAGCGCATTCTTGCATGTTGTATTATAGAACATATTTCTGAACGTGGACCGTTCGGTCCATTTTTACGTGTTAAACGTGTTGATATGGCAAAGCAAAAGAAATTTAGCTCACAATTAGAAGAATCAAAGAAGCTGTCTATATTTTGCTATATCTACACTGCCAGCACTCTCATTCATTATACAAAACAACTGACAAGAAATACAGCAGCAGTAAAACGTGTCTAATGCTATGAGACGGTGAAGAAGGACACTTAAAACAGACTGCATCATCATTACCTGGGAGCTCACCTGTTACATACAGTCGGTGATACTGGTTATATAGTTTTTCTTTTTAAATTTAGCTGTCTTGCGCTATTGTGTAGGCAATTTTAAACAGAAAATAACAATATAAAAAAATAACTATAGAACATAAGCGTCATCTAGCGTCCAAGTCATATGCTGTTAAAGGCAGATTTATGCATTTTCCTATAAACATGATAGAAAAAATATTATATAATGTGATTCAGCACATAATTACACTTCATAACTGAATAGTGTCAACTTTAACTTGATCATTAGGGTGTAAAACTGCTTAAAACTATATTGAAAAAACGGTAACACTTTACAATAAGATTCATTAGTTAAACGTTAGTTATTGTATTAACTAACATGAACTATCCATGAGCAATACATTAAGTTTAATGGCAATTCTGAAATGAATGTCCATTTACATGTATAAATACATAAATGATGAGAGAAGGCCTGTTATGTAGAGAACTAATTTCAGCACAGCGAAGAGTGTAAATCCTACAGTTCTTTCTACAGGGTGAATTATTGTTCGGTGAGTCAAAATAGCTCAATTTGCATAAATTACAATTTTGACAGAAATTAATTATAAGCTGAAAATGGGACAAGAAGGCTGTAAAATACTGCCCTTGAGAAGCATAAACGCTACACAGAGAGAAAGAGGAAAACACATCCTTGTCTATAAAAATGGTGGTCAGCTAATCTTCCTCTATGTACTGCAGGTGTCTGGTTCTTAGACACCAGAAAGCATCTTGAATAAATGTGTTTTATTTTACATCATAGGTTTGTGTGATCAGTGTTTGTGTGACTCACCAGTAGAGATAAGGCTTATCCTTGTCAACGTTTATGTTATTGATGGGGTCCAGCCGCAGCCAGGTGTGGAATGTGAAGCCATTCTGGTATGGCCACTTTGCAATAGGAGGAAGAGCAATAGCCTGATGATGCATAAACAAAAACAGTTTTTCCAGTTAGGTTTCTTTATTTTGTGGTTTTATTTTAGATAAAGAGGGTAGGGTATATAGCATTTAAGCAGAATGGAAACAACTACAGTGAAAGTATAGTGTGCTTGCAGGGATATGTCTGTGTATGTTTGTACACTGAGAACTTCCTGTCATATTTGTGGGTTATGGGTGAAAAATTAAGGCAAGTGCAATGTTATTTTCTCCTGAACCCAGTATCCTATTTGTGCTGGAATAGCATGAGAGAACCGCATTCATTTGGCACAGTTTCAGGAGGACACTGACAATATAGGAAGGATTCCATAAACATATCCTCCAAAATATCAAGATCCCCATGCTGACATGATGGTTTGATTTTTAATAAAAGTACAGAGAGGCAGTTGGAGCATTTCAAATGCATCTGCATCACGTATGAATATAATACATATGCATTTTACTGCAATCTGCTCGATGCACAGAAAAACATATATATGCATCAAACTTTTTTGTTTACTCTAAAAAAAGACTTTAATTCAATACATATGTTTCCTTTAAAAAAACAGTTTATTCAGTGGTGCTCATCCCCTGTAAAGCGTAAAAACTCCACAAAGCAGTTAAAATTTCTTGTGGGTGTTAGACATTCCTGTAAACTTCCATCCGTCACATGACTGAAGGAATGCCTGGGTAACTAAGTGATAGACTGGGTGAAGATATCTAAAGCTTTTTGGAGAAAGAGAGAAAGCCAACTCAGATTTCTGACTGTCTTGTTACTTTCAGACCTTCTAATTCTGAAAGTAACAAAACAGTGAGTGAATAAGAGGGACTCTTTTCACTGCCTTCATTTTCAATTCAAACTTGCTGACTTTGTGTAAAATGTATCCATTAAAGCAGATTGTCAGTCGTTCTTACTACTCTAAGAAATGATAAAGATTGGAGCAAGATTTGTTTTACAAACTTTAGTGTTACATCAGTCATTCACGTTAGTGCTTGACTAAAGTTAGCACTATTATTGATACAGTTAATAATACAGTTTCCACATGTGCACCGCAATAAATTATAAATATACAGTTTATATATATCAGTTTGTTGATGGACATATACTTGTTAAAGCTGATGTCAAAATGACTAGTGTATCACTGAGAAACTTCCTGCTCAAGTCGTTCTTGCGATGGAGGGTCGGGTTGAATAAGTTCTTCCAATGTTTCATCATCGGACTCACGATCGAATTTATATGGTCTTTACAGTGGTACAATCGCTGAGCTCAGGAAGCCTCCGGAGCTGAATCAGTTATAGTAATGAGCATTTGTTTCTGCAAGCGGTGTAAGCGGTAGACCAATCACAACAGACTGGGCCGTCTGGCCAATCAGAGCAGAGCAGGCTTGCGGAAAGGAGGAATTTAGAGAGACTGAAGCATTGGACGAGTCGTTAGAGAATCACTGAAAAATGTGGTGATGTACAATGTATTATGAGAAAATGAATTTTTTTTTGACATTTTATGCATGCAAACCTGTTATAGGAGACCTCAAAAACATAATTAAGAAATCAAGCCATCGTAAGCATAAGAGACTTTAATTAAAACTTAAAAATTTAATTCAAATAACTTAAAAATAAGTCAAATTTGATCCCTGCTGAATTAAACAATTTCTGATCTTTAACTGATCAGAAAATTTGAAATTTGAAAATTTCTGTTGTCCTGACAAAGATTCTCATATCCACAGTAACAAATACATCATAGTTCCCATATTTCAGCTTGTTATAACATGCTTTTGATTCACAATTATTAAAAAAGTAATAATCAATTGTTCTCTATAAAGAGATTCCTTGAAAAGAAATACAATAAAAACTTAAAGATGTACACCTAAAAAGATTTGTGTATTAGTAATTAAAATATCCTTGATTTTAACACATTTTGTAAGTTTATTATAGGAATTAGAAGGAATTTAAAATGTCTAGGTAGTGGACTAGCCCAAAATAGAGAAATTCTGGCATATATCTTTCGCATCACCATGGGGACTAGAAAGGTTCCACAAATTGAAAAATCATAAATGTTTTCACAGTGTATAGAGGTAGACGTTATGACTGAAGTCAAGGTTAAGGCCTGTGCAGTTAGACTGATGTTTGGGTCAGGGTCTCACCGCAGCACTCTTTCCTGGGAAGCTGAAAAAGGAATCTGGGCCATTTCTTTGAGCCATGGACTTCAACACAGACAGCAGCTTGACAGCATGAGGTGGCTAATAGATAGAAAAACAGTATTTAGACAGTTTGAACAAACAACAAACTAACACAAGCACTCACACAAATAAATACTTGTAGCTTGATTGCAGTATTTTCCTGTACATATACATAAAAGATACTGTACAGTACAACTACACAGAACATACAGTCACAAATAATTCTGGTTAGTTTGAACCTTACTCATTTTGCGTGAAATCTGAGAAAGATCTTCTTGATTTAGAAATGGATTTTATTTCTGAATTAACCATTCCAAAATGTACTTGGTCTATCAGCAACATGTACATCAGACAACAGAGTCACAATAATGGCTTCTGCCTGCAGGTTATATGATACAGACACATAGATGTGCTCTGACGTGTTCATTTGGCGCTATGATTAATGGCACTGCCCAAGTCCTCCAGAAGCACAGCTTAATGCATCAAAACAACCCGTCTTTCCACTCTCAACATCCTCTTTTATCAACTAAATACTGAAGACACTCTTAGAATGGAGGACAAGGACAACATTTTGTGCATTTTCTTATATTTTTAAAAAGGAAATTGTTGCAAAGTATATTTATACAGTCATGACAAAAAATAAATAATGAATCAGCTTCCATTTATTTAAAGAACAGCCTTGTTTTATTGTTCTATAATGTTTCCTGTGGTGCACTTATAATGTATAGCATGCTTTTTACATCACAAATTGTCATAGTTTAAAAATATAAAGCATTTTTCCTACCCTGATTTTAGCCCTCTTATTTGAATTTTCTATTTTAAGAGGTCTCTGCTGAGACTTCAGTGCAAACACCCACTGCTAAGATTTGACATCTTTGCATATGAAATAGCTAAGTATTACTCTCTTGAAAACTTTTATCATGTTTTTACTATTACCGCTCTCAGGGTTACCTGAAAAGTGTTGATTACAGCATTACATTCGGCATTATATTTAGATCGTGGCATGAAAGGTTGCAGTGATGAGCATGTAGCTGATCACAGACATGTTGAGCTCATGAAAGCAGTGATCGTCATTGCAACTCAATTTCTGCACACTAGCGAATGCTTTCATCATAATTAACAAGAGTTAATTATTTAAAGAGTTGTATGAGATGCGTGTTAGATCCGCGTCATGTTCGGGGTCTTAAAGTCACAGCAGCCTAATAAACCAGTTGCTGTGATGTCTGTCATTAATGTTAATAAAAGAACAAAGGTAAAAGAGAAGATTGTAGCTTTAATCTATATTTAAATTATAATTAATGCAGTGAAGACTGTAAAGTATGTGATAACTTTATTCAATTTATGTTTATTTATATATAAATATGACATTTATTATAATGAGTTTATGTGAAGATTGTATTACATTCACTTAAATTAGTTATTTTTTTAAGGCCTAATAAATGTTGAAATTGATGGCTTTTAGTTATACTGTAATGTTGAATGTTTAGAAATAATGTTTAAAAAGAAAATGAATTTCATAGAGACATCAGTACTAATATTGGTATCAGTGATACTGGCTTTCATTCATAAAAAGATATGCCATTAAGCAAATATTTAAAATATACGGTCTATAAGTTGTTTATACATCATTTTAGAGTAACTGTGAAATTTTTACAATATAGAAATATTAAAAATGCCATTGTTTTTAAATCGCAATTTTTTTTTTAATCGATTGACAACACTACTTTCTATATACAATTTAATCACTGTTTAATGAAAAAAAGTAAAATGGCTTAGTGTTATTATATATATTTATATATATTTTTTAATCACCATTTAAATAACAGATTATTTATACTAAGAGAAACAACGTGAATTTGAATTTAGTCACTGGTTTGATTTACTGACAGACAAAGAACTTCTGACTGTACATGAATCATTATATATTAGATCAGGCATTAGAATTAACACAGGTATTTGCATGTTGTTGCATTACTGTCGAGTCCATATCATAAAAGTCTGTTTGCAAAGTCTGCGCCGAAATGCGAATGATTTACTTTACCAAAGAATCCACAGAGAAATGTACTGAACACAAATAAATAATGCTTAACTGAGACATTAACATTGTTGAAAATTAATAACCAAATTTCAAGCATTAGGACACTATCAAAGGTAATGTTATTTTTACTCCTGTATCACTTCTCTCCTCATCATCTCACTAACACGCCAGTGGGCGGGGCTAACGTTACAATGATAAAGCAGGCGAAGATTGTTTCTGGGGAGGCAGTGTTTCACCTATCTACAAATTCCAGCATGAGTCATTCGCTGGTCCTGGTGTCAGTAAAAGCTTTTATTGGACCAACAAAGAAGTTTTCAGTTTTGAAATTTACAGAATATTCAGAATATGACCTCTTATATATCAAAAGCTCAAGGAAAAGTTGATTTCTCAATTCATGACCCCATTAAAGCAACTGACAGCTAGTACTTAGTACTATTTATTGGAGATCACAGCATCATGACTGTGTGAGGTGGAGATGGAAGAAGTATTCAAACAGCAATATAGAGGAGAAGACCATTACCCATTGGCTTTGTTCTCCTTTCAGTTTACTGAAGAACAGCTTCAGTTCCTTCACTGTGATACTGTAGCTGGCCAGCACTCCCAGCATGTCCACCACCAGATCTGAAAAACACACAAACAGGAAGAGAATGCTGCATTAAAACTGAAGAGATATTTATAAAAGGCTTTGGATTTAGAGAGAGCTACCGAACTCACTTTGTATTTTTGACTATTTAAGGTCACAGTTGTATTTCCACAAAATCAACATTAATCTTGTCATCATATCTTATATGATATATATATATATATGTGGTGAAATATGTAGAATAATAATACTTGTATAAGAATGTTGTTCAGGTTACTGTTTATACAGCATCAGAATTTTGCATGTACTGCATTTAGCACATGTCCTAAAGCATTGTGGAAATGCAAAACTGTTCTTCTACATAAAGGCCAAGAGCACCTGTGATCAAAATGGAGTTGAGCTCCATCATGATCAAATAATGTCTCATCACTAAACCTGTACATACACAATAAACAGTTGCACAACCTATACATTTTTAAAAATGGTAATGTTAGTGATGTCTCCATGAACAAAAGTGAAATCTATATTTGGAAAGCCCTGATGTGCCAAACTGAGCTTTGTGACTGATGAGACTCATCAGCCAAGCTGAGAGTGTCATGAGTCATTATTGCGTATAATTTTTTTTTTTTTTTTTTTTTTTTTTTTTTTTTTTTTTTAACAATACTATGTAGAGCCAAGCAAATATATTAAATATTCACAATATGTTCATGGCGATTTTCCTGCCAGGATAAAATTAAGCAACACTCTGAATGTTGTCAACTTGATTATTATATTATATTATATTACATTATATTACATTATATCAATGTACATTGAATACTGTTAAAATGCTAAGGAAAGTGTCCTAAAGAAGGATGTGCCTTCAGATGGGCAGCAAATAAGGTTTCTCCACTTTTCAGCTATATGACTTCCACAACAAAGTAAAACAGCAACTGTTAGAGTGACACTTCTTTACAAAGGGGATGTTTGATCCCCTGTTTTACACACCTGCGATCATGGTGTCAGCTCGGTCTATACGCTGGAGCACAAGCTGGATAAGGCCGATATCTGTGCAGGCCTGCAGGTTTCGCAAACTCTTCTTCAGTACTGCGGTGAACATACTCCACACCTCTGCCTGGCAGGTGGAGTCACATTTATCCAGCAGCTCTACCATGCAGATGATGCTCTCTGTCTCCTGGATGATGAAGTTCATCTCCAGGTCAAACTGTCCCCCGACCAGCTGCACAGACACAATTTGAGCATAAAGTCACAAATGGAGTCAAGACCAGAAAAATTATAATTACCATTCAAAATATATCAGAGTATCATTCTGAGGCAAAATACAAACAAAATACGACAGCAGGGGAAAAGCACATTTCAACATTGTAGAAACAAATTAAATTAAAATTAAAACACAAAAAAAGTTACATTTTTGTGAGTAATAGCCAGAATATTTAGAGTTGCTCTCTATGTTGGCATCTTGTCAGTTTCTGCTGGCTTCATTCCTGACATTAAATCCGGATAACCAAATCACAGGGCTGCAATTCATGCCAATCCCATTGTAAAACATCTGTCAGCATCTGGCTGTAAAAAGCCTGTCCACAACTGGATTACTGGGACAGGATTTCTACCTTGTCCCAACACTGGCTCAACCCTCGACCATAAAACGGTATGACCCCTAGTCTAGAAAGCACTACTATAATCTCCCATTGAAATGACAATGGCAGATGTTCTGCAGACGTTATCCGTAAACCTAGATTAACATTGAAATGATGACATCATGAATGAATGCCACACACCCTGCAGAGCCTTTGCATTTAAAAATGCACATTTTGACATGAATAATTTTAGGGATGAATCAATTTTAAAATTGTGTTGTAATATTACAAAAAAATGTAAATATATATTAATATATAAATTATATATATATTAATTAATAAAACATATATTTAGTTTATATTATATATTATATTAATAATTACATTCATTATATTACTTTCATAATTTATCATAATTTAATTATGGTACAACCCTACAAACGAAGTTCTGGAGAAAAAAAATCCAATATAATTCTAGATAAACTTATGACAATAGTGACTAGAGTAATGTACACTGTTTAAATTTTTTTTTAAATAAATAACAATGATCAATTATCCCCACTTCACATGCAGACATTAAGAACAATAATAATATACATTTTATTCAAATTATTTTTCCATGTTTTTCCTAATGTCTTATTACAACTAATATATATTTAGGTGACTATATTTTGTTTTGTGACATTATATTTCATTGCCCTTAAAGACTGTTAGTTTGATTTCATGAAGGTAAGCTTAAAAATCTGTCTGATTTTGACTGAATTCAGCACTCATTTTGAGCATCATATCGATAATAAAACCAGACAAGTACTTCAAAATAGACACGTTTTAACACAAGTCAATGAATATAATTCAGTATTAGTGTGTTTGAATTGAATTAGGATGAGGCTCTCACAGCAGCAGGATTATGCTTGCAAACAGATTTACTTGCCCAATATTGAATTGACCAGCGTGCTCATTGTCTGTGACTAGGTGGTGCTCTGATTTAATTGAAGGGTACTTGGGCTAAAAAGTTTGAGAACCACAGTTGCATGCCTTTCTTTTACTATATTCCCGTCGCTTGATGGTTAAACAGCAAAGATCAAACTAATATAATACTGAAACAATATGTGACATGGTGGCCAACAGCGGTTTTAACTGACCAATAATCAGCAAATATATCAGTGCAGTAACATATACATATAACAACCTCTCTACTGCTTGGGCAGAAAACTAGCTTGTAAATGAAACCAGGGCTCAAGTGATTTCTTCACCGTTTTGTGAGGCATTCCGTTATCACAGTATGAAAAAGATCGCTGTATGAGGGTGCAGAGGTCCTTCAAAAAAAACACAAATAATGTCCTTTGTGTCTTTAAATAAATCCTGAAACTCATAAAATGCAATAATTTGCCAGCACTTAATAGTTGACGAGACATTTTTATTATTAAACAGTTCATTACAGCATATGATAAGATATGCAGATGTCAGAAGTAATATTGCTAAGGTGGAAGCGGTCATCTCACAGTCATAAGGATCCAAAGAGATTGCTGTCATTTGCCAGCAGAAAGGCCATGACCACAATTTGATCAAGGACCTAGAGCGAAGTATAAATCCACAGCCTATTGGATAGAAATGGTCCCATTAAAATGACTGAAGGTGGATTAAAGGAAAGAGAGGAGAGGGGGTATCACTGTCAGTCTACAGCAACAAAGGCTAACAAGGCAGGAGATAAAAGCCATGATCAGTCATACACACACACACACACACACAGCAGCCTCGCCATTGGGATTCTTTCTTCAAACCCACTGAATGATAGATCGCTCATACAGAGATTCGCAACGTCTAAGCGACTGAATGATAGATCGCTCAGACGGTGCGAATGGAGAAATATGAAAATGAATGAAAAAGTAAAATAAATGGATGCATATGATTGGCAGTCCTGCATTTCGCTGCCCATTTAGCCTGTAAAATAACCCTCCCTTCACCACCACACACTAATGCATCACCACCCCCGTTTACATTTGCATTCTGGGAAGACGAGCTGATTGCGTTGTGTGGCAGGCAGCATGGAGAACGGCACTCAAATAGATCTGCGGCCACCGTGCAGGTGATTAATGGACCTGACATCCTCCCAGACTGAACGCTGTGAATGTGACTTTGGGGTGAGGATGCTATCAGCTCACATAGAGGACGCGGTGAAAAGTGGAAGATGCTGATGTCAACCTTGTACAAGCACCTGATTGGCAGAATATCAGCAGGTAGAAATGCACATCAAGGGAACTAGTCAATGTCAATGAGGATTTCAAAGACAAAAACAACTGTCAGAGGTGTGACGTCCAGGAAGCTACACAACTGTCCAGTAAAAGTACAACATTACTCCCAGATGGTACACTGTATAAAAAAATAAAAATAAAAAAGTTTGTAAATTGTTACAGAAAAAAAAAACTGTTGATTGGTAAACTAAGTTACTTTACTATATCTGGTGAAAAACTGTACATAGGAATTGTAAATGACCTTATTTTACAGCACTTATTTTACAGCAAACTTACATATGTGAAATTCAATGCTTTCTGTGTTGTCACCATTGTTATTATGGAAGTTATCAATACATTTTATAATAAAAAAACTGATTTTGGTGGTTTGGTATATAAACATTATACCACTTAATAAAACATATCTTTATAAGTTGTAAAACATATACAGGTACGAATATGCCATCCCATATACCTGAAGCATTGGCACTATATTGTTTTTAATATCTTGTACCACAACTGCCTTTTTTACTATTTCAATTTTGGTTGATACGATCATTAAATAGATTGTTTGTTTTTGTTGTGCAAAATGAAATCCGCCTCTCACAGTAAAGATCTCTGGGGAACTCTGAGGTTTATACATATCTAAAATCTCATCTCTTCCTGTGGTTTCTTGTTCAACGTGGTATAAGTTTATCATGTAACTATGAACTCTGAAGTAAAAAAACTCGCAATTGTGGGAAAAAAAGTCCGAATTGTGATATAAAGTTGCAATTACCTTTTTTATTTAATGGGGGAAACAAGCTTACATATTATAGTGAGTCCACAGTGATTTATTTTGGTTTCTTTACCATATCTGTTTTTCTCACTCTGTTTCTCATACAAAGACTCTGCTCTAGCTGATGATGC
Source organism: Zacco platypus (assembly GCA_038088235.1). NCBI lineage: Eukaryota > Metazoa > Chordata > Actinopteri > Cypriniformes > Xenocyprididae > Zacco > Zacco platypus. The sequence continues at coordinate 15,250,690 of CM076084.1, forward strand.
AGTCACCAGATCTCTCAGAGGCAAACCGAGCCCTGCGTTTCACCTCTGAGGACCCATTGAATTAATAATGGGTGAACAGCTCTTGGTCCAGGGCTGACAATAACAAGAACTTTTCTCCATGGTGAGGAGGACTACACCAGGGACAGCCACTCACACTTTATGTATAGCCCCTGGTTGCAGGCTAGCATCTTATTTTAGCACTAAACAAATGAGGTTATACAGAGGAAGACTTTAGCTCACTGCTGAGGAATATAAAGAAACTGAAAAAAGCAGTATCATTCCCACTTGATCTTAAACACTTCTTAAGAGGCAAATCCTCTTCTTCACTAAACTAATTTGCTCATCTGTCAGGCAACATTTGCTGTTTTTAGCACAGAGTAAGTAATGAAAAGACACAACAAATGACTAAACTACTTTCAATAGCACCACCCCCAAGGACAACATGCATTTTCATTCATCCATAAATGATTATCTGTTGCAACCTATCAAGTAATCTGAAGAGGAAGGCAGATACACCCTTCAGGTCAACATGAATAAAACCATTACAAATCATTTAATTAATCATCAGGAATTAAATTTTCTCTCTCTCTCTCTCACACACTCTCAAACGAAGAGTTGATGCTTCAAAAACCACACAAAGCTAACACAATGGTAAATCATACAACCTCAGTTGATGAATCAAGTCTTCTGAAACTAAACAATAGAGAAATGTGAGAGAAATATATTAAGATTTTAAACTATAAACATTTGTGGCTTGCCCTCTTCAGGTTGGTGGAGAGCTCCTGCCTCAAGTGGAGGAGTTCAAGTATCTTGGGGTTTTGTTCACGAGTGAGGGAAGGAAGGAGCGTGAGGTTGACAGACGGATTGGTGCAGCTTCTGCAGCAATGCGGTCGATGTTCCGGTCTGTCGTGGTGAAGAAGGAGCTGAGCTGCAAGGCGAAGCTCTCGATTTACCTGTCAATCTACGTTCCTGCGTTCCGAGCTTTGGGTCATGACCGAAAGAATGAGATCCCAGATACAGGTGGCAGAAATGAGCTTTCTCCGCAGGGTGGCAGGGCGCTCCCTTAGAGATAGGGTGAGGAGCTCGGTCACTCGGGAGGAGTCAGCTGAGGTGGCTCAGACATCTGTTTCGGATGCCTCCTGGACTCCTACCTAGGGATGTGTTCTGGGCACGTCCCACCGGGAGAACCCGGCCCCGGATAAGCGGTAGAAAATGGATGGATGGACTATAAACTATCACTTCTGAGTTCACACGTAAGCTTGATTTATGTGTTGTGAAACTCGCGAAAGTGATGTCGTCTGCGCTTCGACATCACTTCACACGTGAGCTTTAGAACACGCATGTGTATGGCAATTGCCGGAAGCAATAGTTTATAGTTTATTTTTCTGAACCATTCAAATCCTTTTGCCTCAGAAAACACTGAGCACGTTTACATGCACAACAGTAAGCTGATAACACAAGAAAACCGTGTTTACATGACTTTATTAATAAATTGGGTTATTTCCTTGTAGTGACATCAAAAATAATAATTTGCATATCCATATATTATGTCAGTTGTGATGTTAAATAAAGCTTTCAAAATGTCAGTGAGAAACTTACGGCTCATATATTATTCTCTCATGCAGTTACGGATGCAGCGTTTTGAATGAACCACTTCTACTTCTGCTGCACAAGATGAGAACACATTTTTACAATTTTCTGGGTCTTGAAAGAGTCTGAGTTTGTGATATTTCCTTCTTCCTTAGCTGCAAAACACTCACACTGCCTGGATGCGTTTAAATCTGCACTAAGGATGCATTTCTTTCACGTTTCACACATGCAAACTTAAATTAGCTGACAGAAACAATGAGTTTACATACTGTGCGAAACCGGGGTAAGAAGCAAAAAACTACCTGTTCTACCGGTTTATGCTCAAGCCGTTTATGACCTTACTCCGATAAAAGAAAACGGATTACCACGTTTACATGACCACATTTGTTGTCAGCTTATTAACCATAATCGGACATTAAGTAAAGAACAAGCATGTAAATGAACTCACTGATCAACTGGGGTTGTACAAATTACCATTGCGTTCACTGCGTGGTTTTTGAAGTGTCAACTTTGGGGGGGTCCCATACAGTTGCATGATATGGACTCACAGAGATGGATTTTTTTTAATGAAATATCTTTGTGTCCAGCTGAAGAAAGAAAGTCATATACTTCTGGGACAACATGAGGGTGAGTAAAGGACGAGAGAAGTTTCATTATTTGGGTGGAGCATCCCTTTAATGTGACCACACTGAAAGTGAGCCAGAGCAGGATAAAACCACAGACATGAAAAAAAAAAAACAGAAAGATGTGGGGAAATGAGCAAATGGAGAACAAAATTATAAGAAAATCTGTTTAGGCTGAAAATGTGAGGGCATAATCTCAACATACACCAGACAATTGCCAGAGATACATTTACATTTTTCAAATTTGCAAGTCTAATGAGTTTAACGTTCAAGTGTCTGCCCTTGCTTTTCCCAAACACAAGAGAAAGCTCCATCAATTTTCCCTAAAGTAAATATGTACTTCCTGCTGTTTTCTAATAGTGATTTATGTTCAAAGAAAAGGGGGAAAAATATATTACTGATCAGAACAAACTGTGACATCTTTTATCTAATGTACAAAGTGTCCAAACAATTAAATAAATGCATTTTATGTGAAAAGACTACTGATCTGACTGGACTGGCAACATTAACATTACACTGTGTTTCAAATTATTACGCAAGCGATATAATGAGTTCTCTTGTGCTGTAAATTACTCACAAATATTATGATAGTTCAATAATCTCCATTCAGTTTTCACAAAATATTAGTTGTTTTCATGCATTTTGCATAACATTTCACCATTTCATGCTTTTCATCTTCAGTAAGATCATACTTCCTCCCCATATTGCATGCATTTTGCATAACATTTCACCATTTCATGCTTTTCATCTTCAGTAAGATCATACTTCCTCCCCATATTGCATGAGAACTGTGACTTGCTTAATTTACCTAAGTATAGACCTGGCAAACTACTCAACAAACCTGTCTGAGATTGATACCAGTTATCTAAAAAGATATGGAGAAATAAAACAAACACTTTTTCTTTGAAAACTAAAATCTGAATGTTTATTAAACTTAAATCATACTGATATGTCACTTACATAATAAGTGTACAGTGTAGTTCCAGCACACTGCGTTTTCATTTCATTTTAAACAAACATAAATGTAATGTTTACTAGTTCTAGCAGACCTAATGGATGAAATTCTGCTAATTCTCTAAACGACTGAACAAAGATGCTGATTACTGCAGTTGACGGATTCTTGTTCACTAAATGATAGTACAGCTCTATACAATCTACCTTCCTTCTGCAATCTTTCAGGTCACTTTCTAGACATTAGCATTTGTTACACTGTCATCAGCCTACAGATGTACTAAAGGGTCAGTGAGGCTTATTTTGGTTGGTCAACCAAACATATTCAGAATCAGTCAACTAAACAAAGACAAAACTATTTGAAATGTACATTATTGGTCGCTTGATCGAAATGTACATCGTCTCTTGGGCATAAAGTCCAGTACATCAAGAAAGAAAATATGGCAATGATTTTTAAAACAATTGCAATTTAATGCTTCAATAATATTTTGTTCCTTGGGATTTCAATGTCAACCTGAATAACAGGTAATCTCAAGCAGTTATATTCCTGACACTCAAAAGGACTCCATATTATCCACAACTATAACTTACTTTACTTTTCATATCAGAAATGTACTGATGTGTAAATTTCTGTCATAGGGACAACACTTGAAAAGTATTTGTAATGTTTTTGTTTTTTATTCTATTCAGTATATTTCACAAGAAATTTGACATTAAAGGGATAGTGTGTGAAAAAAAAAAATGAAATGTGTCATTTTACTTACGCTTACTATTACTTTTTGAAACAAATTTTTCAGAATTTTACATGGAAGGTGAAGGACATAGCATAAGCGTTTTTAGCTATGAGAGTTCTACACTTACTTCGTAAGTTGAATACGGAAGGCAGTCCGGCGGAAGATGGATATTTTACTTTACAACTTGTTAAATCTGGATATTGTTCTTACACAAACATGTTGCTTTGCTTCAGTAGGCCTTTATTATCCCCCCGTAGCCATGTGGAGAACATTTATAATGGATGAATGCACTGAATGTTCTGTTTACTGCTATTATAAAGCTTGTATACGTCAGGATAACTATTAATATAACTCCGATTGTGTTCATCAGAAAGAAGAAAGTCATTTACACCTAGGATAGCTTGAGAGTGAGTAAAGCTTGCAGTAATTTTCATTTTAAAGTGAATTAATCCTTTAACCAACTGCACTAAATTAATGTGTACAATCATTCATTTTCTAAATACATTCATACATTTTATTCATTTATTAATTTCCCAATAGCTAGCATCATGCCTTTTAAAGTCCAGCAACTGAAAGCTACTAAAATCTTTTACCCTTCATCAAACAAATGTGCATTCCTCCATCACAGGAGCAGAGGATTTCTGGCCATAATCATTGTTCATTCCTCAGATGGGTTGATGGGCTGGCTATCCTCTAATCATTACTCAGACTGACCCTGCTATCAGCTGAGGCAGAAAGCTCAAATCCTCTTCCTTTGCACTGATGATGTTGAAGTGTGTATATAACAGTCACTATCTAATAGAGCAATCAGCCCCAAGTCTCTGTGAGACAGCTAAAAGAAGCATTGGAGAGGAAGCGGAGAACAGCCAAAAGGAAACTTCCCTCATTAGCAGGGCGTAGACACATGTCCAATTCATGGGAAACTCAGAGTTTTACATTCCTCTGTGTAGTTCTAGGAGTTAAATGTTCATTTAAAATAGTAAATAGTTTATTGTGATTTATAATGTTTATCAGGTTGAATCAATGAAGAATCAGATCAGCAGTGTAGAGAGAGAATATCGAATGGGGTTTGGCATGTAGATGTAGGAGGTCACAGCTGGATTGCAGAGCTTATATTATATTTGGATATAATGAAAGTCTTTGTGCTGCATGTGGAGCTAAAAATAGCATTTCAAAACTGCAGAGGACAACAGCAAGGAGGTGGTCCAAGTTGTTTTGGAGTTTGTATAAATAGAACATAAGCCACATACACATCAGGGACAAGGCCACATAATGGACAGAGTGGCACTGGCTCACACAGTGTGATAGCTGGTCCACCCAATTAAAGTTGCTTGGAAATGTTAATAATTTGGAAACATTGTATTTTGTCAAAATGCAAAATAATTATAGTTCACGTTAATTACAAATATGTTGACAAATTTCTGTGTTAAATATCCTTTTAAAATTTATTTTTATTTCAATGTGGATGAAATATAAGCAGCATGCTTAAATTTTCATCTGGAGTTGCTCAGGTTTTGTGGTTCAGTGGGTCACACCTGTTAACTGAATCCATTTAGCTATCCAGAGTCAGATCCACTATTTCTGTAGCTGTGCGTCAGATTCTCCAGTGGGCCACATGGATAATTGGGCCAAGCTGCACTGTTTTCTCTCAGTTGTAGAGAGTGAATATCTCTCTCATAGTATTTCCATATAATATATGAGAAACCACAACGTGAAAACTTTCACTCTGCTCTAAATTCATAAAATATTTGCCTGGCATAAAAAAATCTCTGCAGAATGAAGATTCACTTTTTGAGGTCTTTAAAAGTCAAAAAAACAACAACAAAATAAACACTACATCTCTGAACAGAATATCTATCCACTTGAGTTTGCAATAATTTCTGCAATCCAGAAAATGTGGACAGAATGATGGAAACAATTCATACAAATGGAATTTACAATATAACACGGATTGTCACAAAATTGTACAAAATTTGGATGAATAAGTTCAAAGTACAGTAGGTCTGTACACTTAATCGAAACACGACATGGACTAGCTTCTGTGAATATACAACTGCAAAAAGATATTAAAAATTTAAATATGTAGTCTGTATGTTCTGTGTTTCTTTGTGAAGGAATGCTGCAGTTTCATCACATACTCATGCAATGCTATGTCTGCCATATCACCGTATGAAGACACTCTACATGAATTTAATCTCCAGCGCTGTTCTGAGAGTTCTTCATTAGCTTTTCATTTCATAAAAACTAGACACATACAAAATCTCAAAGGTCTTAACAACCAACCAAAATAAAAGTTCAGTTTAACTTGAAGAAATTGTGACAGAAATATATTACTACTGTACAATAGAATGTACAGAGTAATAATAAATTAAAAATTAAATTAGAAAAAGAGGATTTGGGAAAAATAAAAAAGGGAATTTGGGGAAAAAAATTATAAATATTTCAGGACATTAAGTGAGAAATTTCAAGTTTTCAAGTTAAATTAGAAAATTCTACATATTAAACAACAGAATTTTTCTGAAGGCTTGTCACTGCTCTTTAATACACTGAAAACTTCAGGCGGTCCAGGGCATCTGACACTGCACGCAGTGAACTGTGGTGTACGGTGAGAAAAGATAACAGTGCAAATCAAATCAGCCAAGCAGTTCCTTCAACACCATCTGCTCTCTAAATATAGAATACAGACTGCACACAACTTCATATTTTCAGCCATCAGAAAGGGATCCGACACTTCAAAGTTGCTGGCACCACTAGCACACATTTACGTCTCTATAATTTCATTCAAAGTCTCGTACTGATGACTAGGATTTGTGGTGCCTCGCAATCAGAAAGTTGTTTAAAAGAGAAAGACATGGAAATTGACCACTACAGTCCAACATATCTCAAACCAAAACTTGTTCTAGGGATTTCAGACATTTCCCAAGAAAACAACACGCTCTATTGTTTAAGGAGATGGTTTAATCTGTATCTACTTCCTGAAGTAAAGACAATATGTGAAGTGTTGTTGCTAAGGTTTCCTTCATCCCAAGAGTCATGTTCCACAGCCGGCTGCTGTTTTCATCACCAATGCACCACAGTCACACCCTGAACAGTTGCTTAAAGCATTGCTCTTATAGACACTGATGCGACTTTAACTACATAAAGCAGGGGAGTGTTATGTTTCCAAGTAGGGGTGGCCAATTAATCACATAAGAATTGAAACTGCAATATAGTCAAAAGTGAGTTTTAAAAGTCTGCAGTTTCATTTAAAAAAATACAGTCTGCATGTATTGCGTGCTTCAAAGTGAAAGGGCGCCTCTTTGTTCTGTCCTACTGCTTGCACACATGGGGCTAGTGAACGGTGTTTTCAGCAGCCTCAGAGCAGATCACAGTGTGTGAACGCTCCACAGTATGTGTACGCTTTTTGAAGCTTTTTGAAGAGTTTGGTCAAAGTCCCTTTGCTTAATGTCCATGATGTGGTTCGTTTTCAGTGTGCGTTAACAAAATGTGTTCATTCTGAACACCCTGCAACGACAAACTATATATATATATATATATATATATATATATATATATATATATATATATATATATATATATATATATATATATATATATATATATATATATATATATATATATATATATATATATATATATATATATAAATATACATTTATAATTTGTTTAATATAAAATGTCATTTGAAAGCCGACTGATAATGGCAATTTTGAAATTTAAAATAAATAAGCCTAATTTGGTTTTGTAACCTTACAGTGCACTTCCATTGTATGAAGGCAACCATTCTTTAGTCCTGTCCAAATGTGAGAGAACAATTCAATAAAGTTTACCCTTTTATAGTAATAATGCACTTTGATTAAGTGTACAACCAATGTACCCTCACTGTTCCTAAGCTGCCCATAATTCAATGGGGACAGTATTTCTGGGCCAGAAAAAAAAAATAATAATAAAAAGGTTTCTTTTATACATTTATTTCTTATTAGAAGTTCCCAATTATTTCTTACTTCTTTCATGATTTTTTTTTTTAAAAGCATTAAAATATAGTCAGGAAAAATGTTAAATACATTTGTGCCATTAACCGTTATGCTTAATGTGTTTTGTCTTTCTTGATTTATAAGGGAACATCAGGGCTCTAGACTGTAACCTTTTTTCTTGTCGGTGTCATTTCTGTTGCTCAAAAGAAACATTAAACGGCAAACACGCCAAAAGCGTAACGAAATGGTGTTACTCGTATGTACAGCGGCACACAGGTCATTTATCAGCTCTGCCCAAAAGAAAGCGCAGCGTGAGCTTAGAGCGAATGAGTTTATTCGCCGACCATCTCGATCAAGCGACCAATAAACAGAGCTGTGAGATCCAGTGAGAAGCGTTCGAGTTTGCCGCAGCATTCCCTGATACAAACCACAAATGTCTCAGTCATTTAATCTAGTTTAAAGATAGTTTTGTCTTTCTTTTTACCATGGTGATGAGGTGCCATGCATGTTTTTACCTGCGGTTATCATGATCTTCAAATGCATGATACAATGGCAAATGGCAGCATCTTTACATTTTATCCTATAAAAATTGGTGCAATAATTTTTTTGCAGATGATACTGTTTTTGTTAATGAAAACAAATTTACATCCCAACTCAAGTTACTGTCAAATATGCATTTGCATATATGCAAATATGCATATATTACAAAACATGTAATATTATTACTACCCCCTGCCATCCCGGTACAACAAAATCAGGTTCTGGTGCCACCATCTGTATAACTTGGCGGCACTGGTGCTATTGCTCCAAAATGTTAGTCTGGAGAAGCCTTGCATATTATTGTTATTATCCGATTGGAGTCAGATTTAAAATTATTGACTGTTAATGTTGTGTGTCGCAACCGTTCAGATCTTTTAATTTCAGCTCTTTCATTTTCTGGGAAAATCTGTATTGATTTCTATGGCAATGACATTATGTTGGTAGGTGTACATCAAAAACAACCACCACAACATAGAAGGGTTTGCAATACATATGTCTTATTTATAACATGACAATGTTTAGCCGCTGCGCTAAACTACTGCAACTTATGAGCCAGTGGTAGAACCATAGGAGGCTGGTATTCTGTGCTGTCGTCTCAGACATATCTCCTTAATATTGTTATTTTCTTCTTGACCGGCACTTTGCAACAACACAACCTTGTTTCCTATAACAACATCTGACGTTTACATCTTACATGGCACAAGAGTCAAACCACATGAAATCCCATCAGAGCAGTCAGATTAAAACAGATTTTCAGAAATGTGATTTGAATAGGATTTCAATCCATAGTCTAAATGAATGTAGCTGTTGTAAAAATCGCATTTTAATGTTATTTATCTATTTTTCTTTCCATTCACACTGATCGGTTCTAAATCAGGTATGCACAAAATTCGGATTTGGACTGAAAAGTGAAAATGACATGTGAAGGCAAGTATGGTTACCCATACTTGGAATTTGTCCTCTGCGTTTAACCCATCCAGTTAGTGCACAGTTAGTAGTGAGTAGTGAACACACACATTGCAAACTGTGGTGGGGGTTATGTGCCATGCTCAAGGGGAAGGAGGGATAGGGATAGCTAAAGGAACAACACACAGGCACAGTATGGAGCGATCAAACTACACAAACGAACCGGGCTTTGGGGGTCAAATGCGCTCAGGCATGGTTCAGAACACCTAGTGTAAGTACACCCTTAGTCATTTCCTGCCAGTACTGAAACAACTTTCAGGTTACCAGTCAGCCCCACAACTGACAGTCTGAACGTAGCCTTAGAGGACTTGGTAGACGATTAAAATATTCCGTTTTCACCTGTGTGATTGAGCAGTGATCTGCAACATGTTGTAACCTATATGCATATTCACACATTGTAGATTATTATCTCCTTTCATCACAAAGTACATGATAACTGATTTAACAGTAAGGTCCTCTCTTTCAGGATTTTTGATCTGTGCAGATGATTAGCTAGATCGATGGTTTAGTTAACAGTTTATTGTTCTTCAGGAAAGAACTGTAGTGTTTTAAAAGATCATATTCCAGTCATTATGAGAAACAAGTCAACATATATGCAATGCATGCAAAAACACATTAAAATAAATTTGACTAGTGAATGAATGTGCACAGTTAAGACTTGACTGTCTAGTTGGTATGAGTTTGTGTGTGCATGTTTGTGGAAGGAAAAAGGACACGTCCTGCTGCGCATGCTAATCTGATGTTTACTAACGAGACACAGCGTCTCTTGCGAGGGTTGGTTTGTTCATGAAACACACGGCTGAACGGATGTGATGCCTCGAGCAAAGACGAGCAGTGCTGCCACGGTACACACCGCCAGCATCCCCACAGAAACATCACATGGTGACGTGGCTTCCACTAACAAACGTCTCTTTCTCTCGGCAGTAGTGTACAACTATGTGAGACACTTTCATTAAAGAATGCCAGCATTCAAGAGGCTACACAACTGCAAAATATTGTAATGCAAATAAATCGAAAGCAATTTGTAAAGCAATAAAATTATTAACATATTGCCAGTTATTTTTACAAGGTTTATACTAAGTTGTGACAGTGATATTGAAACTCTGAACTCAGCATTCACCATACTGATGATACATGCTACACAGGGCCTGAATTTGCAATGCAACATTGGCCCGATGGGGCAACTGACAATTCCATCAACTGTTTCGACAAATGTGGTGCTGTGAAGCCATTTGTGCATTTTGAGATAGAGAGAGAGAGAGACAGGGAGAGACAAGACACATACTGGTACCGCTGAATCAGAAAGTTTTCAAATTACCGATTTGATCTTATAAATTATAATTCTGTGTGTTAATTTAAAACTTACATGCTAAAGTGAATAAATGTTTGTGGGAATTTCACGCATTATAAGAATGAACTTATGTGAAATTATGCGTGATAACAGCAATTGTTCTGAAATTCGAGCCCTGATATACATTGAGGTAAGAAGATGCGCCCAGAATATGGACAGAACTGCACGTTAAGCATTTTCCCAAAGAAAACCATTATAAAGAAAATGCTTTAAGGCATTGACACTGGAAGATACTGGAATTTTTTTTTTTTTTGTGGTTTCCACCTTTAACCATGCACACAATGCACAGCTTTCGGTTTCTGACAACTGCTTGTCGTGAAGAAGAACGGAACAGTATTTAAAAAGGTTTTTAAACAGCCATTCAGATTTTAAAAGAAGCCACTTAAAGGTCATTGACGAATAAGGTTTTTAAAAGTGTAAAAAAACATAATGGAGATATAATTAATTTTTATATTTTTATAATTTAAAAAAGTGTTAACAATGAGAATATGTAGTTTTTATAATCAATCATTTTTTACAAGATGGACAAAATGTGTCACCAAAAAAGTAATTCAGTTTAATAAAAATTTCAGGTTTATAGAATGACTCTTTTGGTTATACCGAATGACAATATTTTCAAACAATGCTAGCAGGCTGATATCTAGCAAGCTAGATAGTTAGGTTGTTAGCTAGCTAGCAAAATGATAAATGACCAAATGTTGTGGGACATGCATATGAACAAGTGAAAATATGAATTGGTCAAATAATTAAGAGAGTTAGTTTCTTTGCTTCAGGACCATGTGGTCCTTTGCAGGTGTCTGAATGATGTCACATCCTGTCATATGGTACTGACAACAAGACTTGTTCCAAAATGGTCCCTTTATATTGGTTACTCTGAATGACATCAATGAAATTCATTTTTCCGGGAATTCTTTCTCATAACAAAACAACGACATCTACATATAATTTTAATACCATCTTGCACTATGTTGATATATAATATTATAAAACCATACTAGAATAAAAAAATATATAGATTTATTAAATTTTAAGTTATTTTAAAACACAAATGAAATGGCTGCATTGGCCTTTGGACAGTTAAACCAAATGACCTTTTGACACTTCAAAATCTTCAAAAATACCTTTATCTCTTTTGAGTCCAAAAGGTTTTAATTATATTTTGCTACATATATAGTTGTACCACCTTACATACTTTGGATGACATATCTTTGTTTTTTACCAATATTAAGGCCTTGGAAATGAACCGTCATCCAGTCAGCGTCATTGACCATTACAAATTTTGACATTTAATCTGCACTAAAAACATGTCAGCCCAGAGAGATATCTGGATATTGGTTTAAAACTGTCACTCATTATATAGACTTCAATTAGCATATTATTTGAAGGAGAGCACCGAGTAAGATTTAGACTCCTTTCTAAATTAAATTCTGGCAAATAACATAATTGACAAATTAATTCATTATTAAATTAATTGATTATTGAGACTCTGCTTATGCTTTCACTAAATATCACTTCCACTAAATATCTGAGCCATCGTCAGTTGCCGAAGCAATGCTTGTTGCAACTAGCATGTCTCATAATGAATGCTTATTTAAAATCAGATTTGATCTGATTTGACCTTCTGTTTCAATCTCTCTACTGAACTCAAGCATTTCAGCATTTTAAATAGATACACTGGTATGAGAAGATTCAAATCATTGTGCTGAGATGCTCACCTACATTGAAAAACTCAACAGGTAAAAGAAAGATTTCTCCATTTGATTAAACCCAGAATGTCTTTTTGTGTAGACAATATATACATTTAATATAATGGGAACAAGTTAGGTGTTGTTTAAAAAAAAAAAAAACAGTAACAACAAAATGCCTAAAGCAGCACTAAAAAGACAATAGTGTCATTGTTCAGCTGAAGTCAGTTCGGTGTTGAATCAGTTCCGTTCAATAACTCTGTAAAGATCACTGTTAAGCAAAATTTTATAAAAAAAAATATAACTCATTATCAATGTGTACCATTTTGGTTTGCAGGAATAAAGTGGTTTGAAAGTGTTCTCTGCACTGCTACACAGCTTCAGCTTGTGTACATCGGTTGTGCACAATTAATTATGCATTACAGCAATAAAATAAAATGGAATTCTTAATGAATATATACAGCCCAGATCAGAGTATTCGCATGGCTCTGTGCTAAATTTAAAATACGACTCTCAACTACCATCCCATCCATTTGTTGAATTTAGATAAATATTGTAAAGGAGAATCTGTAATAAGTCTGCAATTCATGCAAATTACTACACATTTATTTATAATACACATTTAAGACAGAAGTGTGTTTTGTTTTTGCTGTAGTAAAATCATCATCAAATACAGTTGAAATCAAAATTATTCAACCTCCTTAACCTGCAAGGCATTATACTACTGAAAACAAAATTCTATTAAAACAATTCATCAAAAGCATCTGTAAACTATTATACAAAGTTTACTAATACACATTTGAGAGACTCATTCGAGAATGTACAGCTGATGTAAAATGACAAGCTTCTAGCACTTACAGGGAGCGTTTATTGGAGGTTATAAAGAATAACATTTTCTGCACAAAATTTGACTTTTGGGGGTTGAATAATTTTGTACGTGTGTTTAGAGCCATTTTGATTTCAACTTTACATTGTCGGAATCACTAAAATGTGTATTAATAAACTTTGTATAATAGTTTATTGATGCCTTTGATGAATTCTTTTCATTCAATTTTGTTCTCAGCAGCAAAATATCTTGCAGATTAAGGGGGTTGAATCATTTTGATTGCAACTAACTGTTATACTATAAAATTTCAGAGATATGAATACAGTACAAACGACTGATATTTTGTTGTCTTGGGGGGGGTGCCAATGAACTGACAAATATTGACTCACTTTTCAATGGATGATGTTTGTTCTCGTTTAATATACAACATAGGGATACTCATAATTAACTCGTTAACTGTTAACAGATAGTAAGAATTTAGACCGATTAATACTATCAGTTAAATGCTAAAAGTACTTGAAGTCATTTTAAACTTTTTATATTTCAATTAATTTCATATTTTAATTAATTGGTATTTCAATTAATTTCAATTATTCTGCATGACTAATTGCAAAAATTGAGAGCAAAAAAAGACAAATTGCCTAAATTTCATTATCACATTTAGAAATTCTGTAAAATACCGGTAAACAAAGCTAAAATGTTTACAAACATATAAACATAGCTATAGGCTATTTTAGTTCCCCAACAAATCCTTTAAATTTAACTGTATTCAGAACATAACCAGAATGAAAAATAGCAATAGCAATAAAAGTCAAGCCAAAATGAAATCACGACACTGAAACAGAAACCAGCAAGGCTTAGGTAGCCTATCGCTCTCTTTTGACAGGATTGCAAATGTTTCCATACTTACAATGTATTTGGATGCTAAACTATTATTTATTTTGTAAACTTTGTACTTCAATTGTGTTCCAATATTTACGTAAAAAAAAAAATCAGCGATAACTTGAATTGTTTTCTTATAACAACGAAAACAACCTAAAATACTCTTTATGGTCATGCAGGTAAGATTAAGAAGACATTCGAAAGTGTAAAGGGTTTTGTTTTTGTACAATCACAACAACAACAAAAAAAAAGCATTTATGCTTTTGCTTTCTGCCGCCTCTGTTTCCTTTCCATGAACTTGCTGCCATTTGTGCTTGTAAAACTAAACCTTTGGAAAACCAGTTATTTTCAATGGATCACAGACACTTTAATTTAATTTAATTCTAATGTAAAAATCTTGTTTGTGAGCTTAGGTTGTCGGTTAGGGAAAAGTAATGAAATGAACATCCCTAAATAGACACTGGCATTTTGAAGATGATTTCTACATCACGCCCCATTCAAAGCCACTTCCCTCCTCTCCATCCAGCTTTTGTCTGCTGTATTTCCTGTAGAAGTATGTTTCTCACTCCTGTGCATGCATGCTTTAGTAATCACGGTTTAAGTTCAATAAGGGTAGGCCTGTATCACAATTACTAACTTAGTGAGCTACTTTGGAGGCTAGCAGCTTTTTCCATATTGTCTAATTTCCAGAGGAGTAAGGAAAAAATTAAGCCCAACACCTTTAAGTGTGCAACACATTATGAGAATGTGTGGTACAGTTACAGTCATGAACTCTGCTAAAAGATATAAGGAATGTGCCAAATGAGTTAAAGAGAAGCTCATTACAGTGCTCTGAAACCTTTTTAAAGTATAATAGCAGATAACAGAGTTTCTAACGTAACCTTGGAAATCAACAATGGCTTTTCTATCCTGACATATTCATTTCCATAGAAGAGAAAGAAGGAGTTTGTCTGACAAATACACAACACTCTTGTTGGTTTGTTTATAACTGAATGCCATGTCAGTATCCATCTACATGGAGAAATGAACCTTTTATTAATATCTTATTAAGGAATAAAAGTTTTTTTCTTTTTTTTTTTCTTTGATATAATTAGAAAAATGAATCTGGCCTGAAACAAAAAAAAGTCCCAAAAAAATATGCTTCAGATAAACATCTGTCAAATCGCATAACGCACACCAGCATTGTTGGCCAGCAATTACATAAGAGGAAATAGTCAAAGCTTTTTTTCATGTTTTGGTAAAAATGTTGAAGTTCTTATGCATGCCAATCAAAAAGTAGGAAATAAGAAGCTTTTAAAATAAAATAAAATAAAATTTCTTGCAAAAAGTTTTAAATTACAATGTATATTTGTGGAAATGGTAAATTTGAAACTATGCAGTTAAACACTATACAAGTGACACACACACACACACTCACATACACAGACAGAGACACAGAAAGACCTTTAGTTGGTGGCATCAGACCACCAGACTTTGATGTTCTTGGCACAAACCCAAAGAGAAAACATTTCTCATGCATTTTTTTTCCTTTCACTGTACTGCAGGAAACAAAAAACAGAAACATAATGACAGAGATATCCTCTAGAGTGAAAAAAAATATTATCAGTGCAACATAACTTTTTATAAGGAATCATTTCTGAGACACTGGCATTTGCCAATGCCACTTCCTGTTGAGCCATAATCTTTGGATGTGTACTGAATAATGGCATTTTACTGAATATTCTTTCCCGTTTTCTCACAAGAGGCCCCTGCAGGAAACGGATATGGTGGCACACTCAGGTGAATAAAGCATTCATTCTGTGAAAGCAGACAGACAGGCTTTCATGACTGTCCTTCAACACTCAATTTCATCCCTTCCAATACATCTCAAATGCACATTCCAGCCAAACTAACTTCCCACAGTTACCTCTGTCTCTTCAGTCTCTTCATCTCTAGGGTTACCACTGATATATAATTTTTTTTTTTTTTTAAATGTTGGTCCCACTTTATTGTACGTGGCCTTAACTACCATGTACTTGCATCAAAAAGTACAATGTACTTATTGTGTTCATATTGTTTTGCAAAACACTTTTGCTGCTATTGAGGTGAGATACGGGATAGTTAGGGACAGGTTTGGTGGAATGGATAGGTTTAAGAGTGGGTTAAGTTGAAAGGGATGGGTCAACAGTGTAATTATAAATGTAATTACATAAAATTACAGATGTAATTAAATGCAGGTGTTTTTTAAAATATAAGTACAATGTAAAAACATGTATATGTACACAATAAGTGCGTTGTATCAAATGATTAATTTAAATGTAAGTAGGTAATATATATAAAAATATAATTAATACAAAGTGGGACCAAAATGCCCTTAAGTCTACCAGTCTATCTGCCAGTGACAAAAATATATGTCAGGCCTGACTAATATTTTGGCTATACTGTGCACAGGAAGCTACTCACTATATCCTTCCTACTCTAACAAACAGAGAAGAGGAACAACTCTGTTTACAGAACACACAATGCAAAGAGACATTAGATACAAGCAAACATTTAAACTTATCCTAGAACTCAGCAGTTTAAAGTTGGGCCACTTAATTATTTTAAACATGCATTGCTATCTCTAAACAATTAAAACAAAATGAAGCAAGGAGAAAAAAATTAAAAACTTAATTGTTTGATTTTTTTGTCAAAGTCTGAATTCCATTACGTCACTGTGCATAGCGGTCTAATATACTCTACCATCTTCAACTGCAGTTGCCTATTTTTATTCTACATAACACAGATGTTATTTTTTGCAGTTATGAGCACATCTAATCTGTGCGCACCGATAAAAAAAAAAAACTTTTCCAGTTTATAGAACTTTTAGAGACACAAATACTAAGAAATGTAAGACCAACAGAATTCCCCCAAATGTTGTCCCAACTAGTCAAAGAATTAGTCAAAGAATTTCATACCCAACTACATTGCTGAAATGTTAAGTGTTCATGCTTTATTGTTGCATTAATTATACATTTACTGCCACAGGATTTTACTGTACATTTTTTTACATTTGTTGATTGTCACTGTTTTGTTTTGGTGGGTCTATGACTATACAACATTATTGCATTTGTGTCCGTTGCTGAACTAGAGTAGCTAGCTGAGATATGGACAAAAAAAAAAGCAAAAGAGAGCGAGAGCGAGAGCGATTACCTGCATCTGTTAGAGCTTTCATTCTTCAGATCACATAGACAAAAAAATAAATTGCCATGTGCACTGAGGAAAGCAGTATCGTTGTTGTAGTATCCTTTCATGGTTAAGGAGATTTCAGATGATTGGCGTCAACGCTGACCAATACATTGATCTCTATGAAGGGAAATATCAGGGCAATGATGTTAAAGGCTTGGGGAAAGAGGCGGGAACCGGCAAACGTTTAACGCAAAACTGTAATTATAAAATTAAAAAAAACAACAAAACTAAAGTAAAACAGCAGCCCTGCATGGACGACTGCCACTTAAACTAAACACCAACCAAAATAGTCCAGGCCTGGTCCTCTCTCATCCTTCACTGTCGTCACTCCTCCTTTTATCCTTCCGGAGGTCCTTCATGAGACTTGAGACCAGTGTGGCGCACAGGTGATGCTCATTAGCAATTGCGCCTCTGGCCTCACGGCTCTCAGCCCTGCCCTGCTTGCCACACACCCCATATCCCTCGTAGCCGCCCCTCCAGAACCAAGGCGGAGTCAAGTCACTCCAGCCCACTGCCTTGAGTGTCCATGGCAGTAGAGTCTGGTAAGCTCGATGGCACCAGGAATTTCCCACAGCGGCGAGGGCTCTTTGACAGCGCATTCCTCCTTCCTCCTGAGTTTTCGGCATCAATGTAACTAGGTTTAAGGCTCAAGGAAGGTGGTAGGAACCGACGAACGTACAAATGTAACTTTAATTAAAAAATAAACAAAATGAAAGTAAACCAGCAGCCCCTCATAGACAACAGCGGCATATAAACATAAAATTAGTGCAGGCCTGGTCCTCTCTCATCCTTGACTGTCGTCACTCCTTATTTTATCCTTTTGGAGCTCTTCCGTGAGGCTTGAGACCGGGGTGGTGCGGAGGTGAGGCTCATTAGCAATCGTGCTGCCGGTCTCACTCTGTTCCCATGGCTCTCGGTTCGCCCTGCTTGCTACAATCAGCTTCAGAGTTACCCCGAAGACATGTTACTCATTAGATGAGTCTTTTAAGGTGGTGCTCAAAGTTCAGATAATAAACCTGTTATGAATCAGTGTTTTTTTTTTTTTATAAATTGGTTGAATGAACAGTTGAATGATTTGCACTTATATAGTTACTTACTGCCACCGATTGGTGTAACCTGCACTGAAGATGCAGAAAAAGCTGCTAGTAGTAGTAGTAGTAGTAGTAGTAGTATAGATTGTAGTGTCATGTCAGCATCTGAGACTATCTTAATGGCAAAAAATAAAGTTACAAAAAATACAAGACTTGCAAAAATACTAGGGCTGCAACAACTAATCGATAAAATCGTTAATAAATCGATAATGAAAATCATCAACAACGATTACCATCATTTATTCGGGTCTGCCCACCGTGCATGGAACACTTCCGCTAGTCGAGTCAAATTACAGCACTGAATAACGCATTTCTATGGACAAAATGCATTTAAAAATAGGAGGAAACAGAGCGAGCTGCTAGAGGAAAGGTACGAGATCCAAACTTCTCAAAAATGAGAACTCTTTATTTTAAGCTTCAAGCTAATTCATTAGCATAATGGCTTGTCATTACATAACAGCATGTAATTGAAAAAATGTAAGATGTTTCTATTATTTACACAGGATAAAGAAATGACAGTAAAAGGTTATCTGTGTGTTCCTGCAGAACATTTCTCTCGCCTGTTGTGAGTTTGTGTTTTTCTTTATTATCTTTATTTTTATCTTAATTTTTAATGTAGAGATATAAACTATAGTCACTATATACAGAGCTTAAATTTATTAGACCACCGCCACCCAATGTAAGGTTTGTGCCACAGCTGCCCTAAATTAACAGCACTGGTGATTACCAAATTCATACCAAGATCTTTTTTTTCTGTAAGGTTAATCCACCAGTATGTGTAACCTGTTTAGTCACAGTAATATTTCTAATGCTACAAGTTTTTTGGACAGTGTGTGAATATTGACAGATTCCTAAAATATTTGTGTTCTCTCTTTTCTGTGACATGTAGTCTAAGAAATAAAGCACTATGTCTTCATAGCACTCAATTGGCATGTTTATTTGAAGTACATTAGGCAGGATGTGCAATAGTGTGTTTTTTGTCAATAAAATAAAATTTAAAAAAAAGAATTATGATTTTTTTATTTTTTTTTCCGACTAATCAAAAAAAATAATCGGCCAACTAATCGATTTACAAAATACCCAAAACGTAGACACTTTTTTTTTGTTATGTCCATAACCCTTGTATCTTTCCTTCATCTAAAATAAAATGATTGTATAGACAGACATTTTTCATGTCTGGATTCCTTTAGTAAGGGATTGTGAATATATAAATAGACGGTTTAATTTGCTGGTATTAAATTTATTCTCTGAGAATTTATATTTCAAGTTTTGACTGCAAATGTCACGTCCACAACGCTGGAATTGCCCTTTGGGTGAACTATACCTTTAAGCATGTGTCAATCTTTTATGACCTACATGACATCTAGTGAACACCACGTAATCAAATCTTGTTTTAAAAAAAGAGAAACAGTCTGTTGGGGATTTTAGGATGGATTTATGTAATTTTTTGTTTGTATACATATCCCATTCTTCTTACCACATGTTTAATGTATAATGATTCACAGCAGGTTGAGGGAAGGTTGAAGCAGAGGTTGAGGGGTCTGAGGGAAGAATTTGAAAAAGCTGCTGGCTAGTCAGGCTACATGAAACACTCTGTTTATAGTAATCAAAGCTTTCAGTATATGGCATTACAAAGATTTTATTCAATGTACTTCTGACAGTAAAATAAGCTACTATAAACAGTAGGGTTGCCACAGACTAAAGATTTTCTAGTTGACTAGTCGTTGTTAATCGAAGGCATTAGTAGACTAATTGCAAATGATTAATTATGTATTATAAAATTATCAATAATTTAATTAGTTAAATATAGATTGGGGGGAGGGGTTCTAAACCATAATAAGCCTTTAATATATACATATATAGCCGTAATATATAGCCAATTCAACGCTCATGCACACACTTTGAGTATGTCGCAAAGCACTGACAAAAGTAATGATTATGTGTCCGAAAAAATAGCAAGGACACGTTTTAGTTATTTATTAATGAACTAGAGTCTTCTGAGTCAGAGTTTGGATTTCCTACCCGACATATTGTAATTACCACAAGGACCCACCGTTAACGATGTGTCCCTCACTGACTGCGTGACTTCACCACTTCCAGTGAAGTTTTTCCCTCGACTAACAGACTCAAAATTTTGATCGACTAAGCCTCTTCTCATCGACTAATAGGGGGCAGCCCTAATAAACAGCCATGCAAAGAAGAGCTATATACCTATATATGACACCATCACATTCTTAAAAAAATACCATGATACAGGGGTTTGGTCACACCAGTCAGCACTAAATTTAATTTAATTTCTTATCTTAAAACAGTAACATAACTGTGCCACACGCAATGTTTCTTCTAATTCTTATAATCCAGCAAACAGAATGAACTGAAATACAGGCATTGCTATTGCTGGTTTACTGGCTTTAAAGGACCACTGAGTTGACTGTTGAGAGGTTGAGGGCTTCTGTATTAGTGAGATAAATTCTGCTGAGAAAAGAAAGGTTAGTGCTTACTGTCCACAGAGTCGTTTCATTGTAAATTAAAGTAAAAACAGCTTGCTTTCATCTAGTGCATGAAGTCAAAGACACACACGTTGTGTCACATACACAAACATCATTTAGTCAAGCAGACAATCAGAAAACACAAGCAGCTGATGGACACTCAATCCTCAGGGCTGTGTGTGTTTGTCAGTACACAATGAGGTTGAAGCTCTAAGACTGCAGTATCTGATCCACCACTGGCCATATAAAGGAACAGAGGAAAGGTAAGCAGGTAAGCACCTCCATCCACCTCCACAGCAACAGAAAACCCACTAGCCTATTCAGTCCATGTTCAGAGCACTCATGACATGATTTTATGGATCTTTTGTTTACACAACCTTTTTTTATTTTTTTTTTTTTTTTTACTAAACGTGGTGAGGCCAGTGTAGGCAGACTCCTTAAAACCCACAAAAATCTTTTGTATCATTGAAATGGTTTGTGATAGGCTTTAAAACCAAAGGTCAGAGGTGGAGTCTGGTTTGTGTGGGTGCCTTTAATAAACTTGATCACTGATGTGAATAACTGTGTACTGGTACATGCTATATGGGCCACATTTGTGTATTATCTACTATATGATTGTGACACACATAACTATAACTGCATATTTACAGTCTGCCAGGACTCATAAATCCAGGCATTACCCTTGTGTCTTTTCTGCGTCATTCTATGGGACACTGTGGGAATAATGATTCAGATTATTTCCACCATTTATGCTTTAGCAGAGAGCTTTTAACATACAGTGAAAAACATTAAATATAATATGTTCGACAAGCTCAGTGTTTTGAGCTTTCAAGCTTTCAGGGTTTTGATCATCGACTAGTTGCCCAACAACCAGCAATCAGACTATTTTTTTCTAGATTTTCTTTTATCATTAGTCAACGCATTGTCCAGGCAAGCCACTGACTATTCAATTCATAAAAAATATTTATACATCACAACTCTGGCACAACCAGCTCATAGTTGATGGCAGAGCAAGAAAAAAGTTTTTTGGGGGTTTTTTTTCATCTCCCCTTGTGTACTGAGTGAGAGACAGAATATATCCGTGTGTTGCAGGTGAAGTAAGGGGAAATATCGGTTTCTATTTAAAGCCGACATCCCACGTTGACCTCATTTCATTAGTGATACCCCACCAAAGGAAGACCCTTTCCATCCATGAAACCCACTTATGAGCAAGAAACAGAGAAAAAAAAATTAATCAAAGTGGTTAGATTCAATCCATATGGAGCCTAGTAGTAAAAACAACTTAACATTGATTTAAAAGAACCACAGTCTAGAAGCACAGCCTGCACTGATCTAAGGCCAGTTCCATTTAGCCTCACCATCACCGAAACCTAAAAAGCGCTATTCCTACCAGCACCTGACATTTAGATGAAGGTGGTTTAAGTTACAAGCTTCTGCATCTATATCTGCTGAAGTAACAAAATCCGGGGAGGAGTGATAAAATATTCATTAGAAAACAGAGAGGGATGTGTTGTTCTTGGATAAAGCAAACAAATGAGGCAGAAAGGGCGCAATAGATAAATGAATCCATCCAATTGAGGCAGAGAAGACGGCTCTCTGTATCAATTTCAATACCATAGCAAAAACTATAAAAATATTTTAAAATTAATTAAATAAGTTAAATATTGTTGATGATAATATAGTCAATTTTACATTAAAACATTAGCATTTAATTTAATAGATATTGCTTTAAAAAGGTCAAGTAAAAAGTAATAATGAAAAATGTAGAAACCCATTAAACAGAACAGTGGCAGGTTTATTAAGCGCTGTTCACACAACCAGCAGTGGTAATGCACACTTACAACCTAACCAGCAGCCTCTGGCGACATGCAGCAAAGTCACTAGTAGTGTCAACACAGCTTCAGTCGCTACCAAAGTACTAGTACCTTTGACAACACAAGTACTGCCAGATTCAAGTCTCATAATACCAGTGTTTTAGATACTAAGATGTAGTCCACTGACTAGTACCACTAGTACTAGGGCTCTAGATTGTAAATAAATGACTTTTTCCTGCTGGTGCGACTCAGTTATGTTACAGGTTGCTCTAGGTTAGTCTAGAGCCCAGGACTCTCAAATAAAAAGCTACAAATACTCTGACAATACAGTAAAAAAAAAAAAGCCAGAATTGGGAATCACTTCCTTTATGTCAGGACCTGTACAGACAGGTGAGAGCAGGCTGGTCACCTGCTCTCATAGTTTCCATAGTAACAAAGACTGGTCACATGCTTGTTTGTTGAGCCCTCACCTTGGGCTAACCCAGGTGCTGAGCTACCAAACCACCTCCAGTTCCCAAAGACTGAGAGGCACAAGAGATGATACTGTTTCAAAGAGCTTCTAAAGTGTTTTTGAACAAGAAAAATAAGTCGGTTGTTATGAGGCAAAGACACATTTATTCTTTAATAAATCTTGTGCAGATTTACAAATGACAAAATCAAAACAAGAGCACTGCTCTATTTGCTTTGTACTTTTTTATGTTTTAAGCTTATTCAGGCAGTGATCTCTGATCCGAGTCTGAGACCCAACCAACAGCAAATGAACTACAGAGAAAGCAAGTTAAGTAAGTTAAGACAGATAAATAGATGGAGTGCATGGTGACACAATGACATGCAAAGTACCAGCAACAAAAAAAACTGACTGTTTAACGAGATAATAAAATGGCCGCAACTCTGTTAGTTCCTGTGTATCACTCATTCATGTAGAGATACTGCCTTACACTACAGCTGAGGACAGAGTGAGTTTATATATAGTCATTTATTGCACTCCTGAATTATTTAGTCAATCAGCCAATTCTTTTACACGCTGTTCTTCTCGTGGTAAAACCCCTCTTAATCCCTCGAAATGCTTAATGGTGACTAACACTAAATAAGTACACTGACAAAATGACGCATCTATCCCTGAGTTGTAAGTAATGCTGCATTTCGCTGTGATTCTGTCAATGTGCTGGACAAGCAAATCAAACTAAGCTGGCACAATCTATTACTTTGCTTTCATGCTCTAATACAATATAATTTTAAAAATGGAGATGAGTCAAAGACCTAGTTTGGTCTGGCAGATTATCATATTTAATAGGTTAAACAGGTCATACACTTTTATGATATATTTGTTTGCATCAAAAATGTGCTTTTCTTGAGCACCCTCTCGGTAGATTTCAGAATTAAATGGTCCATTTTGTGTTGCAGCAGCTTTAAGAAACCTCCCATTGTCAAGGAAAATGAACAACAGTGCAGACGCCGAGTGATGTCCTAGTACTTTCAAACCAGTTTGCTGTCATGTCAAATATAGGTTTTAACTCCCACATCCTTTATAAGCAGCCACAACATTGTGACATTCATAAAACAATCTGCATTGAAAACTGAATTATGGCTTTAAACTCTTAAGAGTGAAATGATCAGACTTTGTTAAAAATAAAGTTCAGTGTGTAAACATGAGCAGTTGTGCGCTGTTCACTTTATCCCTATGCAACTGTGATGTCACAATCAATGTGACAACAATGTGATACAGTCCTAATATATCAAGCACTTCGGAAAATATATTATATTTGATTCCTCATGATGTCACCCCTTTAAAGTGTCATTTATGATTTAAATTGTACAGCTTAAATAGCAGTCTGTTCCTCATACAAAGCATCATATGGCTTCAAAAGACTTGGAAAAGCATGTTTATGATGGTTCTATGATGCTTTTTGGTTCTTTTTTGAACCTGCAGCATAGCCGTGGGAACATATTTTATCAGACTGATGCTGTGGGGGTGGCGCAGAGGGGGATTATCAATTATAATGATTATAAAAACCTAATGTATTTGACCATTAATAAGCTGTGAAAAAGAGCTCATTTTGGCAGTTGTATGTCAGAGGCGGCTTTATGTGTGTGCGCTTCAGATGTGAGTGAGAAATCTGCAGGAATGAGTAGAATTATGCGCAATCCCACTCCAAAATTCAGAGCCGGTCACACCAACACTATTTAACCGAAGTGAATGAGATGACTGAATGAGAGGAGGCGAGTGTGTGTCAACTCACTGTCAGAGAAGAGAGCAAGAAAGTGCAGGTATTGGTGTACCGATGCTACAGAAAGGAGTGTTGGAATCGTTTCAGATATTTCAGTATTGATACATATCGCAATATTGACATTTTTGACAACACTAATAGCAATCTCTCAAAGTCATGAACCAGATTCGACAACACATAAAAACGATATAATCTTTAGAGTAACTTCATGAATAAAGATGGAAAAGTAAAAACATGTTGAAAAACAAAACATTATTTCAAGTCGTGCAGTCTTAAATTCTAATCCAGTCAAACAGCCATTGGCAGGGGGTGCTGCAGCACTCTCAGCACCCCTAGTTCCCGCAGTCATACCTGACAGACTCTGGTCTCCCTTCCACTTTCACCGTATGACTGAAAGCAGTTCAAACATTCTGCTAAACATAACAAAATGTATTCAGGTTTGAAACAACTTAGACAGAATTTTTATTTAGAACTACAGGTGAACTATCCCTTTAAAGCATGCATTGCAGTCATTTATAATGCCCTGTATTTTAGAGGCATGGTTAGAGCAACATAACTGCATGTAGGCAACACGTCATCTATGACGTATGCCTTCTGTCTCTCAGCAGCATTACATCAGAATAGAGCGCACTGTTGCAGCACGTTTCTTACTTCCTTATTGCACTCATTCATTCATTCTTCAATGTCATTTCACAACACTACAGGACCAGCAAACAAAATCTCTCCCAATCGAATCTGATTCTTGAATCTAACTACAATGCGGGTCCCAAGCAGGCCCTCACTCACGCTTGAAACTCAGCTAATGTATAACAGGGGTTTTCAACTCATTTTTGCACGTGGGAGGAGGGGAAAAAGTGTGCAATTTCCAGAAAGTGCTAACTGACTTCCTCGTGTCTGGGGCTGGTCAACAGAAATGAGCTGTTATTACATCATAGAGCTGTACTGAAGCGATCTGTGAACTCTGACTGCTCTCATATATAATCTATTGTAACTGTAAGGCAAGTTTAAAGCTGACAGAGCACTGACATAATTTCAAGGAGATTGAACATTAGGGCACTGCTGAAAAATCAAACCAGGTTCCTCGCACCATGTAATCCTTCATTGTGGATTAATGGATAATAGCTTCACATAAGGACTGTCTGAAATGACAGGAGCAGAGAGAAACGATCCAAAAAAGCGCTGTGTATAAATACAAGTTGACCGACCTTTAAAGACATCACCACAAACCTAGAAACGTGAATAATGCTGAAAAACACAGAGCCCATTATTAAATATGTTTTCAAATCCACAGTATTACAAATACCTCCAGACATTTGTTTTTAAGAGGTAGTGGGATTTGGGTAGTTAAATAGCCACACACTGTCAGAAAATATGGAATCTTTAGGTTAGGCAGTACCATTAAAAGGACAACTTTGTTCCTTCTCTATCCATTAAAGCTGAATATCAGTACTTCGTACATTTTAGAGGTATATAAAAAGGTACAAAGATGTTCCTTTAAAATTGTAAAGCCTGACATGAAATAATAGGCAGAAAAATAACATTTTTAAATGGAAGAGTTTAGCGAACCTTCAGACAAAATATAAAAGAAAATCTAAAAAAAAAAAGTTTGAATGTGTTTTATGTTTTGTATCATCATAATCGATACATAAGGCCAGTAACCGTTCATATTTAAAAAGAAGATGCAATTTTAAAATTATATTGAATTAGGCATTTTACTTTTATACACTATAAACAAGAAGGCAGAAGGCATGTAGAAGATTGTGTAAAAGAGATTTGTCAGCAAAGTTGATCACAGTGGTCATTTAGAGGCCTTGGAAATCCATGTATCAAATATGATAAGCTTTACAGTTTAAACAGAGTGTACAGTCTCTCCAAACCTCGCTTTGCATTCAATCTATCCATATGGTAGGTGCTTCTATCCACGTTGACTTCCATGACACTTATCACAGGTTCAGTCCCCTTGGTGCAACCTGACGTTAGTGTCTTGATCAAGGACACAATGGGGGCACCACACACAAAAACCATACTGGGATTCAAGCCAAGCAGCAGACTTTTAACCATTAAGCCACGCCACTCCACTTTATGTTGTATAACTGCAACCTAAAAGCTTCGTCAGTGTCATAAACATTTGGTCTCGTCCAGCCACGGTGTCTTTAGATCTCTATTTAAAGGCTTTAATCAGCTTACCAGATTGAAGAT
The DNA here is from genome assembly GCA_038088235.1 of Zacco platypus. Classification (NCBI taxonomy): domain Eukaryota; kingdom Metazoa; phylum Chordata; class Actinopteri; order Cypriniformes; family Xenocyprididae; genus Zacco; species Zacco platypus. The sequence continues at coordinate 15,277,840 of CM076084.1, forward strand.
CGTCTCCACGATGTCCCGATTGGAGACTTCACCAGCCTCCAGGAGCCCCGCCAGCACGGCGAACTTCATGCGGATCCCTCTGATGGGGATCCCGACAGCGCTGTCACCTGCGCTCGCCATGACGGAGTCAGGTGAGAGGGGATCAGGGGAACAGGTGAAACACCTGTTTGACCCTACCACCGAGTTAAATCTAGGGGAAAATATGCGGAATGTATCGCTCTCGTTAAGTTGACAGCTGTGAAGAAAAGGCTCTGGTCTCCATTCACGGCCAGTTTATCCTTTAGTTTCTCGCGCTCTCGGCGGGAAGTGTCGGTTGATGTCACTACACCTGACCTACAGGAATTATTCTACTGTAGAGAGGGAGAGCAGCAATAAACTTGACAAAAGAATGACGAAAGCGCGCTGTGGTGAGCTCAGATTAAAAAAAACAATGCTTGTCAATCTCTGCCAGTCTAATAAAGGAAAGCCAGTTAAACCATAATGTAATTTAAGTGTTTGCGAGTGTTTGTCAAACAGGAAACAGCGGTGATAAAGAGATTCCGCGCAGGTAGACGCACCGATAAGAACAAGACGCAAAAAAACTACAAAATATAAGGCAAGGAACGTCCGACATTGGCTCTCAGTTGGCCCTCCAAAGAGAAGACAATCCTCTTGGTCCCTGTGGGAACTGTTGGAGTGAAGTTTCAACGGTAACCCACTTTACAGCGCCATCTCTTCCTGAATCAGCTCCTACTCCACTCCGTCTCCGCCATGACAGTGGAGCTGCGTGAGAGAGACCTGCGCATGCGCAGTGCGCTCGGAGAGCTGAGAAGGGGGGCTCAGGTGTGTCAGGTACAAGGAAACTATAAGGACAGAGAGTGACACTTTATACTGAAGATCTCGGTTCATTCTGTTGTGGTGGTGGTTTACGATAGTGCTCTGCTGCGAGAATGACATGGAGACATCTGCAGGACAGAATAAGAGTCTAGCAGATTCATCAGAAACGTGGTTTGCACCAAGATTTGATTTAGTAATATCAAAGCATGTGTAACCAATATTCATATTAAAATGTGTATAAGAACCAAAAGCATACAGCCACAGTGTAACGTTTTCTGTACTTCACTTGCCTGCCAAACTATTTACAAATAAATTCAAAGATTCAACTTCCAGGTGAACTAAGCAGTGGAGGAAGAACATGTCAAGAGTGGCAACAGGAAAAGCAGAGAACCTGCAGCTGTGCAGAGATTTAGATATAGAGTAATTATAGATGCAGAATACCCATTGTGGTCTAGCACATGATTTTTTGCTACTTCAAAATGAAAATTCTGTCATTAATTATTCACCCTCATCTTGCTCCAAACATGACTTTCTTTTCCTAGGCTATATATTTAAATTAAAAATAATAATAAAATAAAATAAAAAGGTCTCAGTGTTTTGTTTTGTTTTTTTCGTCCATAAAATAAAAGCCAGTGGTGTTGTTTGGACCTCATATTCTTCAAAATATCTTCTATTCTTCAGAAGAAAGAAATGCATACAGGTTTGGAATGACATGAAGGTGTGTAAACGATGACAGAATTGAGTGAATTATTCGTTAAAGTCAGCAGGAAATGGAAATCCACCTCATTCATCTTCATCTAAATTGTAAATGCGTGTTATAGATCTTATTGTGAATGATTCATCCATATATATTTAGTCTGCTTAAACGCCGTCCCTCCAAACCTACTGCAAGCTCACATCCACATCTCAAAATCAAATCAACAATTGATAAATAGAACTAAGTCCCCCCTCCCCCGAATACTAAGGAATTTCTTAGCTATAGCTTTAAGAATAAATGTGCTCACTATCTTATAGTAAAGTATGGTTTCGTAGCTCCTTTGAGTCGTTGCCAAGCAGTCAGCAGCACTTTCATTTTGTTGACTCTATATACAGTCCCTCAGGTCCACAGAATTAAAGGTCTAGACTCCAGCAACAAAGAACAATTTGTCTTGCAGTCATTGAACTTTATACTGACACTCTGAAGACCGTCACACAGACACATACATGAAGCATCCATTGCAGAAATGGTTATGTTTAGTGTTTCCATTATCACCATTTTTCTTTTAAATGTTTTCTTACCAAAACGACTAACAGAAAAGTCTAGTGTTTGTGGTAGCTATTTAAGAAAGCCAGACATAGTGCAAAATGTCAGTTTTAATTATGCAGCTATTGTGAGTGAGTAAAGTGTGAGCTTTTGTTCTTGGTTTCTAAAGAAGAGCGTGAAAGATAATGTTTTGAAATAATAATGGGATTCATCTGAGCAGCATTTGGAAACAATATGGAATGTAATAATAATAAAAATAAAATAATAAAAATAATAATATTTAATTATGGGAATAAAAAGATATCAGATAATGAGACATTATAATTAGCCATTTTAGTATTTATTTAATTAATTATTTTGAGTTTTAATTATTTCAGTGTTTTTTCCAGTGTATGATTAAGAGAGAAACATACAACTGAACAAATACTCCCTAAAGGTCTGAGACACACTGAATGAATTCCATGACTTTATCAATGAATACATCTTATTATAGGTGGAGTGCTCCTGTTGCCATTAGGGGACTGAAGTCATTTAGTTTGTCCTTTAGGCCCTTTATTTTGTTCTTTATAAAAGTGTGTTTAGACTTAAGACACGGTTACTATAAAAGACGTAATTCACATTAGGCTAGTAAACAAATTATATGGACACTAAAGTAGTAGGCTACTTATATGACTAAACTTCATTTTGCACCCATTATTGATAAGCGGTTTTCAAATTATTTATAAGTAATAGTTTGGAAGATGAGGTATCATTAAAGAGGAAAATGTGAACTAAAAGTATTTTGATTGGACATGACTTCTCCGTCAAATAACTATGAAAGTTGTTTAATTGTGCGCCTAAACACTAGATGGCCCACGTGTGCTTTACAACGAGGATGCCAGCGAAATCTCGCGAGAATTGTCTATTCTCGCTGTCGCTTTAATTCTCGCGTTATTTCCTTATTTCCTCCTCTTTCACTCCCTGTGTTCAACATGGCAGTCGGCAAGAATAAGAGGCTGACAAAAGGTGGCAAAAAAGGTGCCAAAAAGAAGATGTAAGTCACAAATGAATCTCTTGATTCTGTCGTTACACTGTTATAAGCTATTCTGGAGGATATTCGGTGTGTGTGGATAAAGGATGTGATCGATATAGAGAGGATTGAATGAAGCGGTCCTGCTAGTCTGACTGGCTAATCAGTGGCCTGTGCTGTGTTATGTATGCTCTGATAACTTTAAGTCAGAGCTTGGTAGGTCCTAATACTGTGTTCTGATATACTACTGCTACTACAATTGCCATAAACAGTTCATTTTCAGCAAAAATAAGCAAGGAAATCTGATAACGCTAACAGAAGTCATCAATAGCGCTAGCTACTTTTCCAGCACACTTGACTAACTTGCGGCTTGTAGTGTGAGGCAGACATGTGTTGGTCGTGTAAAGTTATTTAAGAGCTTTAATGTATTCTAGACACTACGTCCAAAGAAAATTTAAGACTATGTTGTCGTTTGCACTATAAAATTTCCCTTGCATCGTTGCCTCTTCGAAAAGTACTGACACGCGCGTTTTCGGTTGCAGTGTGGATCCATTCTCCAAGAAGGACTGGTATGATGTCAAGGCACCAGCCATGTTCAACATCCGCAACCTGGGCAAGACCTTGGTCACCAGGACTCAGGGAACCAGTAAGTGGTTTTACGTCCATGGTGTCTGTTTCCACACAGATTGTAGCTGGGAAAGGGCAGATCCTGCTGTACAATAAATGGCATGCATCCCAATTGTTTGATACGAATCAATATTCGTGCCGTATTGCAGTGGGAATACATGATGACAGTAGTTTTGGCCCCAGATGAAAAACAATGATTACTGTTTTGAGATCACCTGACATTCCCACGAAATACATGTTTGTCATAACATTACAAACTGCAGAAAATTTAACATGTCACTGTAATTTAGGAATTGCCTCTGATGGTCTGAAGGGACGTGTGTTCGAGGTCAGCCTGGCTGATCTGCAGAACGATGAGGTCGCTTTCCGCAAGTTCAAGCTGGTCACAGAAGACGTGCAGGGCAAGAACTGCCTCACCAACTTCCATGGCATGGACCTCACCCGTGACAAGATGTGCTCCATGGTCAAGAAGTGGCAGGTAAAAACTAGTTATACATGGCTTTTACTTGATGTGTGTTTTTGGTTGTAGAGCACACATACCACACAGAAAAGCTTAATTGCTAAAGTACTACTCTTATTTAAATCAGTTCAAGCCATATTGCAGAAAAGCTCATGTGAAGAAGTGTCAGACTTCGCTGTGGTCCACTTTCTAAGTTCAAGTTTGGTCAACTGCAAATTTGTATCACAAGAAGGCATGTGACCAATAGATGCTCGATACATCTCAGGGTGCGTTCACACTTTTCATGTTTGGTTCGATTAAAAGGAACCCTGGTGCGATTGCTCAGTTAGTGCGGTTCATTTGAACATATGTGAACGCTCCCATCCGAACCCTGTTGCGGACCGAGACCGCTAAAAAGATGGGTCTCGGTCCGCTTCCAAACGAACTCTGGCGCGGTTCGATTTATATATGAGCGCAACACAGACCAAAGACATGTAAACGAACCAAAAACAGGACGTGATGTCACAAGATGTGACGCTACAAGTCAGCTGATTTGACGACGCGGAAAGATCTATGTATCCAAAATGAGTAAAAGGCAAATGTGGAGCAACGAGGAGGTAAAGTGCCTCATCAATATTTGTTTCTGCACAACAGAGGAAATCCTGGTGCTGTTTTGAATGTTTTGAACATTTTATGAGCTCTTCATGAGTTCTCAGCTGGTAAAAATAAAACCATATATACACGCATAAAATGATCACGTTTAATCCAGCACACAACATTGTTTAGAATATTTGGTAAGCAAGCTCCGTCACGAAATATACGTCATAAAAGCTGACCAATCAGGTTTTGACCATATCTCTATGCCTTTGGTTCGGTAACTTTAGGTTCGCTGTTAAAAATGCCAGTGTGAACGCCAAGTGGACCAGCACTATGTTTTGTTTTTTGGTCCGAACCAAACTATAAGTATTGAACACACCCTCAGTGAGGCATCTTAACTGTATTAACAGAACAAACTTTAAACCTGCAAGTTTGCAGGAGAGTGGAGTAGATATGTTAAAAAGATGTTGCAGAGCGAGACGTCTAATCGCAACCGCTGCAGTGTCTGAAAATGTTTTTGCATCTGAACCACTTCATTTAGTATTGTTGTAGAATTTAACAGCAGTGATGCTTTGTCTTGAACATATTCTTAGATTTTGCTGCAAGTTCCTTTTATTTTACATCTTAAATTTTGGGGGTCAAGTACCAATTTCACTTATTGGAAAAAGTACTGTAGCTATGTTTGAATGTCTTTTTGTGTAGGCTGTTTTTAAAATGCTAATGGGGTTTTTCTTTCGCATTAGACAATGATTGAGGCCCATGTTGATGTGAAGACCACCGATGGCTATCTTCTCCGCCTGTTCTGCGTGGGCTTCACCAAGAAGCGCACCAACCAGATCAGAAAGACCTCCTACGCTCAGCACCAGCAGGTCCGACAGATCCGTAAGAAGATGATGGAAATCATGACCCGTGAGGTCCAGACCAATGACCTCAAGGAGGTGGTCAACAAACTGTACGTATAAACTCTCCCCCCCTTATCTGTGGCATTACAATTTTGTGTTGGATAGCAGAATCATGCCCTGTCCCTGGAGGTGCATCTTCCTGCATAGTTCAACTGGAGCCCTTAATTAACACCAGCTACATCACCTTAATGAACCAGCTAGTTATGGTCTTCAGGATTGCTGGAAGATTATTGGCATTTGTTTGGAAAAACTCTACAGGAAGGCCCTTTAGGAAGGGGGTTTGATATTCCTCTATTAAATGAAAAGATTTATTCTGGTTGAAATACTTGATTGACCATTGTAGAGATTATGCAGTCAAATTATTTGTTTGTTTTTCAATTGTGCTTTTAATAGACACTTTTTGCAATGGAACTTATGAAAACAGTAACTTTTGAGTGCTGAAGTGGATATTGAGATGATCAAGTAACTCTTATAGCTCTTTACCTGAGTTTAAACCTGAAAACTTTGGCTTGTTGGCTGTTGTGATCTATAACTGTTAGACAGCTGTGTGTAATAAATGTTTTTTTCTCTTCTACTGTTGTGTAGGATTCCTGACAGTGTAGGCAAGGACATTGAAAAGGCCTGCCAATCCATCTACCCTCTACATGACGTCTACGTCAGGAAGGTTAAAATGCTGAAAAAGCCCAAGTTTGAGCGTAAGTGAAGTAATGTATGAGGAACATGGCTTATTTTGAGACTTGAGCCTCTTTTCCCCCTTTTTGTGCTTCTCTTAGACAATTAAATGTTTTTGTGGCAGATGTTGTGGCACTATTTCATGGTCGGGGTTCAATGCATTGACACATTTAAGAGCAATTGTTGGACATGACAAGTTTTGTTTTAATTGACCAAATTATATTTGCATGTAGTGATTTTACGATTCCCAAGCCTTTTAATAAGTGTTCCAACCTTTTGAACTTTGGACTCTTTTGTGTGTATAGAATTAGAGGGAAACTGAATTTCCATCTGTGAATGTAGTATGAGTGGGTTAATGTACTGAATTTATCATCATACAGTTGGTAAGCTGATGGAGCTGCACGGTGAGGGTGGAACCAGCACTACTGCTGCTAAACCAGCAGAGGGTGACACTGGGGCCAAGGTGGAGAGAGCTGACGGATATGAGCCCCCCATCCAGGAGTCTGTCTAAAACTCCCAACACGTACAGCTGGTGATTAATAAACATGTAAATTTCAGTCTTTGTGTACTGTTATCTTTTTTCAGTAGATAATACATCAAACCTACTGAACATCATGGTCTTACTTTTATATCTCAAGTCAGACACAGAAATATTGGTGTATTTTGACATATCTCCAGTTAGAAATATTGCCGTCTATTTTGACATGCTAGAATTGCGACTGGTGCCACATTTGATGGAATTGGTAGTATTGGAGTAAAGTTATTTTCAAATTGGACATTTTGCACGCATTTTCTAACTTTAGGATTTGCTCAATTTTCAGTTATGTGCTTTTAACATTAACTTTCAGGGTTCCTACACCGTATGGAATGTGATTTGAGTAATCTTCAGGTCTGGTGAAGTATGGGGAAGAAGGGTCCAGTCACATTTATTTATATGGCACTTAAACTGATATTGTCAAATCAGTTTCATTAAATGTTTCATAATTCATCAATTATGAAACCAGATCAGTTTAGGCTGTTGAGCTCCTATACAGAACATTGTAATGCCTTTCAGATCAAGTCAGTAAAGTTAAAAACGTCCCAGTTCATCAATTAAGAGTTAAATATCATGCAAAATCAAACCATGATTACCATTTCAAACCAATGTGTCCTAATAAACACAAGCTATCAATTCAACTTAACCAAAGCTGTAACCACTATAGATGCCTGTTCTGCTGCACTGCATTACACACTGCTGTGTTTGTTGTTAAGATGACATGTTTTGTTAGGCTGGTCTGCCTCCAATGTCAAACAGTGCTAGTCAAACTTGAGATATCCAAGTACAGTAAATATTCATATAAATAATACATATTTAAGGAGAGATCTGTATTCTATCAGACAAATGTAAGATTTTTTTTTTAGCAGTAAAGGCACAACCACTAAAATCTGAAATTAGACAATAGAATGTTGGAAAAAAACGTTGCCTGGTCTGATGAGTCTTGGTTTCTGGTGTGACGTTCAGATGTAGGGTCAGAATTTGATCATTTGAAAGCATTGATCCTACTGTGTTTCAACCGTTCAGACTGCTGCTGGTGGTGTAATGGTGTAGAGGATACTTTCTTGGCACACTGGTGACACTAGGTTACCAGAGTGTTCAGTATTATGTTGCACATAGGTGAGAAAATAATGAAAATATACATTTTATACAAGTTGTCAATTTGAGTTGAATTTCATCTCTAATGTCTTATTGTATTCAATATGCATTAAGAAAAATGGCAAGATATTGAAAATGTGGGTGTTTTTTCTGTTCAAGTTAATTTGGTCTAATATGGTTGTGTATACTTTCACTATTTGGACTAAAAACATTTGAAAGATGTTTCAAAATATCTTCTTTTATGTTCATTATAAAGAATAAACTCAGGATTGACATGAAGTTGAGTAAATGATAATGGAATTTTACTTTTTGAGTTAACTATCCCCTTAATGACGGAGCATGATTTCTAGAATGCCAGTGTCAAATGCTGAATTCAGCACTCAGTTTGTAACATGACATTGACCTGCAATAAGCAATTTGTTACTACATTTTTTGGCATAAATTGACGTGTGTGTGGCCGTTTGCCAGAAGCCTGTTTAAGTTTTCAAGTTTTGAATATGGATGTTTTTCTTACACAAATGCACACACTTCACAAGGCATTTATTAATCCCCCTGAGCCATGTGGTTATCTTTTATGATTGATGGTTGCACTTTTTTGGGCTTCAAAATCTCATCCTCTATTCACTGCCATTATAAAGCTTGGAAGAACCAGGACATTATTTTATAACTCTGTATTTTTCTGAAAGAAGGAAGTCATATACCCCTAGAATGGCTTGAGGATGAGTAAATAATGGGGTAATTTTCATTTTTGGGGGAACTATCCCTTTAACTTTACCCTATACCTAAACCTAATAAGGTCAAGCTCCACCCTTTATATCCACAAAGGTGGAGCTGGACTAGATCAAGCTCCATTATGTCCAGAGAGGAGTAGCTGGATTTTGTCCTTAAAGAAGGCTTGATCCCCCTGAAGCTGAAGGACATCAAAAAGATCTTTGGGGCCTGAAATGGGTCATACCATTAACATTACCTGAGCAGCTGAGTAAATACTCTAAAAAGCTGCGCTCATTCAGGGAAGTGCATTTATTGCATGGAGAAAGACTGTAATGTTTTTGAATCGATCCAATCTGAGATGCATAAAGGTTAACAAAAGCGTTTGAAATGGATTAAGAATTTTCTTTTGGTCTGACAAGAGAGGCACCAAAAATGTAATAACTCTTCCCTGGTTTGGAAGACCCCTATAGTACATTATCATTATCACCATTTCCAAAACAAACATCAGACATCCTGTACTAATCAAGTCTTTTTCTGCTGTGCTATCGGTTTGCTTCTGCACATCTCCACATGCATACGTTAGATTCAGTTTGTGCTGCCATCCCCTGTGGAGTCACGTGTCTCCTCAGTGTTGCTCACCATCTCCTCCAGCCTTGTTTGTCTCCTCAGGGTGAAGCTTATCAGTTTCTCCAGCCTGGTGGACCATAGTCTCAGCAGGCTGCAGTTCTTTTTCCTTACTTGCTCTTGCTTACTTCATCTTACAGACAGTTCAGTGTCTGTGTATCTCAATCAGCTCCTCAATCAGTATATTGTGGGCACAGTGGTAGGACGCAATATCCGGCAACATGACAACATTCTCTTTTTACACCATCACTACTGATATTTATGAACAACAACTGATATTTTTCTGTTTTTTTCTTTTGTAATGCTACAATATTTTGTTACATATCCCTTAAACATATCAGGTGAAAATGCATTATAAATGGTTGCTAGATTGTGTTCACTATCACTAGGCTACCTAAATAATTAAAGAACAGTTTGTTTTTCTTTAAAACATCTATCATGTGTCATAATGTATATTTCCATTAAAGAAACATAGTGAGCATCGATGCTCCCTGGTCTTTACAGTACATCGTGGGACTTTTTAGGGAGCGAACGTTTCAGTGCACTTGAAGGATTTTGCGACTGACAGAAGTGGAGCTGCCTGGACTAGGTCAAGCTCAATCCATTTTAGCATCACTTGCAATAACTGACTTATATAATAGACTGACTTAATAAAGACTTATTTTTTTATTTTTGGCACACAAAAAGCATTCATATCGCTTTATAAAACTGTGATTAAACCACTGGAGTCACATGGATTACTTTTTACGTTTTCTAAAGTTTTGAAGCTTGACATTTTTGGGTGAACAGACTTTAAATACAGGGTCAACGCTCAGGTTCCATTAAAAATATCTTCATTTGTGTTCCGAAGATGAAAGAAAGTCTTGATTTTGGAATGATATGAGGGTGAGTAAATGCTGCCAGAATTTTGATTTTTGGCTGAACTACCCCTTTAAGTCTGACGTTGGATGGTGTTAAGTTCCTGAGAAGAATGGTATTGTGGACTAGTATTATGAAGTAATGACGTAATGTGGGAAAACGGAAGTGATGAGAAAACAAGATGGATGAAGTTCCCTACTTCTGTGTCGTGTGCTTTATTGCTGCTTTCTAAGTCCTGAAAGATACCACGCATGGCACCGTTCCCGGGTCCAAAGTCTAAACGCTCTACCAGATCCCTAAAGCAAACAACAAATGCTGCTAATATGCACCAATGCAGGGGTTTTCAAATCTGTCCTGGAGCACCTCCAGCACTGCACATTTTGTATGTCTTCCTAATACACCTGATTCAACTCATCAGCTCATTAGTAGAGACTGCAAGACCTGAAAGTGGGTGTGTCTGATAAGGGAGACAAAATGTGCAGTGCTGAGGGTGCTCCAGGACAGGTTCGAAAACTAATGGTGTGCTGTAATACTAATGAAAAATCATGAACCTAACTTTTATCTCAATAGCAAAATCTCAGTTGGCCAGATAGTGATTCATTTTTTACAGCGATTTATTTATTAAATATTGGTGTCCAGGACGAAGTATTCCATATGTGTCAATTTAAACGGAAAATCAACAATAAGATTTTACCAAGAAGATGCTAAAAAATCCAACAGTGGTCGGTTCCAAATAATTCCGAGCAACATGACCCCATTGTAAAAGGTTCTGCAAGGAGTCACGGAAGACCTTTTTCACATGTTCATTATGAGTTCAATCTGAGGAACATGGGAGCCTAGGAAAATACTGTAAGTATCGTCTTGTGCGCACAGTTGCTTTCACATTTTCTTTTTTTTCCTGAAATTTTCCATTTGTTTGTTACATGAATTTTATTGGTTTCAATATTACATGACAGGTGGGAAAAGATTTGATATAATTTTACTTGGATGCATTTTTTTACATCTCAAAAAGCTTTAACTGGGGTGTGTGGTCCTGGCGCTACACTTTTCCAGCAATTATGTGGCAGCATGATTGCATACATACTCTGAATGTAACAAACACGTTAACGATTTTAAATCCATTTATCAGATTTTAAATGTGGTCTGAAAAAGCTAGAGAAGTCTGGAAAATGTCTAGGAACCCTTTACAGAGAATAATCTGCTCTTTCTAATGTCAATACTTGACAGAGGACAGAACTGGTGAAATACTGGTGAAAGGTTTGCAACCTTTTTGACTCAAAGGTCCCCAGTTATCCAACACAATATTTGAAGTTAGAATATTTTTAATATATTAATAATCTTATTACTTTGAATTCTTTTAGTAATCCTGCACCCTCTTGGAAGTTTGTTTTGGTCCCTTGGTTGAGGAGCCAAGAAAATGTGTCAATCAATGTGGACATTTGCCTCTATAGTGTTTAAAAATGCTTCAGTCTAAAAAATATTTATTCTCAATATATATATATATATATATATATATATATATATATATATATATATATATATATATATATATATATATATATAAAAAAAACCTCTTAATACTGTATAGACAGTAAAGTAAGCTAAAATATAGTATAGATCAGACAAGTAATGCCCATAGCAGTTCATGAATATATTTTTTAGGATGCAATGGATATTAACAGTTCAAGTTCACATTTATAAATACATTAGACAAATTACACAAAAAACTGGAAACAAGTCACAAAGAAAAAAAACTGCTTCTGAGGCTGCCTCTGATGAATCACTCTACTACCACTTCCTCCCTCCTGCACAGAGGGGAAAAAGTACAAATATTAAAAATCTAATAATTATGTAGTGTATAAAAGCTTATTCTGAAAAAAAAAAAAGTTCTGAAAATGTTTTTCCTGCTCCTGTCCACTTACCTGTAACAACTTCTACAAAGGCTTTGGGGAAGACACCTTCTCTGCCATTCATTCTCCCGCTCCACCATTCATCATCTATGTGAGCCGTGACCAGGATCCTGTCTCCCTGCTGGAAGGGCAGGTCCCCCTCTGTCTCCTCTGTGAAGTCATACAGTGCCACAGCCCACTCTTCACCATTAGATTCCTGCAGAGATACATCAGACATCTCACAGATGGAACATTTCACAGGTCCATTTTGATCTGAAAACCCAAGGTATGACCCAGAACGTTGATGAGTGCCTCAGACACCAGTTGGTCTTGGGTAGGCTAATTTTAAATAAATGTGCTTTTACCAAATTATTTAAAATATGCCAACTTTTCATTTTGACTTTTGTGCATTTAACAGTATATTATTATTGAAACAAATACATATTAAACGATTCTATGACAATGTTATTATCCCCCCTTCTCTCCACTCTCTGTATGTGAAGATACACTGCATCGTGTTGCATGCTGGGACTGCGGCGCCATCTTGTGAGGATCACTCACTGCGACTGATACCTGCTTATCTTTTGTTTTGTTTGTTTAAATTGTTGAAATATCGAGGGAGAAAGAATAATATGATTACAGAAAACCATCTAAATGCAGCTGATATCAAACTAATCAACTAAATCATGTTTGTCCTCAAACAAAAAATGTGAAAATCCATATTTTTGACATACACATAGTAGCGATAGGCAACATTATCTGTTGTTGTGGTGTTGATTCACATTGTTTCTAGATTATTGTGCAGAGTGATCAGATGCATTTTAAATAAGGATTAAATAAGGTCCTGACAAAAAAATGACAAGCTAACATCATTTCACTAATCATATCATCAGCACATGGGAATGTGTGGTGAACAATTGCTAGTCAGGTGAAATCACATATTCTGAATGAATTATAAGAGCAGACTGATTGTTATGGAAGGGGAGAGAAAGTGCTTCCAATCATTATATGACTTTTACTTCATATCATGGATGTAGAAGTGTTTGTTTAAAGATAGTACACACGAAAATGTTGGCATTTTTGTTCACCATTCACAGAAGAAAAGAATCAACATTTTGTTAAACTTTCAGACATGTTCAGAATGTCATAGGACATAATTTTGGGCTGAACTGTCCTCTTAAAGTCACAATGAAACGGAGGTGGTGACAGACATTTTCTTCCATATTGAGCACTGCAAAAATGATTTTTGACTTGTTTTCCAGTACAAATGTCTAAACATTTTTAAATCAAGATATATTTACTTGAGAAGCAAAATGACTTTTTCTTAAGTCTTGTACTTAAAACTTTATCAAAATTAAGTATGTTTATACTTTCTTACTACTATACTATAAGTGAACCTGTCACTGAGGTAAGAAAAATAATATTTGCTTTACTTTTGAATTATATATATTTTTTAATTTTAAGCACAAACATTTAATTATATATATATATATATATATATATATATATATACATTTATTTATTTTTACAGAAAACCAGGCTTAATATATAATATATAATATTTAATTTTGCTTCTCAAGTAAATGAATCTTGATTTCAGTATTGGAAAACAAGACAAAAATACTGAGCAGGAAAATCAGTTTTTGCAGTGAGTGTAACATATTACTGGAAAACAAAAAGTGTAGAGTGGGGGCTTGGTTCCATGCATTAGTTGTGTACTGTTTTTTTAGTAATGAGGTCAAAAAGTTTTATAAACGAAACATTTGAGCAAGATCTATAAAACAGTTATTTTTCATTTCATGCCAACTTTAAGTGCTGTTCACTACTCCAGAAAAGAGATTATGTGACAGGTGGGGAAATGATACCTGACTGGCGTTGTAAGACGTCTGAGTTTTAGGCGAACCAGCCTTTCCTGAGAAGTAAAAACACAATATATGAGCTCTCTATTATGTAACAAAACATGCATGAATAGCATAATCCATTACAAAATGCACTTTTAAATTTACACTGAAAGTTGTCCTTTAGGTTAGATATATTCTAGCCCAATTCGGTCTATTATTTCAATTCACTTTGTAAACTCTACTGATTTATTTCGAAGAGCCTGCACTTAAACGAATGAATTTGACTTTATTACTAAACAGTTAATGGCTGCTAATTTACACCATAAGGCAGAGAGAAGAGGAGCAGCTGTCCTCAAGATATGAAGCTCCCTGTGCACTGCGGTGTAATGAATGACATGGAGGTCACAGTTTCATACAGTCCTTAATGAAACACAAACAGAAGGGTGAATTCTTCACATTCCCACCATAGGGAGAGCAGCACACTCACTGATGCTCATACTGATCAACCACTTACTGTTGGTGTTGTATGTAGATTCGCAATTTAAAAAAGGCTGGATTATAGACCGTTCTAGAACAAACTGAATGTGTTGCGTGTTTTATGAAACTGGAGAGGCAAATTGAAATTTTTTGTTTCAGGGCATTTCAGAATAGCATCATTAGGGGTTTATTTTTCCATGTACATTGCATGCCACTTCTACTAATTGTATTAATGGGTTGTTTTTATGCACTTTTATGCCACATGGGTTATTTTCTTAAAACAAATTCCATCTTTTGTCAGATTAAAAATCTTGCAAACTTTTCACCTTCTTCCTCTTCATTTATTTTTGCTACTTTTCAAATGTCTAAATGTTGGCATTTTACCCTTGTCACATTCCTTTAGTTTTAAAATATGAAAATCCATATAAAACCTTTCAATACTTATTGTGCATTCAACCCCAGCTTTATATTGCAGTTGTGACATAACTTCAACAATATTGCTACTAATAAATGTTTTAAAAAGTCACTGTACTTGCTTACCAGTGTCATAGAGCATTCTTGAGATTAATATCATGTGTGAGCAGTATTTTTATAGTGCGTCACTTCAAGTTGTAATTTTGGCAAAATATCCAATGGCTTGACATTTTAATGATACATAAAATGCTAACTATGCCTGCCAGCTAGCCTTAAAAACATTGGGCATTTTATTCCAAAATTGTTTACAATGTCATTTCCATGACCATCATTTCCATCACAGAATGCTATTAAACACAACAAATAATGTGAGATGTGTTGAAAATGGCACTGTGGTGGAATTGTTCATGACATTTGAGGAAAAAAAGTCTCCAGTGACGCATGTGTCTGCTGCTTTACACCTTTAAGAGAGAGTGTGAAAGGTGTGTTTTGTGTATATGTTTCTTTAGTTTACAAAGCTCGATTTTCCAATGATTTTTATTACCTCAGTGATTTTCTACCAATGCAGAATAGAAGTAGTTGTTGACAAAGTTGTTTATTAATATGTATTAATACATATGAGCCATGAACACTCAGCAGTATCTGGATCAAAATGTTTAAACATTAAATGAAATGTGTATAATTTATGGATATATTGTTTTGGGCTCTTACCAGGCAGCGCAAACTTATTTGGAGCAGGTTTCTGCACTGTTGCTGGAGGGAGATCCTCAAGCACTTCTACATAGTTGAGAGGGAAAATGCCAACATGGCCATTCACTTCCCCACGGGCCCACTCCTCTTCCACATATTCTTTGAGCCGAATCACATCACCTTCAGAAAATGAGAGCTCATCGCTCTGCTCTCCGTCAAAGTCAAACCTCGCAACACACCTTGGGCCTCTGAGGAAAACACAGAGACATACAATATGACTGGAGCGTTTTGAAGGAAATTGGATTAATTGTCTACTTGTGTTTGTCAATCTAACGTAGCAAAAGATCTGATTTCAAATGAAATCGGTTCATTTATTTTGTGATTGGGCTGTGACAGTCGAATCCTGTGAGGATGACTTACCTGACAGGCTCAGGAGATGGTTTGGGTTTCCACTCACTTCTGGATGCTGGTACAGGTATACTAGGATTGCTCTGTAAAACAGGATTATGGGTAATGGCATACTAATCACTTCTATCAGTCCTACACAAACAGTACTACAAACAATATAGACAATAGGTCTGTTTTTTTTTTTTTTTCCAACAAATGGTCAGTTAAAGGAGGTGCTTATTCTTAATTGATAAAATGTTGGAAGTCAATCTTAGGAAGTCAAACTTAATATACAAACTGTTTCTGAGACTTTTTGCAACCCTGTCACCTATTTTTATAATTTGGGACATGTATAAATAATTTTAAAATGAAACTTGTGTGACTTTGTAGTTTTGTAGCTTTAAACGTAAAAAAAACATATTTAGATTAACATTTTTTTTTGTAAAAACTGAGAAAATTTAATCAGATTATATATACTTGCTATAGACAGGGTCCAAATTATATCAATTACTGTGTGTATGATATTAGTATTGCATGAAAACTTGTTATATTGTCTTGGGTGGGATAGGAAATTATAATTTTAAAGGGCAAGATACATATATTTCATATTTTTAAAATCTTTTCAATTTGAAAGTTTATCAAGTTATCATAACAAAACAAAATGGGATTTGTTTCACTAGTGCTTTAAAATAAGTCACGGCACATCGTCTTCGCTGTACTGAAATTCCATACACAATATTTACCAGTGTCTTGACATAACTAATGGGGAAGCACCCAGTCATGTTTCTGCATGTGCCCATGTACCACTCGCTGTCCAGCTGTTCTACATTAGACACCACATCACCAGCCTTTAAAGTCAGCTCTCCCGGCCCCTCTGAAACACAAACAAACACATAACCCTGTGTAATTATTTAAGAGCGGCATCACAACTTTGATATGCTTAATGAATTAATTGTCTAGGGGAACGATTCCACAGATACAAAATTAAACAGTACTGTATGTGGTGATTATCCTTTGCAAAAAAGCACTATGCATAAACATGCTCGCTTGGAAAATAGGCCTTTGTTTTCTTACACAGAACAGAACTGTCTCACCTGGAGTGAAGTCATACAGGGCTTGCACTTGTAGAGATCCAGTGTTTTCCACCATGCCACTAAAAGAACTGTTTTTCTATAGAAACACATTGAGAGCCAAGATAGTATGCTGATATTACAAGTCAGGATTGTAAAATTCTTATTTTTTAGCGATAATACACTTATTACAATCACTAAACTTCAGTTTTGATTACCTGTGGAACTGGATAGCTGGGTAAATTTGTTAAGGGTGTGATAATCTTCATATGTGTTTTCTGCACTGTGCCCTTAGCGTTTCCTACTTGGCATTCAAAGGTTTTGCTGTCTAATTCTTCAAGTAAGACAAGGACTTCATTTTTCTGTTGGGAATAAAGGATGGAAATGCTTACATTTCTAACAACTGAAACTCACTGACTGAACCATCAGTCACTTGAGAAGATGACACTATGGGACTAATGTGAATGTATTGACTTTGAGATCACCTGAAAGGAGAGCTCCCCAGTGTTAGAGCCGTTGTAGTCAAACTCAGCAATACCATGGGGGATCTCAAGCTGTGTAAAGAGTGCAGAATTGCATTATTTTTTTTCAGTTCTTCTGTAATATCATTAAATCTACTCTATGTAACTTTTTTGATTAAAAAAAACCCAGATACACTTTGATAAACCTATAATAATGATTCATATTTTAGAGCGGTCAGGACAAATTGCATATATACAATACGTCATTTGCCTGTGTAATAAAATCTGAACCAACATTACCTTGGTTTTTCAGAGGTGGCGAGATTTGAAAGAATTCAAAAGCGACCCAGATATTCTTTGATAGGTAGTCATGTACCTTTCTTAACAGTAGCATGAGTTCATTATTACGTTTGACCTTATCATACTAGCAATAGTTAAGGCTAATGTTTTAATGTAGCTTTCAATCAAGAAAATAATGCAAGTAAAATAACATCTCACAGTGTATTTGTTGTAAAGACGATGTCCAGGGTTGGGTCTAGGCGGTAGAGCAGGTCCCTTTTTCGAAGCTCTTCGGTTTTGTTGCTGCCATTGAGATTGTTGTTGTTTTGCTGGTACTATTTGTGAAAGTCCCGCATCTGAGGGACGACGTTGGGAACCTTCTCTTCGTGGAGGAGGTGGTCTTCCTGGGCCTGTTTTAGCTGGTGGTGGGCGAGGAGGCAGAACTTTTCCTCCACTGGGCCTGAAATTATATTTACCCAGAATTTAAGGCCACAGTACCAGAAGTGTCCACATGTTGTCAGCAATGAAACTCTTTATTCACTGGCTCATACTACCAAATCAACTAACCATGAAAAGAAAAACGCATAAAAGTCACATTTATAAGGTTGAACGTGACGAACCGAAACAAGGACAGCTATGAATAAATACAGGGTTCAGTTACCGTGGTGGAAGAGACATGTTAGATGAGAGACTGAAGGAGTCCTGGGGAGGGGGATCATGGACATGAAAAAAAGAATATTCAGTGTTTATGTTACTGTTTTCTTTCAAGATACATTTGTCATTTGTACAGTAACAATGCAAGTACAGAATAAATCATAGAATAAAATTTACAGTAGATTGTAATTTTTTTTTGACAGATAAAAAAAAAAGCCAGAAACATTTTACGCAATTACACAAAGGCAGACATGAATACTTGGTCAACTTATCACAAGTGTGTGTTGTTGTGGCAGTAACAACTTCAGTACAAAACGGGATGTTATTATTATTCTTGTAGGTAGGTGTAAACATTAAGTTTAACTTGCACAGCAAGATTCTTTTTAAACTCTTGCTTCATCATGACAATAGCTGACTTGAAAGGAGGACCATAGAAAAAGGCAGTTTATGCTTATGTCTATTATAGAGTCTATACTTGTCAATGAGAATGTAACACATAATACTCAAAATCGTGCATAGCTAGAAGCATCTGTATTCACATACTTGCAGAGTATGTTTCAAACCTGAGGAAAAGGAAAACAAAGAAAAGTCCCTCTTGTTCTGTTCTGCTCTCTTTAACATATCTGGTGCCAAAAAAAGATGTCACAAATCTCTGCAGATTAAATAGTCCAGTAACTGACCTTGTGAGGTCTGCTGACGTTTTAAGACAGCATTTTATCCTAATCGCCCCCTGCTTTAGTGCTTGTTGCACAGCTGTTGCTAGGAAAAACCAGCTGAAGCAACTTTATAAGGTCTTACTTTGCGAGCGGGTTTAGCAGGTGGAGGTGGACCGCCCACAGGTTTCTGTACAGGTAAGGGAGGAGGAAAATCTGCCATTTCTTCAGGATCTGAAAATCAGAAATCCATTCACTTACCATGCAATAATGCATCATATTTTTATGTACAGTTGTGTTCAAAATTATTCAACCCCCCAATGCTGTAAATGGTTTTAGAGAATTTAGAGTACATTTGTAATTGAATTCAGAATGAAATCCTACAAGGACTTCTTAAAGAAGCATATGCAACTAAAATGACATCAATTGGTTTTGTAATACAGTAGTAAATGTTTCTTTTGTGAATTCTTCATTGACACAATTATTCAACCCCTTAAAGACTACCACTCTGAAGAACAGAGGTCCATTGAAGTGTTTTCAATCAGGTATTGAAAGCACCTGTGGATGTCAGGGAGCAGCAATAAAGCCTAATAAGCACCAATTAGGCAGCTTTAAAATGACTGTGATACTCAGCTCCTTCTAGACATTTACTGGTGTGGTTACAAACATGGTGAAGTCAAGAGAATGGTCCAGGAAGACAAGAGAAGAGGTGATTACTCTTCACAGGAAGGGCAATGGCTATAAGAAGATTGCAAAGATGTTAAACATACCAAGAGACACCATAGGAAGCATCATTCGCAAATTCAAGGCAAAGGGCACTGTTGAAACGCTACCTGGTCGTGGCAGAAAGAAGATGCTGACTTCGACTGCTGTGCGCTACCTGAAGCGTAGAGTGGAGAAAAGTCCCCGTGTGACTGCTGAGGAACTGAGAAAAGATTTGTCAGATGTAGGTACTGAAGTTTCTGCTCAGACAATACGGCGCACCCTGCGTAATGAAGGCCTCCATGCCAGAACTCCCAGGCGCACCCCCTTGCTGTCTCCAAAGAATAAGAAGAGTCGACTGCAGTATGCCAAAAGTCATGTGGACAAACCACAGAAGTTTTGGGATAGTGTTCTGTGGACTGATGAAACAAAATTAGAACTGTTTGGGCCCATGGATCAACGCTATGTTTGGAGGAGGAAGAACAAGGCCTATGAAGAAAAGAACACCTTGCCTACTGTGAAGCATGGCGGGGGGTCAATCATGCTTTGGGGCTGTTTTGCTTCTGCAGGTACTGGGAAGCTTCAGCGTGTGCAAGGTACCATGAATTCTCTTCAGTACCAGGAGATATTGGAGGACAATGTGATGCAGTCCGTCACAAACCTGAGGCTTGGGAGACGTTGGACCTTTCAACAGGACAATGATCCCAAGCATACCTCCAAGTCCACTAGAGCATGGTTGCAGATTAAAGGCTGGAACATTTTGAAATGGCCATCGCAGTCACCAGACTTAAATCCGATTGAGAACCTCTGGTGGGACTTAAAGAAAGCAGTTGCAGTGCGCAAGCCTAAGAATGTGACTGAACTGGAGGCTTTTGCCCATGATGAATGGGCGAAGATACCCGTAGCTCGCTGCAAGACACTTGTGTCAAGCTATGCTTCACGTTTAAAAGCTGTTATAACTGTAAAAGGATGTTGTACTAAGTATTAAGATTGAATGTCACTTGGGGGTTGAATAAAACTGATAATGATGTGAGCAGAGAAAAGACATTTGTGGTTATTTCATTATAAATGTTATGTTATATTTGTCTGACCTACACGTGCCTCTTTGATTTAATTGTAAGCAGGATGACTGAATGATCAAAATCAATGTCAAACCGGCCAAAACAATCAATTTCAGTGGGGGTTGAATAATTTTGAACACAACTGTAGAATATTACATTTTGATTATTTATTACACTAAAGCACATATAGCACTTTTCAAAGGTTTGGGGTATGAAATACTTTTATTTGAGTAATGAGTAATACATTTATTTATCAAGGATGCATTCAATTGATTAAAAGTGACAGTAAATAATTTCCAAAACATTACATTTTAGATGCCAAAAAGGCATTTAATAACTGAACGTTGCAGAATAGTAACCTTTCTGTTCTATATAGTTTTGTTTTACTGTCATTGTGTCTGTTTTCCCTGTTCTGGTTTGACTCTTGTTGCCTGTGCTTATTAGTTTCCACAGCTCCCAATTAATTACGCACCTCTTTTTGTTCAGTTCATTAGCTCTCCCTTGTTTTTAAGTCCTCAGTTTCCTTTGTTTAGTGTTCTGTGTTGTATATTTGCTTCACGTGTTTCTGGATTATTCTATGTCCTAAGTTCCCTTTCGATACTTCAGTTGTACTGCATCGCTAGACATGGTGGGGAAAGCTCCTTTTACTGAAGCCTTTTTTTTTTACTGAAGCCTCACGCAGTAAAACTGCATGGCCATTGGTTCATGCAGTTAAAGTAAAGCGAACCAATGACGCGGCAGCGGAGCTACATGAGCGTAAGGCAATGAAGCCCACCAGAGCCAGCTGAAATTGGCGGGGTCATCTGGCTATATAAGCATTCCGCATTCTGACATAGGATCCTCAGATTTATTCTCCTTCGACAATCTTTTTTTTTGCTGCACTACGAGACTTGAAGCCTTCTCGCAATGGACACGCCTCGCAGTGGATCAAGTTTGCTAAAAGCTCACTGTCTCCCAGCCAACAGATCTCATCCTGGGAGTAGTTTTCAACTCATATGAGGGCTGTAGTCACGCCAAAGCGTGCTCTGGCCATACAGCAGCTTGCAGACACCTTCAAAGTTGAGGCCTTTCTACTTCTTAGAGTGTTTCAGAGAATGCTAGGCCTCATGGCCTCTGCATCTCCGGTGCTACAGCTGGTCCTGCTTCGCATGCGGTCCCTACAGTACTGGCTGAAACCCTGGGTTCCGTCCCATGCTGGGCATCACAGACGTTTATGTTTCAAGGTGAAACAGGCATGCATAGCAGCCCTGGCCCCTCGGAAGAACCCTTGCTGCTAGAGTGGATGTTCAATCCTCAAACGTTTCAGAGAATCATGGAGATTTTTCGGAAGGGTAGAGGCCGACCTCTTTGCCTCAGAGGAAAGCTTTCATTGCCTATTGCCCTGATCCCTCAGGTTATTGGGTGAATCAGGGACCACAATCACAAGGTTCTCCTAGTGGCCCCACTCTGGACAAACCAAATTTGGCTCTCGGAGCTGTCTCAGCTGCTCATAGCAGCCCCATGGCCCATTCTCCTGAGATGGGACATCCTCTCTCAGGCAAATAGGACAATCTGGCACCCCCGGCCAGAGCTATGGGCTCACTTATGGCCTCTCGATGGGAGCCTATGTACCTCCCTGAGAACATCCTAAATATGATTTCACATGCTAGAGCCCCGTCTACAAGACGTCTCTATGGTCGGTCTTCTCCGCTTTGTGCACAGCTCGTGGCAAAATGTGGCAGCTATAGCAACCTTTCATGTTCCTGTTGCCGGTCAGTCAGTGGGCAGGAACAACTTGGTTATCTGCTTTTTAAAGGAGTCTAGGAGGCTGAACCCGCCTCAACCCCTTACTGTCCCTACATGGGACCCGTCTATGGTTCTGAGTGCTCTTTGGAGTCCCCCTTTTAAACCACTGCTGCTACTAGCTTTAGCATCAGTCAAGTGAGTAGGACACCTACAGGCACTCTCTGTGAGCCCTACCTGCCTTGAGTTCGGGACCAATGACACTCCACTCCGTTCAGAGCCAAGGTTATCACACTCAATGCACTTCCTCCCTCGGAGGATGACCAGGAGTTAAATTTACTCTGCCCTGTCAGGTCTTTGAGAACTTACATTGAGCATTCTGCCCTGTTCAGGCAGTTGGAACAACTCTTTGTATGCTTCGGCGGCCGCACCAAAGGGCATCCAGTCACTAAGCAGAAACTATCCTGATGGATAGTTGAAGCAATTGCGCTGGTATACTCCTCTTTGGGCTTGCAATGCCTCATCCTGGGCATGATCCATTGGTGTGTCCATTGCAGTAATCTGTGAGGTAGCTGGATGGGCCTCGCCGTCCACCTGTCGTCAGGTTCTGCAACCTGGGTGTCCCTGCCTTGCAGGCTCAGGTACTTTCTGCATAGCTGGCCTCTTGGAGCACGACCCTCTGGGAACCCTGTTCTGAGCAGAGCTTGACCTTAGCTCAAACTCGCTAGAATTCCCGGTGACTCCGATTAGATCCAGGTCGCTAGCTTCAGGTAATTGCCTTAGCTTCTTGTACGCTCTTGGCCCTCTTTGAGAAGCTAAGGCTGTAGCCCAGGGCCAGGCTTGACCTCTACGAGTTTAGCCCCGTTTTATCAGCTTAGGTCTGGGCTCCTAATTAATGGCGACACAGTGCAAGTGAAGAATGAGATATGGAAAATGAGTACTGCATTGCTATGTCGCTGCACTGTGTGTGCACTTCAGTGTCGTCACTTCAGTTGAATAAGTCTAAGGATCCTATGCCAGAATGCCCGCTTATATAGCCAGATGACCCCGCCCTTTTTTGGTGGGCTCTGGCGGGCTTCATCTCCATAGGCTCGTGCAGCTCAGCTGCAGTCTCATTGGTTCATTTTACCTTAACTGCACAAACCAATAGCCATGCAGTTTCACTGTATTATGAAAAAGAATTCAGTAATCAGAGAAAAAGGAGTTTTCCCCACCACGTCTAGCGATGCAGTACTTGTTCCCTTATCTCATGTGGTTCTGTTGGATTTATTGAAAGACTGTTTTCAATCAAGTTTGTTAATAATAAAATACTGTTACTGCTCTGAATCTCCTGTGTTGTATGCTTACTACAGCCACACACTTTACAATAATAGAATAAGTAAGATTCGAGATTTAAGAGCTACTACAAATGGGGAGATTATGACTGTATAATGAGTTAAATTTCAGTATTGTCCTCAAAATTTTACTTTTAACAAATTTTCATGTTGTCATTATTTTCCAGTTTTACACTTTAATGAATGTGTATTAATAGCACATAGGCACATATGATTACAATGGCTATTAATAATGACTCACTTTTCTCAGTTTTGCTGGGGACTCTGATAACTGTGGGTCTCCTGTTCACTCCCTGCATGCTTGGTCCCATGTAGGTGAATCCCCCTTGATGTGCAGTTTTAGTGGGAGAGTGGTCTAAGACAGATACATTAATCATATATACATTATTCAATTTATGTATCCATATTTAATACGTGTTAAATGTTTTTTGCACTGTATTGTGGTCCTTAAAACTTACCAGTGGGAGCATCCACATAGTCATTGCTTAGCTTGTTAGCTGTGGAGGTGATATTAGACAGAAGTGCAGTGGAGTTGTGGTTGTTGAGGTTCAGCAGGTCTTTGCTGGGCTTGAGCGGCAGGGGAGCTCCTTTAAATACTGCTTCTTCATCTTGGGAACTTACATTCTTAACTTTGACCAATGAAGGTCTCGATGGAGGAATGAGAGGCATCCTGAAGGGAGGCTGAGAGTCGGACTCATCTCTTGAGTTTAAGGATGGTTTTTTGAAAAGCTGAGGTCTTGGAGCTGGCATAGGTGGTACATTAACCATTTCGTATAGATGACTGTCAAATTGTGAAAACTCCTCTTCTTTGGGCTTTTTGACAGAGGGCCGGGGGGCAATAGAGGGTTTTGGTGCCAGTACAGGTGGTTTGGAGTAAGCTTTTCGAGGACGGGGGAAAGGCACAGATGTTTCATCATTCTCTGCGTTAGATTGACTTTCAAAGGCCTGGATTCTTGATCGGATGTTGCGGTCGCTGTGGAGGGAGGTCATGTTTTCACTTTGGTTCTCTTTAGTTTGACTCGTCTGCTCTCTCTGAATGTTGACAGGGTTACTCAGTTCACTTTGAGGTTCAAAGCTGAAGACATCTAAGAGATCCTTCAGATACTTGCCAGAATGGGCTTCATAAATCTCCACAGGAGTTACAGGACAAACTTCACAGCTGTCTTGCAATGGTATCAGAGGTTGCACATTGGTGTGGTTGGTTGAGCTCAGGGGTTTTTTGGAGCGAGGCTGAGGCACTGGGTGTGGGGCTGGGGCTATGTCGACAGTGAGTTGGGAGTTGGGAGTGGATATTGGGGACCTGGTTTGAGTTTCTTGAGGAATGAGTTTACAAGGCAATGATGGCCGAGGTGGTTTTTTTGGCTGCTTCACTGAAACAGTAAAGACTAAACATTGAGTATCAATTCATGGTTTACATTGATTTGTGCACTCAAAACCTTGTCTGTATGGACTAACCTCCACTGTGCTGTTGGTTCAGCTGCAGGGACGTGCAGGAATCTGGACATTTGGCATTCTCCTCTAGTGAGTCAGTCTGTGTGGCAATAGTTGTTGTATATGAGCGCCGTGGAGATGGTGAAGGTGTGGTAACCTGCTCCCGGGTCTTCTCCTTGATCACCTGCTCATAGGATGGTGGGAGCTGAAGCACGAGAGAAGGCAATCACTCGAACGCAAGCATCAAACCAAGCAAGCACGAGTGTGCAGTAAACAATCAGGAATTCACTTGAGCATACAGCACTATATATTTTTGTTTTTAGTGTGCTTTTTATTTGCTTATAGACAGTAGTATATTTTATAAAAACTTTTGGTTATGAGCCATAACATGAAAATAATTCGTCCCCCTTGGAATTAAAAAGCTCTTCTATCTGACATTTTCTGTCAAAACTGAGTTATTCACATATTCTTATTCTGTAACAACTAAGTTGTGTACATTTTGGGACATTTTTTTTAGAAAATTAAAAAGGTTCTATCTACAAAGTCGAACTCTAACTTGATTCTATAAGGTTCTATCTGTGAGCCAATCAGCACTTTGAATGCACACACAAGGACCAATAAGGATCACCTTTCTTTGTAATGTCGCTGGACTGCTCCGTGACAGCAGAAATGAGCACAGAAAATGCTAAATCAGTGAAGACTAAACAATTACACGAAACACAATGTTTATTAGAAATCTCACAATCGACTATTTTATTTATGATCTTGTCAATGACAGCAATTCCCAAATTCCAGGGTCTTTTTTGTGTTTTGTTGTAGCTATTGCTGAGGAGTTATTTTCATAGTTAGCCACCACGCTAGTCATCAGCGCTATTAAGAGGATATTTTTGGGTTTTGTAGTCTATTTGCTTTATTCCAGTCACATCATTGTCATATGAGGGAATGTTATGTATATATTATTAGGTTATGTTTTAAACTTGATCCATCCTTTGTACTTGTATTGAGCTGTATGCAGCTAAAAAGCTCTACGCTATGGCATGCTGGATTAAAGTGAATAAACTACATTAAGGGAGATGAAATGTTAAATTTTACATTGTTGGTAAAAACTGAGTTGTTGCATAATAAACATTTTAAATGTGAAATATTTTTAATTATGTATAGTTAGTGAAACATTTTTTCATTTAATAAAAATGGAATAAAGTCCTGGTCAGATGTATTACAGTAGCTGCTTTCTGTTTAAAGAGGAAACTTAAACGTAAATGGTTCCTGCAATAATGTGTTAAATTACCTACCATATTCCAACCTAAATTTAATATCCAAAATATCCAAAATATTTAGCACTGCCTTTTATGCTTAATTTGAACAACAACAAAAAATATTCATTCTAAAATATGAAAAAAATGTCATAGAAAGCATTAAATTTAACTTTCTCATTCATGTCAACACATTGTTACAACACTAGTTTTATATTTTAAAACAAATTATAGGTAAACGATTTGTGTTTATTGAAAATTATTGCTTCAATTAATGTTTTAATGTTGAACCTTACAATACATTTAGGGTCTCTGTCATTTTCATGTATGAAACTTGTTCCCCATATAATTTTTGCTTTATGGAATACAAATATCTTGAAGCACAACATCTCAAAACTTTATAATTCCAAGGGGACGAATTGTTTTAAATATTGATCCATTCCAAAAATGCCTCTAAAATAACAACATTTAAAAAGGCCCTTTAATCCTGAATCTTCCTTGTACAAAAATGATGACATACTACATGTGCAGATATCACCCTGTATTGATTATTATAATATTTATGAATATTTTCATTTTTTTTTATAGTTTATAGCTTTAATTTATTTTATTTCAGTTTAAATCATTTTAGCACTTCAGCTTATTTTACTACAGTTAGTTCAGCTTTATTTCTAATTTTCATTTATTTCTTTTTTTTAAATGTAAGTTTCTCATCTAATATTTATATTTTATTTTATTTCAGCTTCGTTTAAATTTCTGAATAGTTTCAGTTTTAGTTAACAATAACAACACAGATGTCACCACAGAATGACATGTGAAAACAAGCTCCAACATCAACAGGGGGAACTCACTGATCCAACAAAACCTGACAAAGCATCTGATGCCGTCTGTGAGTGCAGCGTGAATTGGCCTATACATTGTTGGGCTCGTTCTATAATAGTGGTTATGTGTTAGTCTCTCAAACACAGGGAAAAAAGTGGCCATGCTTTGAAAAGTAAAAGTAAAGACATGCTAAGTAAACAAAGAGAATCCACACACCTGTCTGGCACAACTGTTTGTTAATGACAACTGTTGAACTGGATATAGCGCTATAAATCACTATACCTGAGTAGAGTTCAGAGCACTCTCATTCCAGATTGGTTGTGTTGTGAAAGCCGAGGATGAAAATCTGCCAGACGTCCCTGGATACCAAGAAGTGGCTTCTAAAGGCTCTGCTGATAGGATGGTTATCTCTGGACGCCTGAAAACAACAACAGAGTCTTCTTAATAGACATTAATGTATTGTCCACAAATTTCAAAGCACATTTATACACCCAGGCTTTTTTTTTTTTTGAAAATTTATCTGAATGGGTTATAAATGGATATGGTGGCAACTGTATCCAGCACAAAAATTCATAACCCTATGAGATTGATTAAGTGTTTTATATTGACAGAGGAGTAGCCTAGCAGTTCACACATGTTCTCCAAAACATTGAACCATGGTGGTCATGCAAGAGATGTGAATTTGAATCTGGCATTTGGCACATCATGATAGTTTCCAGCCACAAAAGTCATACAGATTAAAGTGTCGAAATTGCAAAAATAGTTACGATAAGCTCACCTTCTTTCCCTGGAGCAGTCCGTTTGTGAGAGAGCTCTTGCAGAAGCTGGAAGATTTTACAGCATTTAGCGTTTTATGACACATTTGACCATGTATAATGAAAAATCATGACATTACTACAATGTATCCTGAAATGATATAAATCTATGTATTAAAGTAAAGTAAACCTATATTTATGTCACAACCCACTTACTTCTCTTAAAGGCTGCTTTGATTGAAGAAAGGGGTCCTTGACTAAAAACATGAATGGAACAGCAACAAAAAAAAATGATATTGACATTTAAAAAAAGCAACATTCATCCCATGGTCTGTCAGGTATTCTATATTTAGGGTTGTTTAAAGTCAATAACTCTGATCAGATGCACCACATAGACCACAATAACATATGACAGAGCGAATGACCACAGTGACAACAAAACATGTACACTTTTGTATAAAATTCATTCTGGTTTCTTTGGGGGTTGAAATATATTAATACTTTCATTCAGCAATGATGCACTAAATTAAATCAAAATGTAAAGGCATTTAAATTGTTACAAAAGATTTCTATTTCAAATAAATGCTGCTCTTTTCTATTATTTTCTTATCATAGAATCCCGAAAAAGCTTTATCTAGGTTTCCACAAGTATTAAGCAGCACAACTTTTTTTCAACACTGATGATAAGACATGTTTTTTGAACACCAAATCAGCATATTACAATGATTTCTGAAGGTAATTTAAGGGATAGTTGAATTCTGTCATCATTTTCTCACTCTCAAGTTGTTCCTAACCCGTTCGTTCTTCTGTTGAACACAAAAGAAGATTTTGAAGAATGTTGGTAACCAGACAGTTGATGGTAGCCATCGACTTCCATTTATATTTTTCCCCTACTATGGAAATCAATGGCTACAGTCAATTGTCTGGTTCCCAATATTCTTCAAAATCTTCTTTTGTGTTCGAACTCATACAGGCTTGGAACAACTTGAGGGTGAGTAAATGATGACAGAATTTTTGGCTGAACTAACCCTTTAATGGCTGCTTAAAATTCAGCTTTGCCATTACAGGAACAAAATACATTAAAAGAGAAAACAGCTATAATTAAATGCTAATAATCTTTCATTGTAGTATAATATTTTTTGATCAAACAAAAGCAGCCTTGATGAGCATAAGAGACATTTTTAGGAGACATTCTTCATAAACATTACAAAATTTAGCAAGTTCAACACATACATTCATGTTGGTCTTCTACTAACATGCATTTTTATTACCACAATATCTTCAACAGATAACAGTGAAAGTTATTTCTCATAACTTTTATTGCATTATTACTTCATAAAACCTGTTTTAATTAGGCCACATCTCAATTTAATGTCCTTTTTTGTTTTTTACAACTCATTTCCCCTGTGTATTCTCCTTTATCCAGGTCAAGTGTGTTCACAAGTGGTGAAGTGGATCTAACAATAATACTGTACCAGAAAAACTACGGTGTCAACAAGACAGAGCAAACAAAAGACAGTTGAACATTCCCACAGCACAAAGCACTCACTTTAGCATTAAATGCAAATGAAGAGAGATCAAAGATATGATGGCATGCAATTCATACCTTACATTAGTAGAAACATGAAGTGTTAAAGGAATCCACTACAGAAAATTACACCATCCCTTCCAAAAACTACAGTTCATCATTAGGAAAAGCTCTTTGATCATTCATGCTCAAGACTTGCATTCACTTCCTGACTATGTGGACGTTTTAAAGCTGCTGCTTTCTGCATAGCTGAAGTGATGTGTCATAAGCACAGAGTGAGTGTGAGAGAGCGAGAGAGTCAGGCCAGTCCAGCATGCCAGCAGGCTCTCAGAGGCAGCTTTAGCTCTGTTTCAAATGAGAACCAGCTGACATGTTAGATTCACACCCTTGATGTCTCCCACAGTACAGGCATCATTAGCTCAGCAAGAAACAAGCACAACTATCCATTACTTCTTATTTATGTCATAGGCCTTTCGCTAATGAACAGTAATTAAAAAAACACAACAAATAAAAAGGTGATTCTTGTATTAAAAAAACTTAAACATTGCATTAATTTGATGCCTTGCAATTAACTGAAGCAACACTATTATGTATTGTCAGCATATTAGAGTACTCTTAATTTATTGTCCATATGTGGGTATTTCGTCAGACACTTTTATGATCCAGGTTTTGATTTTCATTAAAGGTACAGTTCTCCCAAAAGATCAAAATGATTATCATTTACTAACTCTCATGGCATTTGCAAACCTTTCATGGCTTTCTTTCTTCCATCAAACATTTACCAACATTCTTCAAAATATCTTCTTTATTGTCATGCATGTTTGGAACAACATGAAGGAGAGTAAACGATGCCCCGCCCATTTTGTGAAGGTGACATTAAAAAAATGTCTTGGAATTACTTTTTTACATAATAGCAAAGTATCAGTCAGTCATTTTGTTCCAAAAATATTAAAAATGTAATTTCCACCTCCGAATGCTATACGATATAATAAACCATTCAATGAAGATTTGGTGAAAACAAAATTGTGGTGAAAACATTATTGGTGTTTCAGATGCCTGTTTACTAGTAAACATCATTAGAAGACATGTTTAATGATGTAAAGATTATTTTAAGAGATTTATTGTCTAAAATTCCACAGGGTCTAAGATTACCATATTTGAAGCAACACCCATAATGCTCTTGTGTCTGAAAGTGAGCAAATTCCATGTTCTCAGAAAAGTGGAAGCAGTTATAGCAGCAAAGAACGGACCGCTTCACTATTAACGTCAATCATTCTGAAGATAAATGTTTAACAAGCACATAGGAATGTGTTAAGTCTCCACATAATTTAGTTTAATATGAGGTGAAAATCTAATTTGTTAACTGGTTAATATTTCTAACAATAGACGCTTTATGAATATTGAAAGTAACACCAAACTAGAGATGATTTTAGAGTTGAATCAGCTCCCTTTCTGACAGCAGTGTAAGGGTGGATCTCCTACAGGGGTTCAGGCTGCAGGGTTGCCGAATGACTAAAAAACGTTATCAGCAAGATGGTAGAAAACTGTACATTTCTTGTCTATTACCACCCACTGCTACTTATACCAACGACGGAAATAAGCACAGTTATAATAACTAAATATGTGGAAGAGCGTTGCTATAGTGTGACGATATTATATTGCAATAGGTAACATATCAAAGTCAATACCAAATCAAACTAGTTAGCACATAATTTGTAGTGAGAGAGAATGACAATATATTGGTTTATGGTTACACTTAAAATGATTACAAAATAGATGAGATGATTAAAAAAAACCTTATACCATTAATCGTACCCAGCATTTATGTAAAAAGTTACCTGAGAGATAGAAAGAAAAAGACAAAGAGAGAGAGAGAGAAGGACAGAGAGTGTCCAAGACAAAGGGCAGAGAGCAAGAGAGCAGAGCGTAAAAGAAGAGACAGAGCAATAGTTGCAATCTTCTTTTATCCTATTCCTTGACCATGTGACTGAAACCCAAATGTGAGACATTCAAACTGACCAATCAGAAGTAAAACTTCCCCCACTGTACTAAAGGTGTGACAATTCATAGACCCCCGATGCACAGACATCTTGGCCTACAGGCCTTGATCACTATCAGCTCCATTGTGTCTTCCCAAATGGCCCATGTAGGAAGAGAGGGGGGACTGAAACAGCAAAGCCAATGTCTTTGTTCATTTTTAAAATATCTTTGGATATTTTCAGTCTTACAGCAGCAAATTCACAAATACTTAGTCTTTTTCTCCCTCCATCAGTGCAACTCAAAGAGCACATAATTCAAAGAGACTATATGAGCCTCAAGCATTAGGCAGCTCAATTACAATCGTGGATAACTGAAGAATCTTTTTAACGTTAATGCTAATTTATTTACATATTACATGAAGCTCTCAAACGTTATGTAGACCCCATCAAGTGTTTCCATAGAGAGATCTTACCTTATATGTAAGCGTTCTTGTTTATTTCTTTCTGAGCGGTCTGCAAAACATAAAACAAAGCATGAGCTAAATTTATTTGTAGCACATATTTTATTTAACTCTGTGTGAATCTACATTTGCTTCATTCAGCGACTAGGCCGCAGGCACAGCTGACAGTGTGACGTTGTCTGTGTTGCTGGTATGTTCCTGATAAACCTGTTTTAAAGAGCAAAGCATAAGAAGAGAACTGGAGGCTACAACACTGCAGTGTATCATGAAACTCACATCATTCAGGTCCAGTTGAGCAGCAGGTTAGTGGTTTCAGAGGTAAAGCAGGTTCATTTGGTGCCTCCCTTTTAATTTTTGAGCATATATTAACTTTTAACACCTTATTAAAGCTTATGAAACTACAAATAGAACAAGACCAGCATATTTCACTACTCTACACAAAAGGATCCTTGTTTCTTCAGAAAACATCAAGCATTCATAGAGAATGTTTAACTTTCCTCAGGTATTGAGAGTAAACTCATAAAACATAATGACTGCTTTGGCAAAGGGGTCTTTGTGTGTCTTTGTTGCAGTTGTCTACTGACCCATCACTGTCCCCAGACACACCTGCTGGGTCCAGTTTCTGCTCTCACTGTGTCTTTGTGTGTTAAAGTATGAGATAGTGAAACAGCCTACCTCATTCAATAGCATTTGTGAAGTAATTTGATTTGAGTTTGTTATATTATTAAATCACTTCAGTCCCTCATTTACAAGTATAAAAATTAAAATGATACATAGATGCAATCCGATACATTACTTATCAAAGCTATAATTGGAAATATACAGTCCTACCTGAATATGTTGCAGAGAATAGTAAATGAGTCCCTTCCCTAACTTCCGAATCAAATGTGTGAGAGAAAGTACAACTCTCAGTAAAAGTGACGTCTCTTTTTTTTCACTGTTGACACAGCCAGTGTGCCATGCAGGAATGCGGCCAATCAGGAAGTATTTCTCTTTTGACATTAACACAGTCAAATATTTCTGCCTGGCTATCCTTGAACACTTCACTGGTTTAACAAACTACATCATGATATCGGAATAAAAACATCAGCTTTATCACTGTTACTGCTCCAGGAAGATTACACTGTGTTTGTGCTGATCTAGGACCAGCTTTCACTTTTAGATGAGTCCTGAAACCACTACAAAGGTACAGAACTGATCTTAGATCAGTGAGAAGTTCCAAATGGAATTTCTGGCATTAACAAAATTGGGCTTGACATGTTCACATGTTGAACAGGTTGCTGATTGGTGGTTACTACAAAGATAAATGACAGATTGCATTCAAATGTGGTTAGATGTTTTTGACTGGTTCTAAAAATAGTCTTAACCGGTTCTTTAAAAATGCTATTAAACAAGTATAGCAACTGAAATAGTCACCTTTATGCCTAAATGACACAGGTTAAGATCGATCTATCGATCTCTCTATCTATCTGTCTATCTGTCTATCTATCTATCTATCTATCTATCTATCTATCTATCTGTCCGTCTGTCCGTTCACCTATCTATGTCTCGTTCTGTTTTGGTTTTGTTTTCACAATTCTCTGTTCTGCTTCGCCAGAGTTCTGTTTGCTAGTTTCTATGGTTTCTTATTGGATTATGTTCACCTGTTGTTCATTAAGTCACCATGTTATCTCTGTGCATTTAAACCCTTAGTTTCCTCTGTTCATTGTTCTGTGTCTAAGATAGATGGACATAATATTATTTATTATTGTTGTTGTTATACTCAAAATATTATTTCATTTTACTATTTAAATTGTAAAATTTAACAAACAAATATTACTGCAGTAATATTATAGCACTTTAGAATAAAACATGAGAATTTAATAATGATAACGGTAATTTACAGAACAGGGAAACCCTAAAGCTTCTCTCGACAACAGATTTACAAATGATTCTCATTACATATGTGTTTTCAAATGCATGTAATAAGCTACCCAGAGAGAGAGAGGGTTCATGTGGACTGTGAACTGAGCCACTGCAAACACCTTATCGTGAGCTGCTCATGTGTAAAAGAACACAGTGCTGTGCTTCAGTCTAAAACTCAGCTTGTCAGACTATATATTTATATAATAAAATTGCCGAATTTGTGTTTTGATTTGGTGTGTTACTAGTGTTAATTTTGGAACTTGCTGAGATGGTTAGCCACTAGATGACGTCACTACCTCACACAGTGCCGTCAAAATCTACAGTATCAGTATATGAAATGCCTTTTTCAATGTATTTGAAAACGCAGCAATTTTTCCCCTCAGATTTATGCAATTCATGTGGGTCATATTCATCAGAAATCCGTATATACAGTAATATCGCAGCAATAGCAAACAACAATGATCCAATCAATTCCCGATAGACAAAATCAAGTTTCTTGTTTGAGAAGCCGTTTTACTTGGATATGCATCACAATAGGGAAGAAAAGACTACCATAACTTACGTTTCATGCCGACTTTGAAGGGGGACAATTTTTTTTTAATTTAACTTTTCTTTTAGTGTGTAATATAAACAATCTGAAAAGTTACAAAGCACGAAGTCCATGAGAGAAGCTCTCAAACATAAAACACCTCAAGGGGCCATGGGAAATGCATGTTAAAACCAGGTGTAAATGGAAATCTGTCTCTGCCTACTGCTTGTTATCAGATCACCAGCCACTACATTAAGATTGTGACTTAAGAACTAGTCTGACCAACTAGCAATTAGTCAAGTGGTAATCATTCTTACTTTCTGGATTTAAATTGGACCAATCTTACGACCTTAAGTGTAAACAGGACCTTTGAAAGAGATAAAAAGCAGGGAGAACTAGAGTTTGTGGAGGAAAAAAAGGAAAGCTCTTATTACGAAATTTATGACACTTTGAAACATCAAAGTGATTTCCATTCTCAGCTGAAAACACATTAGACATGAATTTTGAGGATAATGATCTGTGTTTAGACAAGTTGGAAGGCATTATGAACAGACTACGGGATATATTTGTGCTGACAGAGTGTCTCTGTGTGTAAAGCCTGTTTGTGCAGGCCAACACTTTTACACATTGTTCTGAGACAAAACCTTTTCAAGTTGACCTGAAATCAGATTGCGCCAAATAGCACAGGTTAGAAGCTAAATACACTCTGACAGCTCTTTCCAAATCATTGAGAAAGCAGACTATCACACATTAAAGCAGTGGTTCAAAATCCATTCCACTCAGGGCTGATCCAACCATTGAGGTCCGGACCTCTGTATTTTTCCGGTGTATATAAGAAAGGTTGTGAAATAACTGCCTAAGATTAACTCTATTTTGGTGCTGTACGGATATATTGCACAAAGCTAAGATTACCGACCTTCTCCTCTGAGCTGTCAGCGGTCAAACACCGCTCATTAATGTGAAAATGTTTGAAACGACCAACGGCTTTATGTTCACGGAAGCTGCTGAATGATGATCATGAATTCCAGCGCGATGGTTTGGTCATAAAGTGAGAGGATAAACTCAACATTTTCTCAGCTTTTTTACAATAGAAACGTTAAACGACCAACAGAAATATTTAGGAATACAAACTAATATACTTTTGTTTAATTTCGCAATTTTTAGTTGAAATAGGCTATGTGATTCATTGTAATTCGTAACTGTCAATATGACGAGATAAGAAATATTAATGAAGCCATAAATAATTATAAATGTGTATGGGATTGTGCACTCTGAAACAAGCCCGACACGGATGAGAAGCATGACAATGGAACAAATGAAGGAGATGCACTGAATGAAAATGCACATTCACTCTTTGACAGTAGATGGCGCTGATGGAACAACAGAAATTATGTATGCTATACTGATATGGTTTTAAAGCTATTTTTTTAATCAATTTTTGGCCCTTTAACGTCTTAAAATGCACACATTTACACCAAGGGAATCAAAATTTTATTGGGAGAGCATGCCCCTGAACCACCCCAGCTAACTCTGTTTTGTGACCTTGCGTGTTTTCACGAGCCGTGCCTGCTGTGCTACCGCGACATAGCAAACAAAGCATCTAAGCATAATAAATAATATATAGCATCTACCCCAGTAAACATTCGGGGGGGGGAGGACCCACCGGGGGGAAGGACCCACCCACATTTTTTTTGCTTCTGACGCTTCATGGTCGTATTTGACATATTTTTGCAGGCCTCACCAGAAGTTAGCATCACCCTGGTTCGGTCAATAAAAATTCAATAGGATTTTTCCATTGGGTTTTGTATTATTGCTGAAAATAAGGTATATGACTAACTAAAGCTTAAGAGCTGAAGAGGTGCTGCTCTACGCCGAGGATCTTTTATATGGAGCTTGTTCGATGCGAACGGTGCAAAGTCAATGCTCTGAAGAAGAAAGATATGGAAGAATTGACATTTGGTCCCGCTTTATAAGACAGAGAGCCAACCACCATAGTTGCCAAGTCCGCTTATAATCCGTGACTTTGGGATTCTTTTTTTTTTGCCAAGTTGCGTTAAAAAATTGTGAGTTGCGGGGTTGCGTTTTTTTGGACTTGTTTAAAAAATATTGAGCTTGTTTGGAAAATCTGACAAGCAACTTCGTTTATTTACATTTATGGTCGCCATTTTCTCCAATGCATTGATTGACACTGTCTGATTACAGCTAACAGCCAATCAGTGCAGAAATGTAAAAGCGTCATTCGTGAAAACATTTAGCCCCCTCCTCCCCTCTCCCCTCATTGGAGAAAAATCACATTCAACTTGCATGCGTGTGACGTTGAAATCCAAGAGATGATAGTTAGACGGACATAAATAGACAGATTTTCGCAAACAATGGCACCAACAAAGTGGTCCAAGTATGGAAAAAATTACAAAGACTGGGAAAAGGACACACAACTTAAAGACTAGATATGTCAAGTGGTCGGTGATCAAAGCAAAGCGATGTGCAGGTGTGGTAAAACGGAGATTCGTGCTCACCATGGAGACCTCCTACAATATGCAACCGCCACTCACGCGCGCCAAGTGTGTCCAACTGAGTCCAGCGGCAGCACAACAAACCACGCCCTCACGAATTACGCCCCTACCACGAAACAGCCATTAGAGCCCCTCCCTCTGGAATTAAGGCAAGCCTGCAACTCAACCTTAGTTAAAAATAGCGTAACGCCTGCTAATGCTGTAGTATGCCGGGAAGAAGACAACCGCTTTCATGAGGAAATAGCATATAATTTAATGAATTCTCAGCCCATCGGCTAATCTTCAACATGTTTGCTCTTAAACATTCCTTTTGGATTGATCCATTTTTAGAGTTTTAAGCTAAAAAAAATGCTGTTTTATTAGAGATGACAGGACAATTGCGTGACAGTTATGAATTAGATTATCGCACTTCTCATTCATTTCTAAGGTATCTGAAAACAGTGACTGACTGTCGCACAACTCTGAATGAAATTCAATGAGGTCAAGGCTGTAATGTGATTGGTTAAGGCCCAGGTATCCAAGTTAGCCGTTACGCTAACGTGCCCTCGTATCTCGATGTCTCATTTCAGAGGCTGTGTCCTCCGGAGGTCGCATTTGTCGGCCGCATACGTCATCGAGGCGGACTCACTTAAGAAAAGGAAACTTTAGTAACTAACGTTTCGATCCCGAAGCGTAGATGTTTCGAAACAATGCTCCGAACTGTGATTCAAAACACCCATGTCACGTGACTATGGCTAAACGAAGCTTCTGCGCGTTTCACAAGTGTTTCGACAGATGGCATGCTTGCCAAGTCTGCGTTTGATTGACAGGGGCGGGAACAAATCACACAATCGCTCATCTGTCTCAACTCCCACAAAGTTTAAAAGAGGAGTTAATGCACCTTCACCTCGTGGGTTTTTGTGAGAGGAGAAAGCAATTAATATTTTTGAATAAAAATCTGTAAAAAAAAAAAAAAAAGAGACCATTTTGGATTGATGTTTTATTAATTTTCATTTTTCATGACCAAAATAACCTAGTTATTGTTATTATATATTATAGTTATATAGTGAGGATGTTAAAAACTCACCGCATTAACAAAAACACAACATTTTTATTTTTTTAAATGGCTTGTTGTCAAAGTTGTTTCAGATAAGATGTGCAATTGACCACTAGGTGTCACCGTGGAGACGGGTGTCGGTATAGCGTCGAAGCCTCGACACAATACGGCACATTTGCTTCAACTGTTTCAGTGTTTCATGAAGCCTCGCTCTGCCCACCACTAACGTTAGATTGCAAAGAAAGAAATGACAGTATTTTACACCTCATGAGGAATAAGTCAATTTTATTACCGTTACATGCAGCCAACAAATGCGACCTTCTTCTACTTCACTTTGCTTGCTTTTTAAGCTTCACTATTGCCACCTAGTGATAATGCATGCATTACATAAATCACCAGACGTCACAAGTCATCCTGTTTGTTAGCCTTACAAACCTTTCATACATAAAATAATTTACTTGACATCGATGACATCCGTGCTTGTTTCATCACGGGAGGCATAAAAAATAAATAGGTGTAACTTGCATGGGGGTGGTTTGTCGGACGCAGACAGACCCTTCTCAAGTATTCAAATGCCTTTGCCACTGCTGTTTTTTTTTTTTCGGCTGATCCGGCATAAAACTGCACAAATATTTTTGCACAGAAAGATATATATAAAGCTCATTTGTAAGCTCAATTTCTTTTTTGTACAACATAAATATTAAATGAAGGAATGTGTTATACTGACATAAAAGTATGAGAGAAGCCAGCAGACCAAAGCACAGATGGCAGTCCTCTAAATGTGAAATGTCACTGACACAGCGGCCGATGAGGTCACTGAAGACTAAACATGTCAAAGTAAGAGTCACACTGCACTGTATCGCACAGAAAATCACAACTGGCAATGCATGCTCTAGACACTTTGTCAGTCCAACACTGGAAAACTTGTAAAAACATAAACGCATGCTTTCATACCCACTATCATATAGAGCACTTTTACCAATATTTAACCAAGTAAGTTGGTTTAATGATTATCTATGTGCTACAACAAAATGCACTGGCATTCAAAACATTAAAACAATAAGTAAACCCGAAGTCAAATTAAACACGGAACAACTTCCCTGTTAGAAAAACGGGTCACAATCAAAAACCATCAAAAACATCAAACCGAAAAGCATAAGCTTATTGGCAAAGTGACTGATTTTGAATAAAAAATATGTGATTTATTGTGTTCATGTGTTAAAGAAAGTAGGGAAAACTGTGTGATAGTTCTCTGAAAAACATTGTGGTGTTTTTTCTTGAACTAATCACTGTTCAATGAATTGGTTGAGTGAATAATCAATGCTTTACTCAAAGACGGTTACTTGTCGCCATCTACTGGAGTAATAATGTAACGTACAGAAAGAGTCAATAACAAATCACTACTACTAACACAGTTTTATTTAGTTTTATTCTTATTTATTTATTTAAGCGGCGCATACCAGAACAACACTCAACCAATCAAATTCAAAGACCAGAACTAATATCGTGAACTGCTGAACTACGGGACTTTCCTGGCAAGTGCTGCCCAATGCAGACAGTAGATAATGCTATGATACCATATAGTCTGCTGAAACATGTTGAAACTGGAGCATTTCTTCATGACTTCAGGAGATAATTTTTAAAGTCAGCAATAATCTTTTCTTAGGTATTGTGATGGTAAAACGGCTTCTTAAAACAAGAAAAAATGTAGGTCGGCACTTGATTTTCCATTGGGAAATGATTGGATCGTTGGATGGTTGACATTTGCTATTCCTGTGGTGAATGACAGGTTGTCCCGTCCTCGAGCCAGTGAACACATCATCAGAGAAGAAAACAAATGTCGTTGCAAAAGTGAGGGAAAGTTATTTTGATTTAATATTACGAGGACACAAGTTAAAAAAAAAAATGTGCATGGATAAATCATTCATAATAAATACTGCAATACTCCATAAAAAAATAAATATTATATTTGAAGAATTGTCAATTTTGACTTTATCGTGACTTTAAGTAGATGAGATGAGGGGTAGGCAGGAAGTAATATGACTTCGGACGCTTGTTATAAGGACATGTACCCTAGTACCCATTGACACCAATTTGATATTTATATGAGCGAAACAATATGCTTTAAGCTTCAAAACTAAGCCTATGTTTTTCCTACCATGACCAACATAAACAAAATCGTATGAAAGACTGAAGAACACATGTGAGACAGTTTAATATGCTGAGCATGCGACTGTCCCGACACACATATGACGCTGCACAGGTGGTGTCCTTTCACACAGGCTGCAGCAAGCACAAATGCTGCCTCATGTTTCCTCAGTGGTGTCACCTGTTGTGTGTCAGCATAGGGGAAAGCTGTAACCTGCTGTTTTTCCTCACACTCACAGCTGACTCACCAACACACCCAAGACTAATGCTGAGGAGAGCAGGAGCAACTTTCCACAGATCAGTTTTTACTTTTTGATAATGATCGATGTTATAAACAAACTGCATATGCTAAATAATAATAAATAAAATAAAAATATATTCAAATATGAAAAATGACATGTAACTCCTTCATAAACCATTTTTTTTTATAATTCATCAAGCTTTTTAATTCTCACTATTCCCATATGGAATAGTGGATCATTGGATAAACAAATAATGTGAAAAAATATTTATTATTAATACTGTCAAATCTGGAATTAATTGAGAATACAGGATGTTTTTGTGTTGACAGATTGTAGTGTTAAGTTATTTTAGGAGCCAATATAGGCTATACATATATACATACAAATATATACGTTGACAAACAGAGGGACACGGTTGCAAAAACATAAGTTTTTAACCTTAGGGAAGTGAATGAGTCAATTTCATTTTTTTAATGAAATAAAGAGAAAGTTCAGTGTAATGGTACATTTGCGTGAAGAATATTCTATTGATCATCTCTGATTAATAAAGTGGACTATTATCAAAAATAATGGAAGGTATATTTGTGACATTTTTTATCCGATGTGCAGAATCAGTGAACCACGATCATTTCAGAAAGACGGAAAAGATGGTTCATTGTAACTACAGCAAGAAACTTTTCTTTCACAGAGCATATAGAATAATGTTATGAATAGTAACAGTGATAATTGTCATACCTGTTGAATCTCTTCTCCTCGTAATAGAAACATTTGGGAATTCTTCATCTCCACCAACATCCCGGGCTTCAGCCATTATATTAACGGTGTGACCGTGTTTAAAATCCAGACCTTTAACCTGCCTATATTAAACAAAACTGAGATGTCGGAATTCTCTGAACAAACTCTAACGGTATGTTTTGTTTGAACAAAAAGTCAGTAATATAGCTTGAGTTATCGCAGATCTGTGTCTCTTAAACGGGAACTGATGAACTAAACACTACGTTTGGCGCGCGCATCAGTACGAACAGATGAGCGTGCTGTGCGCGCGCCTGCACGTGCTGCTCAGCAGAGGGCAGAAAAGACTAAAAGGTTAGTAAAAATGGACATGACTGTCTCACATATTATATTCTTTCCTATGATTTTTTTTATGATGTTCATGTGATAGTCAACTGTTTGGTGATCTGCAAAGAAACAAAAAATGAGGCTAAAGGGACAAAAACACCATTTAACAAAACAATAGTTTATTTTATCCAACTCTACATAAAGGCCAGGCGTTTGTGAGTTGATCAAAAGCTAATATTCATAAAAATTCAGAAACTTATAATAGATAGCCTATCAAAAACATAAAACATAGAGATTAAATAAGAAGACACTTAAAATAAGATAAAATATTTTATTTGTTTAGCCTACCTGTATCATGCGACTCAATGCCATGACATGAACTGCATTACAGTCATTTCTGATCAGACGTTTATATCAATTTAAATCAAAGAAAAATAAAACTGTAATACTAATATTGTCCACCAGAGGCCAGGATAAAGTCTAAGGTTGTTACAAATAGGCTTACTAAAAATGCATAGAAATTCATTTGTAGAACCACACACTTACGTCTTAAGTTTAATATAGTTAGTTTGCAAAGAAATCTGTGATCTCCAAAATGCTTAGGTAATCATGTCTTGATTTTTATCTTGATGATATTGAATAGCCGACATATTTGTCTGATGTCAGACATATTGAACATGTGCAATTCCAATGAGACAATGATCATTTAAAATAATAGCTATATAGTGTAAAATAATTTTTTAAGACATTAAATTGAAAAGATATAACTGTATCACTGAACCATCTACATGAGACGTTCTTTGTTTCCGATGATTAGCCTTACACTAGCCTAGCGCATAAGGCTAGTTTTTTTTAAATTATTATTGTTATTAATAATATTTTTAACATTATTTTTAAACAAAACTGAGTTTTGAAGTTTTTGGAGTTCAGAGGTCTTTTTTCACTGAACAGTAAGTGATCCGCCCTCTGGTGGATCCAAATGTTAAATTTAAATCCAAAGATTAACGTTAGCTAGAAAAGTAATTTATGCCGACGTGAAAAATTACAGAAACAATGCTGGAGTGTTGCAATAAAATAAGTAATAACTGTTTAACTAGTGTTTAAGTGATCAAATGACACCCGTTTATTATCAGAACACCCTGACGATGGAGAAAAACGTTAACGTTCTGGCGAAATATTTGTATTTAAAAGGTTTTTATTACTATTAGTAAATTATATTCAGCGGCTGTTTGTTTTACCTCAAGCTGTAAACATTTAAATGGAGCTTTAAAGGTAGCACAACTTTAGGTTTTAGAAAAGGTTTAAAGGCCTTTTCTGGACTAGGCTACATGCGCGTGCTTTGTACAAGAACAGTGCATGTGTGTAACATTCCAATGACACAATAATGGACATGTTAAGCTGCAGTGATGTTTAC
The DNA here is from genome assembly GCA_038088235.1 of Zacco platypus. Taxonomy (NCBI): domain Eukaryota; kingdom Metazoa; phylum Chordata; class Actinopteri; order Cypriniformes; family Xenocyprididae; genus Zacco; species Zacco platypus. Next base: position 15,320,680 of record CM076084.1, read on the forward strand.
TCATTTGTACCTGAACATACTACTACTGTTTTATAACGTCATTCAACACACAGTGTTGTAGTCTTAGGCTGTCTTACCTCAACATAAATACATAAAATAGTTATTAAATTGTTGAATTTTAGGTCACAAAAAACATTTCTGAAACATCTCTAATACCAATCTTCTCCTTGTGCATGACTGTTTCCATCTACACGCTATTTGAGTCACCGCAGTGGAAAATATGGCAAAACAGGGTCATTGAACAACAACAACAACAAATGAGCAAGGCAAGGTCAGTAACCCAAATATTCCATAAAAGGAATGTTACACATAAATGCTTATGTATAAATGCTTGTGTATCAACTCTCTCCATCTGCATGGCACTGTTTGTGCCACCACAGCGGTAGAAGAGTGATAGCAATACTGGACCTCGGCGTTTCTCATTGTGCATGACTCTCTCTCTCCATACTTGCCTCCGTTTGAGGTGCTATTATGGTAAAAGTGGCATGATGGATCATCTAATAACATGAAAAACATGGTAAGTTGAGTAACCCAATATTTTATTTCAAAATCTCCATGTATTTCATTTGAATACATCACAAAATGATGCAGCATGCGCTTTTCCTGAAAAATCTGTACCTGACAGGCTAGTAGTGTTTTCTGTTCATTTCCACTGTTTGAGCCTCTACTGTGGGGGGAAAAGAATGGCATGCAGTGAAATAAAAGGGAACCCCATTGCTGCTGTTTGCTTTAACTCAAGCTGTAAACACTCAACTGGAGTGTTGAGAAGCGTTTAATTAATATTTATTTGTAAAGGAACATTCTACTAGTTTTATGACAGAATACTTTTGTTGTCTTTTGATTTTGTGTTCAGCTAACATATAAGGTATTTGTCTTTGTGTAGGATATCTCTAAAATCTCAAAAAAAACTTATTTGGAGCAAGGTATCTGTCTATCCATTTAGGAAATTGTCAATGAAAATATACATTCACACAGGGCCGACGCCAGAGAGTGTTGAACACAGGTGCTGAGGGGGTGCTGGATCATTGACAGGGGGAGCTGGGCAAGTAAATATGACCAAAACAACTTATTATTATTTATATGAAAAAATAAAAATATATAATAATATATGAATAATAAAATAAACACAAGGAAAACTCGCCCACTTGATTGTGTAATATTCTCTAATTATGCAGTACGTATAAAGGTTCATTTCGACGGAGCCCTTAAAGGGACGTGGTGGTGGAAAAAATTGGGATGGGAGGATTTATTTATTTATTTACTTTTTTAAATATTTTGCATTCACTTGCAAAGATATTATCCTTCCCTTGCAAAACCTGTTGTGAGCTCGAACAACACTTCCTGTTTAATGTCCCTCTGGTTGGCAGTAGTGTTTATTAAGTCAGCTCGTGCATTAATACACACAAATAATACACGGCTCATTTAGAGTTTGAACGTGGATTCAAATATATGTAATGCGGTCCGTGCTTAAGGAGTTCAGTAAAGTTGGCAATATATTCATCGATTTGAACTTCCCGGATCAATAACTCGTGAACTAAACATTGTTAAAACACAAATGCAGCTATGTTCCTAAGATGTCTTCAACACCAGGACAAATCAGTGGAAGTACTCCTGGAACACATTTACATTTATTCATTTGGGAGACGCTTTTATTCAAAGCGACTTACAAGTGAGGAAAACAAACAAACGATTCTTCATGAAGAGGCAAATAGACACAGGAAGTGTTCACAATACAAGTTTCAGACATTGCTCAGTAGCATAAGCTAGCATAGGGAGGGAAGAGAAAGGATAGGAATTTTTTTTTTAATCATGGGGCTAAGTGCTCGTGAAAGAGATGAGTTTTCAGCTGTCTTTTGAATATTGCCAGAGATTCTGCAACACCTTGTTCAAGAAGCTCTGGAGTATGGAGGGTGCTTTGTCCAAGCTGTACAGCATGAGTCGAGTCAAGTCACCAGTGCTCGAAGTGGGCCGGTATGCAGTACCGGTACTTCTGTATTTTAAACTGTAGCGTACCCTCACTTTTCTTGCGCACTGGCACTTTTCACATGTTGCCGTTACCACGGGTGTCACCAGGCCCATTATCTACTCCACTAACCAAAAAATTGTGATTAGCTCCGTAATCTGTATCTCCGAGTTAGTGATCACCTCAGTACACTTTAAAGCTCGTATGAAAACAGTAGCAGGCTTCATTTTAATTTTTCCAGTGAAGAATTGTGTATTATGTTCTATGAAAAAAAAATGGTTAGTTCTGAAATGCTTGAGTAAAAAAATATATATATATTTCTTTCAGGTAAATAAATCAAATATTCAAATGCTCAAGATTTGTTTTTATACATTTATTAAGCCTTGTGTTCAATTTATATTGTTATGTTGGATTGAGTAAAAAAAAGTTCAAATAGGAAAACAGTTTTGTACATTTTTATAACAAATCAACATTTTGCACTGTTTCTTTTTGTATTTTTAATGTATATTCATGATGATATATAATCCAAGAAGCCAAATAATCCAAGAAACATGTAGAACAAGGCAGTACACAGGAAGGCAAAAACACAGATCACATTTTCAAGTAAAGCAATCATTTTTTTCATGCCATGAAAATGGAGCATCTCTAATATGTAAGCAAGTATGTATGTAAAAGCAATTGTCAAGAGTTGTTCATATTTTCTATATTCACTTTAAAGCCAAGCTTCTAAGCTTTAAAATTACACCTTTTTTCCGGTCAAGCAAGTGGTTATGAAGTAAAATAACTTTTTTTGCGTACAGCAGTGCCCCCTGGCGGCACAGTACCACGTCGCTACAGGTTTAAGTGGTTAAAGGGAAGGGATAGTTATACCCCAAATGAAATTACGCAAATTATGACAGAATTTAGATTTTTGGGTAAACTATCCCTTTAACTGATTCAGTTTTACAATGTACACTGTAAAAAAAAAAAAAAAATCATATTTTGTTTATTTTTTTTTGTATGGGTTTTTTTTTTAATTCCAAAAGTTAAGAATAGTTTTAAAATTTGTCAACGCAAATACATTTGACAAATCAATTGCACAAGCATAGTAAATTAAGTTTATTTTACTAAAATAATAATAATAAAAAAGTTGTTTTTACAGTGTAGGTTCGGTTTTAGATAATAAACACACACACTACTTTCATAAAAAAACAATTGATTTGTAAAATATGTGCAAGGATGTTCGGGTTCGTCGCATTTACGGTTTGACCAACAGATGTCGCCCGCGTACCGTGTTTCGAGTCAATTATTTAGCGAGTCAATTTAATTCTTTCGAAAAGCCTCGTTTCTCCCATCACTGAAACACAATCTTCCTCATTTATAGAACACTTGTGTTTTATTTATTTCCTTCCCAGAGAGTCCCAAACATAGACATATGTTATAATCTATAAAAGTATATATATATATATATATATATATATATATATATATATATATATATATATATATATATATATATACACACACACACACATATATATATATATGTACAACTTGCTGATCTTTTGTTCACACTTCCTTCGTGAGACATTATCTAATGTTTCATGTTTCCCGACGCCATAAAGTTTATAGTCAAAAGAATTGAATAGTAAGAAACTGAGACGCGCTTACAGCGGATGTGATGACAAGTCTTCTTCTTCTTCTTCTTCTTCTTCTTCAGAAGTTTATTCGCTGTTGGTATTTAGTTTACTAGCGCCACTAACTGGGCAGGAGTGGGAAGCACCTAACAAAAGAAAAATACTAAATACCTTTTTAATAATTTCTGCTTAAGTTTTGGTAGCGATATAAATGTGTTACTCTGAGATATACCTTACTCTGGTATATAAATATATACCTTTTCCTTTCCTTAACCAGTTTAAGAAGATTTTTCATTTTCCCCATAGCTTGTAAAAACATCCTCATCTATCTTTACTTGATTACAATAATCCTATATTCTCTTGATATATGTTAATCTATACAGTAAACGGTGAATGATATAAATTAGTGTCCTGTTCTGATAATAATGCTATAGGACTTTTCTGTTATTGTAATGATCTTCTACCAATAGCTTTTGAATAGGCTATTAAATTCTGTTTTTCTGTTCAATTTCTCAACCACTTTAGTGTTAAATAATGTTTTTATGTTCCTTTTTGCTTCTGACTTATTCAAATGTATTGGTAAGGGGACTTTAAAGCTGGTTAAGCTGATGTATCAGTAATTTTATTACCCTCCACTCCCACATGGTATGGATATAGCCTAAGACACGACTAACAGCATTTTATGGTTCTTATTAATAACCCCAAATAATTTCATATGCTTTTAATTTTCTTTATTTTCTTTTTATTTTCACAATATTGTCCACTTGAAATGTTTATTAAAGCTGAAAACGAGCACATATTACCACATTTAATGCCTGAACGTCCTGTGACGTTGAAGGGTAACAACACTGATTTTAATTTAGTTAAAAGACCAATATGACATTAAGAAATGAGAATATGTATTGCCTGCTATAGAACTGGACCATCTAGGCCATAGTAATGTTAATTAATGTAATATATTTCATCTAAATTTTAAGATGTAACTGAATAATTTCTGTATTTAAAACTTCAAATAAGAGTGTTAAAATAACAAGTCATGAAATTAGCCTGTACTCCATTATAATCAAGGCATTATAATCCACTTTTATTTATATGGCGAAATTATATATTCAAAAACAAAGGAGGCCTATCTTTGACATTTCCCCAGGTTTGTAGATATCGTTCCTGTTTGTGGGTATACGCCATCGCTTGGGATATTTGTACGCACGCACTATTATCAATGTTTTTATTATTTTATTTTATTATATTTTATTTTAGGACGCACTGATAGAGACGACTAAAATAATTTATTCAAATAAGAGTGAGCAATCGCCCAAGCAGCAGCCAATCACAGGTCGGGTCTAGAGAGAAGGGGCGGGGATAGTAATGGAGCTCACCTTTCTACTCCGCGTTCAGGTGACCGCGCGAGCGTCGTGGCGTCAGAGATCTCTGGATCTTTAAAGTCTGAACTGACAGAATAAATAGAACCGTCGCCGCGAATTGCACTGAGCCACGATTATGAAATATGAAAGTGAAAAGAGAAGGGATTATGATCGGTTCAACGACAGAAGAATATGACACAGGGACACAGAGCTCCGGAGTCGAAGTTTTGTCAGGCGTCGAAGAAAAAAAAGCGTTTGGACGTTAAAGGCGAAGTATGTATGTGTTATTTTACAATACTGTACATGTTGTTGCTGTTTTATTTTTATATGTTTTGTGATTTTTAAAGCATATTCTAACGGGTTATTATATATTTTTTTCTGCTCGAAAGCGAGTTGTGTACCTTTCTATTCCAGCCCAAACATGAACAGATTGATTTAGGTTGTTTGGAAAAAGATGCGTGCACTCCTGATAGAGCCATGACTACTAAAACAAAACCCTAGTTATTTACATAACCACATAGTTAATGAACTACGTAGTTCTACTCACACAAGTCCATTCTAAAGATCTCCCTCTTTTGTAATGTGCTGAAACAACTGTTTGGCGTCTTTGTTGACAACCGAAATGTTTTGCTGCAATTTTGATTTTGGTCATACAGGAAATGCTAATATTTTTTTTGTGTATGCTAGGATTGATACTTGGTTGTAAATTCAAATGTTTATACACTGATAGATAATGAGTCAGTCAAAAAAGCTTTAGCAAAGGTGGGAATAAAAATTGAAGGGGAGCTGAGATGAAATGAAAGATAAAGGGTGAAAAAACTGACATAGAAACCAATATATATGACAGAACAGTGGGAGTGTCTGAGAAAAAAATGGCTAGAACGCGTGAGAACAGAACGGTTGTTGGTACACGTGAAAAGGTCCCTCTGTGTGATGTTATTCTTCAGCAACAAGTGACGTCGTTGCACACCTGAAGCTTTGTTTCTGGTTGCACCTGTAACTCTAACCATGTGACTTCTCTTTATGGCTGTATGTTTTTACCAATCCAAACAAGTTTTCCCAAGTAATTTTATTTGTGCTTACAGCAGCAAAAAATACTGTTTAATTGTCACGTATGCCAGTGGTTCCCAACCCTGTTCCTGGAGGCACACCAACACCACGTTTTCGAACTCTTTCTAATCAAACCCTGCTGAATCAACGGGTCGGCTTGTTTGTAGAGTCTCCAAGACCAGAAATCTATGAGCCAGATAAGAGAGGCATCCAAAATGTGCACTGTTGATGTGCCTCCACAGATGTATGCAATCATCCCCACAGTTGCCTGTCATACATATAGCCTTCATAACTCTGAAATATGCCATTACAAAGTTGTCCATGATGCACTCCAGCTATGGCAAGCCGTTTTGACTTTTATTCATTCTCAGGATATGAACTTGTGATATCAACAATTGCATTTTCACTAGTTAAAATGTTCATTGTTGATATCAGGAATACAATTCTTACTAGTAACAATGCAAATTTCTGATATCAAGAATTACATTGTTACTAGTGCAAATGTCTATTCTTGATATCAACAATTGAATTTCTACTAGTAAAAATGTTAATTTCTGATATCATGAATGTGATTGTTACTAGTAAGAAAGCCGTTTTAGATATCAGAAATTATCTTGATATCAGGGATTCATTTCAGATATCAGAAAAGAACATTTTTACTAGTAGCAATTCAATTGTTGATATCAAGAATAGACATTTTCACTAGTAACAATGTAATTCTTGATATCAGATGTTTGCATTGCTACTAGTAAGAATTGTATTCCTGATATGTGAAACTGGAATTTCAACTAGTAAGAAATTAATTCTTGATATCAACAATTGAATTTGAATGGCAGCCTATGGCGAGATTTCACTAGTAAAAATACAATTGTTGAAATCAAGAATGATAGTTTTTACTAGTGGAAATTGAATTGTTGATATCAAGAATGAACATTTTAACTAGTGAAAGTTCATATCCTGAGAATGAATAAAAGTCAAAACGGCTTGCCATACTCCAGCAGCTACCAAGCTGAATATAAAGGATTGTCTGGTTTTTGAAAGGAGAAACACTTCAGGTTGTTTTTGTGCTACTTTTATGTGGAACGGTAGAAGCTTTTTTTTTTTTAACAGCTTTAACTTGTTTCTTAACTTCAATATACTTCAGCCGTAGCTCCTCCCCTCTGCTTGCCCCTGTCCGGTTCAGCCTTGTCTTGTGCTGAAGATTAAAACCACACACACACACACACACACACACTAACCTTCAGTGCCGCATAGCTGTGATATTAGACTCTCTAGGGAATGCTGGGAGAATAGTGACGGATTATTACATCACTTGAACTATGAATGTCAAAATGTTGGGCAAACAATTTTTTTAATCCCTGCCTCCAGTAATTTTACTAATTTTTAGTTTATGTTCTATTCATAAATCTTGTTTACTCAGACTGAATCATCAGAGACTCCTGGTGAAAGAGTGGCGCTGAATGCTTACAGGAAAAAAATGTCTCAATGGGACTGAAAAGAGCGTTCAGACTTCAAAAAGCACTCCGTGTCTCTCATCTCTGCGTTTGATCTGACTCATGTAATTGGAGCAAGCGTGCATCTTTTGCTTTGTGAGACAAACCATGCCATAAGGGTTTGGTGTGTGTGTGCAAACATTCCTTCTTTCTATCATTTTTTTTTTTTTTAGGATCTGTCTCATTTTGTTTGCCCTTCCCCTTTGAAACTTGCACAAACTGCCTTTGCTCATTTGGTACAGTACATGTAAACATCCCACACGTTCACGATAAATGCTAGTAGCAAGCCAACAATGATGTAGCATGCCTGTTTATATCAGGGTTTTGTCAGGACAGTGTTTATGTTGTTTCCTTAGGCATTTTAAAAAGATAATTTAATTACTAGTTTGGCACTCATGAAGACATCCTGAACTTGAATAGAGTTTTGTTTCTGCGGTAGTGGCATGATAATGATGTTTTTTCCCTAAGTTTAACGCTAAGAGAAGCCTGATAATCATTTTAAAGGTGCATTCAGTAAGCCTTTGTTAGCCGTCTCTTCTTCGTCCTGTGCTGTTGGACATATTCTTGGTGGTTCATGCAGTTGGCTGCTGCATTTCACTGTAGCTGTCCTGTTTGTGCTTGATGTTTTGCTGTTTAATCTCGATCTTTAGCTTGGGAGCTGTGGGGTTTTCGCAGTTTGGTTCATCTCTCTCGCAGGCATTACTTGTTTGTGCATTTTTTTTTAAATTTTGTTTTCACACTCATTCTATTTGGACATTCGGCTCCATACCATCCTTCTAGATAACGCTGTTCAGTTGGGTTTGTCTTAGGAGTTTTCTGTAGGTAGCTCTGTTGGGTTTGTAATCCTTTGTTTTGCTTTTTGTTTACATTTGCATTTATTAGGGGTGTGACGACACGCTTCACTCATGAGACGAAATGATACACAATATTGGGTTCACGAGAACGAGGCAATGTTTGAACACTTTTTAAAGAAATCTTCAATGGCGAAATATGTATTGAAAAATACAGTGCAGGGCACTTTGAAATGTTTTAACTAATCTTGGGCTGTGCCGATTATTTTTAGTAATCCAGTAACTAGTCAATTATTTTGATGATTGAGAAATCCAATTTTTTTTTTTTGTGGTAATAAAATGGATCAAAGAGCTTTTTAAAATGACTTGGGCCTAAATACTGTACATTTTAGCTATAGTAACAATGAGGCAAAAATAACTGGTTCAAATACTGTATCAAAAGCAAGTAATTTCATGATTTTATTAATTTTAAAACTTGTTTAACAAACATTTCAAAGTAAAAATTAAACATTTTAAAAGTAATTGAAGTGTGATCAACCAGTCTCTGTTATCCCATTTCCACTGTAATGTTGCTGGTTCTCGTGCCGGAGCTGCCTAGCGTTTTTTTTTTTTTTTTATCATGTATTTAGTAGTTGAGTAGTAGCCCATGCAGTCACAGCTGGTCATGTGATCTTTAAGTCGGCATGAAACAGAAGTTGTGATGTATATCCGAGTGAAACGGCAAGAAAAATGTGTAGGGCAGAGCTTTATTTGCTCCATGCACATTGATTGGATCATTGTTTGCTAATTGCTGTGATCTCATGTGATTGACAGGTTGTCCTGCCCTCATGCCGGCATCAGAAAAGAGATGTTGTTGGAAGAGGGAGTGGAAGTTTTGATGATTACGAGGGTACATGAATGAAATAAAATGATGTGGTTAATCATTTATAATGATACTGTAATATTCCATATAAAAGATTTGTAAATTTTAATGGCATCTTCAATGAGAGCACAACCCACTCAATGTAGCATAAAACTGCTTTTAAAGCATGAGCACCTTTTAAAGGGAGCAGGATTTCTCACACAATGGTGTACTTTATCGCAAAAGGCAAACACCTGACTGCGGTTTCTTTTTTGACTTAATGGGGCCACCATAGTTTTGCTTTATCTCAGTGTAGCAGGCAGCTCCATAAAATCCTTTGCTTTTGAAATGCTTTCTTCTATGGGAAGGATTGCCTTGCTTGGTTTCATAGGTTTTACATTTCCCTCTGTGTGTTTGTCAGGATTGTTGTGTAAGATCTTCTTTACTACTTGTGGTGTGAGACACAGTTGTACCCTGTAAACAAAAGATGAGCACAAACTGTGTTTTGGTGTTAACATTGGATAAAAAAAACTTAATAAACAAACAAAGCAAGTTTTGGTATGAAAACATGCAAACATAGCATATTTGCATGGGTTCTTGCATTATGTAAAGTCATTGTCTCTCCAGCCCACTTCTCTGTTTGCAAGTAACTCTCGGCTTGTGAATATCTCCATAGTTACTGGTCCCAAGTTACCTCTAGGCCTGTGCAGTTCCCACCAATCAGGGTATATGGACAGGTGGTGTGTTAATATTTATGCAGATCAGGTGCTTTGAACTCTGGGTAGGGAACAGACTGTATTGTATAAACACACAGCACATGTTTGCATCTCACGTGCATACAGTAAAACCTTCAGCATTACTGAAGAGGCGTGTAACGTCATAGGCCATAAAATTATGATAAGGGCTCTGGTTATCTGCTGCATTTGGTCTTTGGACATCAATATCAAAGCAATTAACTTAAAGATCTTAATGCATTGCTTCCCTTTATAATTCCATGGGCAGATATAGCTTTTGTTTTCAAATGTGTTTTCATGTGTGGGTTTACTTTCTGGTCAGAAATCGGGACCTGAGCCGGGATCAGTACCTGAGGCTGCAGTTGTCTCATTGCATCCATTGTAAATTTTTCAGTAGACTCTGTCACTGTAATAGCCCTCACGTCACCCAGTCGCCATGGGCACCATGCAGGACTCCCAGTAAATTCCCTTGTGTGTCTTCTGACAGCGCTTGATCATGACAAATGTCACTGCTTTGATTTCCTTGGGCGTCCTTCGTGTGCGTGTGTGTCTGTTCGAAAGGGAGGGAGAGGAAGGGCCAGGTGTTCCCATCATGAAAGTCATATGAGATCAAAAACCACGCATTACTGTCTATTAGGAGTGTGACAAGACTGTTGGCTCACAAGACGAGACGAGATGAGACACGAAATTCATGAGAATGAGACCTGATTTTTACACCATATTTTATAGAAATCCTCAATGATGAAATGCATGACTAGAAAAATGGTCTGCAGGTGCATTTGGAATGTTTAATCATCTTTTTAATGATTTTTAATCAGGACACGGACCGTTGCCCATCAATGACATCATACCGGTGTTGCCCTTGATTTCTGGTTTTATTTTGTAGAAATCATGGAAGGACCAAAGATGCTTTAATATATTGTTTTATCAGACAGGGGAGCAACTGTTTAGATGGATACATTCATAGACAGAAAAAAACACAGTAAGTGTTGTATAGATCTCATTTTCTTGATTTACCGCGAGTTTTACCATGCCTAATATCGATCTAGCTTATTGTAGTGTGCAACAAGTGGCTCTAGCTGCTGAGCGAACGCACCGAGTAGCACTACAATAACTTTCAACACACAAATGTCTCTTGTATGATAAAACAGCACCGCACTACCCCACATACTTTTGACCAGAAGAAGCAAAAGGTGCGATTGCGGCATAATAAAAGTTCTGCTTGAGACGTGTCACGCTAGTCTCTCATTAGCAATTGATCCAAGGGCCTCGTTTTTGCTCGCACAGCAACTGCTTCATACTACGGTAATGTTAATCTCATCCATTAACATAATTTGCCTGTGTCCCGTCCTAATTCTTTTCCACCGGCTGCAGACATGAATACAACACCTCCCATGATTCAGTGAAATCAACACATCAAACTACGCTTTGGTTTTAAATAAGCGACCTCTATCGGGAAAATTTACATATTGTAGCTTTAAGTGCAAACAATAAGTACAACCATAATCAAAGTACTTTCTCCATATTCAAAGTGCAAATAGACTTTTTTTTTTTCTTCAAGCATGATGCAGAGCTAAGAGATTGTTACAACTACATAGCCCAGCCTAAGATAGCTTTTATATTGAGATATTTGCATGCATCAGGGAGCCGCTTTCAAAATGCGGGGTATTGAAATGGCGTTTTGAAGCTTACAACTCGTACAAACTCTGTATGTTTTCTTGTTCCGTTTCATTATTTAACCCTAATGCCAAAATTGAATGACTTGTACAAGTCTTCATCATATAACTTAATGAGGTTTTTCTGAGAAATGCTGCTAAGTTAACAGACCTCATTTTAACCTTGCTTCAAATGAATGTTCTGAGCTACTGGTCTGACATATGCTAGTCGAACATATGGTGTGGAATGTGCTAGGCAAGTGCTAGTGGATCAATGCGCACAGAACAATCTCCAACACAAGTTACGACAGCCCTCTGTTAGGGTGGGACGGTCTTACTCAACTTCTCACTCTAGCATGAAAAGCTCCAAGGACACTCCTTTTGGCCTGCAGGGCATGAAACCCAACCTATTCTCAAAGGAGAGTCAATTACAAAGGGACTCCAAACAAATAGTCCAGCCCTGACCAGTATCACATTACTTTTTAAAGTGATGACCTTGTATATTTAAAAAAAAAAAAAAAAAACTCTGCCATATCTCAGTCATAAACTGAAAATGTTTTTTTTTTTGTTTTTTCCTCATATGGGAACAGGTGCTCTTATGAGGTCCTGTGAGTTTTGGTGTGACTACAAACACATGGAACCTGTTTTTCAGTGGTGTGGGTTGACATTTAAAGGGTGTCGTTATTACAGACCAGCTTTATAGGCTGTGACAAGCATTGCTGATCAGATAAAAATCAGCTTCTCAGTCAGACAAAAATGTGTTGTGAGATTGTTTTTGGATTGTACATTTACCTTAAATATTATTTTCTCTGGTTTGTAATTTCTCAGGAAGTGGGAAGTATCGAATTAACGTAATCAACTGAATGACCTTAATTGGATAAGTGCTGTTAATCTGGGGTAAACACAGATCCTGTGTGCTCATTATGAGTGACTTCATTGTCATACACCCACACGTTAGACCATTACTAAGATAAGACATCTGTGCTGCCAAGTCAGAAAAGTCATTTCCTAATATCTGTAGAGTGCCTCTGTCCCAGTTTTATCCCAGTATCTCCTCTGATCTCTTTGAAAAAGTAGAACAAGATCGAGAATCCAATGTAGTTTCCTCTCCAGAGGTTTTTTCTGTCAACCCCTCTTTCACACTGATTAATGCGTGTATGTGCAATTTGGGTCACGTTTATCTGATAACCGAGTGCTTATCCTGGTCATTTCCTGTGAGCATACTGCATTTGGACCTCCTGATTTTTATTTCCAGGCATTACTTTGAGAAGTGTCAAGTAAGCCTTTATTGTAATAAGTTTTATCTGAAGCTCAATTCATTGGTAGCATTTCGGTAATATAACATAATGTGATTTGTCTGGTCTACTGGATCACTCAGTAAAGGTCAAGTAATGTTGCTGAATAGTCACTAGGCAGGTTCATATGCTTAACAGTAGATGTACTTATTTTTCATTGACACACACTGGTGCATTGTTTGTACATTGATGCACAGCTGCAGTATGTGTCTGAAACTGAAGATGGTTGCATTGCTACCCAGTCAATGATTTAAATTACTGTTTTGGTATAAAAGCATCATGAAAGGAAACCTCCAAAGGCAACATAACCTCATGTATATTGATCTGTAACAAATTTAAGAGAACTTTAACATGGGCCCGTATGTATAAAACTTCTCAGAAATGCTTTTAAGACTACTCTTAAGATTTGACTTAAGTGAAAAGTAGGACTTTCTGAGAGGACACGTTACTAAAAGTTCCTTTTAGTTTCTTTATAAAAGTCTAAGACTGATTCTTAAGTGCTGACTTAAGTGTTGTGAACTAAGGACTACAATGATGTCAACTCAATGGCCGCCCTGAATCAGCCAATAGTGAGCATGCAAGGCTGTATTTTGGCTTTTTTTTTGCCAAAAATTGTCAGTAAATACCTTTGCTTAGTTTAATTCTTCCCTCATATTTTAAAACATTTAAATAATATAAATATACATGGGCTCACGTCATCACCCGTGCACTGCTGCATTTTTCCAGTTACCAAAAAAGGTAATTACTATTTTCATTTCTACTGTTAGAGCATTGTTTTGTGAAGTTATTTAATTTAAGTTAGTTTATTCCAAGTCACTGAATGTATTAATTATTTTTAAGTAATATTTATTACATTTCTTTTGTAGGTCATTTACAAAAAGTCAAGTTTGTATCATTTCCTCAACTCCATGTCGTCATATAACTCCACTACATCATAACTTTATTGGAAAGTGTGTGTCTCCTCTTCTTTGCTGCTGTCTTGTTACTCCTAACTAGGTTAGGAGACCTCTCCAGCACTCTTAAATAATTTAGGAACCACTTAGAAACCTTTTATGAATCACACTTATGCTTAAGTCTAGGAATAACAGTAAAATTACATCATTCTTTGAATTTTGATACACTTAAAGCTAAATTTTGATGGTATAAATTTTAGGTACCTCATAAAACTGATTTCAGACAGACTTCTGAGGCAGCGCAACGGTTTAATAATCTACAGCAAGATAGCGCAAGTTTTGATAACTAAGAGGTTTAATTACTACAATAGTAACTTCTCACTAGAAATAACATCAAAAATGGAAAACAATGGTCAAAAATGTTCACTTGTACACAAACTGACCACCAACCACCGCAACATTCAGGCGCCATCTTTATTTGGTTCCAGGTCCAGGATTTGGAAACTCTGCTATAAAACATTGTAAAACATGTCAGTTCCTGTGGCAAATATGACCATGATGAGTATTGACTGTGACTATAATGAAAATTGACATGTGGATGTCTTCACGCAAAAAAAAATAAAACATTACACAAAATATATGTTAGTTTTACCATAAAATGTTCTGTCTGCAAGGACACGCTGTTCAACAAAAAATCAAAAGCATCGCAATTGAGCACAGCAAAGGCCATTTGATTTAGAATGACCAAATTTGATTAATTCAGATTGATTCCTATGGTGGAAAAAGATTTCAGTAGCCATTTCTAAACATCACAGTCTTTATTGTCACTTGATTCTTCAGAATTAAAATTCTGATTTAGTGCTCAAGGTATATGAGAATCTTGGATTTTTTTTTTTGTGTCAGGGCTGGTCCTGACAAAGGAAAGAAACTTTTTCCCAGTAGTTTAACCATATCTCCTCAAGCTGCAGTGGCTCATAAGATCAGTATTTTCATGCTCTTTGTGTCTGTCCATTTAATTGAATGGTATTTAAGACTAACTTGACTTCAGATTTATGCAGTTGCACTTTGGAGGTTTTCACAGACACTTGTTCCCTCCATCCCATTCTCCCCCTCTCTGCATTTCTGAATACCCACCTCCTCTTCTCGTGTCTTCCTCATGCTCATTCCCGCTCTTCTGCAGTACCGTTCTAAAGCTCTTTGTCACTGCTCTGATCCATCTGGTCATTTCCTGGCCCTGCTCATCTCACTCACACTGCTCTCACTAGCACAGCTAAGCTGTTCTCTCCCCCCCATATTTTCAGAGACCCCTTTGACTAGATCTCAATCTACATGTCTCAGAAGAGCTCCTGAACCCTCTGAAGATGTGGATGTTTTATGCCTTAAGAAACTTTGTCCCCAGCAGCAGTTTTCAGCAGTAGTCAGACTGAGGTAGGTGGAAATTCAAAATCCATTCTGACTGTCTCTCCTCTGGGTGCATTAGTGACAGTGGACAGGCCCATGTGTAACCAAACACAAATGTATCTCTGCCTATATCTGTCACATTTGTTTCAGATTGAGCTTTCTGCACTGATTGGTTCTAATTCAGGCATGGGTAATGATTTCTGCCTACTGATTGGCTGGTTAGTGTTGTGTAAATATTTAGTTGTGGTGTGATGCACTCATTTAGAATCCTGCTTGTAGAGTTGTACAAATGCTGATGCTAAAATGGAGAACACTTTTTAAACTTTAATCTAATATAGAGGGAGGCTGATCAGTTTGATCATTGTAAGAAAAATGACAATAAAATATGCATATTATGGTTTTAATATAGTGTTTTATTTACTTTTATAGTGTTGTTTTTTCCTATAAATAAGTGATGCAGTGCTAAATGCATTAAATTGTCTCTTTACAAAGACGGTCAATCTCAAATCTAAAGGCTTCAATCTAGAAAAAATAACTGTTTGAAATTACTATTGTAGGCAAAACAGTTTTTGCCTACATATTGATGACTTTATAAAAGTAACTTTTTTTTTTTCTTTTTAATTTGAAAGAGTTACTAAATTGAGTTTGACTGACTGTATAGGAAAAAAGGACAAACGTGCCCATCCTATATAGGAATGTTTAAAGAATGTTAAATGTTTTAACGGCATCCTAGCAAGTATCTCGTGAGAGAATGCGAAGTTTGAGAGAATGCCAAGCACATGCAATATGATTTTACTCTGCATTCCTGGAGGTGTGATCTTTGTGTAGATAGGAAGAACTCCAGATGACATGGATTGTGGAGAATGCTATTGTTTATGCCTTTGCTCATGTTTTAGATGTGCGTGCACGCACGCACGCACACACACACACACACACACACACACACACACACATATGTTTTTGACTAGAGACAAAGATTATCTTTGTGTCCATTTGTAATCACTGGTACTTGCAAATGCATTTGGTTTAAGCCAATAGCTGTTATCTAAATGCTTAAGGCTGTGGGTCTGCTTATTGATTTGATGAAAATAGCTTGGCATATACAGTAGAGAGAAAGCTATGCGGTACTGCTACATTTTCTTTTTTTAGGAAGCATTACATAAGCTGTAACATGTATGAAATTGCATAACACACAAATCTCACATCCACATGCAGTTAATTAGCATCTATAGTGATGGCTCTATCTATAGTTAAGTTCATCCTTTCACTTTCATGTTTAGTCCCTCTTATGTTTAGGCAGCCACATTATCCCAGCAAATCCTGCTTGGAAGGCTTTGATTTTCTAAAGATGACAACAATGCTGTTGCCAAGACTTATACTGAAAGCGATGCACATTTAAAATAGACCTCAGCCTAATGGTTCTCGAATGTTACTGTTAAATGTTTGTTTCGTTTGTGCTGTGTCAGTATTTCTTCCCAGCGGAAGTCCAATTATAGATTATTTTATGTATGCATTTATGTTTTTTTTTTAAATAAATTATGTAATTGTTTATCTATTTTTAATTCATTATCTATTTATTTATTTAATTTAATATTTATTTATTAAATGTTTAAAAATAAAGATAATTATTTATTTAATAGTTTATATTTTTAAATATTTTATATATTTTCAGTTTCAGTTTTATTCAAACTCTTCACCTTAATACATTTTTAATCAGGCTTTTTATTCATCTGCAGGTGATGAGTGTCTAATGCTGCTGCTGTGCAGTTGTCCACATTAGGTTGAAATTGACATCATCTCCACCCTTCAACCTGAACATGATGGTTTAGTCCTGCTGTGAGGGCACAACAATGACATCCATGGTTGCTGATGTGAACCGAGGTGACCAGTCACTGGTCTTGAAAGGAGTGGACCCTGAAACATGCATGATTGTATTCAAAAACCACTGGGCTCAGGTACGTAATATCTTTTCCCATGTGTCCCATATTTATGTCTTCATAAATATAAACTACACTCTCTTCAACTACGCAATGCCATTTCTCTTCTGTTTTAGGTACACATGATTCTATTATTGGCCAAATTTAAACAAAGAAAAAGAAAAAAATGTGTAAATAAAAATTAACATAACATAACTATTACTACCTACTATACAACCTGCTTGATACTTTTGCTTTGTATGTAATTAGATGAATGGTGTGTATACAGCAATTTATTTATTTTTAATCCACAAAAAAGTTGTTAGTGTTGTTCTACCTTGAGTGTACAAACACAATATTGTAGAACTTCTGTTTTTTTTTTTCAAATTTACTTTTATTTGAGGTTTGCAATGTCATGATAAAATAATAAAATTTAAAAATAAAACATTTGCTTTTAAATGGTATTATTTTGTATATAATAAAATATTAAATTTAAGATAATTAAAATAAGTATATTAAACTGGATTGTTTTGTAAGCTTATAAATTCCTGAACTGGTCTTAGAACAAGTGATCCTGTTGTGATGCTACACGGTGAATAAGGCTCCTGACCTCTCCTGTTGATTCAGCAGAATGCTCCAGAACATAGAAGGCATTGTTTGGGTACAGAAGACAAGTTCAGGCCATTAGAGATACTCTAAAGACAGAAATGGGGTAGTTTTCTGAAAGCAAACTAGTATGTTTGGCATATTAAATAATTTGAATGTTTTAGTTCTCAGCTGCATTAGTTAACACTTTGACTCTTTTGCCTCTTCCTGCTTACTTTGCATTGATGAATGATACACTTTGTTAAGAGCAGTATGCCATTTGCACTTCCTCTTCCTGGAGCCTTCAGGTTGTTCCTTTTGCTCTGTAAATAACTAAATCTCAGTCTGATACACCTGATTGGGAGTTTTGTCGCAATGGTAATAGATCAGCCAAAGGACAGAGGGGCTCATTGTTTCAGTTGCTCTGAATTAGCATTCACCCACTTCTGATTCAATTTGCATAAAATTTTCCAGTATAAATAACTATTAACTATAATAATAATAATAATAATAACTCTGTGCATATATATATATATATTTAAGAACCCTTTATACTACAAAGAGAGAAATTTTTGTAATTTGTTATAGCGTGTTAAAATTTCAAAACTTTGTCTGTTCTCTCCATCTTGAATGACATTTCTCAGGTGGTGAAGATTCTAGAGAAGCATGACCCGCTGCGCAGTAATGCTGGTGGCCTGGGTGGAGGTCACGGTCTTGGTGGGGGTGGAGGACTTGGCAGCTTCCGTTTTGGCCCAATCCCCGGCGACGAGGCCAGTGCTGTGCAGAACTATGTAGAGCACATGCTCTTCCTCCTCATGGAGGAGGAGTGTGGTCAAAGTGGAGCCATGGGGCCCATCCTGGAGTTTGTGGTGATGGAGAACGTGTTGGAGAGACTGTTTATCTGGAGCCTGAGGCGAGAATTCACAGATGATATGAAAATAGAACAACTGAAGATGTACGAGATGCTGATCGGACAAGCCAGGCAGCCATTACTTCATCATAAACCTGTACTGAAGCCCTTGATGATGCTCTTGTCGTCCTGCTCTGGCTCCCCGTCAGGTCCGAGCTCCTCCAATGTGGAGACAGAACTCGTGCTGCTTTTGAACCAGCTGTGCTGTGTCCTGGCTAAAGACCCATCAGTCTTGGAGCTGTTTTTCCATACAAGTGAGGACCAAGGAGCTGCTAATTTCCTCATCTTCTCCTTACTCATCCCATTCATACACAGGGAAGGGTCAGTCGGACAGCAGGCCAGGGATGCACTTCTGCTAATCATGGCTCTCTCTGCTGAGAACCATGTTGTGGCCAAACACATCGCAGAGAACACCTATTTCTGTCCGGTATGAATCTATTATTTTAGGTCTTCCTCTTTTATTTATATTCTTTCTCTATTCGTCTTCTCTCTTTAAGCTTCTTGGATAATGATGAGCACTTCTGGACAGAATATTTAATGCTGTGGATTGCCTAAATTACCATTTAACTAAATAGTCATTAGGGACCTTGGTGCTTTCTGAAATATTCAGTGCATAAAAAAGAATTTCCATTTGGCTTGCATCCTCAATTCACCTGTTCAAAATACTGTATTGAATCCCGGTGTAATTAAAGCCTTCAATTGTAAGTGGATCCTATTGCATAGAAGACACAAAATTCCACATCCCATATTCCAAATATTTTTCAAATTAAAGCCTTGTTGACTGTCAGTCCGAATCCTATTGTTGTGTGTATCCAACTGGAATCCAATCATATTTAGCCAGTGTAAACAACAAAAAAAATCTCAAAATAGTTTTTACAAATCTGTTTTTCAAGCTACAGTCATATGTGCTTTGAAATCCTCTGATTGGGTTTTGCATAGCTTTTCTGCCTGTGTGACTTTTTCACAACACGTAAAATGTAAACATGTCAGACGTAAGAAACATGCTGAAAGTCAACCACAAACAAGGCTGTTGTGAAGTGCAGGTCAAGCGGAATATTATAGTGTACTGCTAGTCGGCCCGGCCTTCATGCTTCACAATAGCAGGGAATAAAGCCAGGCATGCCAGCCTTTCAGCTGGTGCCTCATGAGGCGTAGTAGTCCAGTGCTACACATTATCATGTTGTAAGACCACATTGGTAGTCGGTGGCTTACGCAGTATTAGGGCTGCCATGGATCGCAGTCGATCTGTGTAGACCAGGCCCTGTGGCAGTTCAATTGCCACGTTTAACCATCATAGAGAGAAAGTTTGTCATTTGCTCATATTTTGCCTCTCCAATTTAAATTCAAGCTATTTTTTAACCATTCAAGAGCAAGATTGATTCCTCCTTTCACTTGAATGGACATGCACAGGAAATTCCCATCTTGGCGAGTATTCTCGTGAACACAGTTGGTTATGTCTTAAGTGAACGTAAACGGTAGAGAAAGAATTAGGATTTGTATCATTATATTGGATCCATGCATTGGGTCTTAAAGTGACAGCAGCCTATAAATACCTGCTGCTGTCTGTCATTTAATGTTAATCAAACAACAAAACACAGCTTTAACAAAGATTAATCTATATTTAATTTATAGAGTGAACATTATAGTGTTATTTTACAAGTAGTGATTACATTTCTGTACCTGAATAGTACTGTTAGACCATACTTTATTTTAAACATTGTTATATTTTTATCTATGACGTTTGTTTGTTCTTATTTTTATAACTGACTGCTCACTTGTCTTTAATGTTTTTGCTGTGGTATCGAAGTACTTAAAGTAGCCTTTAAGTAATAAATGTAACAAAGTTATTATATTTACATTATATTGCGTATATATTATATTACATATATGTCCTTTTCTGTGATTTTAAATAACTGAAAACCATCATAACAAACTGGTCAGAGTTGAATGAGAAAAAACTTTTATATTTAAAGGTGTTAACTGTATTAATCTGACTCTGCAAACTGAAAACTTACAAAGGATTCAATTAATCACAATAATTGGTGACAGTAATTTAATGAATGAAATGCGCAAAACTTGTTTATGACAAATCCCTAAAACAGAATTCATCGTCATAATCTCCAAAGCCCTAAAATGGACTATTAGTCAGTTATGTTTTAGACAATTAACCCAAATTTCATAATCGTGTCAGCCCTAGTGTGGACAGTCAATCATTTAGAGATACACAACACACAAATAATCAGATTTGGACTGACCATGTAAATGTAGCCTAAGATGCACAATATAGTGGTACCATTTTATTTGTTTGTTTGTATTGGATATTTAATTCTGCATGCTCATTTTCCCTACTTTTAGTAGGGCACTTTTACATTTAGATTACTTTTGCTGTCATCTTGTGCTCACATAAAAGTGATCTTAATAACAATGTTAAATTTCAAAATGAATATGCAGGGTGAGATACCTAAATTCACTTGTAACTTAACTTTTACCTTGTTCGTTTTTTTTTTTTTATTATTTAATTATTATTATTATTATTATTATTATTTTTATTTTTCAATATTATTTATTTTAGTACTTAGTCGATAATTTTTACAACCAATGAATGCTTGTTAACTAATGAATGCTATTAACTTTGGCCAAGTAATGTTAAACCGTAAACAGGACAGAACAAAATAACCACAAACAAAATAAAATAAACGAAACCAGAACTGAATGTAAACATACTGTATACAGTCCTCACCATCATGGACTAGCAAACCCTAAAGAAATATGCTCATTATAACTTGGCCTATAAATGTCATGAGCATGAATAACACTTGAGTTATTTTATCTGGCTGTTAGTGAAATCACAATGAAATCCAGTCAATGAAGCCAAAAGGACAGTCAAACTGGTTGAATCTTTAGTGAATGCCTGGATTTGTTTCTGAATGTTACACAATTTCCCTTTTGAATATCTGCCACCATGGGCCCTGTCAGGGCATCCAGCAGCACAGTATGTGCTTATATAAAGTGATTAGATATAATTGCATAATCCGTTACACCATGGATGAGTACCCTTCTTACTAAGATGACATCATCCTCAACTTCAATAGAGTCTGGCAGCAGACATGTACTCTCTCAGCCTCGCATGCACTCTCAGCCTTTTTTGACCTCACATGCATCTGCCAGTAAATGAAGCCAGGAAGCATGTTACCAAAGATTGTTGTGCTATTACATAATGATGGTCTTTCTTCAAATGTTTATTTTGAATTATTTGGCTATTAAATTTACTCAATATTCATACATTATAATCTGACATCCACTAAAGCAGCAGTGCTCATCAATAATTCATCCCATTTTCTTATTGATTTCAGTGCCACCAAAAAAAGTCAGGTTGAATGTGAGGTTGTTCCCAGGTGACTTTTATGTTTGCACATGAATGAAAAGGATTAACTTATGTAATTTGTTTTGATAAAGGTTTTGGCTACAGGTCTGAGTGGGCTTTACTCGTCTTTACCTACAAAGTTAGATGTACCAAGTGAGGAGTGGCACTGTCTCCACCGTGAAGACTGGCAGCAGCTGCCCACACTTGTGCAGTTTCTTAACTCCCTGGAGTTCTGCAACGCTGTCATACAGGTTTGTGCTAGTGCTACTTCATTCCTAGTTTAGTGTTCCTGGAAGATTCTAAAAACCTTATTCAGCTTGTGTTTAATTTGGCTAGAGCTCAACTTTGGCTCCACAGCAGTGGTCCTGAAACTTATTTCCCAGTGGCCCGCAAACAATGGTCCAAGTGCAAGTCTCACGGGCCGCATATCATTTACATATGATGTCACCAATGAAAACCAATCAGATTTAATGTTATGTTATTAGCAGATATCAATATTATACCTAGATGTTGCACACACAGAAGAGGTGGTATTTTCTGGTGACACATACAGTATTTTCTGTCACACTGCAAAATCAACAAATACTATAAGAAATTCATTTTCGTTTCACAATGTGTTGAAATCGCTGGCAGTGCGACTTCTTCATAGCAAAGTGAAACTCTCCTGTTCAATAAACTCGTGTTGCACAACATTGAGCCCGTTGTTACAATCTG
Organism: Zacco platypus; assembly: GCA_038088235.1. NCBI lineage: Eukaryota > Metazoa > Chordata > Actinopteri > Cypriniformes > Xenocyprididae > Zacco > Zacco platypus. Next base: position 15,343,262 of record CM076084.1, read on the forward strand.
ACGATATCAAGCATCCCGTCACGTCACAATCCCTTGTGCAGCATCCTCCAGCTGCCGCTGTTTTATTTTTATCTATTTAACATAAAAGTACATCAAACAAACAGATCGAATTCACATATCTTTTGACATTTGTAGGTTTTCCATATGCCCAGTACTTTATTACATAACAAACAAAGGCTTCCCATCTCGCTTATTGACAACAAACTGTTTCTTCCATTCTTAACTTCGCTACTGATGCTACAATTCTTGTTTGCATTGTGTTCCTTCATTGGTATGTTACTCCTTTCGTTTTTTTCCTCTAACAACAAATTTGTCCTTTTATGTCTCTACATTTACAAAAATAATGGCCACTATTGGAATTCTGCCTAAGCGTGCGCTTGTAAGTGTTCGTTAACTGAGTAGGCTACTCGGTGTATAATATATGATCACCAAAATGATTTTATATGACAAAAAACATAGTTCAAACTCTTTCATTTAATCCATTTTAATTTAATTTAAAAACAAAAATAAATTGTGAAACAGTTATTCTTTAAATGTGGTCGGCATATTGTGGGCCGCATTTGCATTCGTGACGAGCCGCAGATGGTGAACCAGGAACAGAAACTACAGAAACAGTCCTGGACACCCCTGGTCTATAGCAAAAATGCACAGTGCAATCATTTTACAATCGGACACAAGACTTTGGGAAGAATGTTTGCAAAATGTGCAGCGGAAGTTTATGTCAGAAGACAAAGGTTGAGCTTTTAAATGAACCTTATTTTAGGTCCCAAGTAGATTTAAAGGAAGTAAAAACATTTATAGTGTGACTGTTTCTCATTTTAGTTTTGCTTTGTGTGCAGGTGGCTCACCCTTCCATCAGAGACCAGCTGGTTGGCTACATCCATAATGGTTTTCTGGTACCTGTTTTAGCACCGGCATTACACAAGGTTAGTGGGACATGAGCCTTTTTTTTTTTTTTTTTTTCTAGGTCTGACAGCTGAAATAAATAAGATTTGATTTCAAACAACCTAATCTTATGTAGCTGACGCTTGAAGAGGTGATGACCACAACAGCATACCTGGACCTGTTCATACGCAGTGTTTCTGAGCCTGCATTACTGCACACATTCCTCAGCTTCATCCTGCTCCATCGCCATGACAGTGTATATATTTTGGACACACTAGTCAGCCGCATCAATACTCCCTTTCAGGTAACCACAGTTTTATCCTGAATTTCAGCCATTTACATTAAACAATCTAAAAAAAAATTACATACTTGAAAATGGGTAACCAAACTACTGTACTTCAAATAAAGGGTGAAGGCTACAAAAGTATTAAAGGGATGGTTCACCCAAGAATAAAAAATTGTCAATTACTCACCCTTATGTTGTTCCACACCCAAAAGACTTTTGTTCATCTTTGAAAATGAAATTAAGAATTTTCTGTCCTGCCATTAAAAGTTCATTTTTCAACTTTCTAGAACATATCTCAGTTTATTGCAGATGCTCAAGCATGCTTGTGTGACGCACAAGATCAAACCTAATTAGACATCATGCTCATTGATTAATTATTTGATTGGTTAAATATCTTAATTTTTGTTTTGAAGATGCACAAAAGTCTTAGGAGTTTGGAATGACATGAGGATGGTGGTTTTTTTGAGCTATCCTTTTTAAGAAGTGGTTGGTAGATTGGGTAAAGAAATAAAGGTAAAGGTTCTCCAGTTGCAGACTCTAATACATGGGACTAATATCTGAAGTCAAATATTAGTTTTCAGAGCATGTGTATTCAAACAGAACGCCCTTCAGCACTGAGCCTCAAGCATCCTCTTAGTCATGTTAGTCAACTTTGTTTTATCTAAGATTAATGTGAAGTAATGTTTTACATCAATTAGATTTATTGTTTTTTAAATATGCAGTGTTTTCATTAAGCATTTTTTTTTGTGGTAGTGGTAGTAGTAGTGTGTTTTCATAGGCTGTGTTTTTCTTCCAGCTTGGCACTGTATCTCTGGCTCTATTCCGCACTCTCATTGGCTTATATTGTGAGGATGTCATGCTCCAGTTGATTTTCAAGTGAGTTTCATCATATGTGTATTAAATATTCAAAAGTGGTCTAATAAGTAAGTGGTCAGAATCTGATCTTTTCAATTTTGATCGAAAAAGGACCACTTCCATATGTAGTCCTAAATCAGATACAGGTCGGATATTTTGCCATGTGACCTCAGTCTGAACAGTCATTCATACAACTTTTTCATCACTTTAGATCAATGTTTGTCACAATTCTGCGCTCATGTGTGGCAGTCCAAAACTTTTACTGGTAGTTAGTCACTCTGAATATGGAAGATAGCAGCGAAGTTGGTCAGTGTGCTGTTATAAGTATTACACTGACAGCAAAACCTGTGGGAAAACTGTATGAGAAAAGGTTTGCTCACCATCTCCTCATCCTTGTCTACATCCTCCTTATGTCTTCCACGGCACCTCACCTTATAAATGAACGTGTAAACATTGACTTTAGTGACCTCCATGTTTAATTCTGTATGACTGTGTGCCGTCTTTATTTTTCTTTCAGTTTCATTGGTCAAAAAAAAAAAAAAAAATGTGAACAGCCACACAAAGATATGGATCTGAGCAAGAAAACAGAATTCAGCACTAGGCTTTCAGTGTGAATGTAGCCATATTCTCTGTGTTTGTATTCAGTCTCACAGTATCAGTTGTTCATTGTGACACATTAATCACTTTCCCTTTTGGTTGTAGCTTCCTAAAGTGCATTTCTTGTGGCACTATAAGTGGTCTCGCTCCTCCCCCCACAGATACCTGATCCCCTGTAACCATATGATGTTGAGTCAGCGTCGAGTCCTGAGAGAGAGGGACTGTTACTCTGTATCGGCTGCCAAGTTTCTAGCCCTTACACCCTCCTGCTGCTCTCCAGAGATCATCCCCCCTCCCCTTAGACAACTGGACTCCATCCTGTGGTCAAAAGTCACTGATGGCTCCCATTCAGGAATGATGGGTAAAATGTAGTTTCATTACTTACTCATGTCGTTTGAGTTTGCAGTGTGCATCATCATGTGTAATTTTTATAACAAATTATTTCAAGTCTTATGAGGACCTAGATCATGGGTATCCAGTCTTGCTCCTGGAGGACCACTGTCCTGTGTTTTTTTTTTTTTTTGGCTTCAACCCCAATTAAGCGCCTGAACCAGCTAATTTAAGGTCTTGTGGGTGACTGGAAACCTCCAGGCAGGAGCTAGTTGGAGCTGTTCAACTGTTCGTGGCATTGGTCTTCCAGGAACAAGAAGTGGGCACTCCTGTCCTAGATTCATGCACAGCTTTAAAAGTGATAACTATTAAAGGTGTTTTTTCAAAAGTATTTCTAAGTTTCAATGTCAAAAGTGAGACAACATGATTTCATGCACTGAATATTTGTTGCCTTGATCAAAATTGGTTCAGATAACTGCACTGTGGGCTTTTTGTAGACCGAAATGCCATTCATGTCACAGTGACTTCTGAATATTAAAATTTAATTGTTTTAATATTATTTATATTCATAATCAAATGTATAATGTATTTGAGAAAGTATAAGCTTCATGAGCCAAGTTTGTACGAACATGTAGTGTCATATGGTATGCACAGGGAAGGAGAGATAATTTTGGCTTCACCGGAATGTGTGTGTACATGTATTATGAAAGGGTGCACATGTTTTCTGCTGATGCAGGGGTTTTAGATGTAAACAACTAATGCACAGTATTCCCTATAAGGAAGTAGAATGTGTAAGCATGAAGTATACGTTCTATTTTAAAGAAATCAACTTGTTTCTCTACCTTAAAGGGAATTGCAAGATCTCTAGTCATATTATATAAGCTCAAAGAAAGCACACTGGCCCCCAGAGAAGCACATGAAGATGGCCTGAAGACAATAGAACAGACTTATCTCCTATGTCTGATATACATATGACAATAAAGAGTTTTCCTTGCTAAAGCAACTTGGTATCCGGTCCTGTGATTCAACTATAACAGGGACAAAGCTGTAATTTCAGATCTACACTTCCGTCTTATGAATTAAATCTGCAACATACTTCACTGCATTAACTTAATTTCTTCATTCCAGACTATGTAATCCGCTTATGTCTGTGCCTGTTATTAAAGTGTTTACAAGCTGATACAAATTCCAGAGCACTACTTTTGTAAGGATCAGTATTTGTGAAAAGGAGGTCATGAAACCTAATGAGGTGTGTATTAACATTGCTTGTATATCCTCTAGAATCAAACAAGGTCCTATCAGAGGAGGATGACTGTGGTAACTCCTGTGTCATTGGCTCAGAGATCTACCTGGATGTCAGTTATCTGCACTACTTGAAGGATGCACAAAACGGCATCAGTCACTGTATGCGAGCATGCCGTGTGTGGTCCGCCCCATATGACGGTGAGAACCCTCCTCCTGAAGAATACCAGCGTAGTAACTTGGAAGAAGCAGGTAGGACTCGGGCACCAACTACCTGCAGGAAAACCTCAAATCAGAAACTTCATTCCGGTCCGCCCCTCAAAGATCACACTGCTACTCCCGGATTGCTGGAGCTGGAGTGGGATGATAGTTATGATGCTTGTCCAACAAAATTGCATCCGGAGGAAGATCAGGAGACTCGTCCCATCCCGGAAGAACCCCCAAAGCACATTCAAGAACTAAGAAGAACTGCTATCATGATTGTGAAGGGCTCTTACATTGAAGAGTCTGAGTTCCAGAATGATGTTATGGTCTATGATCTGGTAGCTCAGAAGGATGCCCATGACTCTGGTAACAACTATCATGCCTCATCCAAACCCTCTGAAGCAGCAGAGCAGGAGGTTTTAGATGGACGAACTGATCAAAAGAATACAAATTCAGAATCTTCAGTGAGCAATGGCTTGAGCTCCCCAGTCGATGAAATGGACCGTCAAAATAGAGGGTCACAATCAAACAAGTCAGAAGGTCCAGAAGGGGAGGACCTCATGGCCCAGTATGAGGAACTGATTAGAACTCTGGGTGCACAGCCTAGTAGTCCAGCAAAAGCAGACGGTGAACTCAGGAGTCCTACAAACCTCATGGATGATGAGGAAGATGAGTTAGACTTTAACTCTTTCTCACCAGAGACACCAGAGGCAGAAAAGTTGCTGGCTCCGTTTGGGACCAAACCTCGCAGTGGGAGCAAGGGTCATGCTGTGCCTTTCACAGGTCAGAAAACATATTTTGTTATTTTGCTAAATCCTTGGAATTCTTTCACATTGTTTTTATTGCCCTTTGTTTCGTCACAGTGGCTGTGTTCAAAATTGCCCCTACACCCTTAGGTAGTGCACTATTTGAGGTGACGGCCATTTGTAGAGGTTTCCGAAACTATGGTGGACATTATCGAGTGCACTCATTCAATTCCATAATGCAGCTCAATAACGAGTGCACAACTGATGTACACTCAACCACAAGCCTCTCAAGAGTATCCATGCACTAAGTGTCGCAACAAATTAATTCCCAGAGGAGGATGTCCACAGCACTTCCGGCATACACTCTTTGTCCAAATTTGTTCAGTTTTCATTCCCTATTATGGGAGGGCTTATGGGGTGATTTCAGTTGCAGCCAGGGTAAAAAAAAAAAAATGATACCCAAATCAAAAACACCTAAACCATGGAATGCATGGAATACCAGCATACTGCACAGTACATTAATGTATATTGCCTGCTTATTAAAAAATTGTTTGTAAAACAGTATGTAGTATTTATAATTTCAGCAGTATTGATTCTGTTTAATTGTTTAATTCAACAAGTGGTCCAGAAACCATTTACGTTGCTGATTTTATTCATTTTGCTAGAAATAGAAGGTCAGGTTGAGTGCATTGTATTTTGGGAGCCAATATCTTATGAAGTGTGAACCTCATTTCTGGCCCCCATGAACTACTATGCAGAGTTTTGGCTTTTTAATCCAGTTTAAAGTACTGTATGATATTTGGGTTTGTGTTGTTCTGGCTCATTTATTTATTTATTTGAGTTCGACTCCTGTGTTGTTCTGGCTATATTTATTAGAGTTCCATTCTTCTTGTCTCTTTTAGGGCCGTTTGTGAGTGTACTGCTGTCTCGTCTAGAAAACATGGCGAATAACTCTCTCCATGTGAACTTGCTTCTGACCGGCATCCTGGCTCAGTTAGCTGCTTACCCTCAGCCCCTGCTGCGCTCCTTCCTTCTCAACACAAACATGGTGTTCCAGCCCAGCGTCCGCTCGCTATACCAGGTAATGAAGTACGTCCAGTGTCTGATCTACTTGTATGGACATCACTGTTTTTATGTTTTGACATGGACAGTAAGGTAATATTTCTGGCCCTTTTTTAAAAGCGACAAAAACCCCCCAAAAGATTAAAAATATTTTCAATTTGGATTTGGTCCACTTCCAACCATATATGGATTTTTTTTTTTTAGCAGCTAGAGGGTCAGGTCTGAATGAATGAAGTCTTGAATTGGATTATAAAATGATTCTTGATGCATCTTTTCCTCCAGTTGTTTTGTTAATAATTAGCGCAAATAATGCATTGATGTTTATTTTGTGGCATATGCAACTTTTTTATTAATTTATAATAAGAGTAATTACAATGAAACAGTGCATTAATATGTGTGATAAGCCGATTTAATTACATTTTTAACTTTTGTTTTTATGCATTGCTCTATCGCAATTCATAAAAACGATTATTTTCCATAGCTGCACATAATTCAGTAGAGTAATTTGTAAAGTAAATTAACTGAAATATACTTTTTCATATCATTAAATGCTGGTACATTTTAAAAACATGGGGCAAACAGATGCTTTCTCAACCCATTTCAAAAGCTTTTTTGTCTTGCTGTTCTACGTCACGTTGCATTGATCAGCATGTCTTTGAGAGGCATGTGTTAGATCTGTCGCTTCATTTGTATATCAGCAGACACAAAGGTGTGATTTCACACAAAGCCTTGACCTTGGTTAAAACCTGTTCACACCATCACAGATGTTTGGCACAAATTTGGTAGTTTTCGCATACGATTTTGTCTGTTCAATGAATTTTATTTTTTTTTTAAAAAGAACTGAATGATAATACAAATTAAGTTTCTGACAGTTGGTGCCACTAATTGAAAAGCAGAAATATAGTGGTACACAAGTTTTTCCATTTTTAATACCTGCTTGTTATAAAGTAGGAAAGTTAAACTTTATTTACGTGTTTTAAAACGGCCGATTCACTTTGGTGTTTATCAAATAACACCAAATACAAGAGAGCCAGTTCTAAATTCTTCTGCTATTCACTGACACTTACCAAAATAGCCTGTTCGTGAGCGCCACCACGTTGTAGTTTTTTGAGTAACAGCAGCATGTGACCAAAAACAAATCTTATTGGCTGGCCAGGTTTTTTCGCAGTGGAATGGAAAAAAAACTAGAAAACAGACATCTGTGCGTTTAAAAAAAAAAAGTCACATTTGAATGTTCTTATCTGTCTAAATGGAGGGTCTCTGACTGTTGTTTTCTCCTAAATATACTACATAGTGTAATGTTTGAAGCAGAAATCTGTTATTTCCATGAAGTACCTCAATTTACAGAACTTCAGATATGCTTCATGATCGCAGTCACTGCATGTTGGTAACAGACATAATGAAGATGCATGAAGTGGTTTGAGTGATCAATCAATTTATTTTTTATTTTTTTGGACCATGTTTACTGTATATAGCATTGTCAACTTGTGATTGATCAACTGAAACAGCTCTTAATATCAGGTGTAAACTTGGTCATTAATACATTGTATTAAAAGGAGAGTGTGGAATCTGTTTATTCATTAATTTCCCTCTCCTTGCCTTTCCATTTTGATTTTGTAGGTACTGGCCTCAGTGAAGAACCAGATAGAGCAGTGGTCAGCGAATAATAAAGACTGCGCTGAGCTCCTCACAGCTGCTCAGCACTGCTTATTGGCCAGAGAGAGTTCACTAAGAGGTCAGAGTATGTTCATATCCTTTCAGTCATGATGTTTTATTTTTAATACATGATGTATCAAAGCTTAATAAACACATAACTGTTTTTATGAATGATCAATATGTACAATACATGTTTCATAAACATGACCCACAGTGCTTGTCTAATTTCTGAAGACTGTTGCACACATCAGGTGTACTGTAGCTTGTCCACAGGGTCTGTAATCATGAAAATAATCAAGAGAATTAAACCACTAAAAATGAACTGTATAGGGGTTATTAACTGTATCTGAGGAAAGCTGACAGAGGTTAAGCTAAGGTTATTAGCTAGCTAAGGTTTTGAATGGAAAGTCCAATAGTTGTTTTATAATTTGTTTTTTTACATTTATTGTTTTACAATTGATTTACTTGCAAATTGCTGAAAAGCCAGTAATATTTTTAATAGCAGGTTCAATCATGGTAAGTGACACCATAATATAATATATCAAAAGTTTGGGGTTAGATTGTACCTAAAACTTACTTTTAATACATTTACTCAGTAATGATGCATTAAATATAAAAGAAAAATGTTTCCAGAAAATGTGTAAACCATTTACAACATTGATAACAAGAAATGTTTCTTAAGCACCAAATCATCATATTAGAATGATTTCTGAAGGGTCAGGTGACACTGAAGACTGGAGTAATGATGCTGAAATTTCAGCTTTGCCATCACAGGAATAAATTACATTTAAAATATATTAAAATGGAAAGTTATTTTGAATTGTTGTAATATTTTACAGTATTACTGTTTTGCAATCTTACTGATTCCAAACTTTTGATTTGTATAATATAATATATACAGGGAGTGCAGAATTATTAGGCAAGTTGTATTTTTGAGGATTAATTTTATTATTGAACAACAACCATGTTCTCAATGAACACAAAAAACTCATTAATATTTTTGGAAGTTTTAGTTTTTAGTTTTAGCTATTTTAGGGGGATATCTGTGTATGCAGGTGACTATTACTGTGCATAATTATTAGGCAAATTTATACCCATTTCAATTATTTATTTTTACCAGTGAAACCAATATAACATCTCAACATTCACAAATATACATTTCTGACATTCAAAAACCAAACAAAAACAAATCAGTGACCAATATAGCCACCTTTCTTTGCAAGGACACTCAAAAGCCTGCCATCCATGGATTCTGTCAGTGTTTTGATCTGTTCACCATCAACATTGCGTGCAGCAGCAACCACAGCCTCCCAGACACTGTTCAGAGAGGTGTACTGTTTTCCCTCCTTGTAAATCGCACATTTGATGATGGACCACAGGTTCTCAATGGGGTTCAGATCAGGTGAACAAGGAGGCCATATCATTAGATTTTCTTCTTTTATACCCTTTCTTGCCAGCCACGCTGTGGAGTACTTGGACGCGTGTGATGGAGCATTGTCCTGCATGAAAATCATGTTTTTCTTGAAGGATGTAGACTTCTTCCTGTACCACTGCTTGAAGAAGGTGTCTTCCAGAAACTGGCAGTAGGACTGGGAGTTGAGTTTGACTCCATCCTCAACCCGAAAAGGCCCCACAAGCTCATCTTTGATGATACCAGCCCAAACCAGTACTCCACCTCCACCTTGCTGGCGTCTGAGTCGGACTGGAGCTCTCTGCCCTTTACCAATCCAGCCACGGGCCCATCCATCTGGCCCATCAAGACTCACTCTCATTTCATCAGTCCATAAAACCTTAGAAAAATCAGTCTTGAGATATTTCTTGGCCCAGTCTTGACGTTTCAGCTTGTGTGTCTTGTTCAGTGGTGGTCGACTTTCTGCCTTTCTTACCTTGGCCATGTCTCTGAGTATTGCACACCTTGTGCTTTTGGGCACTCCAGTGATGTTGCAGCTCTGAAATATGGCCAAACTGGTGGCAAGTGGCATCTTGGCAGCTGCACGCTTGACTTTTCTCAGTTCACGGGCAGTTATTTTGCGCCTTGGTTTTTCCACACGCTTCTTGCGACCCTGTTGACTATTTTGAATGAAACGCTTGATTGTTCGATGATCACGCTTCAGAAGCTTGGCTATTTTAAGACTTCTGCATCCCTCTGCAATATATCTCACTATTTTTGACTTTTCTGAGCCTGTCAAGTCCTTCTTTTGACCCATTTTGCCAAAGGAAAGGAAGTTGCCTAATAATTATGCACACCTGATATAGGGTGTTGATGTCATTAGACCACACCCCTTCTCATTACAGAGATGCACATCACCTAATATGCTTAATTGGTAGTAGGCTTTCCAGCCTATACAGCTTGGAGTAAGACAACATGCATAACGAGGATGATGTGGTCAAAATACTCATTTGCCTAATAATTCTGCACTCCCTGTAGACCTTTGAAAGAACCTGTGCTCTGATTTAAACTATTTGTTTTACTCCTGAATAAAAGTTATTTGAATATATATTTTTCTGTTTTGTTTTTTATAGCAGTATTGTTCACTCATCTTTTTATAGGTTTGAATGATAGGTGTTCTGAGAATGTTTGTTTTGTACAAAGACTGTACAATTTTTTTTTTTTTTCCCTTCCATTTCAATATAGATTCTCAGAGTCCACAAATTGGAGATTGGCTCCATGGTTCTGAAGCAGACAGAATCAAGAAGAACCAAATCCAACCTAAAACTGTGGTTCCCCTAAACAAAACTGAGGTGTACGCCACAGTTCTTTTCACAGAGTTCCTGAAAGAACTGGCAGCCATTGCACAAGAACACTCCATCCTTTCTCATCTTCCCACAGAGCAGTAGCCTTTGTGTTTGTTTGTTGTTATTGTTTCCAGGAAACTTTTGACATTTTGAATGAATTTTAGTTGAAAGCACTATAACCTCTAAATTAAAGCGGGAATGTCTTTCTAATTGTTTTTATATATATATATTTGATGGGGGATTTTCAGCGTGTTTTTTTGTGTGAACAGCACTTCTATCATTTATTTATACATTACCAAGCCTCATTTCCCACTACCCACAATTACACACAACTCATCGCTCATAAGCGTCACCTGCCATTAGGCAGTGAATTGATGTGCCTTCACTTCATAAAAGTGACTTACAGACACAAAATGCTGGACAACGCCTAACTGAAACTTCAGGCCAAAACCAAAGAGCGACGGCCATACAGCCATTGATCATTAAGAGGTGATGGGGCATTAGACATTAATAACAACACTTGATGACTGAATGCTCTGCACACTGTTCGGTGAAGCTGATGTCTTTTGCTGGATTGCTCTCCTGATGGCCTTGTACTAATAGTGCCTGTTCCTCTAGTCCTTAATTTTCAACATTGTACAGTTTTCTGAACGGTAAACATACTCTAAACCTGGTCACTGGCAGTTTCATACAACTGACCTAAGAATTGTGATTTTGAGAAACAGTTCTTTTACAGTTGTTCAGGTTCCTTGTAGAGCATCACTGATATTAACTTGGTATCTTTTCACATTGTACTGTTGATAACGAAACACTAGCTACACGCCTACTAGTTAATCAGGATGTGTCGTTCTTTAGTGAGGTAACGTTCACTACCATTCAATTAGTTTGGGGTCTGTTTTTAATAGAAATAAATGTATATACTTTTATTCTGTAAGGAGGCATTACATTATTCATGTTTCTTAAGCACCGAATCATCATATCAGAATGATTTCTGAAGGATCATGTGACGCTGAAAATTTAGCTTTGCCATCACAGGAATTTCTGTATTTTTTGATCAAATAAATGCAGCATTGATGAGCATTAAAGTCCTCTTTCAAAAGCATTAAAAAAATCTTACCAGCACCAAACTTTTGAATGATAGTGTATTAAAACTATTAACTTTTTTTTCTTTCTTGAATCCCCGATTATTTTGTCTGCATGGCCTCTGAAAATGGCATTGATTCTGTTAGAGCACAATCAAAGACTATGCATACTGTACATCACATTTTAAATGTATTCGAGAAAGCAATAGATATACAAGTGCAGTGTACCTAAACACCCCATATGCAAAAGAGAAAGTGATCTTTAGTATAAAAGAAGTTGCCTTGATTTGAAAGTGTTTTTAGTGTATCTGAATGTCATTTTATATACATCAAAACAAAATTAACTGGCTCAGTAAGAACAATATTGAAACTCTGGAAGCTCACCTGATTCCGGAGCACATTTGATTTTAGTACAAACTACTAGTTACATGGAATTTGTAAATACACCATAAGCAGTTGATTATGAACATTGGTGGCTACGCTTTAAATAGTTCTATAAGTCAAATTTAAAATGTATAATATTGACATTATTTTATTAAATGCCTTAAACATATTCAGTCTTTTTCTTTTTTCGAAGGTTGATGTTTTGCTTTCGCTCTTGTACAAATCGTCAATCAAAACCTGATTACCAAACATCCTGAGGCCACAATGTAGCTTGTCAGTCCAAAGATATTTATATGCATTTTTATGTAATGTATGTGAACTTTTTATAGGGGCGAACAAGGGATAGGTTAGAAATTATATATTAAATTGACTTTACTGGTGGTCAGCATTACTTAAATTATACAGTTCTGTATGTCTTGATTGTAAAAAGAAATGCTAAATCTGTAGAAATGTCACCAGCTCATATTTTCACATTCTCCTGTTTTATTTTCAGACGGGAAACTTAAACATTTTCTGTGTGTGTCAAATGGCAATAGTTTCTATGTCAGAAATGTAAGGCATGACATCTTGAATAAAGACATCCACTAACAGAACTTTGAACTGGTGTAATGAGTGAGTGGGCAATAACACTGTCAATCTTCTGTGCTTTAACTGAGACCAACATCCCTTTTCTGCTGCTTGTTTAATATACTAGTTTTTGTTTTATAGCTCCACATATAATGCATCTATAATCAGACACCAGAAGGGCTTGTAATTTTTGTATACACTATATAAATAAATACATGGGGTTTTTGATGCCTAAATAAAACAACATTGTCCATGAAGTGCCTACACCCAAATAATGCTACTGTAAATATGATCTTAAGGACTGGCATTAAATGTTTGTAATGTAATTTGTGTCAACATTGGCCTACTATATGTACAGCTCTGGGTGTGTCTGTATGTTTGGTTATGTTAACTCATTGACATAATTTAAGTCCGTTCCCCAGATAGTCTTTTCAGCTAAAGGAGCATGTTTTTTTTTTTGGTTTGTTTAAAACTGAGTTCTTTCTCAGTTCATTTTCACTAACTGCAGCTGCAATGGTCTGGGTATCATTCAACCATTGGTCACCTTTCCTACATATTTTTAGTTTTTTGATAAATGGTAGTTAAAATTTTTTTTTTTAAAAACTCACCCTCATGCTGTTCCAAACATGTATGACTTTTTCTGTGGAACAGAAAGGTTGTTGGACCCCATTAACTTTTATTCTATGGATAAAAACAAGTTTATTCAAAATATCTTTTGTTTCTCTGAAGAGTCGTATGGGTTTGGAACGACTTGGTTCTCTCTCTCTCTTAAGACTGTAATTTAAGCGTTGCAGAATTTGTTGTAGAATAGTGTAGGCAATCAGCACTGTGACTGACATGACCAAAGAAATCTTTAGAACATTAACTTAGCAAAAAAAAAGTTCTCACTTTCGACTGCATTCTTATGTTTAGATATTTGTATTAAAATTAAAAAATAAGACAAACGGAACAAATTTGAGACATCACAGGTCTTGTGTGAAATTCATGCTCCATCAGAGGGCGCTAGTTAGTCATATGACACCAGTGTACTTTACAGACCACCATCAAGTTATCATCAGTGCTGGATAGATTACTTACAAACTGTAGTCAGTTACTGATTCCCAATTACATGACAAAAATTGTAGTTGGTGACGGAATCCATTACATTACACATTTTAGGTAAAATATTCTGACTACTTTTTGATTAATGAGGTAGGTCAAAAGTTATCAAAGTAATCACTTTGATTTGAATAGGATTCACATGATAGAGGTTTTGATATAAAAATACAAAGAAAATGGATTCCATTCTTTTATGAACAATAGTGTATTAAATATCGTTACCTCAGGGTTTCTCAGAGTGGGGTTCATGAGTGAATTAAATTCTATAAAAATGTAAAATTAACTATCAAAACAAAACACTTGGTAAAAAAAGATTAAATATTTCATTTGTTTACATGCATGGTAAATGCATTACCAATAGTCAACATCAAAGAACCATGAACAAAATCTTATTATGGACAATTTTATTATTGACCTAACCTTTAAAGTAAAATTTCAGGGGTTACTTCAAGTAAATATATTAGGTCAAGGAGGTACAGCTGGCAAAAAAGTTGGGAAATTCCTGCAGGAAATTACATAGATTTGTACATTTTAATGGATTTGAAAGACACAAAAGCCTTCCAAAGACAGTAATGCATAGTTAAATGATTCACCCAGTGATAATTCAAATAATAATTAGTGTGTTCATTAGGAGTTGATTAGATAAGCAACGTTGAAATGCTGAGAAAACGCTTCATAAAGTGAAGTGATTTCTGCAAATCCAGTGATCAAATGCTGAGGGTCTCATGACTAGTGGCTGGTCTGTGTGTGAGCAATTCCCCAAAATTGGAAGACTTCCTGAACGTATACAAGCAGTAGGCTTTTTTTAGAAAGGAAATTTTAAAAAAAAAGTCGTAGGGAAAAATTAATTAATTATGAATAATGTATTAGCCATTGTGAGAATAACATGTTATCATGTAATCAATATAAAAGTAACTTCAGTCTGAGTATTTTTAAAACACTAGTAATATAATCTAAGTACTTAATGTTTGGAATCTAACCAAGTAATCCAGATTACATGTAATCTGTTTTTAGCCAGCATTGATTATCATAAATAAAATTATTTTTGCTGTCTTAAATGTGTTGTGTCTGACTGAAAAAGCATGTCTTAGTAGTAGGACTAAGAAAAAAAAAAAAAAAACCAAAACATTCCATTTATTTCACTCACTCTGCCAGCAGACCTTTGAGGACAGTAAACCTCGACTGTGCTGGCGATGGCTAATGATGATTACACACCAGAAGATTCAGGCAACCTTGGCCTGACCTGCTGAAGTCTAAAACTGACGAATAATCCCACAAAATCCAATTCTGATAGAAAATCCATACAGAGCTGCAAACAAATTAAAGAAGCGCAAAACGATTCTGTGCACACACAAGATTTTCTAACAGGGCCTGACTATTAAGGAATCGATGATCATTGAGTGATAAATGTCTCGGAGACCAGAATTAACTACACTGTGATGAATTAAACACGGAAATCTTTAGAGGTAAAACAACAAAGAAATGTTGCATGAGACACTTTTGTTATCAAAATGTTTAATGAATGAATTTTTACAGGGGAGACGCCTTTCTGGAATGACTGTACAGAGGCTATTAAATGTAAATTCCATTGCTCCATTAAGCTGCTTGTCCAGAACGTGGCATTAACCCTCAAAATAAGCATGCTGGGCAGTTCATGAGATCATTTCCTCTAGAACGGCTCTGACTTGGACCGGGTCAGTTCTGCCTTTAGTTTCTCTCTGAACTTCACCCATCAATTTGTTCAATACTTTCTTATTACCCCCTCTGATAATCTGAACCTGCAACAACAAAATTCATTTGCAAACATTAGCGTGCCAGTTATCATGGTTGGCAACTAGTTAATATTCAAACAAATTGTTTTACATTGTAATGTTTTATGAAATGTTTATATTTAATTTAGATGTTTTATATTTAGCTTTTTTTCTGATAATCTGAAGACGCAAAAACAAAATTAAATTTGAAGAAATAGTGCACAAATTATTGTTGGGAAGCAGTTAATCTAATAAATAAATAAATGTATACATTTTATATTTGTACTTGGACTAATGTCTGGATTTACCTCCCCAGGGTGACTGTCCACAACCCTCTGACAGATCTTTCGTAGCTCCTCTTTGTCACTTATCATCCACAAATCCTGCTCCTTCACTATCTGGCCCACTGTCTTCTCTGGAGCTTTCCACATCTCCTGGAAAACCTGTGCTCACCACAAACAAACACAAACCAGGCCTGAGGTTTAAAGAGAACCTCACATAACATGGCTGGAACATCAATTTGCCAAATTAAGGATTTTTTTTCCCAGATGTTTATCTCTCTTACTTGTTTGGCAGTTGAGGATGAAATGTGACCAGATTCCACAAGATTGATCAGCTCAGCAAGAGCAAATGGAGAGATGGGACTAAGAAAGAGAGGGAGAGAGAACAGATTCCACACTCAGAGAGAGATGTGAGAAAGATTATTTCAGTGAACAAGAATTAGAAACATTATGACCCAGGAGAACTCATTACTGGATGGGTTAACCATGGCTTCTTTCTTGGACTTCACACAATTTGGCCCCTCTCACATATTAGTGAACTCAAGAAAACAAGAGATGATCAGAGGCAGTTTCTGATCACTGAGCAGGAGGACTCCTAGAAAAACACTCTCGTATATACATCCCTATAGGCATGGAGTGAACACAACCTCCATTATTCATTATTTACTGACTGGAAACAATATTGGTGAGAAGGAATAAAACAAACAGACTGGAAATAAGCCTCGGGCACGTACACACACACACACAAAAGACACACTTCCTCTCTCCCAATTTCTTGGAATGATTTATTCTAATTTATTTTCCAATGTGTTGGATGTATCGCACCTTTTGAATGATTGTTCTCAGTGCTGGCTCACCTCTGAGAGACTTTCAGATTCTGAAGATTCAGATTTCCCATCAGCTCATTCATCACCCAGCCAATCACCTTCCTCGGTTCTGCCTTGGTGATCTGAACAACACGCTCAAAGTAGTCCATTAGCCCGTCCTCATTCTGAAATGGAATAGTTATCTTATAAATCAAGTCTTTTAAATTAATTTTAAATATCTGTGGTGTAAAAAAGTAAAAAAAACAAAGAAGAAATGGTGAGATTAACCCCAAACTATGGAAGCCTGTTTCCAACTCAGAGTGGGGAAAAAAAAAATTGTGAAATAAACCAATTATGCAATTGTGAGATAAATTTTAAGAAATTAAGTTACGTTTTGAGATATGAAGTGACAATTATGAAATAAAGTTGCAATTGTGAGAAATAAATTCACTATTTAGAGGCATAAAGACAAATTAGAAGTCGCATTTGAAAAATGATCAAAATTGTTAGAAATTAAGACAATTATGAGAAGTTGTGATTAAAATGCAATTACAAGGAATAAAGTCACTATTCCAAGAAATAGAAGCAACTGTTAGATGAAGTTGGAATTACAAGAAATAAAAAGATATTCACATTTACAAGAAATAGTTGTAATTACAAGGAATAGTCACAATTATGAGAAATAGTCGCTACTGTTAGATATTCGGTTAAAATAAATTGCAAATACTAATAAAAAAGTTGTAATTACAAGAAATAGTAGCCATTGTGAGATATGAATTCACAATTAAAAGAAATAATTATGCAGATTATTCATCAATTAATTTTAATCATGAGAATTAAAGTCACAATTGTGAGATATGAACATATGATTCATTATCTGAAGAAAAAATATTGCAACTGTGAGAGTTTTTCATGCTTACAGACATGCCCACATGAAAAATCATAGTGCTTATAACTGGACAATAAAAAATACAATTGGAATTAATTATTATCTTAAAATAATGGGAGTGCCTGAGGGGAAATGTGTGCCATAAAACAAGCATGCACAGCTAGCATTTGAACATTCTCACCACTAGCGTGAAGCTGTGCTCTCGCAGAATGCCGTACGTCTCCACAAGCCTCATTCTCCTCACAGACGGCAGCTCTGGCAACTGGGCACTCAGCCGGTCAATCACCACAGCCTGGGCGGGGTCAACGCCAGCAGGCACTGAAGCTTCACTCTCATAAACAAACAGTGGCGGCAAGTTTGGCTCTGGCATGAACCTGAGAGATAAAGCGAGAGAATGTATGTACATACGACACAACAGAAGGCGTGATTCAAGCAGGTCATGTGGGGAAACACAAGAGCGTGTTCTTATCAGGAGCAGAGATAAGCCAGCGTTTGTTGTGTTCAGACAGCGTGTGTCATCTCAAGGCCTAATCTCTAGCCCTCTGTCTCTCTGTCACACCTTCCTCATATATCTCTTCAACCTAAACCGGCCACACATGTCCAGCCTCCATGTGTCTGAGAGTGTCCTCTCCAGTGGCAGTCCATCAGAGGCAAGGGAGGCTGAGACCCCTTTTATAATGGATTAAAAATGAATTTAACGATTGATGTGATAAAAATAAACTCCTGTTTTGATCAATTTACAAATAAGAATAACTCGCGTGCATATATATTTTTCATGCGTCGTACTGAGGCGAGTTCTGATCGTTGCATGAATGCCAAAGGACATGTCTCAGATTATTAAAATGACCAATCACAATGGATATATAATCGGATTACACATTTGTTTCTCTGAAAAAATGCAGCCCAAAAGGCAAAACTGACAAAATTAATTAATGTACTTCCTGCTGCATAGATAACCAATCATTAATACCATATGAGTCTGTAAGATTTTCTTTGCAAGATTTTGAAAGACTTTATTTCCATATATACTTTATTTCCATACTTTATATATATACTAAACTGTTATTTATAAATTGTAATAATATTTTAAAATATTTAAAAAATTTCATTTTTTATATATTTTATATATATATATATATATATATATATATATATATATATATATATATATATATATATAAAGTGCCTTTTCAATCATTTAGAAATGTTTATTTTGCTCACAGTCTGTAGATGGCACTGCATGACTTTCACCCGCTCTTCCCTCCCTCCTCCTTTATGTGGCTCTACAACCGCAGTATCACAGCACAGGTGATGCATCTTCGGTCCTTCGTATCACCACCGGTCTTCTACCTCTTCTGTTTCGTCCCCCGATCACTCTCTTTCCCTCCATGGCACCATATTAATTTTCATCCATCTCCATGCTACTCCCTTGTTGTCTAGAAACTCAGTATTTTCTGCTGCTTTCCTTTCACCCATTTTCCTTTTATCCTACACTGTCCATCTCCCCCTTACTTCATCACTCTTTCCAGTGTCCTCTCCTGTTTTTCTTTATCTTTCCTCCCTGTAGCACTCCACAGGCTGGAGCAGATTTCACTCATCTGCAGGGTTTAACGGAGGGCGATACTAACCTGTAGTCCTGTAGGCCTTCCTTATCCCTCATCGGAATTGTGTTGCTGGTGAGAGAGTGAGAGAGATGGAAATTAAAAAAAAAGGTTTTTTTTTTTAGAGATTACATGCACAGCCATTATTACCATGCAGGAGTTGTGGTGCACTCATAATTAGCGTAATTACTAGATGATAACCAGGACTGAATAGCAAAATATATATATAAATATATATATATATAAACATAGTATGTCTCATTTATTTTTTATTTATTTTTATTTAATCTTGCATTAAGGCATTAATAGTCAATTATAGGAATTTTTTTAAATAACTGCTTGCTGTAACTACATTATTGCTCAAGCTGCTACAATTTTGAGTGATTATGCATGACGTTGCAGTGGTCAAGTGGTATATGTCGAGCCTCTGAGAAAATTCCAAGATGATTCCAAATTCTACAGATAGCTTTTAGTAAACAAAATTTAGTAAACAATTTTTTGCATGAATTTTGAATAAATGTGAAATTTTTAAATACATTTTTAGTGAGCATAAAATTCATTTTTAATAGATTTTTGAATACATTTTTACAAATGTATATGTGAGCATGTAATCCAGACTATATAGTTAATCTAAAACACAACTTTATGTGTTATATTGCTTTTGTATCAACTTAATGGGCTTTATTTAGATAACAACCAGCTCATTGTATATTATCCTGTAAATTGCATGGCTACTAACCAAATAAAACAAAAATGGACTCTAAATGTTGTTGAAATTCTGTGAGAAGAGATCAAAAGTCAATTATTGTTTTGCAGCCATTATACAAAGATATTTGACCATAGACTGCTGCGATTGACCAATTAGAATAAAGTATACAAGGTTGTGTACTAAGCACTTTTAGATTGGGGGTTTGTGCTAGTGGATCATATCCAAGAGCAGGAGGACACAGCTGTGAGATGTGACTTTTATTTCATGGGCAGATGCTCACAATAATACTGTTCTGTGGTCTGTAGAGAGCATGAGTTAGTGTGTGTGTGTCTGGTGCTGCCATGTGTACAAGTCAACACATGACAGAACTACTGAGGTCAAATGACCACATTCATCTTTTGTCACAGATGGACAGGAAAAAGACCAAGGGAAAAGTAGGCTGCCCATGACTAAATGCAATATTTCCGGAATCACTATTTGCCAGTGCTGCAGAATCTACAGCCTCACAACAAAAGAAAACAGTTTGCAGTTTGAATTGAACAGGAAAAAAAGACAACATGTCTATCTATTGTGTTGTCTTCACTGGCGGCACACACAAGCAGCCCGATTCATGAACAAATGTACATTACTGGTTTGAATAAGTATGATGGATCTCACTGAATCAATCTGAGTGGTTCCTGATTAGCGCAATGATTCAAACGTTAGATATGTTTTTAATAGGTTTTAAAATGTCAAAGCTGAAGTTCAGCAGTTTAGTATTTGTCGGTGTCAAATCGTCCTTCAGAAATGTAAAAATGTATACATGCTGATTTGGCGCTCAAGAAATATTTCTAATTATTATAACAGTTGTGCTTGTGCTGCTTATTATTTTTATGGAAACTTGATTTTCTTTCTTTTCCAACATTTATTCAGGATTCAAGGATAAATAGAATGTTCAGTAGAACAGCATTTATTTGAAATAACATTTTTATCATAAAAATGATTAAAAAAAAACTTACTAACCCCAAACTTTTAAACGGTAGTGTACTTAATTCTTGACTTTAAGTAATGTCCATCTCGAAACATTTTAATTAAAAAATCTAAACATTAATTAAATCTTTATAACATGTTACCTTTTTTGGCATTGTGTTATGTTCTTATATGGTTGGTTTGAACTGTTTAAGGGCAGAAAATGGGCTCCTCTGTTGCAAAAACAGAATTCTGTCAGAAACGCTGACTAAACCCGAAGTAGAAGCTCAATGTATTCAATGTGTGTGATCAGCCATGAGGCGCTAAACATTTAATCTGACATGAATAATTTTAAGTGGCTGTGGGTTTAAAATGCAATAAGAAGCCAATATAGAATCTGAGACTCAAACCATGTTCAACACAGATCGTCTAATTGCATTGCTCTGTTCCAGTTGATATCACAGGAGAATGCAGTGCTTGTAGAAATCTGCCTGTTCTGGGACCCCTTACCCAGATTTGCTGTCAAATGCTCGGGTCTCATTAAGAACCGTCCCACCGCTCTGTAGAACCTCCATCTGTCTCTGGATCTCGTAGTCTATGGAACACGTATCAAGAGAGGACCAATCAAACTCTAACCAACACCTTCTGCCAACAAAAGATCCTAAAGTACTTTTGAAATGGCTGCACATCAGCATTTTTCCTCATGACTGCTTAAAAGAGCTTTTTGGGGAAATTGTACTAGAGTAGAAAACCACTGGTAGTCCTTTAGTTTAGAATTAAATTGCACAACTTTCTCTCACGGAACAGTGCAAAATAGGGTTAACATTCAGCGATTAAATATTTTCCCGTTTTCAATGTTTCTTCTTTCTTTCATTGACAGCACTATTTAATCTTCTCGTCCTTGACAGGCATGTTTATGTGGGTCTTCAACACTCATGAGTTTCTTGGATCAAATCAGTCAGATTTCTCTCCTGGTTTCAAACACACAACTTTGTGATTGTATGTGTGTGTGTGTGTTAATGCAGCAGAGACGATGGCTTCTGCAGCCTTTATTCAGCGGTGCACATCTTGACAGAGCGTTTAACACGAGAAAGAGACTGAGTGAGGTGAAAATGCTTATTCTTCGTGTTTCTTATCTGGAGTTTGCAGTCTGACTTTCAGCTCTGGCATAATTACACACAGACACTCGTTCCCTCCAACTGATGCCAGGCTAAATGTGACAATCGCACAAGAAATGTGACTTCCAGCTATTACTAAAGTGCGCACGTGTGTGTGAGAGTGTGTGAATACGAGTGCTGCATGATTAAAAGATTTCTGAAGCCCACTGGCTAAAAGTCTATTTCATTCCCTCGACACGTTTTGCAGTACTGAGGAGCGGCAAAGAGATTTTACTGTACGTTTGTGCTTAAACCAGAAAAACCTTCTCCAAACCAACAGGCAGATCTTGATATCCAACAAATTCTTTCTCAGTATCAGTTCCACATATCCTCACCTATGGCTTTGGCCAGGTGCCTGACACTGTTGATGTTTTTGACCTCTGTCCTCACTCCCAAAGGCTCTCCAGGTCGATGCACGGACACATTGGCATCAACCCTAAGCTGCCCCTCTGCGAGAGAAGAGAAAGGGGGATCTGATGAGAATCGCTCTAAACAGTCATTACAATTCAACCATCCAAAGCTCTCAAAACCCCTGCTTAACAAACAGCGCATACATTTGAATTTGAATGATTTATTTGCATGAAATACTGTATTCTGGAGTGCACCGTTGAATAGTCTGCAACAGATAAACAATTTGCTCTATTTTGCTTCAGGGGGTTTTGATTAAACAAGAGCTATTGAATTTTTCATCACAGGAAGACAATAGGTTGATTGAGGGGTGACACGTTAAGAAGGGTTGAGGAACAGGTCAGTTATTTTCTCATTTGAATTTGTCTTCTACACAAACATTTTATCAATGTTCCTTAATGTTCTTACTTAAGGTGTGTAACTGAAACTATGACTAAAATAAAAGAACATATCAGTGCATTCAAAGCACAAATACTAATGAAGTTGGAAAGGCGGAAAAGTGTTAAGACATTAATTAGGGGGAGGGGACTACAGTGCTTTTATGCTTATATAACCCACTTGTTTAACCCTGATAAAATGTGTTACCATTTATACGTAACTTTTTCAGTTTTAGAGATGATTTTTAGATTTGTAAAAAACATCATTTTGTGAAAATTTGCTTGTTGCAAAGTTTAACATGCATTTTAAGATGCATGTTAAAATGGCATCCAGCAGACATTTCTCCTGTATTCATGATTTAGTGTGTACGTGAGTCCTTCTGTGTTTATCAGATGTTTGAACACAAAAAATTAGCGTGCAAGGCTTTCAACATGATGCACTCTTAAAGACATCTTGGTGATGTATGGAACACTGTGTACTGGGCTGGTGGGTCTATTGAATGTTAACAATACGGGCCCTATCGTACACCGGGCGCAATGCGGCGTCAGGTGCGACATGAGTGCATTTTGCTAGTTTCAGCCCAACGCAGTTATCATTTTCACGTCCTGCGCCACATTGTTTAAACAGCAAATGCATTTTCGCCCATGGGCGTGCTGTTCTGAAAATGAGGTTCAGGCGCATGGTATGTCGCTATTTTGAGGCAACTAAAATAGACTGCGCCATTGACCAACAACTGTTCGGTTAATGACATTCTTCTAAATATCTTCTTTTGTGCTCAGCAGAAGAAAGAAATTCATCAGGTTTGGAACAACTTGAGTAAATGACAGAATTTTCATTTTATTTTTTTCAGTTAAAACAATAGTTTAATATTAGTATGATTTAGTTTTAGTTTTTTTTTTTAAGGCGCATTTTACATATTGCATTAAACATTTTCTACAACATAAATCTTGAATATAATCAAATGGCTAAAAAATATAGATATTTTCAGCCATATGGCCCATTCTTATGGGTACTGGGTGGATTACTAACTGGATTACCAATAACATTTGTGCAAGCAATGTGATTTGTGTCTGAGACCAATTCGTGGGAATAAATTTGTATAGACATTAAGGGTTCTGATCAATGTTAGCTGTAGGGGGTGTATTAAATCACCGGCCATGTTGCCCTGGCAGGTGCCAAGAGCCTGCAGGATGAGCTGAAGCTCTCTGACGGCAGCTGCTGCCTCCTCTCCACAACACATCTCTGGCTCCATCACCAGCTCCATCAGACCTACACCTACAAACCGAGAGACTTAGCCTTCATATCAGACACTGTCATTATGTTTCTGTATAAGAGTGAAGCAGCAGCACCTGCTCTGTTGAGATCTATTAGAGTCTGGCTCCGTTCATTGTCGTGGAGACTCTTTCCACTGTCTTGCTCAAGTTGGATCTGTTTGATTTTCACACTCTTAGTCACGACTTGATTCCTTCTGCGACCTTCAAAAAGACTATAGACCAGTGTGCCATCCACTGCTATGGGAAGCCTCTGCTGAGTGATCTGGTAGCCTGCCTGAAAACACACATAAAAAACTGTTACTCAACTAAGCAATGGTCGCTGTCGAGACCTTTTGAATCGCTACACAGAAGTTTAATTATTTTATTCTATTGACATCAATGCTTTTATTTTTCTCTTCGGGTTTATACACTACCATTCAAAAGTTTGGGATCGGAAAGATTTTTAATGTTTTTAAAAGAAGTTTCGTCTGCTCACCGAGGCTGCTTTTATTTATTTACAAATACAGAAAAAACAGCAATATTGTGAAATATTATTACAATTTGAAATAACTGTTTTCTATTTGAAAATATTGTACAATGTAATTTATTTTTGTGTTGGCAAAGCTGAATTTTTAGCATCATTACTCAAGTGTCACATGATCCTTCAGAAATCATTCTAATGTGCTGATTTGCTGCTCAAGAAACATTTAATGTGTACAACTGTACAAAATATTTCTGTACAATATATATATATTTTTTTCAGGATTCAAAAAAAACAAGCATTTATTTGAACTATAAACTTTTGTAACATTATAAATGTCTTAACAGTCACTTTTGATCGATTTAATGCATCCTTGCTGAATAAAATTTCTTAACAAAATTTAATTTCTTCACAAAATAATAAAAATAAAAATTCTTACTGACCCCAAACTTTTGAACGGTAGTGTATAATGTTACAAAAGCTGTGTATTTCAGTGAAATGCTGTTCTTTTGGACTTTCTATTCATCAGGAATCCTGAAAAAAAAAAGTACACAACTGTTTTCAACATTGATAACATTAATAAATGTTTCTTGAGCAGCAAATCAGCATATCAGAATGATTTCTGAAGGATCATGTGACACTGGAGACTGGAGTAATGAAGCTGAAAATTCAGCTTTGCCATCACAGGAATAAATTACATTGTAAAATATTTCCAAATAGAAAACAGTTATTTTAAATTGTAATAATATTTCACAATATTACTGTTTTTATTGTATTTTTAATTAAATAAATGCCACCTTGGTGAGCAGACGAAACTTAGTTTAAAAACATTAAAAATCTCATCTAAAAACACAGAGTTAGAAAAAATAGAAGAAGTTAATAGAAACTAAATATTTTCTAGACAACATTCTACCCATGCACTACTGTTCAAAAGTTTGGGGTCATTAATATATTTTTAAAGAATGCTTTTATTCAGCAAGGATGCAATAAATTGATCAAAAGTGACAGTAAAGACTTTGCATGAGACTTCTTTCAAAAATATTTTAAAAAATCAGACCAGCCGCAAACCTTTGAAGGGTAGTTTATTTATAATATATATTTTTTATATAGTATAAATAGGGTTTTTTCTTTAAAATATATAGTTGCCTTTTGTATTTTAGGGGATCATCGTATTTGGGTTAATGTAGCATCAAAGCCACTGCTGTGCTTTAGGTCAGACCTCTTTCCCTTGAAATCGAATTGAATGGCCTTCAATCATATTACAGTATACAACACTGTATAATCACAGACCTCTTTTGTGAATAACCATCATCAGAATTAGATCTGGTGTTGAATAGGGTTAAAAGGCCAGGGTTAGGGTTATGACAAAATGAAACCGCATACAGATACTTGTGATCTGGCTACATTTTCAACCTCCTTTACTTTCACCGTGAAGCAAAACAGAGCACTCGTAACTGTTGCTATGGCAACACCATGACCAAAAGCCACTAGAAATTTATCATAGTTATTGGCATGCAAAAGAGTAAAGGAAAGAAAAAAAGCAATTATCCATTACCATCTGTGTGCTGTACCTGATCAACTAATTCATCACCGGCAAAAAAACAAACAAATGTAAGCACTAAAGAAATTAAATTGGCACTAATGAAGAGTGACAGTTTCCTCAGAAGTCAAAGATACCCTCCTCCTGTTCAATATTTGAGCTTTCTCAATGCCAATTCAGACTTTTTTTTCTAAATTCATGATTACCTTTGTTTATTTTGGCTTAAAATTGGTTTTGCCGTCAATTTGGCAATATAGCATTACAAAATGCATAAGAAAAGAGGATATGCCTCACAAATCACTTATATAACAGTCCAAATATATGCATGAGTTCAAAACAGTATTCAATATTTTATCTTGTGGTTATTTCGTGTCAAAACTAAAATGACATTTGCGCTTAGTCTAATAATGCTATTTAATCACAAGTTAATTTTACACATTGTCTTCATACTCAAGAGACATCAGGGTATCTGGTCTTCAAATATGATGTAACAGAAATCCATCAGTTGTGTCCCATCATATTTAAAGATGCTAAATAAAAACCTTATAAAAAAAATATATTAAAACAAGTTAGCATTTCAGTACTTCCGTTTCAATTGTCTTGAAATCAATGGGGTTTTTAAAGGGGAACTATTATGCCCCTTTTCACAATATATAATATAAGTCTCCGGTGTCCCCAGAATGTGTCTGAAGTTTCAGCTCTAAATACCCCACAGATCATTTACTATAGATTGTCAAATTTGCCCAATTTGTGTGTGAGTACAAACACGCTGTTTTTTTGTGTGTCCCTTTAAATGCAGATGATCAGCTGCTCCCGGCCCACTTTCCAGAAGAGGGCGGAGCTTTAACAGCTCACACTTCGGTTGCTCAGCAACAACAAAGCTGGAGAATTTCGCGCAGCTAAAATGACGATTGTCAGTAACGGTGTTCAGACTTACATTGTTCAAACCGGAGTCGGACACTGATGGAGAGACTCAGGAAGAAGTTATAACTTTTAGAACGCAGCTGGACGTTAATAAATTTATCTAGCTGCTTCAACTCATCGACTAGCATGTGCCATCATGTTAATCTTCAGGGCAAATCCATGGTTGAACTGACCCTCGTTTGTGAAGCAGTCTGGCGTAAAATGACGGCATGGCAACAACACTCTACTACAACAACTCTTCCTCTTCTCTAGAGCAGCACAGCATGGCCTCACCCCCTTTGTTGTGTGTTCTCTGGGACAGGGTTTATGTCAATTTTGGGGGTTGTGATGTCACCAACCCGGGAAGAAGCTTGTTGTAGTCCCTACCAACCATTTGTTGTAGTCCTTAAAAAGCAATTTCTGTAAAAGAAAGTATCTCCCTTTGCATTGAACTTTGAGAGATGTTATTTATGCTCTACCAGAAACATTACACACTAACTAAAGTTTAAAAAGGTGAAATTATAATCAAGGGCCCCTTTAAAAGGGTTTTAGGTTAAATGCCTGAAATAAGGACTGTTTTTTACACAAGCTCAAGATATTTTCACGTTTTCAGCATACCCTTTAATACCCCCTCATGATTTTTGTAGCTTTTGCTTGTCTTAAAAAGGCGGTTGCTAACAAGTGCCTAAATGGGACTACAGACTATCAAGGACATTAACTGTTATCACGCCGAACAGGAAAACTCATCAACTCAAATTTTAAGGGAAAATGTGTTATTCAAATAAAGCTCTCAGTACACTTACAAGAGATGTGTTTGGTTTGTAGTGCTTTTTAACATATTTATACATAAATATCTAAAGGGGGGGGTGCACATGTACAACTATATGGCCTCACAAATCCAATACATGAGATGAAACATTGCTCGAACCAGAGCTTGAATGTTTTAAGCTTTAAGAGCTGACACTTGTTATTCCTCTACATTAGTGGCAGCTCTTCTGTTTCCTGCCTGTTCAGCATGGATAGACATTACTTCTTCATTAAAGCTCAGGAAAAGAGAGAGTGATGCTCTGGATATATGCGCACGTCTCTGTGACAAACGATCGATCTATAAAGCAGCTAATCAAAAATAACAACCACATAGAGTTGGAAGCATAAGAAAGATGTGCTTGTTTATTGCATTTGTATCATCAGCACTTCTATGCTTTAGAATACGAAGATAAAACTAAAACGCTGCATGTGTGCAGCTAAGGGAACTCACAGGCATGTCTGCATAAAAGTAGTGCTTCCTGTCGAACAGTGACTTCCTGTTGATGGTACAGCTGAGAGCAAGGCCTGTCAATACAGCAGCCTCCACACATCTTCTATTCAGCACCTTAGAAGCAGCAAGGCATTCAATAGCATTTATGAATTACAGATACACTGTTGATTTATATTGATGTCAAAAAGAATTTTAAAAAATGGTATTTTGATGTTAATTCAGTTTACTTACTGGCAGTGTTCCTGGTAACGAAGCATCAAAATGTGAGACAAGCGAGTTTGGAGGAGCCATGAATCTAACATGAGATCCAGAAAAGAGCTTTGATATGGACTGAATCTGAGCATGGATTTCCAGACCCACAACACCAACCATTTGAGGAAGACTAGAAAATGAAGCACAAGAGATGAAGAGTTAGTGAGAACTGGTGACACTCTACAGTTACTTTAAAACATTGGGTATAAAGACAATTATATAATGCTTTAAACATCAGCAGCTCCATTCCATTAAATTATGAATTTATATGAAGATATATAAATAAAAGTTTATTTTATAAGAATTTAATATTGATGAGACCAGTGGTTGGTTGCATAAACTGCTTATATTAGTCAAGCTGTTCAAATTCAAGACTGCTCATAGCTTTTTTAAGTCAGTTGCATAAAAAGTTGACTGGTACACCCCTTGACTAACGGAAAGTTTAACTAATTTTTAAAACAGTCTTAACATAGTGGTTATGATTTTAAAAATGCAATTGTAAAATAAGAAAAAGGACTAGTAAAATTCTGTATCTCAGTAACGAGTCAAAAGTCCAAGAACAGCGGATTTTTATGTTGGTTTCAAATTACACTACACTACCATTCAAAAATGAAAAAAATTGGGGTCAGTAAGACTTTTTTTTATGAAATAATGTATATTTTTACTCAGCAACAACACATTAAATTGATCAAAAGTGACAGTAAAGACATTTAATGCTACAAAAGATTTCTATTTCAAATAAATATGGTTCTTTTGAGCTTTCTATGCAACATAAAATCTTGAAAACATGATGAATAATAATTAAAAGCACAACTGTTTTAAACATTGATAATCAATAATAAGAAATGTTACTTGAGAATCAAAAGCATATTAGAATGATTTCTGAAGGATCATGTGACACTTGAGACTAGAGAAATTATATATTATTATAAATCCCATTATCGTTTAAATTACATTTTTTGCTTAAACAATAAACTGTTGAAATGGTGTTCTTCATGAATGTCAGGGTGGGGCTATAATATTAACTGACTTACTGGTTTTATGGATTAAATTTGATTAATACCATTTTATTCTAACCAAGATTGTATGAGAAAGATAAACCCTAAGAAGAGTAAAAAAAAAACCTTTAATTAACAATGAGCTAACCATAACAAACATCATCTGTTCTTTGTAGTATCTGTTAATAGGATATACTGTATGTGCATATTTCAGGACACATATAAAAGTCAAGGTCAGCAATCAAGTGTGTGCTTGCAGTCTGCAGTCTCTCTGCAGCACACCTACACTCCATTTATAAATTCGATTAAACCAGACAAAGACTATTACTCAGATTCACTGTGTCGTGTTAATGACAAATGTCTCTCCGTTTCCAAACCTATGAACCTCCTATTTACAGTAGACAGCATTTTGGGGTGGGGGGCATTTTTGAAGCCTACCTTTTAGTCTGTACTTTGGGCTTAAGTTGATTTTTTGATCCGGATGTCCATGTTGTCCTTATTATGATATTAAAAGTATCAATATGATACAAACTTCGTGATTTATTAGTATATTTTCTCAGGCTAAAGAGCATTCTGCTGTATCCTGAAGAGGAGGCTGCCATGCTTGTGTTTGTGTTTGGGCAGCTGGTGCATGTAGTTTTACAGAGCCACCAGGAACTCGTTGGTGTACCGCACGATGATGAAGAAAAAACTTCAACTCCCACAATGCCCCTGGCGTGACGGCAAAGTTTCCGGCAATTTCTTATGACGGCATTCACAAACAGCGAATTCGTAACTGTGGGGCAGTTGATGGCGGGAGATTCACGCATGGTCCAGAAAGTGAATCATTTTTGAGCATTACTCGACTTTCGCTTGTCTCAGTTACAATGGCTCTGCAACAAAACGGAATGCCCGAACACAACGGCGAAACGTCCAGCCGTCACCCATCTGTGAATGGGAACGGAAAAATCAAGAGCGATCAGGCCGAGCTGTTCACTTTCACCTCCGAACCTACACTTGAAGATATCCGTCGCATGCAGGCTGAATTCACGGACGAGAGGAACTGGAATCAGTTCCACCAGCCGAGGAACTTGCTGCTCGCGCTGGTCGGAGAGGTCGGGGAAGTGTCGGAGCTGTTCCAGTGGCGCGGGGAGGTGGCGGAAGGTCTGCCGGACTGGACCGAGCCGGAGCGGGAGCACCTGGCCCAGGAACTCAGCGACGTTCTGATCTATCTGGTTGAACTGGCCGAGAAATGCCGCATTGATTTACCTCAAGCGGTTCTGCGCAAAATGGCTCTGAATCGACTCAAGTACCCGGCCAGCAAAGTTCATGGATCAGCCAAGAAATACACGGAATACAAGGACTGATGTGGGCGAGTTCATGATCATGATGTAGCCAAAGACGATCGTTACTGAACGGTTTACTCGAGGGAACTGATGTTGAGTGCCTTAAAGGTTGTAAAAGGACTGTAAAAGTCCACTGGGTTATTAGTGGCTGATTTTATTCAGTTTAATCTCCTGCGTGTGGCACTGCTGTAACGTTACTTGGTTTTACGTTAAGCTTTTTTTTATGTTGGAAATCTGTGTGTAGGAAATCTGTGTGTAAGAAACCACGTTTGCACATTTCCAAATATAAGCAACTTTGTTTTACTAATCTTGTTTTATCTACCAAGCAAACGCTGCTATTGTAGTTACTTTGATTTGTAGTGTTTTTGCATCACAGTAAAATGTTTTGCAGCACACGTGGTCTCTGTGCAACTGTTCACTCTGGAAACATCGAAACTGACGAGAGGCGACTCACTGCAGAGCCATAACCTAATCTTGACCTACTGTGGGCATGATGGGTGGAGCTGATCTCCCAACCACACCCTACCCATAACCCTATCTCTCCACCCATTAAACAGGTTAAGCTCCACCCTTGAGCTCCAGAAAGCTCTGCAGCGACCACTACTTGGAAACTGACACTTTCAAGCTGCATATAGATGTAGGAAGTATTTTATAAACAATGGGTTTAGGTGCTTCTTTGATTCTGTCTCTGTTTAGCTACAAACCTTATCAAACTAGGTCCTAAAACTAAAAAATTGTCAAGCTTTCTGGGACGGTACTGAAAAATCCTGGTGTAGGCCATCAGTTTTGTGGTCTGGTAATAAGAAATTTTTAGAAGGAAATCCATATGCTGCCTGTGCACTTCTATATGATTCATTCAGTCCCATACTTAAAAGTGCTGTAGGAGCAAGAGTTTTTTATTTATTATCATTTGAATAGAAACAACATAACGACTTATTGAAAATGGCCTGATTTCCTATATCTGGTATATATGTTTGATAATGTTCATTTTGTGTAGAATGTTATTGGAGTGCATTAAAAAAATTGCATTTTTTAGTTTCACAGATTGCAAAATACGTACAACTATGAAAAATCTTGATTTTGAAAATTTCCACCTAATCTAAGAATAGGGAATTTGTCTGTAACAGATTTTTATACCGTTTGTCATAATTTTCTGTAATTATTCATAACTATGTTCATCCACCCGCACAATGCACACTTGATATTACGACCAATTTAATAACAATCAATTTAGCACTGCGGTGTTGCATATTTTTGTAGGCCAACCTGGAAGTTTGTATCACCCTCAAAAAAAAAAAAAGATTTTTCCATTGGCTTTTGGATTATTGCAGAAAATAACTTCTGGCCAACAAAGATACTTAGATGTTTTGTTAATCTTCACAAATGAACACAACTTTTGTGAACTTTTCACCCTCACTAAGCTGCCGACAACATTTTCAGTCTTTATTTAGAATACTTTGCACGAGCATGATTGCATATTGTTTTCAAGTGCATTATTTCCTTTAGTAATTGTATATGTATTATATTATATATATTTACATTTTACATTTAATCATTTAGCAGACGCTTTTATCCAAAGCGACTTACAAGTGAGGAATCCCAACAAGCAATTCTTCATGAAGAGGCAAATAGTGCTCACAATACAAGTTTTTTTTAATAATATATATATATATATATATATATATATATATATATATATACAGGTGCTGGTCATATAATTAGAATATCATCAAAAAGTTTATTTATTTCACTAATTCCATTCAAAAAGTGAAATTTGTTTATTATATTCATTCATTACACACAGACTGATATATTTCAAATGTGTATTTCTTTTCATTTTGATTATAACTGACAACTAAGGAAAATCCCAAATTCAGTATCTCAGAAAATTAGATTACTTAAGACCAATACAAAGAAAGGATTTTTAGAAATCTTGGCCAACTGAAAAGTATGAGCATGTACAGCATTCAATACTTAGTTGGGGCTCCATTTGCCTGAATTACTGCAGCAATGCAGCGTGGCATGGAGTCGATCAGTCTGTGGCACTGCTCAGGTGTTATGAGAGCCCAGGTTGCTCTGATAGTGGCCTTCAGTTCTTCTGCATTGTTGGGTCTGGCATGTCGCATCTTCCTCTTCACAATACCCATAGATTTTCTATGGGGTTAAGGTCAGGTGAGTTTGCTGGCCAATTAAGAACAGGGACACCATGGTCCTTAAACCAGGTAAAAACTTGAAATCTAAAAATTGATTGGTAAATGAAAAAAAAAACATTGTTCTTGCCTGCTCATGTCTTTTCGTGTCCTTTAATTTTCTTAATAAATGGGTCTTTATTCCATTTGTTTGTTATAATCCAAACAATGTAATGACCAAATGAAAACTCACAAATTCACAAAACTTTTTTTCTCATTCTCAGGAGGATATAAATACAATGTAAACATATGTTGTGGACAATAAGGGCACTCTATTTAAATGATTTATATATATTTCAGTATTTAGTAGTGATTAATCTTGTTTAGTAGTTATTATATAATGTTCAATTAAAGTTGCTATGCATTTAATGTTTTAAACATTTTGATGAATGCATCTTTTATATTTTGATTTAAAATTCTCAACAGACTTAAGATGATTATTCTTTTTGTATCAATGTAAAACATGACTTTGTTCAATCACTAGATTACAGTATCGAATCAATTGCACTGTAGCCTTTTCCAGGTCATGTGATCTTTTCTGTTTTTGATCAATTTACTACTTTTACTTCAATAGAGACTGTTAACTAAAACACTTGAGGAAGAAAAAAACAACAAATATGGGTCAAATGGAACAAATGGCTGAAAACTAGATTGCGAATAGTTATTGTATTGAATGCATTTACATGTGTACTTGAATAATGTATGATTATTTTTCTGTTATTAAAAGTAAAATCAGTCCCTATACTAAATACCTGGCCACTAGAATGCAATAATTATAAATTAATATAAAATACAAATATTTCTCTATATACATTTGGTTCTACCACCTGACAAAAACAGTCAAAAATGTTTAAATGTTTTTTAAGCAATTGAAACTTTTTGAAACTAAACTTTATTTCTGCCTCAAAAATTATACTTGATGTAGCTACATTAAAATTACTATCAATCAATCAATCACTACATCATGTGAACATTCAGTGCTGATTATTAATTAATTCTAAGAGAAGGGTAATTTTCATAGCTACAGAAAAATAATTCTTTCTTAGCATTTACAGTGCTTACAGCATGTAACCAGATCGATCGTTTAAGTGACAGTTATTGGCAGGCAGGGAGTCAGAACCAAACATGTATTGTACACAAGTTTTATTAACTAAATCACGAAAACATAACAAACACATACATACACACAAATCTCACGTACATAGGTAAAATGAGAAGTGAGAGTGAAACCAGAAGTGGGAACAAGAAATGAAACTATGAAAGAGTCCTTAAAGTCCTTAATCCGTAAATAATCATCATCCTATCAGAACAAAGGAGCTTCACAACTTTAACTAACTAGCAACAATTTAGAATATCGCATGATACTTGCATTCTGCCTCAGAGATCGAAGAGTGTCAGACTATACGGTTGCAGTAGAAAGTCGTGAGAGTTCGGTCTGATGGTGCTGAAGTTGCAATCGATGTCTTCTGCATTAAATGAACGATGACAAACTTGGATGGTTAGTTTGACTCTTAGTGGGGAAAGAGTCCTTTTCTCTCCCAGGTAAGCACATAGAGGGGTGCAGGTCGAGGTTGGCCGGCCTGGCACCCCACAGATGCAGTGTCGGTTGGAACAGGCAAAAGAGAGAGGCAGAGCTGTGCATCTCCTTTTAAGGTCCAGGAGAAGTCACACCTCCCGGGTGGACCTGACCAATGAAGAAAGAGGAATTTCTGAGTGGGAAGAGTTCATGGCTCTTGTTTTTGAGCATGATTGAAAAAGCCTTGTGGATTTGAGTCCATTTATACTCCAATTAATACAACAAACACACAGCATCCGATGAGGCAGTCATATACATTAAACAACACTATATATGTGAGGTACTTCATTCATAGTTCTTATCATAAAATATGCTTAAAACCAAAATACCATACAAAATATGCTACACACAAGAGTCATAATTATAAACACAATGTCCTGGGATGCATGTTCATTTATAGATCAGTTCATCTATAAATTAATGCAGGAAAGTGTCTATAGGCTCTTCCATAGCTTCTGCTTTTCCACTTGGCCACATAGTTCAGAGCAATAACTAAGCCTTATCAGAGGGTGTCCATGGGGGAGGGTTCAGCAGACCTCAGAGTGAGTTTTAAAGATCATTTGTTAAATATGACAAATAATTGTGTCTGATTTGTCTCAGTTGTTATACACGAGGGTGCGAAAATGAACTGGGGAGATTAGGGAATTTTCCTGTTCGGCATGTAAAGTTTAATGTCCCTGAAACATGTAGTCCCATTTAGTCACATGTTATTGCCCTTTATTAAATCTCTTGATATAAAATATCTTGAGCTTGTGAAGGGGTGGATTCTGGAATCCACTGCCGCTTATATATATATATATATTAATATATTTTGAGCGATTTATCATGAAGCTATCTTTCTAAATATTGAATTATTTAGAATGACTAACTTCAATTTATGTTAAAGCATTTATTTTCCTTTTCATTTTTCAAACACTAGAAAATAATGATGTATATTGTCTGTACCTCTGACTGAGAGAAAAGTACAACTTATCAGTATGTTTTGGGAAAGTTTCCTGTTCAGTGCGGAGCTCAGATCAACTTCAGCCTTGAAGAAGCTGGGAATCATGTGTATCTTTGTATGTGCGCTAAGTGTTCTGTACAGGTCCGTTATGGGTACTGGTGGACAACTGGGACTTGAGACCTGCAGACGCCTTGTCCTGACTTAACAGGACATTCTGTGCCTAACTTCAGGGTCTGATCGTCAGCATCATGATGGAAGGAGATATGATTCTGACTATCTGTCCATGTGTGGAAAATTACCAGTTTTGTCTAGTGTTCTTAACCAATCAGAATCTTAGTAATGACGTGGTTAGTGGACTCTGTTAGAGTATAATTGTTCTGGAAATGTGAATGTACGAGAGAGAGGAGGAGGGAGAGAGCGGCCTACGAACTCCTTGAGAGACTTGAAGCTGCTTCTGCTGATGAAACTGCAAACTATTCTTTATTAAAATTTTCTTCAAATTATTATTTTTTTTAAACTCTGACTCCAGGTCTTCATTTATCATATCTGGTCTTTTGGGTCTTTAACTGTAAAATCCCCTACAGTTAATGGTGGAGAATGCGCGGGCAATCATTCTTTGGTGACATTCCTGGCCAAACAACAAACAAAGGTAGGAAGAATTTTATTATTTTTGCTAGGACTGTCTGGAGTGGAAGTGGTGGAGAAAAAGGCAAGCGGTAGGGGTTTTGACTCAGACGTGAGCCCCCAGACATCTGACAGTGGGTCGATGTCATTGTGCTGTAAAAAGCGTATCTCCTGGGGTAAAACTCTGGTGTGGACATTGGGTTGACGTGCACTAAATTGTACGTTAGGTGTAGAGGCACCCCCACCAGAGTATAACGACACTTTGTGTGCCCTGGGAGCGCACTCCGGTGTGGACATTGGGTTGACGTGCACTAAATTGTGCGTTAGGTGTGGAGGCACCCCCACCGGAGTGAAGAGACACGATGTGTGTAAAATCGTGAGCCTGACGCTTTGCCTCGTCCACTCCAGATAGGGGCCCCGAACTTAGAGATTCAGATAGGTAGGGACAACAGTTTTAATTAGATACAAAATATAAAAGATAATAGGGTTGTTTGTTTGCCAGGGATGCATCTGGAACGATTCCGATTTTTATAAGAAAAATTTTGTGACCCTGATTGGATTGTACCAGTATATGTGACCAGTGTCTCGTAGTATACTTTGCAGTTTCATCAAGCAGAAGCCAAAGCTGTGTTTTTCAACGGTTGCCGTCTCCATCTCTCTCAGGTGAGTATTAACCATGACTAAGATATGGCTGACAAATTTAGTAACTTGATCAGTAACTTGATCAGTCCTGATACAGATAATGAGACAGAAGAGAGCAAACGCTGTAAACAGCTCTGCTCTGAAGCTCTCACTTCAAAGAAATTTTCTGAACAATTTAAGAAAATGGTTAGCCAGGGTTTTGATTCTGATTGGAACGTCACACAACAACTTGACTGGCTACACACAAAGAAAGATCCTGAAAAATCAAAATTTATAGCTGTTTGTGCTTATTCATGGATTTGTAAAATGGGTGGGGTACCTTTAACCTTTGAAAGGAAAATCCCAGAAGTAACTGAGGGATGGTACAGTCTGATTGCCAAACGTGAGAAAATAGCTGAACTCAGTGGGATTGATATAGGGTGTGATCTGAGTAATTTGAGTAAAGGGCTTGAGATAGTTTTTGCAAAAGCAGATAATGCTATGAAGTTTGATTCAGTGTCAGTCTTATCTGCCCCCTCCGCTCCCGCTCTCTCTTCTCAGACTGTTCATGCAGCTGCCGCTTTAGGCACGGTGACAAGGACTAAGAACCAGTCCCCTTATGTTGACCCTACAGAGTTTCCTGCCATGCAAGTAAACCCCATTCCAGCACCTGGGGTCAGAAATCTTGAACTGACTCCCATGGAAGAAAGCATGGTCGTCCCAAGAGGGACGACCTCAGCTGCCCCAATCAGACACACAAATGTTGCTGTGAGAAACACTGAGATGGGGTTTGACCAAGAGGTTGGAGTGTGGACTAGACTCTCAGCTTCTGAGAAAAACAATTTGCTTGCAGGGTTGGAAACTTTTAAGTTGTTTAACCAAAAAAAAAAGCGTTGTGGGATAAAATTGAAGCCATTGCTAGGCAACAAAATCTGGGAATAAATGATGCACGGGTTCTAGTAGAAAGTCTGATTCCGTCTAATAAATTACGAGAAGCTTTTTAAATGCCACAAGTGTGGGAAACTTGGCCATATTCGAAAATTTTGTAAACAAAAGAAAGGAAAGAAACAAACAAAAAAAGACTTCCACTCTGTCTGAGAATGAGCTTGTGAAACTGAGAAAGAACAAGAGATAAAAAAAAAAAATATATATATGTTTTATAGTGAATGAACAGGTTCATGTCAAATTTCAACAATGACTCCAAAAACATGAGAGTTACAAAAATTTAAAAGTATATAAGATGATAATTGATTATTGGATGTATGAAAGAATTTTTCACTTAATGGGAAAATATTGAACAGTCTGAAGCATGTTTTCAATGTGATGAGCACATCACTACTGTAGGGTAAATAACTAAACTGATGAAGGAACTCTAAGTTCTAAATGTTTGGTTTTTGATTGACAGATAGTTTAAATGGCAAGTTAAATGACTTGACTGCCAGTGTCAAAAGGACTCAACCTGATGGGAAATTTGTAATTTCTAACTTCCTTGAGATGTGGGTAAAAGTAAATATAAAAATAATGTTTAATTCAAAAATGTATATCAATTCTGGCAAAGTCTAATGCTGGGACACAGTCAAAAGATATCAGACAAAAGTCTGATGTTACAAGTTTATGAAAATGCAGTGTATCAGTCCTGAATGCCACAGAATCTCTCTCTCTCTATCTTGTTCAAACTCAGCTAAATGCTGCTATCTTAGCCAGTGTTATAAGTGATAAGATATTTATAGTAAAAAGTACAGGGTGCTAGTTGGAAAATCATTGACAAAGATGTTAAAGAAATGAGTGCCATGAAGAGGGCAATTAGTTGTTAAATATGACAAAGTAAAATGAAATGTCTTTAAAGAGGTCTTTAAATACAAACCTGGAATGATAGAAGCGACTATTTTGACAAATTTATTTTATGACCAGTAGCTTTTTGTCTCATCCTAGTCACCACCATGCACAGGGCGGATGGTTCCAGTTAAAGATGTAGCAGAACATTCCACTGAATGGATGGTTGTGATAACTAAATTCACTGGGTATAATCTCAGCATTGATATGTTTCTGCTTTAAAGATGTCTAATGACTTTTAGTGATTAATTATTGCTGTAATGAACCTGTTTCCCTGTTGTAACACTATTAGGCAGTCCAATGGCTCTGGTGGCTCTTGAATGCATCTTCCTTAAGCTCAACAAAACACCTGATTCTGTTGAAGAAAACTGTCAAAGATTTTGCAATGGGAATGAGTGGTTACCAGTGTGCACGAGGTGATTTCTCAATGACGGGTAAGATCCTCTTTGGCCAGACAGGGGACAACCTAAGGCAGGGGGTTACCGCCGACACTGGGCATCTACCCTGAAGGGAGGTGTTTATGTGAGATGGGTATGAGAGTGGAGCAGATGTCTGTGAGGCCAGCAGCATCATTAAGGGGGGATCTGTGAGAAGTACAGAAGTCTGACCCAAAAGTGTTCCTCCATACCACTCACCAGAAACCGCATTCCTAGGACGGCTTGTTTTTCATTGTGACAAGTGTCCACAACTTGATGCAACCATGCAAGGGTACAACACCCTGAGGAAGAGGAGATTATTGATAAAGAGCTGATGGGAATGAGCTTTCAAGAGCCGGCTGAGACCATGAGGTGACTGTCCGTAATTTCTGGGGAGACCATAGCAAAACTTTATTAACATAATGTTGGTTGCCCTATTGGCAAAAACTGTATAAGTTTTGGATTCAGTATTCCTGTGAATCCCTGAATCTGTGAGACTGTGTTGATTTTGAAATAATATATCTCTATCATAATTTTACTCTAGCAGGTCATTAGACATGGCATAGGAATGCAAAGACATGGTGGTGGCTAAAGATGAAGGCCGCGTTTGCAGATTCAAGAGGAAGTTAAGTAAAGTGAGCATTTAAACTAAAGATAACCTTAAAAGGCTCCTAGGATAACATAGAAGGATTATGGTAATGGTTTTTTTTATCTGAAAAATAAACATATATTATAACATTGGTTAACATTGGTTAATGATTAACAGTTTTCTATGCAGTAATGAATTAAATATTTAATTCTGTCTAAGTTACAGTCTTGAGGCTGTTGAAAAGATTATTTGAAAGTAGGAGAGAGAGAGAGAGAGAGACTGCTGGGGTGAGGCAAGGATGGTGCTGTGTCTGTTATCGGCCTGCTAAAGTTTAAACAAAACAAAGTAATGATGTTAGAACTGTAAGAACTCTGCTGATTTTCTAAATAAAATAAATTATAGTGAAGAGGTATGCTTTGAGACTGGATTACAGATTATATAACACTAAGTATAATTTACGTGAAAAGTGTGAAGTTTAAATATTAGTTTCTAGACCTAGAAAATGAGCGGTTCATATACATGCGAATAAGTGTGTGTGATGTTGACTGTTTGTATGTTTGTATGTGTTCATTTTGGGGAACTATTGTGTGTGTATGTCATTAACCTCTGGAATGAGTGTTTTTATCATTACAGTGGGTTAAGTGAAACAAAAATAATTGTACAGAAGCCGATACTTCTGATCGAATCTGATGAAGACGATACAGAACATACAGGACGAGCTTTAAGTGGATTGGTTATCCAGCTCTGTCTGCTATTGGTAATTATGACTTTTGTCATTTCTGTTGTTGATTTGAATTACTCTCTGGATTAGTATATTTAAGAGTATTTATGTAAATGGTAATGTGGAATTTAAGATTGCCGTCCATGGGTTAAAAACCCTTGTCTAAATCCAACTGAGGGTCTAAAGTTAAATACTGTCAGTTATTTGTGATCAGAATGATAAACGTATATGTTATAAGATTTGACGGCAGAGACAAAGTGACACATTGGCTCAGTCACTATCGAACACTATCCAGAGAGCACCCTCATTTATGGAAGGCTGGTGGGCAAATAAAGGAGAGAATATAAATTTAAGATTTATTTATTTATTTATTTTACTAAATGGATGTATGACAGTAGATGTCTAGAGAACTACATTTTATGTAATAAGGGTTGAAGGAGAAAGCAGCTATAAGGCTGTCTGTGGAACCTATAGGTTGAGATTTGAGTAAAATAATATTTGGGTTTCTGCAAAATAGTACAGATAAGTGGGAGTGAGACAATAATGCTAATATTTTTTGAATCCACAGACTAACCATTTGATAGAGAAATACTGTGACAAGTAGTTATAACAACAACAACAACAAAAAAAAAAAAAGTAAAGCAGTTAAAATTAATGTTATGAAAATAAAAATGCTGATAGTATTAGTGGATTGATTTATGAACATATTAAGTCAAATCAAGTTAATAATAATACAAACTATGGTAGTGCTCTTTAATAGATGAGACTAAGTTTCAAAACAGATTTAAAGAAATTGATAATGGCCTATAGTACAAATTTGTATAATTTATGAAGTAATATGGAAGATTATATACATAAAATTGTGTTTAATGTTTATGATAATTTTGGGGTAAAGTGCAAGACTGATGAGATGAGTATCACTGCCAAATGACAGAGGCTTAATATTTTGGTAATTTAGCCCAAGCTGTTCTAACAGACAAGATATTGAGAACAAAACTAACTTTAAAGGAAGTACTAATTATTTGATTTGGAATACTGTACTGTGGACATGGTCTGAGTATTGTGAAATGTTGGGAAAATTGAGTTTAAGATTAAGAATAATTAGGTATTGAGTATGATTAAGAATGATATCATGAAAAAGATATTTAAAAACAATTTTTTGATATCATTGAATTTTTATATTTTGATGCTTATGTAATTTTGATAAAATGTCTTTAACATTAACAAGTTTTGGTTTATTTTCATTTGTGTTCTATTTTATTTATGTGGGCTATAATGACTGTAAATTGATCTGTTGTGAAAAGAAAGCTTAACAAAAAGGTTATTAAGGTTTAAAGATGAAGGTGATTTTTAGAGAGTTGAAGTAAGCAGAAGAATGATCATGGGTGTTACTTATTTTTCATTGTTTATTTTGAGTTAGACAACAATTTTGTTTTTAATCTTAAGGAATGGAAAGGAGAGGATTTAGAATCCATCTTCTTGTATTATATAATGAATTGGAAATTATATTTTTCTAAAAACCAGTGAATATATCCTGGTATTTATGATTATAGGCAATGTCTGTATTTAGGATCTGAGGGGTGACTGAGGGTCTGGCCCATGCCAGGAATGCAGTAACAGTGCTTACTCATTTAGCCCGGCTTCCAGAGAATAAATATGCACTTGTTTTATAATCAATGAATTTGATATACACATTTGCCAAGATTAATGTAAAGACAATTATGTGTAAGATCTGAATGTCAATAACGCACTATGTGCTCTGTAGAATATTCTGTTCTAGCAAGTTGTTAAAGGGAAAACATATTGTCTATTTTATCAAAATTGTAACCTGCCAGGGGAGCATGGGTCAGAAATGTAAGATTTTGAAGCGGCCTCTATTGTTAGACCAGATGTGGTGTTTAGGACTCCACATTGGCCTTTAAGGGGGGACTGAAGGGGTGGATTCTGGAATCCACTGCCGCTTATATATATATATATATATTAATATATTTTGAGCGATTTATCATGAAGCTATCTTTCTAAATATTGAATTATTTAGAATGACTAACTTCAATTTATGTTAAAGCATTTATTTTCCTTTTCATTTTTCAAACACTAGAAAATAATGATGTATATTGTCTGTACCTCTGACTGAGAGAAAAGTACAACTTATCAGTATGTTTTGGGAAAGTTTCCTGTTCAGTGCGGAGCTCAGATCAACTTCAGCCTTGAAGAAGCTGGGAATCATGTGTATCTTTGTATGTGCGCTAAGTGTTCTGTACAGGTCCGTTATGGGTACTGGTGGACAACTGGGACTTGAGACCTGCAGACGCCTTGTCCTGACTTAACAGGACATTCTGTGCCTAACTTCAGGGTCTGATCGTCAGCATCATGATGGAAGGAGATATGATTCTGACTATCTGTCCATGTGTGGAAAATTACCAGTTTTGTCTAGTGTTCTTAACCAATCAGAATCTTAGTAATGACGTGGTTAGTGGACTCTGTTAGAGTATAATTGTTCTGGAAATGTGAATGTACGAGAGAGAGGAGGAGGGAGAGAGCGGCCTACGAACTCCTTGAGAGACTTGAAGCTGCTTCTGCTGATGAAACTGCAAACTATTCTTTATTAAAATTTTCTTCAAATTATTATTTTTTTTAAACTCTGACTCCAGGTCTTCATTTATCATATCTGGTCTTTTGGGTCTTTAACTGTAAAATCCCCTACACTTGTGTTACCCATAAATCTTATTTAACTTTTTTAATTAAGAACTATTCAAAAGACCACTGACGCTGGGGTAATGGAACTGGAAGTGATAAAATGCAAACTTGTTTCCAGGTTTTGGCCTACAAAATTACACAATCTCTGCAGCACTTTATACCATTCAGAGAATTAAGGAACAATCTGGCTTTCTGGATATCCTCCTGTCCTGTAAAGTTTGATATTCTGATGGTATGTACACCTCTAATTAGCTAAGTTAAGGTCTGGACGTCTGGTTCAATCCACCAGCTCATTAGTAGAGTCTTTCATCTCCTGAGCTGTGTCAGATTACTAAAATGCACTGCAGTGCTGAGTGACACTATTAAAGAAAGTGTCTGATAAAAGCAAAGTAGACCAATGTGACAAGTATTTGAAAATGTTTATATTTATTTCATTTTTACAGGAAACCATTTTCTTTTCAGAACTACACCCTCTCACTGCACTGTTACAGATCAAGTATCATAACACTATGTGATCAATAGATTTGATCTTTTTTCATCTCAGTGCTGGCGGTCGAAGAGGGACATCTGCAGCTTTTCATTGTTTCCGGATTTAAAAGATTTGAGATCTATTTACCAAAGTCTGTTTTAGCAGAGATTTTATCTTTGACTGCTGTTTAAACCCTTAGCAAATAAGTTGTTTTTATTGCAGTATCAAAACAGCCACAGCATAATCAAGAAGATGATATGAACAGAAGTTGCATCTCCCAACACTGTTGATCTATTGTGCATTTCTCTCACTCTGTGTGTTTGCCATAGTGGGGGGCAGAGTGAGCTGTCATCGTCCTGCACCATAGGGGATGCCATACTGCTGCTTTCCCCTTCACTCAGTGATTTCTAATGCCACTCAGACTTAAGTGATTTTCCAAGCATCTGTCTTTCATTTGATGTCATCCAGAGCTGAGTGTATGGAAGATCCGCCACTTCTTTGATTTCTGCACGAAAATGTCAAAATCCAACATGTTTTCTCTCTTCTCTGTCTTGAAAGTGGTAAACAGTCTTAGAATTAAAAATTGGTGAAATCTTGCTTTTAAAAAGCTGCATTTGGAGATGTAAGGCCTAGAGATTTATCCAAATCCACAATAACTGTTTTCCTAAAATGGGGGAATTTTGAGCCATATCTTCAAGTCTTATTTTGTCCCCAAATGAGGCGTCCACAGGGAATGAAAACACAAACACCTCTGCTCCTTACAGGAGACTTTTTATTCCCTCAAATTTCTCCCAATTTCCTTGAATCACACACATTCAAATGGATACAATAGTGCGCTATACGGAAGAGCATCTCCAAAAATGTCAAATCTTAAAGTTGATGGGCTACAGTAATAGAAGACTGGGAAACTGTTGCCTGGTCTTAATGGTCACTTTTTAAAAATAATATGATATTTAAATTATAATCTCAAATAATATAATAAAATATCAACATTTTATTAATATTTTAGTTTTTTCCTGGATTGCACTTTATTTTGAATATCCACTTTCGATATTCTACTCAGTAACTTTGCAACTACAGGTCAACTGACTCTCATTAATTTATAACTACATGTCAACTAGCTCTCATTAGAGTAGTAGACTGTTAGGTTAGGGTTAGGGTTAACCCTTGAATGCATGAATGTTTTGCCAATCATTATTACATATTCGGGTCTTTAGCGGCCTGGATGGACAACCTTCATTTTAATACAGATGGATCTCTGCCTGTCATGATAATAAAAAACTCTCTTGATATTAGAGTAACAATTACAGAAGAATAATATAAAGCATATTTTGTTACCTTTTGGAGCTTGGAAGTGTTCAGTTTGAGCACATGTTTTATTCCATCATCACTGTCCTCGTCAGAGCTCATTTCTCAGTACATTCAGCATCTGGCTCATA
Source organism: Zacco platypus (assembly GCA_038088235.1). Lineage (NCBI taxonomy): Eukaryota > Metazoa > Chordata > Actinopteri > Cypriniformes > Xenocyprididae > Zacco > Zacco platypus. The sequence goes on from CM076084.1 coordinate 15,388,047, forward strand.
TTCCCAATTTTTGACAAAAAAATGAATGGGAAATTCTTTTATAATTGTATTATTTTTTCTTATTATATTGTTTATAATTAATTGATTGAGGAATACTAAGAAGGTTGATGCCTTACTTTAAAAAATGAATGAGAGGAAGGGTGGTGAATGACGTCCCGGGTCACTTAAGATCCGCGGTATGAGTTTAAGGTTTAAGGTTAGGATTACTAGCATAAGTTGACATAGTTATTTAGTTATAATGAGTAGAATGTCTGTTGGGGGAGCATCAAAATAAAGTGAAATCAGATTTTAAGCAGACAGTCTACTAATACTCTAATGGCTGACAGTTGACATGTAGTTGCAAAGTTACCTGTAGATATAAAGTGTTACCGTATTAAACTATTTGCACATGCTTAATTGGTTGTATTTTACATAAAAGCTAGTAGTCAGACTATAAAATCTGACTGAAAAGCTACACTTGAACCTTGTTTGAACCTCAAACTTTAATTCTCTTTACAGATATTCTGAATATTCAAGTCAGCTATTGTCTTATATTATATTCAGCTCCATGCCTACCTTCAGAAACGACTAATCCCTGTGCTGATCTGAATCTGTTGTTCTGGGGTGCCGTCCATAGATCCAATAGAACAACCTTTTCCCACAGGATGAAAATGAAAGACTAGAGTGCACTTTGTAACATCCAGCCAGTCAAATCAAACTGCTATACTGTGGAGATTGAACAGTGCTGCATGGGGAAAGAGCAGTTAGTGAATTTCTCACAATGACACTAAAGTGCCATACATTCCCACAGCAATAACATCAGCACGTTTTGAGGAATGGGTCCGATGACTCCAGCCTCTGTATAAGTGGACCAGAGCGTGGATGAGTGCACACGAAACTCAGATTTCATCACTTATTTCCTGCAAAATCTTCACGGGTGAGGCGAAAAGAGGGTCAGAGAGAAGAAAGCATAAGAGTGTACTGCATTATAGTGATTTTATTGGAAATTGAAGTGATACAAGACCATTCACCTATAGAGTTCCTGTTTCTCAACAAAGTTTTTTTGTAGAACCCCCACTTCACCTGGCCTCCCCGCAGCCTCTTGTCTGGCAAACTGCCAGTCACCCAACCAACCTAATGAAAGCAAACTATGGTTGACAGTTAAAGGTATAGTTCATCCAAAAAATGAAAATTCTTCTGCTGAACACAAAAGAACATATGACTTGCAATGACTTGCAAATTATGGGGGAAAAAATATTATGGAAGTTAATGGTGCCCATCAACTGACAGAATTTTAATTTTTGGGTGAACCATCTCTTTAACCTTTAAAATGTATTCATCACTAAAACGTTTTAAACAACTTTTCTGGGGGATATCAGTCTTCTTATAGGACAATCCTGACCTTTTGAGTGGGAATAAAATAAAAAAATGTCAGGGAGACACAACTGTCCTAACATCATAATGATGAAAACTGCTTCATTAAAATGATAACATGCATGAAATTCATAATATTTTATTATTATATAAAAAAATCAACAAAACAGATTCACTTATTAATGTTTGAAAAACTTTTGTTTACAAAATCAAAGCCATATGGTTCAACCAATATGCACAAGAAAATAAATTAATATTAATAATTAATTAAATAAATAAATATAAACCAAATCAGGAAATTATATCATAGAGAGGACCCCTGCAGACCCTCATGACTGTGTGTGAAGTTCAGAAGTCTCTTAAAACATCACACAATTTGAACTTCCTATGACAAGGTAAGGTTACTTTACATTGGAACTAAAAAAAAAAACTATTGATATAATTATAATTAATAATTATATTTGTAGATAATTTTTTTTTAATCTTGAAATCTATTTTCTTAAAAAATGCTTCAGATATGTACATTCATTCATTTATGGCATATGAAGAACTTAACATAGTTATTTTTATTATTATAATTTTTGTAATTATTTTCCCTATTGTAATTATTTATCATGAACAATCATTATATGTCACTGACAGATTTTACCATTTTTTTAAAATAATTTTTTAGTTACTTTTATATTGACCACATTCGTAGTTTATTATTTACTTTATTATTATGGTTCTGTCTGTATTTAGTATAAATGAAATGAAAAATACAAAAACACATCTCTGAACTTGTTAATATTTGTGACGCATATGTGAGTGGCTTTATATTGCTGCAGTTTCCCTCTCAGGATGAAAGACTCAAACTGACGTCTCTCTTCAGAGGGCGGCAGACCATAATGGGAATCTTGTATTCAAGATAGTTGTTGCCATGTAGGACTGTTGCTATGGAAGAGATTCCAATTGACTTGCTGTATAGCAATCAGAACAGACCAATGGCTGTCTGAAAAGCTACCACCAGAGGGCATTTTTCACACGTCACATTTTGCTTGTGATATATGACTGAAACGAATTGAGTTTGTGATTCATTAAAGTATATGCCGTTTGCTTGAAGATATTTTCTTGACTCATGTGAAAATTGCATTTCTACTTTAAGACACTTGTTTGAATACACAAACAGAGACATGCAAATTCAATCGTTTTGTTAACACACACACACATGTCTGATTTGCAGAGATCTATCACACACATTAGATCAGTGGAGAGGTAAAACCTGTTATTGCAGCTGTTTATGGTACAGTAATCTTGTCACTGAGTATGCAGTGTATCAGTAACAAAGCAGCTGAATCACAGATGGTGTGTTTTCCCTTTTAAATAAAAGATTGAGCTAATTTCTCTTGTGGAGGCACAAAGATCCAATGGTCTGGGCTGAAATTTAAGGTTGCGTGTGTTAAATAGTCTGTCGCTCCAGAGAGGCAACCTCTACAATGTCATCATCACCATAAAAATGCAGCTGTCAAAAACAGATGGCCTCCTTCTACTCTACACGCTTCATCCAAGTATTGACTGATCATGCATCTGTGGTGTGTGTATGTGTGTGCATGTGTGTGCCCAATTGAGTTTGTGCATTGCGCAATTTCTCGGAACACTCAGGTAGCAGGGCCTGAAGGCTGAATTTATGCTGCTCCAGACTAAAGCTGAATACAGATGAAAAATTGACACCCTCCCATTAAATACACTCTAGCACTGCAGTTCATGTGCTTGAAGTGATCAATACCAAAGTATATAGGCAGCACAGTTATAAAGTAGGTGTCAACCAAGTCAGTATAGAGCAGAACACAGCAGAATGTTACACACAAAATTAAATTATCTTTTGCATTGCAACTACTATAACTGGGGGGAGCATATCCCCCTTTACTCTTAGAAATGGTTCCCCAAGCTCCCCTAACTTTTTTTGAGAGATCATCAAATTTTAAAGATGATTATATGCCTTGACAGCGGTTCAATGAAGAAAAAACCATGCAGCTGTCTGGGAAATAAATAAACAGCATACTTTCACAATAGTACACAATACAATAGTTATAATAGAGCACAAATGTAACATTATTTGTAGTGCACAAATACTGAGCAGCATAAACATGAGCTTTTTTGTTTGTTCTCATGAGACACCTTTATCTGCCTACCAATAAAATAAATGTCAAATACCTGCAAAAGTAATTTCTATTTTTCAAAATTAATAGTTGCAATAAAGGTGTGCAGTTACACTCATTCTATATGTGCTATGTTTGATATTAGGCCACATTTAGTGACACATTTGTTTTCAAATATTTTTTTTAACTTATGCACATGCCAGTTTGAAATTATTTTATTTCTTTGGCCCCGTTTCTTTTCAATTACATGAACTGTATTAACAGACTGACATTTAAAGGCACAATATGTATGGTTTTGTAGTATGCATGATTTTTGTTTTTGTAAATATCCAAAAGCCACTTGCACAGTGTAACATATTTCATACAGTTATGTACTTATATTATCCCAAAAGTTCCCAAGGATTTGTAAATTCAGAGAAATTCCAATTTTAAATAATGGCTTGTCCCTTGTCATTTGTCGCCTATCAAGGATGGTATATATGCGCTGTCCTCTGTTTACTTGTAGAAGCCATGTCAACATGCGTAGACAAATGCGGACGTGGTGATTATACAGCAAGAAGCGTGCTGCTTGTGTGTCATTCAGTCATCGTTGATCCCGATTATTCATTGGTAAGTACAGAAAATCCAAAAAAAGGTAAACATAGATCAATTGACCCTTCGCAAAGACCCGACAAGATGTCCGACAAGCCATGCGCTCTCATGCCACACATGTTCTCACACAGTGAAAAATACATTGCGGAGCAAAGAGGACACTGACAACGCTTCGATAGAGGACCAGGCCTGGACTATTTGATGTTATGTTTTGTTTATGTTTGTGCGTCAGTCGTCAGAGAAGGGTCCACGACAGAAGATCTGCATCCACGACACTGTACAATCAAGCAACAACCTCTGCTGAATCTAGTTGTGGGTTGAACAAATCTCCACACCATTAAACATCTGCTTTCAGCAAATCATTTAAAGCAAAAGTCACATATTTAATTGAAATACAATTAATGTAAACAAACTGCACCTGTAACAGTTGTACTGAGACACTGACAGCATGCAACTTCCTGAGGATAAAAGATGCCCAGGTGAAAAAAAAGTACACTTCCATAATGTGCTTACAGGGCTCTATTTTCGTGGACTAATTTTGTTCTTAATATACTAAAAATTCTTGTTTAGTACTTAGATAATCTTAAGTGTACTTAACTGTGCTATTCTGAGACACCATAAATATGAACTAAAATATGCTTTTAACATGCTATCTCTAAATTGAGAAAATGTTTTTAGTTACCACTTGTAGTATACTTATGGGTTCAAGTGTACGAGTGGTAACTAAACACATTTTTTTTTTAAACAGATAGATGTTAAAAGCACAGTTTAGTTCATATTCATGGTATCTCAAAATAAAACAGTTGAGTACACTTAGATATTCTTAAGATTATCTTCTAAGTACTAAAGAAGAATTTTTCGTGTATTAAGAACAAAAGTAGTGCGTGAAAATAGAGCACTTTAAGAACATTATGTAAGTGTACTTTTTTCACCAGGGTGTGAACAACAGAAAAGAAATAAACATGCATTCTAATAATCATACCTGTCACAAAATATGGTTTAGGCCTAATTATTAAGGTTTAATGACAAAACGAATGATTGACGTTTTAGGAAAGTTTCATTTTTAGGCTTTCAACAGGTATCTAATATGAATGTATCTGTGGCAACTAGGTATTTGAAACCATGTCAGCTTTCAGATCGTGCTCCAAAGAATAAAACCGAACTACATTTTCTTAAAAACCTCCATCACAACATCAAATCTGATTAATGTGGAGGTGTCTCCTCTGCTGTTTTGTCCTCCTTCCTGTCTGTCTGTCGTATCACACCTCCATGTTTTATTTTTCGCTCTGGCCACATCATTTCCCAGCTGCCTCATCTTTCTCCTGATCTGACAGGTCATTGCTCATGCCATATCGGGGCAGGAAACCTCACACATCTTCCTGCAGACACAAGCAGTGCAATAAACAAGCAACATGGCTTTGATTACCTAAATAAGTTTCCAATTCCCAGCTTTAAGATATCTGCAATGCATGTCATTTAACCCACTGCCTAATTGTACTGGATAGCTTGGTGCGATTATGTCCTCTCATCACAGCATGTGCAATTCCTTGAGGGGCAATGAGTAATGCTGTTTTTCCACCATGCTGTTTTCAGGGATAACAAGAAAGAGGTTTCTTGTCAGTTTATACTTGATAGTGAAGTTAAAGCTCCAAAATATTTGCTGGAGATGTGGCTACTTTGCCAGACGTGAAGAGCTTAGCTTGAGAACTTGGTGTGGGAGGGATTCACTGAGCTTGCTGATGAAATGGGAAACCGAGTAGAGCGTGACAGCAACTTTCACTGTGGAACTTTATCTGCAGACGCTAAAGGGTGGAAACTCTGTGCTCAATCAACGTAAGGCAATAGAATTTTGCTAATTACAATTAACCACCCTGGTGTCCAATTCTAGCATGCATTAAATCATTAAAAAGGACAGAAAGCTTTATTAAATCTCGCTGTTAGTCTCTTTGGGCATAATGCCACTACTTCTCTCAAGCAGCCTCTTTAGAGCTGTGGTTTCCCACTGTTGCTTTACAATACGTTGATCAGACGTAAGATCTATTTAGAAGGGTTGCATGCCAGTCAGAAATTGGTTGAACTAAATTTCAAGGTAGCAAAGAATGCATAATTGCTCCTTGTATATGAATGTATGGAAGTAGAGTTAAATTAAATTAAAACTAAAAAAATATCATGGAACTATAATTTTTAAATGAAAATGCAGAGTTTATAAGGACAAACGTTGAGTGTTGGCTTGTAAAAGCCTTTTTGAAGTTTTTTGTTTTAAGCCTTTTGGATAAATACATACAGTGTGTTTGAAACGCAGCCTATTGAAATTTGCATTTAGTATATACACTGATCAGGCATAACATTATGACCACTGAAAATTGAAGTGAATAACACTGATTATCTCTTGTTATTGTTATTGGTTATCTCCTGTTAGTGGGTGGGATATATTAGGCAGCAAGTGAACATTTTGTCCTCAAAGTTGATGTGTTAGAAGCAGAAAAAAGTGTAAGAATTTGAGTGAGTTTGACAAAGGCCAAATTGTGATGGCTAGACGACTGGGTCAGAGCATCTCCAAAACTGCAGCTCTTGTGGTGTTCCTGGTCTGCAGTGGTCAGTATCTATCAAAAGAGGAAGCAACAGTGGTGAACTGGTAACAGGACCATGGATGGCCAAGGCTCATTGATGCACATGGGGAGGGAAAGCTGGCCCGTGTGGTCCAATTCAACGGACAAACTACTGTAGCTCAAATTGCTCAAGAAGTTAATGCTGGTTCTGATAGAAAGGTGTCAGAATACACAGTGCATCACAGTTTATTGCGTATGAGGCTGCACAGCCGCAAACCAGTCATGCACCGCCGAAAGTGCCAAGAGAGGCCATGTGAGCATCAGAACTGGACAACGGAGCAATGGAAGAAAGTGTCCTGGTGCTTGTGCTTCGTTTACCTGGGGAACACATGGCACCAGGATGCACTATGGGAAGAAGGCAAGCCAGCGGAGGCAGTGTGACGCTTTGGGCAAAGTTCTGCTGGGAAACCTGTCATCCATGTGGATGTTACTTTGACACGTACCCCCTAAGCATTGTTGCAGACCATGTACACCCTTATGGAAACTGTGTTCCCTGGTGGCAGTGGCCTCTTTCAGCAGGATAATGCCCTGCCACAAAAAGAAAAAATGGTTCAGGAATGGTTTGAGGAGCACAACAATGACTTTGAGGTGTTGACTTGGTCTCCAAATTCCCCAGATCTCAATCCAATGGAGCACCTATGGGATGTGCTGAACAAACAAGTCTGATCCATAGAGGCCCCACCTCACAACTTACAGGAATTAAAGGATCTGCTGCTGACATCTTGGTGCCAGATAACACCTTCAGGGGTCCAGTGGAGTCCATGCCTCGACGGGTCAGGGCTGTTTTGGCAGCAAAAGGGGGGACCAACACAAGATTAGGAAGGTGGTCATAATGATATCCCTGATCAGTGTATATATTTCATTATATTTAAGATATTAACTTTGTGGACCAAGATAGAACCAGTTTTATTTTAGTATTGTTTGTATAATTTTATGATATATATTAATATTTTGAATTCTGTATTTTAGTTTATGCTTTAGTAGTGTATTTATATGTTTTTTTAATGTTTATTAGTTGTTGTTGTTTGCAACTTTTTTTTTATTTCAGTTAGTTACAAATATTTCTATTTGGTTTAAGTTTTTATTCATTTGTATTTTATTTTATTCCAGCTTTAACGAAAATTATTTTAGTTTTGTTTTAGTTTTAGTACGCTTAATTTCCCAGAATGGGAATTTATTACCTGCGTAAAAATTTCTTTGCATTGGAATTCAGAAAATTATCATTTCAATTGATGCTAATTCAACTTCCTGTGTGGTGTGACCAATTCAATTCGAATTCCAAAGAAAGCCAATTCTGAATTAAATTCAGAATTTTGACCAACCCTGCTATTAACAGTTAAAATAGTTGCGGTCATTCCTCTGTATGGAACTGCTATACTTCAACAGGCTGTGATCCTCATAATGTGATATATATATACGCATCCCTGTTCAGGGAAATCTTGGCTCGGTATAATGTAAGGCGCCATCTATGCCAGCTGTAGAGCAGCTCTTATCCAGTGTGGCGTCAGGCAGAAATGATCGAGTCATGGCTGGGCACTGGTTTATGTGTGTGAGGTCATAGATTATGTATGGCGCCTGTGGCATGGGCTATGTCTGCTTGCATATTTCATAGGCATGCTGGGAAGCTTCAGATCTCTTCATCATGTTTGTTGAAGAAGTTTATATTAATTTTAAAACAGAAGGATAATATTCACTTTTATGAGTTGCTGAAAGAGGTCCAAATTCTCATGGACAATGCAAGCTTTCCTGCACTGTGCACTGGTGGAGGTATGATTGATAATCTGAATCAATTCTGGGATATTTGCAGGTTATAATGCAGATACTTGTCAAATATTCTACTATTAGTATCTTATTAAAGTTTCAATGCAAAGTAGGGTATTTGGTCTTCAGTATCTATTAGTAACAAATAGTTTTTAATTTCTCTCTCCCCCTTAGGTGTTCAACTACCGATGTTTACTTATGGAAATTACAGGAGACAGATTAACAGCGAATTAAATCCTGAAATGAGTCTCTCCGAGCATATTTGACCTACTTTCCATGCGTGCTGCTGAATGCTGCTTGCCCGCCTTCATTTCATGCTTGCTTTACATTCCTATTCTGCTTAATACAAGATACGGCAGCACATTCCTCTTGCTGCAAGGTTGTTTTTATTCATTTACCATCTCTCGCCAGCCTTCTGGCCCATTAGTCACTTCATCTGTGGAAAATGAATTTGTGATGAGCATTGCTGGTCTCTGTTGTGCACGAGGAGCGGCGATGTCCCTCTGACTTTACAGGCTATTCTGTATGAAGTTTGTTGGTCCTCACTAAAGTTTTTGGACATTAGTGCTTGCTTTTAGCTAAAGGAAATAGCTGGTCTGCAATTTGGGAAAGTTGGAAATCTTTCAGTATATTTAGTCATTTTAAAATAAATCAAGGCAATACATTAAATCAAATACTTTCTGAACTATAATTCATAGTTGTTAAAAGCTGCCGTATTTAGAAACATCATTGATCTGGTAAAGGCTTTTATACTATTTGAGCCTATATAAGAGCAGTTGTGGGCTGTTGATGTTGTCATTAGCTATTCTTAGTTTGCTATATTCATTTCCCAGTTCCTCATTTTGTGTCTCACCTGCTGGCAGCCATCCATTTGATTTTCATTGTAATAGTAAATTTGAATAGGGACTTAGGGGCTGTTTACACAGGATGCGTTTTTCCATACCACCTACTTTGCCATTTTCAATGTAAACCTACTAGATGGACATCTTTAAAGGCATAGTTCAACCATAAATGAAAATTCTGTCATCATTTATTAACCTGCAAGTTGTTCCAAACCTGTATTTCTTTCTTCTGCTGAACACAAAAGAAAAAATGTTGAAAAATATGGCTAACCAAACAGTTGATGGCTGACTTCCATGGTATGGGAAAAAAGTGCTATGGAAGTTAATGTGGTCCGTCAACTGTTTGGTTACCAACATTCTTCAAAACATTCAGGTTTTTTTGTAACAACTTGCGGGTTAATAAATGATGCCAGAATTTTCATTTTTGGGAGAAGTATCCCAAACCTTGTGTCTTGTGTCTTTTGCTGTATCTTGCGCATTACAGGGCGTTCTAAAAAACGTGGCAGTAAAGTTAAAAAAAGATCAAGTTTTAAAAAATGCATCTTTAGATCTTGCACTTTTTTTTTGTTCCACTAACCTGTGTCTCACGCTTTTAACAGCAAAACCGTGTTCTGTGTGAGCCGGCCCTTACAGTCATAGTTTATGGATATCAAGGAGATCAATAATACATGAAAGGCCTTTTTATGGCATTTTGTTATTCAACTAAATTGTCAAAACACAATTTGAAATAAAATAGTTTATTTAATATTTCATATTAATGTTACCTTTAAATATATATGTTCCAATTTAAAGTAGATGCACATTGCTAAAGTTGGCATCTTCCCTCATCTTCCTCTATTATAATAAAATGGAAAAAAAATATTTGTATAATACTACTTATGCTAATTCTATGTTACAATATTCAGCACAAAGAGCTATAACTGTATGTTAAACAGCAAAACACTACCCTCTTGGTTGCACTTTGTTATAGTGGGCTTTCAAAAACACTGAGTAATGTAAGGTAACAACATGGGTTAAGGTTAGGTTTAGGAGTAGGTTCAGTGTTAATACCTTTTACCCAGTTAGTGTCATTACGACAATAAGTACACAGTATGAACTGATCTCTTAATGTTTTGAAATACATAGGCATGTAATATGGTTTGGCATCCACTTGGGGGCGCATTCCACAGAGGACCCCAATGACTGTCAGTGCTCTAAATAGAATAAAAATCTGCCTTATTAAGACACAATTCAGCCCTTTGGGGGTCTTTGCTGATCCCTCTCAGGGGCCCCAGTGGTACAAATGAGAGGAGATTTAGTGAGAATCAGCCCCGAATCTCTATGCCACATCTGAACTACACTCAATAGAAAGTGTACTGTGAGCAAGAGGATTGCCAGGTAAAAAGATAACTAATTACAGTAGGCCCCCATAGATGGGCCCTCTCTTGTTCGTGGGATCTGTTTTCGTTTTTCCATTCAGAGTCATAGTGAAAGCTCTTTTTGGCTCCGCTCCCTGTGGAAGAGGGCCGCTCGGAGCACCAGAGAGTGAAGGCCACCTATTCAGAACCCTGCTGTTCCCACAACTCTTCACAAACCCAAGGCCTCCATGTTCAAAGGGCTGAGAGAGAAAGAAGGGGGTAGAAAAGAGAGAGAGCAGGATAGGCAGAAAAAAACTGAGTGAACTAACGTGCTGTCCTCACACATAAAGCTTGTTTATCAGCCTCCACCCCTCGCCCTACAAAAAATACACACACTACCCCACTTCACTGGAAACCATGGATACCGTAATGTCTTTTCTGATTAAAATGAACAAAACATGACCTCCATCTATAATTCAAACACTGAATGATGAAACAATGGTGCATGAATGAAACACATTCAACCAATGGAAGGCCATTGACACAAAGAGCCTAACCTGGTCACATGATCATAATTAATCTGAAATCTTTTGTGTGTGTGTGTGTGTGTGTGTGTTTTACCTCTAGTTTGTAAATAAAACATTTTGAATTCATTTTTCTAAATAGGCCTACACAACATGAAGTTCTGTTTGAATATCTTATAGCTTCACAAATAATATTCACATTTTAACTGTTTTGTTATACTGTATCTTGTTTTATGGCTCAAAAGGAAATATAACTGTACAATACATCAAAATTTACCACAGATTTTTCACTTCCTTCTCTTATACTGGATTGACTGAGATTAGCCTAATGTTTTTTATGTGAGCCACTAATCAATAGACTTCAACAGCATCTCTAATTACACTGCTAATGCTAAATTAATTGTAACGATTAACAATTTACTAACAAAATCATTATCTTTATGTGTTATTAAAACAGATCTAAAGATTGTTCTGTGGTATGTAAAAAATACAATAAAATCTTAAAAAAATCTTAAAAGTACAAACTGCTAAATTATGTGCCTGCAATTAATAAGAAAAAAAGGAGAAACGCTTTGGAAATGATTATTTTTGAGTGGTTGATATGTGAAAATACTTGAAAATAGGACATCTCTTCCAACAAAACAAGAATAGAAACAAACAAACACAATTTGGGAACAGTCTTGACACATTCTTTTGTTTATCCAAGTTCTCTGATTTGGAATGGAGAAAATCTCAAGAGAACAAACAAAAACCCACACATGGACTTTCGGTGTTGTGTTACTACTTTATTTCAGGCTTTACTTATTCTGCACTTCTGAGCATTTTTTGTTTTAGAAGAAATGTATTTATTTTATATAACAACATCAATACTAATTAAATACTACTAATACAAGTAATAATTATTATTTTATTTAGTTTATTCAACTTTTTTTTTTACAATAACTAGTTATACAGCAAGACTGTTTCTCCCAATACCCCAAATCAGTGGGCAAACTCCCTTAGAGAAACAATGTAAATGTAAATTCTAATCTGTCAAATAAACCCCATCACTGTAAAATCTAGGTGTCAGAAAATATTCCTTCAAATAATCCTTTATCCCTCTAGCTCAGTTTATAAATTCTTCTATGACCTCTTACTGTCATTTTACCAGTGGGTTTTTAGACAAACTAACCTCACAGTTTTCTCTGAGGAGATATTTTACAGTGTCTTTGTTACCGAGACGAACTCCGACCATCGGCGGGCGCCATCATCTCCAGAATATTGACTTTATCTCCTCACATTTTCACTACATTTCCCATAAGCCCCGTACTTTGGCACTGATTGCTTCACCAGCTGGTAAGCAGTAGTGGACTATTTAAGTGACTTCCACCCAGACGTTCACTGCGAGGTCTTGTTTCCTATTGGTACATTTCTAAGCAATTTTCCCTGTGTTTGTTTACTTGTTGCTGACTATCTGGATTACCATGTTTGACCCTTTTGCTGCCTGCCCCTCTGATTTTTTTGCCTGGACTACTTTCTGTGATCGGTATCTGCCTGCCCTGATCTATGCTTGTTTACCCACCATGATTCTGCCATCTCTCTGCCATTCCTGTTTACTGGTAACTGACCACTGCCTGTTTAACTCCGCTATCTGTTACAATAAAGCTGCACATGGATCCTACTCCGAGTGACAGTCGTTACAGCCTTTGGCATCAAAGTCCTCTAAGTGGTGAACACCTGTTTGGCTCCTGCTTCAGACCACCAGTGAAATTGAATACTTTTTAGTTTTTCGCCACCAAGTCTTTTGTAATATTGGTTCAAAGTTGGATGCTTTCCATCCTTTTCTCATTCATCAGTTTGAAGTGAGGCCAGCATTTGTTTGTTTTGATGGTTCATACTGAGAAATGGGTAAAGGAACTGATTTCAGAGCAATTTTTGTATACCATAGGTATGTTAATATCAATTCAACATGGATTAAGCATAAATTTCCCCATACTTTCCAATACTCAAAATAAGACACAACAATAGTATGTACACAGTATATACTGTATAATCATTTAGTGCAGTTTCTTTGACAAGAACAAAAAAATATTGGCACTAATCTCTTGGCACACCCAGGCTTTTTGCCTGAAATGCACTGTTACACCTCTAACTCAGTGTTCATGCTCCCTGTGCTCCCTGTGTTTCCTGATTTTGGATCCGCTTCCTCTCCTGCATTCTTTGGACACAGTCGCTCTCTCGCTCTCGCTCATTTAAATTAAAATTAGTGTACAAATTACTCATATTGTGATATAAGTTTTTGGTCATGATGCCCTGATCCCTGCTCCTTGCTAGATAGCAGGAAAAGTTCTACACAGTTTTATACGCGATTTATTTAGTAGTGTTCCCCGCTAAGTAATGGTCATAAGTATTGAAATGGCTGCTATTTGATATTTTGCACACAGGAGACACCTTAAGCCAGTCTTTTTTTAAGTGTTGGTGGTGCTAAAAGGTATCAAATCGATAGACATCTGAAACACACATACACACCACATGTCATCAGTCAGTCGATAAGTAATTGATTTTGTGTTAGAGTAATTGTTATGAATGAGAAGTAACAATGGTTATGGTGGGAAAAAGTGGTGGTTTTTTTGGGGGGGGGGCAATCAAGCGAAGAATAAGCAGAGAGATTGTTTAGGATAGTTCTATGGCTTATGAGGCATGTGGCTTTCCTTCGCCTCTATGTGTTAGAGTTCATTCAACAAGAAGTATGGAAGTATGGCTGCCTTTAAGGTATTATTGTCAGGAGTTTCCCCTTAAGAAGTGTGTGATGTGGCAGGCTGGTCTTCTCCATTCACATTTATTAGATTCTGGAGCCTGGAGCCAATCAGGATCTGACAATGTTTGGTCCAGGTGTCCTTTATAACTTCAGCGGTACGCCATCATGCATCAGTGAGATTAGAATGATTCTGCACATGCTTTGGACACAATCACGCAGAAGGGTTCCAATAACGTCAACATATTAACACAGCAAAAATGAGACTTGTGACATACTACAATTCGGTACAACATTTGACTAAATAGTGGCAGAAAAAGTAAATAATGTAGAATATAACGTCAGGAAACTCACCTCAGAATGCAGGATGGGGAATGGGGAAAAATCAGGGTGGGGATGGGGGATTTTTTTTTGCCCATTTCTTGTTGTTTTACACAGAAGGAAATCCATAATAAAGCAAAAAGACTCAAGGAGGCACATTGCCCCTCTGTGCTTCCGTATGTGGAAACCTCACCTAGAAAAAAAATCCTGGACCTTGTTAATAATATATCTCAATTGTGCCATCCTTGAGGCCAAAGTCTATTATTCATTTCTCAAAACACACAATGTCAAATAAGTAAAACAATGTAAACTCACAGTTATCCCAATACAGCTTAAAGCATTGCAGGATTCTCATATTAGCTGTTTGTTAACAAAAAGACTTGATTGAAATGCATTAAAATGCATATCCTTCATAACCACAGGTTTAAGGACTCTCATCGGGGACCAGGAGCTGCATGCGCAACAAACAAGCAGTATCTGTGGTTCAGTAGAAGCACAGAGGCCTGGACTGAATAATCAGCCTCTCTGTTAATATCCTTCCAGACAGAGCATTGAGCCAGAACCCAGCTCCCTTGCACATCTCACAGGGAGGGAGCTTTTCCAATTATTTGCATTCAAGGCCATGCCTGATCTCTCTTTTTGGATGATCTATTGTGCAGTTTGAACATTTATTGTTGAGGGGGAAAAAATGTCTCGGTTATGTATGTAACCTTAATTCCCTGAAGAGGGAATGAGACGCTGCGTCGAAGTGCTTTGGGAACACCTCTGCAATTGCGTTGTGAAGTACATATGGAATCGGTCCAATGGTGTGATGGAACGTCATAGATGGGTGACATCACTGACCAGAAAACTATAAAGCACGCCGCGATGAAACACAGACAGCTTCTGATAGACTGAAGCAAGTCGATCATAGGCATGCCGGGAGTATGGCAGGGCGACGCAACGTCTCATTCCCTCTTCAGGGAACTAAGGTTACATACGTAACCGAGATATTCCCTTTCAAGGGAACTCGCGCTGCATCGAAGCGCTGTGGGAATGCTATACCCACTCCGCCATACGACCGAGTGGCTGTCCGTGTGAAATCATGTGCACAAACTAGGATGAGCCCCTGGCGTAGAGTCCGGGTCAAGATCATAGAACCTGACAAACGTGTGCAGTGAGGACCAGCCTGCCGCATCACAAACATCTTGGATAGAAACTTCTGACAACAAAGCTCTAGAAGCAGCTATACTCCTGGTGGAGTTGGTCTGTTCAGCCAAAGGGGAAGGCTGACCAGCTGACTCATAAGCAAGTGAGATGGCCTCAACCACCCACTTTCTCATCCTGTTTAGACATAGGGAACCCCTTCCTAGGAGAACCAATGCAAATGAACAACTGTTCGGATTTTCTCCTCAGGGCAGCTCTGTTGACATAGATGAATATCAGGGATGAACACACTTTCTTGTTGTTCACTCGCCATTATAATATATGTGAAATATCTTCTTGAACTGAGACAGACAAATAATAAATATAACACACGATT
This sequence comes from Zacco platypus, assembly GCA_038088235.1. NCBI lineage: Eukaryota > Metazoa > Chordata > Actinopteri > Cypriniformes > Xenocyprididae > Zacco > Zacco platypus. The sequence goes on from CM076084.1 coordinate 15,403,779, forward strand.
CACATAGAACGCTTGCTGAAGACACAGAAGCTGACTGTGTTTGATAGCATTATAGTTTCCTGGTCAGTGACGTCACCCGCCTATGACGTTCCGTCATGCCATTGGGCCGATTCCATACGTGCTTCACGACGCAATCACGCCGAGGTCTTCACACAGCGCTTTGACGCAGCATCTCATTCCCTTGAAAGGGAAATTTTGTATAATTTCTTTTATAACATGAAACTTTTCAAATCCTGGAGAAGGGTGTTTAAATTTTAATAGTGACATTTTAACTTTGCATTCAATGTAAGATTGAGTCATTATATTACCTTTAATCCCATAAAGAATGCTCCTTACTATCAGTAAAGCTGTTCTGTAATATTCAAAACCTGACAGAGCAGAGTTTTTACTCTGACATGTTCTTATTGTATTTCCTAAATGTGACAATTGTGAAAAAATGTTATGGATTCTCAGGAGTATCATCTGGAGCAGAGACATAAGCTTTAACATTTTTGGTCCCTGGACAATAGGAGATGGAAAAATCAAAACATGTGGAAAAATAGTGCCCATTTTGCCTGTCTGGGGCACAACCTTTTGGTTTCTTGGAGATAATCAAGGTTGTGGAGATAATCAAGGTTGTGATGGTCGGTGAGCACTATAAAAGGGTGGGCCTCCAGCCAATGCCTCCATTCCTCTTAAGCTATAGTGTGATGGCGAGGAGCTCACAATTTCCAATATTGTAGTTTTACTCTTCCAGAGTGAGCTTCTTGAAGAAGACACTTGGATGGAGTCGTGATGGTGTCCCCTGCTGCTGTGAAAGCACTGCACCTACGCCAGTTGTTGAAGCGTCAACTTTGACCACAAATGGCTTGTCTGGATCGGAATGGATCAGGAATGGTGCACTGGTGAAGGATCCTTTCAATATTTTCATAGCACTGGGATCAGGACAGAGATTTTGGCCTGCCTTTCAGTAAGGTGGTGAGTGAAGAGGTAATGAAACTGAAATTCTTGATGAAGCTGCAATAGAATTTGGCAAAATCCAGGAAAAGTTGTCACTCTGGGTAGTACTGGGAGTTGGCCAGGAACAGTATAACGCAGTACTCATAACGGCCTGTAGGTGTCACGAAGGTGGTCTTTCATTACGTATTCGGTTGTAAGCACTTTGGAGGTCCGGTTTGGTGAAAATGGTTGCACCTCTCAGTTGTTCCAAGGTGGCTGGGATGAGAAGAAGTGAATTGCAGAATTCAATGGTTATCTTGTTGAGAGCCTGGAAGTCGATGCCAGGCCCCAAGCCTCTGTCCTTCTTGGCCACGAAGAAAGAACAGCAGGTGAAGTTGAAGGTTGGTGAACTTGCTGGAGATCATGTGAATTTGCTGGAGAGCCTTTCCTACGTACTCCTCCATTGCCTTCTGTTCAGGGATGGAGAGAGGGTAGATTTTACCACAGGATACTGGCTCACCTGGACTGAGATTAATGGCTCAGACCCATGGTCGGTAAAGTGATAGTTGAGAGGCTTGTTTGGGGCAGAAGACGTCACTTAAGTGGGCATAGAAGGTTGGAATATCTTCTGAAAAATATTTGGCTCTTTCATGTAGGAAAGTGATGCAGTTGCATCTCTACGGTGAGTGAACACTGCAGCAGGAAAACATTGCAGTCCTCCGCCAAGCCAGAGAATGGTGCTGGGTTGACCATGGGACTGGCAATGTAAAATGGATGAGAAGAGGTGCTCAGTGTAGTGACGGTTGCGGTGGTGGATTCAGGTGTTGACAGAACTCCACGAAGGGAATCAATGAGCTCCTGGAATGGATCTTGGTCTGTTGGGTTTTCTGTCAGGGAATACTTGACTTAGAGACGGAGAGTTAGTTCAACCCAAACAGAGGAAAAACGATATGAGCAGATGCATGCAGAATAGAATGCAGAAAGTCTTTGCCTTTGTTTTTTCTTTCTTTAGCAGGTTTCAAAATATTGACTGTGACTGTGACTGGAGCTGGAGAGCACTCATCTCTTCAATGACAGTGGTAAGATGCCAGGTGAGTAAACAGGCAAGTAGGATTCATAGGACAGGAGATCTGAATTATAGCACAGAATATACAGACCAGTTAAATATACAGTGTACCAATGGATAATGGTGAATATTAGGAAATAATAGGATGTCACAACTGATCAATCAGGATTAAGTATTGCAGAGACCTGTGTAATAATTATTGTTACATGTATCACTGACATCAATGAAGATGACAAGTTTTGTGTTTGCATGTGTATTTATGTATCATACCCTATGGGTCTTCCTGCACATTTATGTATATCTATCCAAGTTCATTTTGTTTTGGCTTCGAGTCATATTTCTCTGAAGTGTATTGTTCTGGCGCACCAGAGGGCAGATATCACTCCCTGAGGTTGTGGATGAAATCTTGGCTCTCTGCTGAGTTCTCCCCTCTCCTGTGTTCCCATAACTCTGTGTGATTTACAGCAGCTCTGCCACACTGAGGGGTAATAAGCAGTGTAATTTGCTGGAAGGTGTGACTGGACTGAGTAACCAAAGCTGCAGCTTCTATGACACGTCCATGTGTCTCACACATACCGGTGAGTGAGAAACAAGCACAATCAAGCTGCCACATTTCAAGTCTTTCTTTGTCTAGCCTCCTCTGCTGTAAGCGCTCATCCACGACCCTGTTCACTTTCCATTTCTCTCTCCCTAATTGTGTTCCACGAAATCAAATACTTCAAATAAGCACTCTCAATGGAGTTTAGATCTATTACAAATTGCATTTTGAGGTGTTTATTGCAGATGTTGTCCAGCAGCAATGAATCTACAATAATAAATTATGTAAAGATTAGAATGCCCTCTTGGATCAAACAGACTATTTCCAAAACACTTGGCACTGAGAAAATTAACTTTTGAGAAGCTTTATTTTTTCCCGATATCATCAATTGAACCAATTAGAAATGATTTACAGGCATGAAATCACGTTCATACATGACCACAACCCTCCTGAGGAGATGTTGTAACACAATTTTACACACTGTACAAAATAATTTTCAAAGCTGTATTATTGGACTGCATTTTACAAATTAGTATTTCAGTTTTTCTACTTCAAAAGTTCATGTTTTATTCAATGTTCTACTTGTCATTTCTTTGTAATTATTTGTGAAATTTACAAGCAGTTTCTGGGAGAAAATTATTTTGTCACAGTAGCTGTAGTAAATCCAACAGACGAGATGTGTGTTGCAGAATGAACAATATCATCACTTTTAATAAACACAGAGAACAGTAAGCTACAAACAATACATAACATTAACATGAGACCATGAGCTGAGGAAAACTGAGCGCTTAAATACTAAAGAAAAGATTATTAAGGAAACAGGGAACAGGGGAGGACTAATCAGAAACCCTGACAACTAATGATGACAAAGAAAACTATGACCAGAAATTAAACTGAACAAGACAACTAAACTATGATATGACAGTGACATATCTGGTGTAGTAAATGCTACACCATTTTTTTCAGTGCAGAATAAAACAGGAAAAAAACATATATATATATATATATATATATATATATATATATATATGTTTTTTTCCTGTTTCCAAATAACCATTTGAAACATTTGATAACTCGTTTAATCATTACAATTGATTACAATTTTCATTTGTATATTGTTTTTTCTCTGTTATTAACATATACTTCTATACATTACTATTTCCATATTGTCAATGGCACATTGAACCAGAGGTGACACACAATCTGCTGTCAATACGTTGCCTGATGTTACACAAGCTGTCAATGGTTGATACTGGATGATGAGAAGTTTCACATTTAAGACATCTTTTACATTTAGAATTGCTGTTGAAATGCTTGACTTTTCTTAGCTTCTTAGAGAAGCAGCAACCAATTGGAGAGTGAGAATTAGTCCAGTCTGTTCTGCTTGAATTTATAAAGAAAGTTTTATGTTAAATGACAGAACTGCTATTGCAGAACTGCAGAGACCAACTTTACAAACTATTAATGATTCCAACAAAAGTTTGTTTCACTGTGTCCTTATTTTTGTTTGAAGCTGAATTTTTACCCAGAAGACTCTGTTTTATCTGACAGCATAAGCAGCAGACCACTGTTAGTGACACACTTGCACGCCAGAATCATCGGTGAATAATGGTAGAATACCAGAGGGTAATTTTCCTTTTTTCCCCCTCTTTTTGTTCTTGATGACATCTGCCTATCCTCTGTCCATTTAGTAAAAGAACACATTGACACACACACACACAACATTCTTCCTCCCAACACTGCAGGGTCTCTTAAGTGCTTTTAACTTGGTGTTTTTGGCTCCCTTAAAGAATTGTGACATGGCAATAAAGCTGTCAGCGCACAAATTAATGATGGAAAGGCAGGCAGGGGAAACAGCCACTCTCCTATCAAAAATCTGTCTCTTCTGGGTATGTGCAGTCTTTGTTATGACGTCCTTCTCGCTGGAAGCTACTTTATGGCAGTGTCAGGACTGTACAAGCATATAAAGTTGTGAATTATACAGGAAAACAGAATTTCAAGGCTCAATGCTTTTTGCTGATGGAGTTTAGATTTGACACTGGTGTGTGCGTGTTTTTTTTTTGTTGTTGTTTTTTTTTTCTCAGGAGTCACTTTTGAAAGTATTTTTCAGACTGAAGCTGATGAGAAAATGGGTGGTTCTTAAAGGAATAGTTAAACAATTCTCTCAAAGTTTACTCACCTTCATGTCATTTTCAAACTGGTGATGCTGCTCTTGATTCGGCGCTATGGGAATGAGAATTCCCATGCCACCGCACTGTGGGTGTCTGTACCCCTCATTGTGTAGTGTGTACTCACAATAACGCAAAAGGGTCTCAGACAATCTTATGAATGTGTGCAGAGAGGACCAGCCTGCCGCTGGTAGAATGAGCCCTGATGCCTACTGGAGAAACTTGCCTCAAAGGCAAGGGCAATGGCATCCCTCACCCAGTGTGACATTGTCTGTTTTGTGGCGGCCGCCCTCATATATATATACAGTAGTGCATTCGGAAAGTATTCACAGCACTCCACTTCCATATTTTGTTATGTATACCCCCAAAAGGGATTAAATTCATAATTTTTCTCAAAATTCTACAAACAATACCCCATAATGACAACATGAAAGTCTGTTTGAAATCTTTGCAGATTTATTAAAAATAAAAAAAATCACATAAGTATTCATAAATATACACAAGTATTCACAGCTTTTGCCAAGACACTCAAAACTGAGCTCAGGTGCATCCTGTTTCCAGATCGCCATGCGAGCCCCGTGATCACATTGTGGGTGATACCCCTTTGAAATAAGCAAAGCAAACGCTGTACACTTTAACTGTGAACATTCACAATGCTCACAAACACCAAATGCAAGGGAAGCATGCTCTTCCCCCAAACACACAAAGAAAACTGGTGTGTGTGGCATACAGGCTTGAGCCATGAACATGGAGTTAAATACATTGACAGCTGGTCACATCTAAAGGCGTTCCCATAGTGCTCAATCAAGTGTAGCTTTTGAAAGGGAACACAAAAGAAAATCTTTTGAAGAATGTTATTGAAATTTTGAAATTCAATCAGTCACTTCAGTCACAAGTCTCGTCTTGGAGTCAAGTCTTGGATTCATTTCTTACTATATTTATGTATCTTTGAAAGCTTGAAAGGTTTGGACCCCATCTCATAATATGAACAAAAACTGATAAAACATTTTTTAGGCAGAGGCAAGAAAGTCATACAGGTTTGGATTGACATCAGTCAGTTGGGTGACTAGCGGAGCGACTGTGAGTATAAGATATAATACATATAATGTGAGAATACATATAATAAAGACTATTATACACTTCATCAACTTTTTTGTCTTCAGGAGCCGCTTGTATGCATGTGTAAGATAAACATGAAACACTGGATGCACTCATTGCTCGCAACCTTGGTAAGCTCTGTTCTTTCTTTATTCTCTCCCGGGGGATGAGAATACAGTATAACAGTTTGAGGGAATAGGACGCACTCATGGCGATGCATTCAGGGTTGGAAACTCTGTTATTGCTTGATTCTCTGTAGCATATGGAGGCCCATATGTGGCCTTGAGATCTTGAGAGTTCAGATCCAACCCTGATCCAACACACCTATCTTTAATTATCAAGTGCTTCTGAAGATCTTATTTAGAGGCTTCAGTTGTGCTTGAACAGGGTTGGAGCTGAAAGTCTAGTGTAGCTCACTCAGCAGCCTTTACATTTTACTACACTTTACAGCCAGTGAATTTTACACTCAATAAGAAGTTTAAGATGCAATGGAACGGTTGACAAAAACAAAATCACAGAGAAAACATATTGACTGATATTTTGATTTATTTGGGGCTAATAAATATTTTAAGTTGGCTAAAGCCTCTGTAAAATAGGTCTAGCGACATCCCTGGAATTGAGTGAAGTAAAAGATTGATCATCAGTTACACACACACTCACACAGAGGTATAGATATTCAGTAACACTTCAGTATGGGGAACAATTCTCACTTTTAACTAATTGCTTATTAGCTTGCATATTAGCTGTTTATTAGAACTTATAAAGCACATATTAATGCCTTATTCTGCATGACCATATTCTACATCCCTAAATCCTACCCCATTCCTAAACTTAAATGCTAATTAGAGGCTATGTCTTTTTCAGCCCTAAAATGTCTCTTTGGCATGGCAGGTGTTCTGACAGGCTTTAATACTCTTGAAGGGCTAAAGGAGCCTGTGGATATCATATTTTACCACCCGCAGCTTCTGTTTCTGTGTGTTTCACAGGTGATTTTCTAAAGCACACGAAGAGGCCGTGTCCTCTGCTAACTGCATATATTAAAACTCACCTCAATCATCTAGCGGCACCTTATCAAAAGCAGGGCTGGACGGGGGGGATGAATCAATTTGGTGGTTTGCTGGCAGTTATCGCAGACAGAGGCGGGGGGAATGAGGAGGGAGAGAGTGCTGCAGGGGAGCATGTCAGGTGATGGCCTTCACTTCAGGAAAGACTCATGTCAACCACATCATGTGTCACAAGCTTGTCAGTGCATGTATCTACTGCACTTGTGTATAGAAAGAAAATATTCTTTAAATTTTATGCTAATACATATTTAAAGGAAATAATGTTTCTTTAACAATGGACTTTTTTTATGAAAGATTTTTTTTTAAAAGCAGTTTTTAAAACAGAAATGGTTTTGCCTCAACAATTAATTTGTCAATTAAAGTGTCATTTCTTTATAGATTTTTTTGTTTTACCCTTGAACAAGAATGTTAAACTATACCATGTAAATCTAAATAATGACTGAAATAATGAAACATTTTCCAATGTATAGCCTATACATTTTCACAAACTGTAGTAGACTATCCGGTGTCCTTTCAATCGCAATTTTGCCAATAATAAAGTTTTTGTTCTCGGTTACAATTGGCCCTTCGCAAAGACCCGGACCCTTTAGTTACTGTTGCTTTGTCTAACAAGCCAAGCTCTGACGCCACACATCATGTTCTCACACAGTGAAACATACATCCTGGAGCAAAGAAGACATGGACAACGCCTTGACAGACATATGAAACAGTTTCAAATTTAATATATTGTAATTTTTTAAAGAAGTTTAAACTATAAATACCGTATGGTGGTATTTATTTAATGTGTTGTGACAGATCGCTGTAGCTCCTTCGAACGGCTCGTGAACCAATCATCTCTATACTAGTTCATTTATAGCATCAAATAAATATGAATGGACATCAGAAGAAATGTTGTTTCAAGCGTGGAACGACGTGAGTGCACAATTTTTTAAGTTCAAGTTCACCAACATTAATTCACGAGTTCACACTTACAAATAATCAGAGTAATTAGTATGCATATTTGGCGTGCTGTCCGAGCTCAGTATTTGGCCCGAGCCCAGAGTACTCCCCCGTATTCTGGTTTAGGAAGTAACCAGGCAAGTGTGAGGAGACGGGATCGTGGAGGGATGCTGAAACTGTCCAAAGCATAGGTGAGTCGATTGCGTTGATACATATATATAGGTTTCCGCTCATGCCGATTGGGCAGACATGTTGATTGCTGATTAATGACAGCTGGTTGGAGTGATGTGATGATTAGTTAGATCATTGGAACGTGTTTTGTATGCTACACTGTCATAAAAAAATCCACGTAAAATTTATGGTAAAAAACGGCAGCTGTGGTTGCCAGTACTTTACCGTAAAAATACACAAGCAATGTTCTAGGTTTTATGGGACAGCACTTACTTTACTGTCTATTTTACAGTTTAAAACTGTAATAATTTAATTATATATTTAAATATACAATGTAAATAATAAGTGTAATAATTATGGTTTATAACTGTTTATTCTATGCACTGTAAAAAAAAAAGAAGTGTACTCACAAGAATGCGATGTAGTATTATACCTATTGAAGTATTAATATTAATATTGTATTAAGTATTCACATTGTTTTTTTACCTTTGTAATACACTGACAAAGCACCAAAAACAGTGATGATGAGTCACATAATGAGCCAAATTCATCACAAGCAGTTTTTCCAAAAGCTGAAAAGGACAATACTAATCATTCACACAAACATTAAACACCATCATGGTAACACACATGAAATTTTAAAAATACAGTAAATATTAATTTAACAACATTAGATGTAACATAAAACCCTAATGTACATAACTGATTAGAAAAAAAGAAAATAATAAACTAATAACTTATAAGAAACTAATTAAATAATAAGAAACAGATTTATGTCAACGAAAATACATCAAATGTGAAGTATCGTGCAGGGAATTGTGGGAATATCAATTTATGGTTTTTCACTGTAAATTATACAATGACTTTTTATTTTCACGCTCAAAAACTGTAAATGTAACGGTATTTTACTGTACAATTACATTAAATATACTGTTATTCTATTACAGTTATTCACCGTATATATAGCACGGAAACTTTCTGTAAACCAATTAATGTTTTTCACCGCAGCATAAAATCACGATAACTTTTGAAAGTACTTCCAATCAAGCTGTAAGTTTGTCAAAGTATATTGTGTATATTGTGCAAAGTATACAATATGCTTTGTATATTGTGAAAATGTACATAAAATGTTGGCTATGAAATTTGCCTTTGCAAAGAAGTCCGCCAATTTGATTCAATTTAATATCATTTCCACCACAGAATCTTGTTAACACAATACATAATTTGACACAAATATATATGATTTAGAAGTATAAGCTTATAATACAGTAGAGGTCATACAGTGTAATTTCTCATTATATTCCAATGAGAGAAAGAGACATGGAGAGAAAGGAAAATGGGATGTCATTGACTTTTATAGCTTGTTTGGCACATCAGCTGTGTGTGGAAGAAAACGTCCCTCAGAACGAGATCTTAATTAGTGTATTCCATCATGCCACTCTGCCAACACACACAGGAAACACACAAAGGATCTAAAAATGTGTTGCACAACATTATTTATCAGCGAGCCTCCCTGTGACAATTTATCTAGTGCAATCACTGCCTGGTAAAAGAAGAGAGAGGAGGGTGACATCAAATCCTTCTCTGACCCTCTTCTCAATAGAATGTGAAAAGCTTGGAAATGAAGATGGAAGGCCACACTACTGAGAGGAAGAAAATGTGAGCTTTTTGTTGATCCTTAGATAAAGTGGTATCCATTTTTATAGGAACATTTCCAGACCATTACGGCTTTAAGTAACTGGCAATTGCTCTTTTTTAGTTCTTGCAGTGTTATATTTTGGAAATGTCAACTAAATTAATTCAAAGAACATTCTAAAAGGATTAGTACTTTGTATGTGATGATGTGATTTCAAACTGCATAAGTTTAATCACCCTGACATGTTTGAGGATTTGTTAATTGTTTATTTCTAAGCCATTTCTTTTAGACATTCCTTACACAGCCAGAAAAAAAACATAACTGAAATTACAAAAACTGCTATTGTCATAATGTACAATTAAAACTCTTTCTAATGCGATTGGTTCAGCCTCTTATAAGTCTCATATCTGCAATTAAGTCATATTAGGTAGATAGAAATCAATGAAATCAATGAAAATCTGCATAAGTATGTTATGATATTGCAGGATTAGCTCCTTATAAATTAATTTTTAATCTCCTGTTTTAGCTTTTTGAAATGTTGCTCACTATCTAAATTTGAGAATAAATTTAATAAGAGTTTTACATTCATAAACAGATCATTCTGAATAATAAACTTTTTAGTGGTTTAATGGATATCTTTAATACAATGAGAAAAATCATAGCCAAAAATGTGGAATTGGAAATAAATAAAATGAATGAATAAATAAACAAACAAACAAACAAACAAAGCACAGGTTACCAACCCCTTGACATTGTTCAAGACAAGTTGCCAGTAATCTGTTAAATTATTTATACCATGTATACAATGCTATAGATGCTTGTCTTCTTGTCTTGAGGACAATTTTGCCCAGCTTTCTTTACAAGGTGTTTCTGTTCTAGAATAACAACATTGTAGAAGATGGGATGCTGAAAACTGACTTCTTTTTGTGTCAGAGGATGTAAAGCCAATGTGAAATGTTCTCTGATGTGGTAGTGTGTAAGAGGTTAATGGCTTTCTGAGCAGAAAGTAATGAAGCACCGTGGTGCTAACTTTAAATGAGCCTCTTCACAATTCTGCGCAGTGCCATTGTTCTTCCTGAACTATAAAGGCTTACAAGGTTTATAGAGAAGATTTTGAAATCCTCATAGTTGGCTCAGAAAGTTTTGACAGTGTCCTTGACCCTACATTTTCTGCCTCTCTTTGCTCTCCTTTCAGAGAAAACTCTAACCTCAAAATAGTGCTCTGAAAAAATGTAACAGTGTTCATTCCAGCCATGCCACATTGATCATGTTCATCCATTGCTTTTGCAGGAATGACCTCCCATGACCTCCTATTCATAGCACACAGCGATAGCTCATGATGAATCACACCATTACCAAGGATTAGAGGAGGATTCTTCCTTAGAATCAGGATTCAAAATTTAGATAACATGGAATGTAGTTGATTGTCCTTAAACAATCTCTCAGTGATCCTACACATTGCATTGGTATTTGCATATTGTGAACCAAAAGAACAAGGTGTTATTGAATGTTGAAGATGAAACAGAAAGGACTTCTCTACTCATTCTTCTTTGAAGTATCCAGGTACTATACATAATGCATCATATTCTGCTCTCTCCACAGACAATATTATCTTTGGCAAGGTTTTCTCTCCAGACACATATTGAGAAGACTCTTCCCAGGTTCAATAAGGAATAGCTCCGAGGAATGATGTCAGAGTTCCACAATTATTACCTTAGCCCCTTCCTTTTGTAAAGCCTCATCTTGTCAGATCAAAGCTTCTTTTTGAAGCTTGTATTTTCCAACTCCCAACCACCATTTTCTGTAGAAAGTTTCCAATTGACTTGGTGCAAGTTTAAAAAAAAGAAAAAGGTTTCATGAAGGTTTTCAAAGTTAAAGAGGCCCAAATGTACACAGTTGACTGCTGTTGTGCAAGATGTCTTCAGGAGTCAGAACTTTAATTTTCCTGTTGACCCTATCATTAAATCTCATCTCAATACATTTGATGAATGGTTACGCTCTTTTTGATTTTGTCGTTCTGGAAATCCAAATTTGTGAGATTTATTCCATTGGAACAAGTTTAAGGTTAATTGATCGATTTTTTTTTGTTGTGTTGCTATAATAATAATGATCTATGTATTAATAATGAACCATTATTTGTTTGGAGTAAACAATTTATATTGGAGGAGGATGTGTTTTTTAAGTTTTAAGTTAAATTAAATGCATTAAAATTATACCAATACAAATTATACCAAGTGTTAACAACTACACTCACCTAAAGGATTATTAGGAACACCTGTGTCACACCCATGGACGTTTTGTGTTGCCAGTATGTTCATTTACCCTCCGTGTGATTAGTTAATTCCCCGCACCTGTTCCTGTTATCCCTAATTACGTTCACCCCTATATATTCGCCTTGTGTTTGTTCAGTCCTTGTCGGTTCTCGTCTGTGAATGTATGCTGTGTGTTCCTGTCTGGATTAAAACCCCTTTTTGATATATCTTCGTCACCTTCGTTTGTTTACCTTAACCTCAGCGTGACAGAAGAACCGACCCACAAAACTGTGATTGTTTAGCAGCCTTTTCCTCCGTTTATTTTCTCGTTTTTTAGTTTCGTTTTTGTTTGTTCCGTTTTCCCCTGTCATGGATATGCCCGGTGTTCGTCTCCTACTGCTGGAGCAGGAGGACCAAACATTGGAGGACCACACGCGGACCTTCTTAGATCTCGCATATCTGACGCACTTTCCGGACGACTGCCTCTGCACGTTCTACGAGGTGAGCCTGAATGCCACATGCAGAGCGCAGTTGTCCGGAGAGGGTCCGCGTGTGGACTTTGAAGCCTTTGTGGAGTGGGTGCTGGCGAGCTGCAACTCGCTATGCACCGTCGGCCCGGAAGAAGACCCCGCCAGCCCCACTCCGGACCCAGAGCGAGACCAGCCACCATCTCGCGGCACGGAACGCCCACACGAGCCATCGCCTAATGGAGCGACAGAGCCCAGGAACGCCACAGAGTCAGACCCAGGAAGTGAGTGTGACCAAGCGCGTGAGCCGGCTACAGCGCTCGTGAGGGAGCCCGTGGTGGAGAGCGAGGGCAAGGAGGAAAGCCCCGCCCACTGCACGGCCGCTGAGGATGAGCATGGACTGTGCTCAGAGGACTCTCTTTTTATTTCTAAATATCAAGAGTCAATTGAATCATCTGCCTGTCCCGAGTCAATTGAATCATCTGCCTGTCCCGAGTCAATTGAATCATCTGCCTGTCCCGAGTCAATTGAATCATCTGCCTGTCCCGAGTCAATTGAATCATCTGCCTGTCCCGAGTCAATTGAATCATCTGCCTGTCCCGAGTCAATTGAATCATCTGCCTGTCCCGAGTCAATTGAATCATCTGCCTGTCCCGAGTCAATTGAATCGTCTGCCTGTCCCGAGTCAATTGAATCGTCTGCCTGTCCCGAGTCAATTGAATCGTCTGCCTGTCCCGAGTCAATTGAATCGTCTGCCTGTCCCGAGTCAATTGAATCGTCTGCCTGTCCAGAACTCCCACCCAACCTCCCTCTCCCACCTCCTCTCATCCATCTGCCATATCCGCTGCAGCCAGCCAGCCCCTCTGCTCACCCTCAGCCTTCCATCAACGGCGTGAGCGCGCAGTGGGCCTGCCAGTCTCCAGCTCCATTGGGGGCAGTGGATCCTGGGTCTCCGCCTCCCACCTCCTCGACCAGGACTCCTCCTCGGCCCGTTGGTCCACCAGCTCCGCGTTGGCTCCAACCTCCCTCGTCTCCACCGTGGCCCCTCAGTCCACCAGCTACGCCGGGCTCCCTCATCCCTCCGGCTCCGCCTTGGTCGCTCGTCGACCTGCCCTCGCCGCTGGACTACACTCCTCTGGCTGCGCCTCGTCCTTCCGTCCCTCTGGCTCCGTTGGCGTCCTCGCTCCCTCCGACGTCGCCTGGGTCCTCTGTCGCTCCGGCTCCACCGCGGCCTTCAGGATCCCCGCCTGCGCCTCAGTCGGAAGAGCCGCCTACGTCGCCGCGTCCCGCCGGATCCTCGGGGTCGCCCTGGCTCGTCGGCGTTCCAGCTACGCCCTGGTCTCCTCTACCACCTGCTCCGCCACAGTCTGTCGCCGCCCTGGTGCCGCCTGCCCTTCCTCCACCATGGCTGCTTCCTCCTGCGGCTCCACCATGGGCGGTGGGCGTGACTGTGGCCCGGGTCCCACCATCCTCCTGCTCCAAGTCCTGTCTGTCTCCTCCCTGGCTCCTCCCACCATCTACTCCACCCTGGTTCCTCCTGTTGTCTGCCATGTCGTCTGTCTGCTGTCCTGTCTGCCCGTCGTCTCCTCGTCCTCCACCTGAGCCCCCTCCCTCCCTCCGCAGTTGGTCCATCTACGGCGCGAGGACGCGCCTTCCGGGGGGGGGGTGTAATGTCACACCCATGGACGTTTTGTGTTGCCAGTATGTTCATTTACCCTCCGTGTGATTAGTTAATTCCCCGCACCTGTTCCTGTTATCCCTAATTACGTTCACCCCTATATATTCGCCTTGTGTTTGTTCAGTCCTTGTCGGTTCTCGTCTGTGAATGTATGCTGTGTGTTCCTGTCTGGATTAAAACCCCTTTTTGATATATCTTCGTCACCTTCGTTTGTTTACCTTAACCTCAGCGTGACAACCTGTTCAATTTCTCATTAATACAATTATCTAATCAACCAATCACATGGCAGTTGCTTCAATGCATGTAGGGGTGTGGTCCTGGTCAAGACAATCTCCTGAACTCCAAACTGAATGTCGGAATGGGAAAGAAAGGTGATTTAAGCAATTTTGAGCGTGGCATGGTTGTTGGTGCCAGACGGGCCGGTCTGAGTATTTCACAATCTGCTCAGTTACTGGGATTTTCACGCACAACCATTTCTAGGGTTTACAAAGAATGGTGTGAAAAGGGAAAAACATCCAGTATGCGGCAGTCCTGTGGGTGAAAATGCCTTGTTGATGCTAGAGGTCAGAGGAGAATGGGCCGACTGATTCAAGCTGAGAGCAACTTTGACTGAAATAACCACTCGTTACAACCGAGGTATGCAGCAAAGCATTTGTGAAGCCACAACGCGCACAACCTTGAGGCGGATGGGCTACAACAGCAGAAGACCCCACCGGGTACCACTCATCTCCACTACAAATAGAAAAAAGAGGCTACAATTTGCACGAGCTCACCAAAATTGGACAGCTGAAGACTGGAAAAATGTTGCCTGGTCTGATGAGTCTCGATTTCTGTTGAGACATTCAGATGGTGGAGTCAGAATTTGGCGTAAACAGAATGAGAACATGGATCCATCATGCCTTGTTAGCACTGTGCAGGCTGGTGGTGGTGGTGTAATGGTGTGGGGTGTGTTTTCTTGGCACACTTTAGGCCCCTTAGTGCCAATTGGGCATCGTTTAAATGCCACGGCCTACCTGAACATTGCTTCTGACCATGTCCATCCCTTTATGACCACCATGTACCCATCCTCTGATGGCTACTTCCAGCAGGATAATGCACCTTGTCACAAAGCTCGAATCATTTCAAATTGGTTTCTTGAACATGACAATGAGTTCACTGTACTAAAATGGCCCCCACAGTCACCAGATCTCAACCCAATAGAGCATGTTTGGGATGTGGTGGAACGGGAGCTTCGTGCCCTGGATGTGCATCCCACAAATCTCCATCAACTGCCAGATGCTATCCTATCACTATGGGCCAACATTTCTAAAGAATGCTTTCAGCGCCTTGTTGAATCAATGCCACGTAGAATTAAGGCAGTTCTGAAGGCGAAAGGGGGTCAAACACAGTATTAGTATAGTGTTCCTAATAATCCTTTAGGTGAGTGTATATTAATTCATTTAAAAGTATATTTAATTCCCATAATATATTTGATGATGCATAATGCATAATCTCCTGGTACATTATCAGTAAATGCACATACACCAAAAGTAAGTTTACTTCCTGTTACAATAATCTTTCAGTAAACTAAAAGAGTTTTGAGACAATCATTATGTAGAAAGAAAACATGCATGACTGATGAAAGCGCAAGATCAGGATCAATGACTAACTGCGTTAAAGAGTGAAAAATTTTGAAAATGTACCTCTTATTTGTGAAATAGTAACAAAGCAAGTAAAAAACTGTAAAGCCATCGAGTTCTGACTAAATGTAGCAGTTTTGTAATGACTCCAATGAATGAATCCAACAAAACCATCTGACATAGCTTTAATAATACCTTCCGTTTACACAGCTCATCAAAACACAGCGATTAACAGGACGGTGTTGCTCCCTGCCTTGTTAAAAAAAAAAGTTCTTTATGCCTAATTTGCTTGCCTTTCATAGTATCCTCCATTAGTGGGGTCATTATACCCTGCTGCACTATTAGCGGCCAAGTCCTTGCAACCTGAGGTTCAGAATAAAGATTCTTTTCCTTTTCCTTTTTTTTATTACAATTAGTAACAGAGTTCTGTCAAAATCACGCTGAAAAATGTTTTTTCTCCAAGAGAAAAGGGGACCATGTCCCAAAATCACTTTGATTTGCTTTTGCCAAGTATGTGTGATCTCTTCTGAAGCACTGCACAGATATTACATTTTGGCAGGAAGATAATTAAATGGATGAATTAGGAATAACATATTACTCATATCTCATATTATTATCTCATATCTTTGGCAGAAATAGTAAGAGCAGCATGCTAGTGTGGTATTCCGAATTCATTCAGTTTTCTAAATTTGTACACAAATTGTATTGTTGAATAAATTTGTCAGGTTGAATCATTTCACTCAAAAACCTGATAAAAATTATTGTAAAAAATAAAATGATCATACAATAAATGATAAAGGATAAAACAAATGTCATATGTAGTGTAAATGTTGTTGCAAGAATTACAGACCTTATGTAAAAATAAATGTAAAATAAGCTAATGTAATATTTATGTTTAACCTCTTGAGGTTGATATTCAACATTTTCTGAAGGTTAAATGCCTCTTTTTACTGACCATTTGTTGAAAAGGAAAAAAAGAGGTCTCATTCTGAACTCTATTCATGTAAAGGGCTATAATCTTGAAGCACATATGAAAGACACCTGTTTGTGTGCAGTATTACATTTTTAGAGTAAAAATCTGTTATGTGGGAATAAAAACAGCTGTGTTTACCAGACCTTATTGTGTATTTATTTATTTATATATTCATTTAAAGTACATAAAACAGAAACTATTATGCATATTTAAAAAAAAAAGACATCACAATAAACAATAAGGTTTTTCAAAGAGAATATTCGTGTCTTTATTGATAGTAAGTATTGATAGTAAAAAATTGACTGTTTTTAGTTTTATCTTAAGTGAAAATTCAACTTTCATATTATAGATAATTTAGCTTTTGTTTGTGGAGAAATTAAGTGAGCAATACAATTTTATATCCACCTACATTAAAACAAACTCTGTAAAAAAAATTGACAAGACATTTCAAACACCATCCTCAGTTCTAAAAACACAGAAAGTGACTCTGGCAAATATACACCTATTGAAGTCAAATGATCAACACACATGTAGAAGTCACATGACTGGTGCTAAGTTAAGCCTGGTTTCTCCCAAGGTTTTTTTCTCCATTTGTTGGAGTTTTGGTTCCTTGCCGCTGTTGCCTTTGGCTTGCTTAAGTTGGGGACACTTGCTTGATATTCAGCAGTGTTTTTGATATGCCTGTATTGGCGCCGTTGTATGCGAACTGATCTGAGCCGGACGATTACGTCACTGTTTTCTCCAGTGCTGCTATACCTAAATTACCTAGACTAATAACTATTGATCTTTGCAACGGAATGAATCAATAATATATAGAATAAGCTGCACAATGACACCATTTTCTTATTAATGTAAAGCTGCTTTGCCACAATTTGCATTGTAAAAAGCGCTATATAAATAAAGATGACTTGACTTGACTTGACTTGACTTAACCACATAGTTTGCTGGCCAGAGTAGATGGGATTCCTCGCCGCTTACAGTGGTGTCCCTCCGAAGGAGGTTCGTTTGCTGCTGGAATTGTGTTCGAACACCACATATTTTAAGTACAAGGATGTGTTTCAACCACAGAAACATGGAAGTGCAATGGATTCTCCAGTATTAATCTGTTAACCTAAGTCAGGATGAGGACGCACTGAAGCTTCTTTGTTTAAGTAACTTTTTGGCTTTTGTCTAAAGGAAATATATTAATTATCATTATATTTGTAATCTACACAACAAATTTGTGTTCTCTTTAAATCTCTAAAATGTTCAATCTAGTTCAAATTATGCACCAATCAAGTACATTTTTTTGAATAAACTGAAACTGTATTTTGTTGTCTTTGTGAAAATAAATACTTGTAATTAATAGTAAATCAAAATTTAATCATAAATATAATTTGTGAAAAACTAAATTTAGCTAAATCTAAATTTAGCTATAACAAGTATTTTTTGTTGGTCCAAAGTGGTGTATTGTGTAGTTTTCATGTTTCAGTTCATGATGTATTAGTCTTTTCAGTCTTTCCTTTGATGGACAGTGAAGTACTCTCTGATCAGATCTGTACATAGAAAACAGGACAATAAAGATAGTGCGTAATCACACTGCTGTGGATCATCTTCATGGCTGGCCTTTAGATCTCTTTTTGTGCCATAATGTTATTCACTTCAAATGCTCTAACGGGCATCGATTGGCATACCTTACACAACCCAGCCCTGCATAATGGCTATCTCTCCCTCTCAGAGATATTGTGCTTGTGCTTTGATCTATGAAGGGTAATGCCTGTTAATGGAGGAGCAGATGATCTGTTCTTCCTCGGTCTATGGAACGTAATGGAGCACTGAGGAAGAGCTTAAATCTCAACCCTGACAACACTGTAATCATTCATGATACGCTGCCTCATCGGAATGAATTGCTCTATGGTAGTTTGAACTGTTAAAATTCTATGGAAGAACAAGATTGTCACTGTATTAACAAATACCAAACCTAGTGACCTTTATTCCTATAAGTGATCTTTATTTTAAAGAAATAAAGCACAAACACACAAGTGAAAAAATAAATTGACAGAATTGTGATCAGTATTGTGACGCTTCGTGGTTGTGAAATATTAGTGGATTATGTTACTCACAAACAACTATCACAAAACATGAAAACAGTCAAAAACATGAAACTTAACTCCTAAATACTATACGATGAACTACACCTGTGGTTATTTTGCTCAGGATACCTATGTGAGTTTGAGAAATTATTACTTTACTTGCACTAAAAATACACAGAAAGTCTCAGAAAGTGGAGTTTTGAGGAATAGTCTAATATAATGGGCCCTATTTTAACGATCTGAGCGCATGGTATGAAGTGCATGGCGCCGTTGCACTTAACGCGTGTCCACTTTTGCTAGATTAACGATGGAAAGAATGGTTGGTGCGCCAGCCACATGATCCAAAAAGGTTGT
Source organism: Zacco platypus (assembly GCA_038088235.1). Lineage (NCBI taxonomy): Eukaryota > Metazoa > Chordata > Actinopteri > Cypriniformes > Xenocyprididae > Zacco > Zacco platypus. Next base: position 15,422,792 of record CM076084.1, read on the forward strand.
ACCTAGTCTCTTAGTAAGTAATGGATGTGTTTTGGGCATAATGAGCACTAAACCAATCAGAGTCTCATCTCCCTTTCCTTTAAAAGCCAGATGCACTTGCACCATGGCGGATTGCTAGTTACATGGCAGAATATAGACACTCTCAACCGGACGAGTCAGTTTAAATACATGTGTGAATTGCCACGATTAGTCAAATAATTAGCCAAATTCATTCGTCATTCCTGCAATAGTTCTGATTCATGCAATGATTATCCATAATGAAGTAGGCATTTTTATCTTTATGTACACAATAATAATCTTTTACATTGTAATCCTTTAATTTTTAATATTTGGCATGTTTGTGTGCTGCTGTAAGACCCAGACACAAAGGATTAGTTCTAACAATGTTTTATTGAACAAGGATTCTGAACACAGGTGAAATGGTTTGGTATGGTAAGTCTATACAGTTCGTGGTTGTTATAAGGTGACTTAGCTTGCAGATTAACAATGTCCTTTTCCCGTTTCCTAGGGAGATCAGAAGATTGCCAGCGGTCCGCGAACACTCCTGTTGATGTGCAGGTTGAAGACAAGATGATCGATGAGATACACAGAGCAGGTAAGTCATGCAGGTGAGTCTGTAGTCCATGTATGAACGTAATTAAGGTGAACAGAAACAGGTGCGGGTGTTTAACTAAACAGGTTACACACAATGAGGGCACATGAACAGAGACACGACAGAACTAAACGTAAACATAAGTCCATGGGTGTGACATTACACCCCCCCCCCGGAAGGCGCGTCCTCGCGCCGTAGATGGACCAACTGCGGAGGGAGGGAGGGGGCTCAGGTGGAGGACGAGGAGACGACGGGCAGACAGAACAGCAGACAGACGACATGGCAGACAACAGGAGGAACCAGGGTGGAGTAGATGGTGGGAGGAGCCAGGGAGGAGACAGACAGGACTTGGAGCAGGAGGATGGTGGGACCCGGGCCACAGTCACGCCCACCGCCCATGGTGGAGCCGCAGGAGGAAGCAGCCATGGTGGAGGAAGGGCAGGCGGCACCAGGGCGGCGACAGACTGTGGCGGAGCAGGTGGTAGAGGAGACCAGGGCGTAGCTGGAACGCCGACGAGCCAGGGCGACCCCGAGGATCCGGCGGGACGCGGCGACGTAGGCGGCTCTTCCGACTGAGGCGCAGGCGGGGATCCTGAAGGCCGCGGTGGAGCCGGAGCGACAGAGGACCCAGGCGACGTCGGAGGGAGCGAGGACGCCAACGGAGCCAGAGGGACGGAAGGACGAGGCGCAGCCAGAGGAGTGTAGTCCAGCGGCGAGGGCAGGTCGACGAGCGACCAAGGCGGAGCCGGAGGGATGAGGGAGCCCGGCGTAGCTGGTGGACTGAGGGGCCACGGTGGAGACGAGGGAGGTTGGAGCCAACGCGGAGCTGGTGGACCAACGGGCCGAGGAGGAGTCCTGGTCGAGGAGGTGGGAGGCGGAGACCCAGGATCCACTGTCCCCAATGGAGCTGGAGACTGGTAGGCCCACTGCGCGCTCACGCCGTTGATGGAAGGCTGAGGGTGAGCAGAGGGGCTGGCTGGCTGCAGCGGAGATGGCAGATGGATGAGAGGAGGTGGGAGAGGGAGGCTGGGTGGGATTTCGGGACCGGCAGATGATTCAATCGACTCGGGACCGGCAGATGAGTCCATCGACTCGGGACAGGCAGATGATTCAATCGACTCGGAACAGGCAGATGAGTCAATCGACTCGGAACAGGCAGATGAGTCAATCGACTCGGAAAAGGCAGATGAGTCAATCGACTCGGAACAGGCAGATGATTCAATCGACTCGGAACAGGCAGATGATTCCATTGATTCTTGATATTTAGAAATAAAAAGAGAGTCCTCTGAGCACAGTCCATGCTCACCCTCAGCGGCCGTGCAGTGGGCGGGGCTTTCCTCCTTGCCCTCGCTCTCCACCACGGGCTCCCTCACGAGCGCTGTAGCCGGCTCACGCGCTTGGTCACACTCACTTCCTGGGTCTGACTCCGTGGCGTTCCTGGGCTCTGTCGCTCCATTTGGCGATGGCTCGTGTGGGCGTTCCGTGCCGCGAGATGGTGGCTGGTCTCGCTCTGGGTCCGGAGTGGGGCTGACGGGATCCTCTTCCGGGCCGACGGTGCATAGAGAATTGCAGCTCGCCAGCACCCACTCCACAAATGTTTCGAAGTCCACACGCGGACCCTCTCCGGACAACTGCGCTCTGCACGTGGCATTCAAGCTCACCTCGTAGAATGTGCAGAGGCAGTCGTCCGGAAAGTGCGTTAGATACGCAAGATCTAAGAAGGTCCGCGTGTGGTTCTCCAGTGTTTGGTTCTCCTGCTCCAACAGTAGGAGACGAACACCGGGGAGATCCATCGAAAAAGGCAACAAACAAAAACGAAACTAAAAAACGGGAAAACAAACGGAGGGAAAACGCTAACACTCACACTCTTACAATTTTGTGGGTCGGTTCTTCTGTCACGGTTGTGTGCAGATACAAAGGACGCTGACGACGAAAATCACAATTACACAGGTTTAATTCAGAAGTTCCGCAGGGGAACATGCAGGCAGGCAGAAGAAACACGTAACACGTACAAACAAGAACCGACCAGGACTGAACCAACACAGGGCGAATATATAGGGGTGGAACGTAATTAAGGTGAACAGAAACAGGTGCGGGTGTTTAACTAAACAGGTTACACACAATGAGGGCACATGAACAGAGACACGACAGAACTAAACGTAAACATAAGTCCATGGGTGTGACAGCTGCTGTGCATCCCTGTGTGTGTAATAAGCAGAGTGTACGTGCGTTGTGTACCAGCCTATCGGCGCGTATTACTAACACGTCCCTTAAACACTGCTCCATTCACTTTAGACCAGGTTTTTGTTGGTCAATGGCACTGTCATTTTCAGTTGCCTCACAATAGCAACACGCCAACAATGCGACTGAACACACCTTGTTTTCAGACCCATGGGCGAACAGATGGGCATGAGTGCATTTGCTATTTAAACAACGAAAATGATAACTGTGTATGATAGGGCCCAATGTGTTGCAATTACTTTGATGCCCAAACCTTTTGGGATCAATAAATGTTGGGATGAAACAACAGTGGCAGAAAGCTGGTGAAAAGTACTGTCTGTGACTGTTCAATAATCTAGATTTCAACAGATAAAGCTGAAAGCTCTGAAAGGTCATCAGCTAGAGACTAACAATCAATTGTTATTGGCTTCAGTTGTTTTTAGAGCTGTGTGATATTTAATTCATAATTTCAGCAAATTTCTCTTTTATTTATTTATTTTTATATAGTTTGTAGTAAGAACAGGGCTGGGTTGGTTACTTTTAAATTGTATTTCACTATAGATTACAAAATACATGCTTTAAAAAGTAATTTGTAACGTATTTTGTTATATTACTCAAGTTTAGTAACTTAATCTAAATACTTTAGAATACTTTGGAATACTAATAAGTGTGGAACAAACACAAAAAAGGTAATTGCAAGTTTTTATCTCAAATTTCAGACTTTTTCCCTCAGAATTGCGTGATATAAACTTGCAATATTGAGAAAAGTCAAAATTATGATAAAATCACAGTATTGAGAAAAGTCAAAAATATGAGATATAAACTCACATACTAAATTCACAATTGCAAGAAAAAAAGTTAGTATTGCAAGTTTATATTTCCCAATTCTGACTTTATAACTTGCCAATGTGAGTTTAAATCTCGCAATTCTGAGAAAAAGAAGTCATAATTGTGAAATGCAAACTCACAATTGTGAGGGAAAAAAAACAAATTGTGAGAAAAAGTTGTAGTGACGAGTGAATTATAAAATGACTCACAAACAACTATCACAAAACATGAAAATCATGGATCATCCAGTGATGACAGGACAGTGAAGTTGACAATTGGGCAATTTTTTTCATAAATTCAGCCATTTTGTCTTGTTCAGGACAGTACTAAATAAAAATAACAAAATTTTTATGATCTCTCTTAAAAGTATTAAATGTTGATGAAACTTAACTCCGCTTTTTCAGACTGTCAGTCAGAGAATCACCAATTGCTGTTTAAATGACATTAAAATTCAAAGTAATCACTTTGGTAATCTAAAACACTTTTCAGATGTTACTTTAATCTGATTACCACCCATTTAAAATGTAACTGAAATGAAATACAGTTACTCAAATTTTGTTTTTTAAATACGTAACTAAATTACCTGAATTTCGTTAATCCCCAACCCTGAGTAAGAATAGTTTAGACACAATCTCTGTTTAACTAATTTCTTCATTTTAATTTAAGAAACAAATCATACTTATTTTATGTGCTTGCATAGTGTGTACTCTGCTTAATATTCAGTCTGTTGGCAGTTCAGTGCCACAGTACATGATGTGCATAGCTAAATATGATTCCTGCTGTACTAAGATAATACTGACAGCCCCCTGACCTCTGAGTCAACGTTAATTTAAGCCAGAACTGATATGTATAAGAATAATAATTCAATTGTTATATCTGGATGTCAGTTGGGTGTTTTAATTTCATTAAGATACACAAGGAAAATCCATCCTAGATAAGATGATGACACAGTTTGCCAGGCTAATGGAATGCTATTCTTGCTGTTTTAAAGAACCTATGACATTTAATTTGCACATATCTCTATATTACTTAATGTGATCTGTTGAATTTAAAAAAAACAATTTGCCACAAGCTTTGCAATTTGATGTTTTTTTTATTCAAAATGTTCCATGATTCAAACAAGATGTTGTAGCAACATCTTAACTTGTACAGGTACACACACATACTCACACAAACAATTGATCAGTTGTTCTTGTGTGGGTTTGTCAGTTGACTGAAGACACATTTATCTATAATAGCATTTTACACATTGCAGATTGCTTCAAAGCAGCTTTACGGTGATAAACAGGAAAAAGATGCAAATAGAAATCAGTTGTACTGTAAAGCAGCACTAAAAAACACAATAGTTTCATTACTCAGAAGTCAGTTCAGTGTTGTCAACAAGTTTAGTTCAATAACGATGTAAAGTTCATCAAATGTGATATGAGTTCAATTCAGCTATAAGCAGTTCTACAGAAGAAAATAGTGTCATTTTTCACTTTGAGTCAGTTCTGTGTTGAATCAGTGTCAGTGTTGCACATAAAGCAGTTCAATTCGGTTCAGGCTTTGTTCCAATAGAGTCATTGCAGTCAAATCAATAATATTACTGAATATTTAGTGTCCCCAACTAACCAAAAGCAACAGTGGCAAGGAACCAAAGCTCCATCATGTTAAAGAAATGGAGATAAAGCCTTGAGAGAAACCAGGCTCAGTCGGGGGACCAGTCCTCCTCTGGCCAAATGAACGAACATGGTGTGATTTATTGGTGTGATTCCAGGCTGTATCACACATCAGATTGTGGATTGATGTCATTCAGAATATTTCATCCAGCTGCTTCATCATGCTGGGATTTGGTGGGAGGAGGAGATGTTGTCTGTCCAGCAAAGCTCCCATTTAGCCAGTTTTGGATGAATGGCTTATCAAAGACAGTAAGATTGTAAAAACTATGTTGCGATCGTAGCAGGTCCTGACATGGCCTGTTCATAGCTGGCTACAGGCGCCTCTGCAGAAGACTTGTCTGTTCTCGTGATCTTTGTTGAGGATGTGTGCCGAGGGCTGTATAATCGATGAGGTCTTTGCAGGGGATCTGTCTAGACTAGGGCCTTCTCATTTGTAGACTGCAGTTTCCAAAAATATATACTGGTTTGTGATTTTATTAGAAATCAGGATCTTATTGGATATAAAAGACAAATAAATAGCATTTTAATCAGTGTTTTACTGCAATTTGATTACATTTATTATGCAATCTTAAAGATCTACAATGTAAACTTTAAAATGTTAAAGTATATATATTACCTACAAAGGTACAGTATAAAAACAAATTTTGTGATGAATTATTTCTGAGGCTGAAAAGTATGTGGCACTATTTATAGATTAGTTCTTGCACATTCAATTCAAAAATGAAATGTCTGGTGAGCGGTGCTGAAAGGTTAATGTTAATCGCGTTTGAAATGAATGTACCCCTTGATCAATTTAGTGGACAAAGGCAAATGTAAGATAAAAATGCATTTGCTAAAGCAATCATGCCATATTTTCTTACTTCTACCACACTTTCAGCTCATTGTGTCATAAGTGCAAAGCTGTAACAGGTGAGCCACAGAACAATTTAATTGCATCAGAAAAACCTGATCCTGTAGTAGCCGAATTATTTATGTAAAAAAGGAATAAAAATATTCGATGTTTTACTGCCAGAAGTGTTCATTTCAAATGGAAGTTGCAATGAACTGGAAATACCGACGTCATATTATCACTTTCCCACAAATCAATAACAAAACGGAAGTGTCATGAACTCATCCCTTCAGGCACCGTATAATTTAATGTATAGGTAAGTTTTTGGAGTTTTGCAAAAATGTAGTCACACTTTTCTTTACAGCTTCATCTGAACAGCTTGGGACACTTAATATTCAACAACATTATTGATTTGACTGCACTGACACTATTGGATGAGAACTAAACTGAGCTGGACGATGACATCACTGTAACTACTTTACTACTAGATGAAATGAACTAATTTAATAACTGATGGTTATTTACAACAGAACTGAATCAACACTGAACTGATTTCAGCTGAACAATAACATTATTTTCTATTTCTCTATTTTCTCTTGTTTGCATCATTGAATCATTTTCCTGTTATCACTGTAAAGCTGCTTTGAAACAATCTATGTTATATAAAGCGCTATATAAACAAATGTGACTTGACTTCTGGCTTTCGAATGCAACAGAGAATGTGTATTAGTCATTATAAACACCTGTGGTGGTTCATGCCACAAATGACTGTTACGGTGCTGTGTCCAGGAGGCAGCGCACGAGGGAAGGTATTTGACTTTTAATCATTCACTGAGAGGGAGTACGCACAAACACCACTAGACAACATTAACGCAAGACAAGGGACTTCAAAACCATGGCTTTAAATACACTGAACACACACAGATCACAAGACTAATTAACAAGACACAGCTGAATACAAATGAACTAATAATGACTGAAACCAAGGTGACAAAGGAGTGACGGGAAAAAGTCAAACAAAGAACACATGTGACAACATGACAATGAACAGAGTCCAGAACATGGAGACATGTAACAATGATTGCCTACATAGCATAAATTAAGTTATAAAATTAAATCAAATACTTTCATTTTAAGGATGAAAATCTCATAACATCCATTAGCCTCCATGGATGTGGATTAATTAATTCTACTTCTAAAAATAATAAATCTAAGACTTAGTTTGCCTTTGTCTCTCTTCCGTTTCTTTTCTCTTTCAATTTATGAGTGTTTGATTGTGTTAGAGAGTGTTAGAGTTTGTATAAGCTACAATTACCATAGTCTCCTTCACTCCAAACACCTGCTTTAGGGGTGGTAAAAGAGTGTGTGGCAGTCTAAAGTTGTGTTAAGATATTTATACTATCACCAAACCCAGGGAAGCTGTACCCAGGGAATTATATTAATTTACACCATCTAAAAAGGTCATTCAGTTTTGCCAGCGCCAAGAATAGTCAGAGGCAGCCAGCACCAGGCTTCATTTGTCAAAGGTCCAGAAAAAGATAGCACTTTTATTAGATTACAAATTTCTGTAGCAACATATTTCTGTGCCACACATTAATTTAGCTTAAAGACCTTAAACATGGAAGCAAGACAGTATGGTTCCTGGCCCTATGCTCAGAATGGTGCAAAAAGAAACTATTACAATGGGCACATGTCGACTAAAACATGGTGTATTAACTATATTATCTGAGGTTTTTTGGGAGAAGGGAGAAGTTTTGACATGCCCTGACATTTGTGCTTTTTTCAGTTGTTTATAAACATATGAATGGCAAAAGTGTCATTACATTGTATTCAGCACAAACTAGGCTACAATATTATTTGAGCAACAAGTATGTACATGTTTGTATTTTTGAGAGAATAATGTTTATGCATGGTTATTGAAACAACAACAAAATTAAGTTACTCAAATAAGGCCACAAAACAAATACTGAATATGTGTCCACAAGACTTCTGTGTACTGAATGGTAAAGCCTAGAATATTTGCTTCAAAATGATGTGAAAATCATCCTGCCTACTCATTCACATAAAATAATATATTGATTTTGTAAGACAAGATATAATAATTTTGTATGATACTTTTTGTTTATAAAGACAGCATGCATGAAGGAGTGAATGTTCCTGAATAATGTTATGATTCACACCTGAGGAGACAATGAGCCACATAATGAGCCTTTCAGTCAGGTAGGCCATGTGTGAGTGAACCAAAGAATCTGAGAACAGAGAGTCTGAGAAAAAAGTAGTTTATTTTGTATTTTATTTAGAATATAGTTAACAATATAAATGAGACACATTTTGAGTATACAGTTTTACCTGGAAAGCCTGTTCAAAGATATGTGAACATCACTTACCTGGTATTCCAAGGTGTTTGGTGTTTCTATATGCACTGGAAATATATGCACTATATGCACTGGAGAGAGAAAAAAGATTTCCTGCTTCCAGTCATTGATCTTACCATCATATTCATTCAGAATGTCCAATGTGAGCCAATATCTGGTCACTATGATTCTCAAATCTGAAAAAAAAAAACACTCTGTGAGCATGCTGATAACTAATCATATCAACGTTAATATAATGTCCACTCTTAACAGAAAACAGGACTTTTGTGATCTCATATGCACTAAATGCACACAATTTTGTATAGGCCTATGATATTTTAAATTATATACTATATATATTGTGAAAATAAAGGTACTAACCTTCGGTGGGGCTTGAGTGACTGGCTCCTTGATGAAACCGTCAGACACTGTGAGAAAAGAGGTGATGCTGCAATGTATATTATGAGAAGACTAATGTGTTCGTTGACCTTGGATGCATGTAAACCTATTATAAGAGACCTCCATAACAAAATTAGAAGCCTTTAAAATAGCATAATAGGGGTACTTTAAATAGCTCAATTATAGGAAAAATAATAACTTTTGCCCCTTGCTCCTGTTGCCGTTTCCTCTCCCACCTGGTGACCTCCCTGCACACTTTGAACAAAACTGTAGCTGGTCAGCAATATATCAGCTTTCAGCAGGGCTGAAAAGTCCCAGAGCTGTTAACTTTCTTCATACATCTCAAAACAAAAAGAGTTTTAGAGGAGAGCATGGCTAATATTCAGGTTCACCAGCCGACCTGCAGGACAATTATGCAGATGCCAGACCCAGCAGTGCATCTGAGATTTTATAGCCGACAGCAGTTTTAATACTGGACAACAGCCAGTACTTCCTCTGACCATGGGAAAATAAGAAATTGAAAGCTTAGGATGCATTTGAATGAAGTAGTGCCTGTAGATGAGCTGATGAATCATTTTCGACCCAGTGCAGGAAGGTACTTATGTTACTTTTTATCTAGAATATTATTGGTAGAATCTTCCAAGTTTTTAAGACATTCTATTTGGGCTTTTCAAATCGACTTCCAAATGAGGAACAACATGTTGACAGACAAGCGGTCAAAGGTGTTGCTTTTGTGTTCAAATCCCAGATAAATCTACTATAAAAGTTGACAAATACCAAGAACTTCTGCAGTTCCTTTACAGATTTTGGTTGTAGCCAATTTGTTACTACCTGGACCTGAACAGATGAATGTGAATCCCCTGGGGACATACCTTAATGAATGAAATGGTGGTGGTGTCACACTTGGTATTGACACATTGATTCTCATAGGCCCAAGCAAACACAGAACATTGTCACAACTCAGACAACTTTCTAACAAGTTTGATATAACATACCAAAAAGATTGACATTTCTTCATTGTGTAGTGAAGATGGTCTCAACCCTGTCACAATCTTTTTGACTAAGGATCTGACCTGAATTTATCCAACAATATTTCGATGGCTGGTCTGTCCGAAGAGAATCTGCTGGGGATTACTGAATGTTGAGTAACTGCATTGGTTTAATTTTCAAAAATTAGGGTAGTGCATGATGATGGTTTTTGACAGTTGTAAGATGCATATATAACATGATGCAATTAACAATACTGAAAATAGCAGAAACTCTAAACAGTAACTTGACCATCAGACCAAGAAATCCATGAATTGAGCTTCAGTAGCCATCACTAGCCGAGTACTAAGGGGTTCTGTGGAGAACATTTCATGAAAAAAAAGAAGAAATTTTACTTGTATCACATCTCAGTTAAGAGAATCAATGATAGCTGTGATTAATTGATAAAGCATCCTGCTGCTCCTAAATCTTCTGGCTATTATTTGTTATATTATTTGGTATTTTGTATAAAATAATAATAATTTTATATATATATAAGACAGGAGAGCATTATATATATCTTATAAATATATATAAATTTAGATACATTTTGTAAATACCCAAGCCTTACCTATCTTTTATAAACCTGAGGACACTAAAGGCAAAGTAATATTTGACTGTAATTGCATTCAGGCCCCTAATCAATAAAAGGTCCAAGTCCCCATTTGTCAACTCAAAGAAAAAAAACTTGCAGTCTTTAGGGGAAATGGATGGTCTGGTATACCTTAATCGGGGATGTGTGATGCACCTGCCACTATTTCAAACATACACTCCCAAGGGTTTGTATTCTGGTAACTGGGCAGCTTCTCACTTCACTGAATGCTTCAGAGAGATCACTATATTGAATAGCGATAGAAAGGTCAGAATAAACCTCAGGGCTTTTGATATGGGTATAGCGACAAACCAAGGCAGCAATGAAAATAGCAGGAACCGATAACTTTACCATCAGACCAAGAAATCCATGAACTGAGCTTCAGCAGCCATGGCTAACCGAGTACTAAGGGATTCTGTGGAGAGCATATTATGAAAAAAAAGAAATAAATTTTAGTTGTATCAAGTGTCAGTTAAGAGAATCAACGATAGCTGTGGTTAATTGATAAAGCATCCTGCTGCTATTAAATCTTCTCTTAAATTATTTGTTATTTTGTATAAAAAGAGCAAAAATTCCTCAAAAGAGCAAGCTTACCTTGACAGTAATGACAATACTGACATTTACTCTTGATATTATACTGTGCCTATTGTTTAATGAACGTGTTCTCATGAGAATACGTGTGTAATTTTGCGTAAAGTGTGGTTCTACCACACATACCTTTACTTACGTTTTCATAAACAACAAAAACGCACAATCTTGATGTATTTATAGCACTAAAACGTAAAAATACTTGCGTATTAACAGCAATAAAACGTAAATCATTTACGTATCCAAGAGTGAATGTGTATGAATTCCCATTTATTAATATTAAAATCGTGGTATTAATGTTTCGAATCTGTTGTACTCAATTGTCATATCAATACATATTTTTAGTCAAATTTATTGAATGTAGTTTCCTCATCTACTTAATATGAAATAATATTTCTGTTCATGCCTTGAGCTGCAAACTCGTTCGGATGATTACGTTACATGATGTTAAACTTGACTACACTTTGAAACCTTTAAAATGAATACAATTTCTGTAATTGTTTAACCATTTTGTAATATTTAGCTTGTTTGCTGTAAGACACAAAGAGTGTTTTCTCCTAAGCAGCGACTGACGATACAACCAAGTTACACCAAAGTACTGTCACACTCATGTCTTGTCTAGTTTAGTTCCGTCTTGTAATCATTAGTTCTAATTAATCACCTTGTCCTAATTAGTTTAGTCTTGTCACCTGTGTATTATTGTCATCTGTGCATTTAAGTTCCTGCCTGTCCTGTAGTCATTGTCTGTCGATGTTTGTGCTATGCACACTGTTGCGTGTTCGTCTCATTCATTCATGATTAAACCTGTCTGTTGGATTATACCCTCGTCTCCTGTCATCCCGAGCGTTACAAGTACAACATAAATTCACAAATCACATCAATTTTATTTGTTCACTGCACTCCAAATATTTAGAATCCATATGTTTGTAAGAAACAGATCCAAATTCAGCCCTTTATCCAGCGATCTTCATCTTCATTCTCAGCAGTGACGGTCACGTCAAAGCCCGCAGCGCACTTGTTATGATTCAAATTTGAAAGTTATACCCACGAGAAGCGTTAAGATATGGTTTACGGCACTGATATTGAACTCTCATTGGTTCTCACCTGCTTCGTCATAGATTGCGACATGCCGTGTTTCAGTAGATTGACATTTGAAGTGAGTGCGCGCATTCATGGAGAGAAGCTGGGTTCATATTTCCATGGATTAATAACTTAAATTCTGCTCTGTACCCCATTAAAAATTTAAATAAATAAATAAATATATACTGTAAATATATTACCGCCATAGAGGGTTAGAATTGAATTGACTTGAATTGAATTGAACTACTTTTGATACCACTTTTGACATTTTCGCAATAAATAAATTATTGTGATTACTCTTGTTTGTCTGTTATTCTTTTATTTTTTTAACAGTAATTAATGGTTATAAATGGTTATGGGTATGTTTAGGGGTAGGTGTAGGATTAATGGCTCAAAATATGGTTTTAATGTTATATTTTTACTAAATTTGTCATTTTACTACACATTTCTGTCCATTATATTTTATTATTTTAACATTCTGTATAAAATGGGTATGTTAAGGGGTGGGGTTTAGGGATCTTACATTTATCTACAAAACAAAAAAATGGAAATTATACATAACTTTATGACATGAAAGATTTGTAAATATTTAACGTTATAGCACTAAAATATTTATAACACTAAAACATAAAAATACTTACATTTTTCACTGAAAACGTATCTATTTTTACGTTTTCAGTGCTATAAATATGTCCATATTGTACATTTCAGCACCCTTCTAAATTTTCTGCTTTGAAAGTTACGAACCTGCGTATTAACAATGAGACCAGGCTGGTTTAATAGTATGTGTACTGATATTCTCAAGCATCTCCTTTGATGCTAATAATGGTATTCCAAATTGAACAAGCTGAATTTGACTATTTACCAAATATTTATTTTTATATATATATATTTTATATATTTATATATTTTATATTTACAGTTAGAGTAATGTTAAATCTGCATGTATAAAGAATGAGACTGTTCCCTGTAGCTCCAATGGCCCACATTACCATATTTCCACTCTGGTATACATCTCTGTTAGCATATGTTGATATCTGGTTTCTAGGTAGGATCCATGGTTATTGCATTATTGAATTGAAGAGGTTTGTGCTAAACTAATGAGATTCCCCGTCATGAATGTCAGAGGTTCTTGCTGACAGTGGCTGAGAGTAGAAAAATCATTTAAATCTCATTTCACACCCTAAATTAAAAGGTTCTGTCAACAGTAATGAAGTTGGTGCTTTAATGCTGATCTAAGACCAGCTTTGGGGTTTATATATGTATCCATTATTCCTGTGTATATACGTGCCTAACAGTTTTTAAATCCTTATTATTTGTTCATTTCAGGGGTCGACAGTAGTCTCATAAACATTACCTTATATAAACCTTTCATGTTTCATGTACTACTTATACTTGTAATACAATCTCTCTGTCAACTACAATATTGATCTTTTACAGGCATTTATTCATGCACTAGTACTAACACTAACAGTAGTATGATATATACACCAAGATGAAGTTTGGTTTAATTTGAAGTAGCATGTGATTAAATAAATGTATAAATGTTTGATATTTGTTTCCTCATTCATTGTCACACCGGTCACGTTGTCTAGTCCACTGAGCAGAGATGATCAACAGAGCAGCATGCTGATCAAATTCCCCGTCCCTCAGCGTAAGTCATAATTACATTCACTGACACTTAAGGCACTCACTTGCTACTCTCTACTCTGTTTTTTCTCTGGTCTTCCTCTACTCTGGTCATTCCAGTCAGTTTGGCTCAGTATAAGTAACTCATCTCCATGGTTACCATAACAACGAGATTACTCAGTCATCATGCAAGAGAAATGTAACATTGCACTTAGTCCAGTATCTGTACTGAAATTTAAAACTTGTAGAAATAAGGTTCATTATTCTGTATGGGAATGCAAACATCTTTGAATACTGTACTGTTAGGATCTGAGAATCTCAAAAATTGAATCATTTGATGTTTATTTGATGATCATTGACCCTTTCTGATGCAACACATCAATGAGAGGGAGGCAAACTGCCTGTTGGCATCATTTTGCTGTGTGTTTCTCTGAAAGTCTGTCACAGCTTTCCTAAATGCTTCAGACTTCAGAACATATTATGCAATCTAAAAGTCTGAGACCACTATTGTAAAAGTTTCTATTTTGCATTTTTTTTTTAAATTTACAAACAATATTATCTTCATAACAATAGTAACATGTTACAGTAAGGTTTGTTTGTTAACATCAGTTAACTACATTAGTTAACAAGAACTAACACTTTACAAGTATACAGAAATAAAATATTTGCAAACTATTAGTTTATAGTTAATTCATAGTTTATATATTGTAGCCTCTACATTGTTAAAATATTAATAGCCTATATACAAATAGTAAGTTCTTCATTCAATATCACTGTAATTCACAAATTATTACTGTTAAGTTAGCTTATATGTAAAGAGTTAAAAAAATGATTTATGTATCCTAACTCTAAACCTAACTGATGTATTTTAACAACATGATCTAATGAGTATTCATATGTACGTTTTCTACAGTTTGTATGTGACCCTGGAAAACCCTATATAGAGAGTATAACATAATATTTTAACCAATTTTATGTGCTAATTAAACAATAATAATTTTGTTAATTTTAAAGTGTTATTATAAAGTGTATTTATTATAAAGTGTTAGCAAAAATGAAAATATTTCTAAAGCATTTATTAATCTTAATGTTAATAAGGTATTAGAAAATGTTGGTATTAAAATGTTGTGTCTGTTAATATTATTTAATGGACCTTGGTCAGGTGTAGCTGTAGTATGTGCACGATGCAGGAGATTCAGAGAAATAAACAGTTCCCTTTCAGTCAGTCACGTTCGAAGTATGTCGGAACTTATCGACGAATTGGGGATCACTTTGAGAGATCAATCTACTTCGAATGTAAGAAAAATGAGGCAATGCACATCGGCATGTGACAATTGCAACAGCTGCTCCGAGCTGCAGTGCGAGTATTTAATGAGCAGCAGGTGCGTCGCATATTTGCTTTTTGCTTTGGAGCTGAACACATGTGCTGTTCCTGCTTTGTGTTTCTCTACGAGAGTAAGTGGAAGACGAGTTGTTCTTTTGGGAAGGAGCCTCTGCGTGCCTGGTGTGGGTATGACAGAGCTGACAGTGTTGGCCGCAATCTCACGAGAGAAAAACAAAAAACAGCTGTTCTCACAGCTCTCCGAAGATTGTGCTGTTTATACAGCTGAGAGTGTGTCTTCAAAGAGTGTGAGTGGTCACAACAGGCTTGCACTATTGTACTGTTTGCACATTTCCCATTTCCCTGTGCATTTCAGCACCAGAGTAAATTCCTAAAACAGCAAACACAGTTTGCCCTGCTTCTTTTTCAAGATGTTCAGACCGTGTGCTTCTGGATGTGGGCGCTATCTGGCTCCGGCTGATGGTCATGATTAATGCTGAACGTGTTTGGGCCTCGTATGCACTGAGGAGGCACTCGTGGATGGTTCATTTTCTCACTGTGGGAACATGATCATCTCAGTTGAGAGTGCAGTACCTCGAAAGAGCTGGAGCCCCTTCATATATTCCCCCAATCTATTCCTTCTTCTGGGCCAGTTCAGAAGAAGCCTACTTCAGTTAATAACCTAGTTGACCTGAGAATCACAGTGAGGAATACCCACCCGAGTCAACCTCCTCGGGCACCTCACTCTATAATAGTGCAACCTGTGGAGCGTCCTAGAGGGTGCGCTGATCCACCTTGTGCGGTACCGGTCGTTACTTTTGGGGCTCCCCCAGAGCACCAGATGTCAATCGATACATCAGAGGATGACTTTATGTCCTCTGGGGATGTGGCAGCATTGCCTGAGTCAGACCCAGAGCTGACTGCTATGCTTTCCTGGGCCGCCGTGAGTGTCGATGGCGGGGCAGTGGAGAGGTCTGTGGCAATGCAACTGAGTCACAATGCTGCTACCTCTTAGCGGGATAATCCGTGTCGTCCCTACCGAGCGTATATGTTCTCGTCCTCTCTGGCAGGCAAGGCTTACACAGTTAGTGGAGAAGTCTCTTCTGCCCTGCATGCCAGGCCAAAGCGCTCAAGGAACTGCACTAAGGTAGTTCTATCCCAGGAGTTATGCAGGAACTGCGTAAAGCGATGGACCTCGCTCTATAGGCGACGACAGTCACTGCACGTTCCCTGGGTCAGGCGATGCCTGAGTGCCTATGGCTGAACCTGGCATATTTTCATAAGCCTGACAAAGTTCGGTTCCTCAATGCCCCTGTCTGTTAGGCCGGCCTCTTTAGAGACGCCATTGAAAACTTCACCAAGCAGTTTTCAGCAGCACAGAAGCAGATGGAGGTGATCAAAGACATCCTGCCCCCACCTTCTGCCTCCACCCAGTTGTCAGCTGCAGTGCCTCCACCTGCTCGTCTCCGAGGGCGCCCAGAACAAGTGTCCAGGCATGCTTTGGTGTTCACGGATGCCTCTGCCACGGGCTGGAGGTCCACGTACAACAGGCATGCAGTGTCGGGTCTGTGGACGGGGCCTCAACTGCATTGGTACATCAACTGCCTTGAGTTGCTTACAGTATATCTTGTGCTGGCTGCCTCAAAAGGTGTACGGACAACACTACGACCATTGTATACATTAACTGCTAGGGTAGAAAAAGCTTGCACCGCATGTGGCAACTTGCCTGCCATCTCCTCTGAGATCTGAGGTCAGCCTGTGCTTCTGGGAGAGTGGCGACTCCATCCCCAGGTGGTCCAGCTGATATGGGACCGCTACAGAGCCGTACAGGTAGACCTGTTTGCCTCTCCGGACTCTAACCATTCCCAGTTGTTTTATTCAACTCTGCATGGATGCACTGGCAAACAGCTGAGCCTAGGACCTTCACAAGTATGCATTTCCCCCAGTGAGACTTCTTGCATAGACCCTGTGCAAAGTCAGGGAGGACGAGGAGAAGGTCTTGTTAGTTGCGCCATACTGGCTCAACCAGACCTGGTTCTCTGAACTTACGCACCTCCTACACAGGCCCTCCTTTGCCCATTCCTCTGAGCAAGGACCTGCTTTCTCAGAGACAGGGCACCCTATGGCACCCACGTCCAGAGATCTGCAAATGTCTCCATGTCTGATCCCTAATAGGGTCATGGAGGTGCTAGGTGACCTACACCAATCAGTGGTAGACACTATTACTTCCGCTAGAGCCCCCACTATGAAGCGCCTCTATGCTCTAAGTGGAACCTGTTAGTTGAGTGGTGTTCTTCCCACTGGGAAGAGCCCCGAAGATGTCCAGTAAACGTTGTGCTTTCCTTCCTACAAGAGGGAAAGGCTGTCTCCCTCCACCCTGAAAGTCTGTGTTGCCACAATGTTGCCACAATTTCCGCACATCACGATGCAGTTGATGGTTGGTCTCTTGGTAAGCATAACCTGGTTGTCAGGTTCCTCAGAGGGGCGAGGAGGTTGAACCCTCCTTGTCCTACCTTGGTACGCTCTTGGAACCTGTCTCTGGTGCTCATGGTGCTGCTCCTGACTGCATTGGCTTCCATCAAGAGGATAGGGAACCTACAAGCATTTTTGTTTAACAAATCCTGCCTAGAATTCAGGCTGACCAACTCTTAAATTGTCCTGAGACCCTGGCCTGGATATGTGCCCAAGGGTTCTACCACTCCCTTCAGGGACCAGGTAGTGAACCTGCAAGCACTGCCCTCGAAGGAGGCCAACCCACCCTTGGCTTTTCTTTGTCCCGTCCGTGCACTGTACGTGGACAGAACGCAATGCTTCAGGACCTCTGACCAGCTCTTTGTCTGTTACGAAGTTGAGCAGAAGGGAAAGGCTGTCTCCAAGCAAAGGTTAGCCCATTGGACAGTGGATGCTATTGTCTTGGCATGCCAATCCCATGATGTGCCTTGCCCGTTGGGGTTGCAAGCACACTCAGTTAGAAATGTTGCTTCCTCCTGGGCGCTGGCTCAAGGTGCCTCACCGACAGATATTTGTAGAGCTGCCGGCTGGGCGACACTGAACACGTTTACAAGATTCTATAGCCTTCGTGTAGAGCCGGTATCTTCCTGTATCTTCCCTTATACTCGTCCCCAGTGGCCAGTAGCGCTAAGGACCAGTTGCTTGTAACGCCACTACCGTCCGCTGGGCTGGATACGTGCATCTATTGTTCCAGTTGAGTTCCTCCGTCACACCCTCACAGTCAGACGTGGCAGAGCATCTGCCGCTGGGCCTACACTCGTATGCAATCTGGAACCTGTGTTAGGCTGGGTGTCCATATGTAGTGATCCCTGCAGCGATCTCATATGCATATTCTTCCACAGTTTGGCTAGCCCATGTCTTTTCCTCGACAGAGCCCACTCTGTCGTTAACCAGTTCGTTGGTCAATTCCAACGGACATCGAGCATGACCGACTGAAAGGGAACGTCTAGGTTACGCATGTAACCCTCGTTCCCTGAAGGAGGTAACAGAGACCTACGTCCTGACGCCACAGTCGTTGTAACTCCACTGTACAGCCAAGTCACTAGTTTGGCTCCTCAGCAGAAAAGCAAATATGTGACGCATAATTCCTTTGAGAAACTCAGGAGAACACAAACTTATTAAAACATAGACAATACCAGACAAAGAACTGAATTGAAAGAAGGCTAATAACTAATTAAAAACTATGGAAACTAACAATGACAGGGAACTCAGGCAAACAGGATCAGAACCAAAACCAAACTAAAACACTATAACCTCCTCCCCGCCTCTTCAGCAAAGAAACCAGCTATACAAATTTTAGAAAGTGGGATCAACTGTTTTACTTACTGTTTTACTTGATGTAACAATACTTGGTTACATCAAAACAGAATGCTTTTCCCAAATCCTATGGTCATCTAATTTCATCCGATATGCAAACATACCATATGCAAAACCACATTCATCAATGACTCGATTCTTCAAAGATCTCCCTTTACATCATACATGAGTAACCCATAGTTCAAATCAGTACAAACAATGATCAAACACAATAAAAAGTCCAGACACATAATGTAGGAAATGTCCCATATGCCTTGGCTCATCAGTCTCTTCAAGGATAGCAACTCCACATGATTCACACAGCATAGCAAGGTAAGGAATCCCATAAACACACAAAAATCCTTCTACAAAAGAAAATACAAACATTCAGAAAACTCATTCATAAAACAGTGTGAAAGACAACCTCAAGGAATAATAACCATGACCTCAAACTACACTTCACCCACACAACTAAATAGAAAAGTCAAAACTATTCAAAATACATAATTCAGTGGTTATAATCAAACATTACTTGCAATTGAGCAGCAAACAATTAAGTTTCGCAACAAGGATGTCCTCTCAGAGCATAGAAGAAACACCAAGCACACCATGCTGTCTTTTAACTTACTCTACTACTTCCTCCTCTTTTATCACATCCAGGGAGCACACTAGAACCCCCTGGTGGCCAGGATGAAATTTACAACCACTAGAACCATGTACAGTTCATGACACTGTTACAACACAAAGAAACATAACCATAACAACCGTAACATGAAATTGCAACTGTTGTATTTTATGCTAACATTAACCTTTTGATGCACAAGCTATGCAAACCCCTTCTAATGCATAACATGGGTCTAAAAAGACCTGTATTCATTCCCTATGTTATTCAAATCATGGCTGAGTGATTCTTTGCTGAAACTTTGAAAGACGGTTTTGTCCGCTGTCAAGGCATCGCAAGTTCATCTTTTACAGCAGAAACTGACAAGTGCCCTTGTTGCATCAAACCTGACTAAAAGTGATCAATGATTTATAATTTTGACTCCTGCAAGTCCTTGTACACCATACACATCTTACATGCTGAACCCTGGGGTTGTCCTTTTGCGTTTGTGTGTGTGTGCCGTTCTGTTTGTGTGTGTGTGTGTGTGTGTGTGCGTTTGTGTGCACAAGTGTATTTCAGTGTGTTTTAAATGCAATTACAAAGCAATTACTTGGTTTGGTTTAACTCTGAAACATGAAATGTGGAGTTTTCTGTAGTAAATGAATAGTTCTGTACTATGAATAGTTCTGTAGGTTTCTAAATTCATTTTTGACCCACGTGTGTAAAACTGATGAAGTGAACAGTTTTTGTTTATAAGCTAAGAAAGGAAAAATAATGATAGGTCTAAATAAAAAAACAAGATATGTAATGAATACCTGGAATAATAAATGATAAAATACATTTCTTTCAAAGGTTCGGCAAAGAAAAAAATTAGCCATGATTGAGACAACATAGGGAATGAATACGGGTCATTTAGGACTATGTTGAGCATTAGAAGGGTAGTGATGACAAAAATGTTTTTTTCTTAAGGATTTATATAAGGATTTGTAATGATTAAAAACAAGTTCACCTGGAATCCTGAATGATGAAATTAATTTCTTGCAAGGATATAGAAAATAAAAACTCAGTCAGTTCACATTAGACCCATGTTGTGCATCAAAGGGTTAATGAAGATTAATAAATACTCCAACAAATACATTGCTGATTTTAGTTAATGGTAGTTAATACATTAACCTTATTGTAACCTTTTACCATTTCAATGCAACGTTAATTTGAAAAATTACAATGATTTCAGAATTCCTTACTATTTGGAATGTCCTATTTTGTTTCAGTGGCATTAGAGAACTAGAAATTGTGCAGAATATGAAATTTTTATCTGAAGATTTTCATTCGAATACGAATATTCGTTTTATATCATAACTTGATTTTTTTTTTAAATCCTAAAACTTTCTGTTCATTTCAGATTTAAAAGACAAAAATAAAACCAGTTTTTTATTGTGGTGTCAATATTTCTTTTGGGCTCTTTTTCTTTAAATGAACACACGTTGCCTGCTTCACTTCGATTTGAAGTATTCTGTGTATACTTCACACGCGTGTGTAATTTAATTTATTGATTAGTGTTGTGTATCACCTAATGGATGCTGATGGAAACCAGCCACATTGAACATTATCTATCAGCCCTGTCTATATGTCTCCGAAGTTAATTGAATGACCTTTCATAATGAACACAATTATCTCTATTTAGTCCTTGGAGGCCTGAATCAACACTGAGAAGGAGATACTGTGTCCCTGAAGCATGGTTAGTTTATCTTTTCAAAGTCTGCTCTTATCTTAATTGGTTTGCATGTAGAAAAAATAGCACTTTTGGTGGAACTCAAGCTTTTTTGATGATACCTCCAGACAGTTTCTTATAATATAAAAAAAAGACATGACATACAACAATAGAGCAAACAGTTTTTTTTTTTTTTGCTTATTATTAAGAATTGCATTTGGTGTAAAATTGTCGGTATTATAGATTTGCCATTAAAAGAGACAGAAAAGCCATTGTCACTTCCTTGCTACAGCAATAATCCATATTCCCTCATTGTTCTGCTCTTTTTAAAATGTGTTTGGACTTAAATTACCCTGTCAATGTTTCTTCATGCATTGTGTATATTTAATAAGCTAAGTCTTTGATGGTATGGAAGCTTGTAATTACTCTCACAGACATGCAGAACTGTGTTATATCTTCTGGTTTATTGGACTGCATACGGACTGAGATCTATTCTAAATTCAGTCTGAAAGTTCAGTCCCCGACAGTTAATGCAGTATTAAATGTCACCTCAGATGACATTTTCCATTGATCTTGTTTTTTAGCTTCCTCTTAAGTCAAATTTGACAAGCCCTGTAATTATGTCTGTGAAAAGACATTCAAACAGCTTATGCGTTTGAAAAGCATGTAGAATCCATTAGAACTTTTCTCAGGCAGTTTGTGGTAAATGATTCAGGATCAATCAAACACATTTGTCTAGCTTTTCAATTGGAGTCATTATAGAAAATCACCATCCGTAGATTGTGTTTACTGCTGACAAACTGAGATATGTGTTCTCTGCTGGACTCTCAGAAGCCATGATAGAGAGAAGTTTACATTATTCTTACTATTGTTTTTTTTGTTTGTTTGTTTGTTTTTCTTTTCTTTTCTTCGAGACAAACAATTATAGTTGAGGAATGGAAAATAATGATGTGTTGGATTTCAGTCAGAGGCCATTACAGTTTCTTTCCTTCATTTGTTTGGTATGCGCTCGTTACCAAAATGATACTCTTAATGAGATTTCCCTAGCGATACACACACACACACACACACACACACACAAACAGAGAGAGAGAGAGCGAGAGAGAGAGAGAGAGAGAGAGAGAGAGAGAGAGAAGACTTATGTTGTGTAAAGATGCCAAATCAAATGCCAATCATAGTACATAGGCACAATCATATGTCTGTTTTTATTTTTTAATTTTTTTCATGACTAAGTGCTTGCTACATAAATTTTGCAATAAAATATTTTTGACTGTAGTTGGAAAAGAAAAGACTGATTAATCACATGTACTCTGATCAGAGATCATAGAATAAGTCACTGAAAGCTTCTCTTTTGTTTCAGACAGAAAAACAAGTTTGTGAGGTCAAAGATCAGAGTCTTGTTTGTGCTGATCTGCCACATTAAATTACAGTTGTCAGTGATCACACATAAACATCCATATTTTATTTTAACATGTCAAGGCTAATGAAGACCGTGTTGGTTGAGCTACTAATAAAGATTTGACCTTCAATCTGAGATTAGTGTGTTCAGATCTACATTTATGTAAGTTCTCATAACTATCGATATGACACAGTGCCAAGCCCAGGCCAAGAGACGGTGCGATTGAGTCTTAAGCTGTCTCATACGTTCACACCACTGCAGTCAGTGATAAATACTGCTTTTGCTGCTGCGAGGGGAGAAAGAAAGCAAGAAAGAGAGAGAGAGACATTAACTACAGGGCAAGCAGCCAAATCCATTGGTCTATTGCAACTGCCTCTCTCTCCCTTCACTTTGAATGACATTTGGATCACAGAGGTGCCACCTACTGCGTAAGAAGAGGAGAACGAAGGATGAGTGGAACTGTGCGTCGTTTAGCCTTCGGCATATGGTGCTTTGCCAGATATCTTGGAGAGGTTCTACACTGTATTTATGGGAATGATAGATGACACATGTAAGCTTTTTACTTTTTTCAAATGTTTAGAAAACAGTTCTTTCAACTAATTATTGCCATACTCTCCTCACTCCTGGTGAGCTTCTAATGAGTTGAGCACTTCCATGACTCCAATGAAAATCTTCAGTGTTAATCTTGGAGCTGAAAATTTTAAGTTGATAAAAGTTTACCCAAAAAAGTAAATTCTGTCATTATGTACTAAGCTCATGTTGTTCCAAACCTGTATGTATTTCTTTAATCAGTGGAACATAAAAGTGAATTTTTGAATGATATTTTATGAGAGTGAAAGGGGGCAGCAGCTGTCAAGAGCAAAAAAAATATATTATTTTCTGAAAAACTTCCCCCGAATTATAGTTCTCAAAATAAATATGACACCACTGATGTTAATGGAGTTTTGTCATGAGACACACAACACTAAAATGACCTAAATTTGCCCCACCAATGGCATTAAAAAGGTGTCAAAACATTGTTTATAGTCCGTGTGGCTTGTCCATTTCAGAACATTTTGGCAGAGAGGATTTTCTGTGAATAATGACTTAAAGTGTTAGTTCACTCAAAAATGAAAAAGTCATCTTTTACTCATGTTTTTCCAAACCTATAAGAAAATCATGCGTGTGATGCCCAATAACCAATGATGTTTTGATGTGCTCCATGTATGTGTGTTGATCAA
Organism: Zacco platypus; assembly: GCA_038088235.1. Taxonomy (NCBI): domain Eukaryota; kingdom Metazoa; phylum Chordata; class Actinopteri; order Cypriniformes; family Xenocyprididae; genus Zacco; species Zacco platypus. The sequence goes on from CM076084.1 coordinate 15,446,646, forward strand.
CATTTATATGTGAATAACAGCATGCATATAAAGCAATCATGTCATTTCAGAATCATTGAACCTCTTGATTCATGGATTATATTTATGGTGTTTGTATGTACTTTTTGAAGCTTGAAAAGACACTTACTAAGTGTCCCCAAGACGAACTGAAGTCTTTTCATTTTTGAGTGAACTAACCCTTAAAATTCTGTTCATCAGTCTAATTGTATGGCTTCATAAGGTCTGGAATACAACATACAAATTTAAAGAAGTATATTATTCTCTTTTTTCTGTCCTTTTAGAGTTTGACAGCCCCAGCCCCATTTCGCATTATATGGGAAGGGAAAAAAACGGCCAGGATATTCTTTAGAAATTTTTCTTTCATATTCCACAAAAGAAAGAAAGACATACAGCTTTGAGACAACATGAGGGTGAGTAAATGATATAAAATTATATAAAACTTTTCAGTTTCAGGTGAACTTCAATCAGCTCGCTAGGAGCTGGCCGTGGTGCTGAAACAGAGAGCGTGAACTGAGAGTGAACCAAACAGAGTGGATGTTGTCCATGGTGCTAAAGTAAACAATCACAGTACACACAATGTCCTCTAGCTAGACATGCAATTCTGGCAAAGTGACATTCAAGTGCAAAAAATCCTCCAAACATATTTTTCTTCAGACATTGATTTTGCATTGATATGTTGCTCTATCAGCAGAAATGTCTCTTTAGAGACAATATTGTATTGCACTCATTTTTTCTTGAGCCTCTTTATCGTCCCACATGGTTCTACAGAATTTTTGCAATACACAACCGCCAGTATAGATCAATTCATCAACTGGAGTATCTTTATAGAGGATATTTGTTCCACAGACAAGGCAGATAAATAACTACTAGAGAATTGGATTTCATTTTGTTCCCTTTTTTTCATGCCCTGTTTATGATAGCCCCATGCTTGATGTCTTATTAGGACACTTTTTTCAATTGAGTGTCAAGTGTACGGCATTTTGATAAAGCAAGAAAACATCCTAGCTGGTTTGTATTGACGCATTATGAGCTGGAGAGAGAGGGATAGAGAATGTGTTATGTAAGTACCTCTGTGAGATTTGTATTAGGCCCACAGCTTTCACCTGTAATTGATATTCAGAGTAAAGGCCAGTGCGGAACTGTCTAGCGAGCTTGTGGACAGCAGCCAGACAATAAGGTGAAGGTCCATGCACAGCACTATCTTGGTGGTGATAGACAGCTTCGCTCCATATCAGTGTATGTTTTTGTGGTAATAGGTGTTATCAGTCTGTCTGAACAACCTACATTTAGATTAAATTTCTTGCTGGTGGGGTGATTGGCTGAATGGAAAGGGAGGCAGACAATTGAGAGAATGTAATCTGATAAACTAGATAAATGTGGGGAATATGTTCTATAGAGTTTCTCTATGAAATATTCTAAGGAATTTACTTTTGTAGGAATAGTAGGTGTTTAGTTGTTTCCTGATGCTATGTCGCTTTGTATAGCAATTCCAATCGCTCTGAAGTTAAAATATGTGAAGTAATGACTAATTTATTTATCACACTTAAAACACAAAACTTTGTCCAGAAAACAATAACTTTCAGGTACTTCAGGCACAGACTAAGGCTGCGTCCAAAATAGCATACTCTCTTGAGTAGACACTTATTTTGAGTAAGTATAAGTAATTACTACACAAGCACTAAAAAAAGTGCATTCCATTTATGCATGTGTCTAGTATGAATGTAATCTGGATGTACTAAATTTGCCTTGTTGTCATTGTCATATGACCTACCAGTGTCAGTTGTGTCGCTTCACTGCCATTCACAAATCTTCCCCAGTGGCCTCATGGGATAATAAAGTGACCATGCACACTTCATGAATCTAGCTGGAAGTAGTAGGTCATCCGGGTACTTTTTGCTTACTCTTTTATGACTATACTGTGAATATACTTCATACTTCTTTTGTCACATAATTTTTTTCATATATATAGAACTCTATATAGAAGGGAAATATCCGTTTTCAGATGCAGCCTGAATGCAACATGGCCACCAATCTTTAAGATTTGCTACAACTACAACAAAAATTTAAATTCCAGCATTATTTACATAATTTATGCTTGTTTGACACTGTGTTTCTTCTGTGGAACATTAAAGTTAGAATGTTCATGCTGCTCATTTCCATTTAATGAAAATGGATGTGGACAACAGCTGTGAATGTAAAAAAAAAAATTGTTTTATATCTATATATACAGTGGGGCAAAAAAGTTGTGCACTTAAAAAGATGAGAGAGGCCTGTAATTTTCATCATGGGTACACTTTAACTATGAGAGACAGAATGAGAAAAAAAAATCTGATTTTTAAAGAATTTATTTGCAAACTATGGTGGAAAATAAGTATTTGGTCACCTACAAAAAGCAAGATTTCTGGCTCTCACAGACCTGTAACTTCTTCTTTAAGAGGTTCCTCTGTCCTCCACTCGTTACCTGTATTAATGGCACCTGTTTGAACTCGTTATCAGTATAAAACACACCTGTCCACAACCTCAAACAGTCAGACACCAAACTCGACTATGGCCAAGGTCAAAGAGCTGTCAAAGGACACCAGAAACAAAATTGTAGACCTGCACCAGGCTGAGAAGACTGAATCTGCAATAGGTAAGCAGCTTGGTGTGAAGAAATCAACTGTGGGAGCAATTATTAGAAAATGGAAGACATACAAGACCACTGATAATCTCCCTTGATCTGGGGCTCCACGCGAGATCTCACCCTGTAAGGTCAAAATGATCACAAGAACGGTGAGCAAAAATCTCCGAACCACACGGGGGGACCTAGTGAATGACCTGCAGAGAGCTGGGACCAAAGTAACAAAGGCTAGCATCAGTAATACACTACGCCGCCAGAGACTCAAATCCTGCAGTGCCAGACGTGTCCCCTTGCTTAAGCCACTACATGTCCAGGCCCGTCTGAAGTTTGCTAGAGAGCATTTGATGATCCACAAGAGGATTGGGAGAATGTCATATGGTCAGATGAAACCAAAACAGAACTTTTTGGTAAAAACTCAAATTGTCGTGTTTGGAGGAGAAAGAATGCTGAGTTGCATCCAAAGAACACCATACCTACTGTGAAGCATGGGGGTGGAAACATCATGCTTTGGGCTGTTTTTCTGCAAAGGGACCAGGATGACTGATCCATATAAAGGAAAGAATGAATTGTGAGATTTTGAGTAAAAACCTCCTTCCATCAGCAAGGGCATTGAAGATGAAACGTGGCTGGGTCTTTCGCATGACAATGATCCCAAACACATTGCCCGGGCAACGAATGACTGGCTTCGTAAGAAGCATTTCAAGGTCCTGTAGTGGCCTAGCCAGTCACCAGATCTCAACCCCATAGAAAATCTTTGGAGGGAGTTCTGTGTTGCCCAGTGACAGCCCCAAAACATCACTGCTCTAGAGGAGATCTGCATGGAGGAATGGGCCAAACTACCAGCAACAGTGTGTAAAAACCTTGTGGAGACTTACAGAAAATGTTTGACCTCTGTCATTGCCAACAAAGGGTATATAACAAAGTATTGAGATGAACTTTTGTTATTGACCAAGTACTTATTTTCCACCATAATTTGCAAATAAATTCTTTAAAAATCAGTCTCTCATAGCTGAAGTGTACCTATGATGAAAATTACAGGCCTCTCTCATCTTTTTAAGTGGGAGAACTTGCACAATTGGTGGCTGACTAAATACTTTTTTGCCCCACTATACTGTGTGTGTGTGTGTGTGTGTGTGTGTGTGTGTGTGTATGTATGTGTATATATATATATATACAATATATGGGCGGGCAACATTTCACTCTTTTATTTTACCTGCATCAGCAACTTATAAGCAAATTTTAAGCAAACAAGTTAAAGTTTGCTTATTACTTGTTTATTCATGAATTTATTTGATTAATGACACGCACAAAATGTGAATCATCGTCCATCATTTTGCAACAACTGGTGATAAAGAAAAATGCCATGTCGCACAAGACTTTTCTCGCTCACGGGCAACGGAGTATTCTTTGGAAGGCTCGCACACTCAACTGTGCTCAAGACGGAGCGTAACGCAAAAAATGAAGTATACCCGGGCTTTAACCGCTCCAAATTGTAGCAGAGCTGGTGGCTCACATCTGGAAACTCTGCGTCGGAATCACGTACTGTCTAAGTAGGTACTACAATTGAATTTAAATTTACTTCACGACCATTGAAAAAGTACGTTCTACATAGTACGAATGCGTGTAGTATGAATGAATTCCGGAGGTAGGCTACTTACATTTTTAAAAGTTGAAATAATGCGAACGGATGGCTTCAACAAAAGCATAGAACATCAATTAACAACCTCATGTGTCACAGTAGGTATGTCTTTAAAGGTTGCCAAGGTGTTGTTAAAAATCATAGTAGGTCATCCGGGTACTTTTTCGCCTTCTGTTTTTCGAATACTATGAATTTGAACATACTCCTCTGTTCGCATACTGTTTTTGCGTGCTATCAACCTTTTTCCTGAGTAAACGATGAGCTCTGCCATGAGGACCTCCAACTTCTGTTTGGATGCTGTCCTGTTCCGGTGTCCATAGGAACAGCCAATGGGGTAAAAGGAACGTTTGAATTAACTAAATGGAAACTTTTTGAACATTAATAATAAGAAATAAAAATGTGCGCAGGGTTAAGCTGTGTTGTTGTTGGCTGCTACATAACAGCAATAAACTGAAGAAATTCTTGGAAAACGTGTTTTGAGCACCCACAAATCTGAAGAGAATGTCAGTACAGCGCTGTATGTTGCATTTTATGCAACACTGGCAAGCATGACAAGCATGACTTGCAGCACTTAAGTTAAAATACCCCCAAAGAGAGTATATGTGGGCTATAATCATTTTGAGTACTAAATCTCCCGAACTCCATCCCGATCGGGAGCTGCATCTGCCCCTCATGTGCTTGGTTCAGTTGTCAGTTCTATGATGCGTAAAGTTGTTTTTTCTGTTCCTGAAATTTGTGTTTTTGAACACATCAAAATTTGAGTTTATTTCTAAATAAAGACTGTTGCACTTAGATCCTGAATTTATCATCATTGCCTGCAACCAACGCTGACAATAACAAAATTTTGTAACACTTTATTAGCTTAGCTAGCTATTTAGAAATTTAATTAAATACATTAACATGAACTATACATTTCTACACCATTTGTTAATCTTAGTTATTGTTCATTTGAACATTTACTTATGCATTTTTAAAATCATAATAATTAGCAAAGATTAATAAATGCCGTAAAATATAAATTGCTCATTGTTAGCTCATGTTAAAACATTAAATAATGTTAACGAATGAGAACTTGTTGCCTAGAATGTTTTGAAAAAATGATGAATTATCTCTTTTAAGTGTCTGATGTTTGGTTTTTACAAGCTGGAGAGCCGTAACTATTTTATTTTTTGGCCAACTGGCCAATTTGTACAATAAGATTTGCACAAAAACAGATTTTTAGGGGAAAAAAAGGGTAAGCATAAGGTACATCCTTGAACTGAATCAGTGGATTGTAAGCAGATCAAGAAAATATACAGTTCAAAATGAGATTGTACGAATTAACACAGATTCACCACCAAGGGTAAAACAGTTACACATTAATATGAAGATGTTTTGGAAGAGCTCCAACAAGCTCCCACTGAGGGGTTCAAATTGGGGCCTTGGAGCTTTTAAATTTCTCTGGTATTTCATTTTCTGCTCTTTGTTCATTTGCAATTGACAGGAGAAGATATTTTGTGCTACAGAAAATGGTAAAGTAAAAAAATTCTGTCTTTATCTAAATTGTTTATGAGTCGTCACGTATCTCCCGTTCCCCAGGTTCTCTCTCACACACTCATAAACCCACAGAGTGCTTGTGTTTATGCACGTAAGGTATTTGCCACCCTCACCATGGATATCACAGATAGACACTGAAGAGGTCTTTTATCAACTCTAGATTCTTTTTAAACAATGTATCAGGTGTGTCAGCCAGCACCTCCTATCGCTTTCAATTTTTTAAATCAAGATTCAAAATTCATGACATGACGACAGGCTATGCTGCGCATCATCTGAGTTCATGTGCGTCAGAAGATTCAGTCTCTGTTGTATTTCATTGTAAAGAATTTCTAGCATCTCTCTTTAGATTTAACTCAGTGTCAGATAAGAGAGGAGAGCTGCTGTATGCTACCATAGCAACCACATCCTACTTCACTCTCTTGCAGTCTCTACTAAATCAGTTGTTGCTTATAGTCATTTGAAAATGGTTTACTCTTTTTGATCTGTTTAATGCTAGAAAGGGATAATGAGGAAAATAGTACCAACATTTTCAGTTAGTTCACCAGTGCAGATATAAGCCAAAAATGCCATAAATGTTTAACTCACAGCAAAAGAAAATCATCATTCAGAATGACATTGTTCCTTGTGCACACAAATAAACAAAAAAGCTTGGTATGTAGATGATAATCTGTCTTTCAAATGTCCTTCCCGGTAGCTGAACGTTTGTCACATTCTTCTTCTGAAACTTTCAAACTGTTCATCAAAATAATCATAAGCAATAGAAAAAAAAGCTATGGTCCTATTTCAAGGAAGTTTTTGCTTTTCTTGCATGCTCTCTTGAGGATTTTGCTCATCTATAATTGAAGCATGAGTCAAAATGAGGCTTTCTCAAGTGCCGGGAATCCAACAGTCCTCTCTTCATCCGAAAACAAACTGTCATGTAAAATGTGACAAGACCTCACTGCTGTGCGTGTCATGGAGGAGATTCAACCTAGAATTTTAATATGCAGGAGGGTTCTAACATTAAAAAAAGAAAAAAAAGAAGGTAGCCTATTGTTTGTTTGTAGTTGTGGTTGTTTGTAAAATAAAAAAATTAAAAAAAAGAAAGAACTGTTACTAGCATTATGGAAAGGAATTTTGATATAACCTATATTTTACAGTTCCTAGCTGTACATGTCATTAAATTATGTATTGTTAATATACTGCCATTTGAGCTGTTAAAATGTTTGTTTGTTTTTTTACTGTAACATATACTGATAATAACACAGGCTATACATGGAAGGTCACATTATATAGGCAGTGCACAATGTTGCCCACACAAAGGCAAAATAATCAAGATAACACACATGCCACTATATTAATGCAAAAATAATCACTAAACAATGTACATTGTAGCATTAAACAGTGTAATATAGATGAGTGTTTGAAAAAAAAATCCTTTCAAAATTTCAGTCAATACAAATTTTGTGATTCACACAACCGATTTTGGGAATGCCACTTTCCCCATAAATTATAAGGTAATTCTAAAAGCAGAGAAGCAGTATATACAAGTATTTTTATTTATTTCACAATAAATTATGATGTAACTATCACTTTCTAATCTTCAAAACAATAACTTTAACTGTTAAATATTTTATAAAAATATGAAAGTTTCAGAAAAAGAATGTGACAAACGTTCAGCTACCGGGTAGGACATTTGAAAGACAGATTATCATCTATATACCATGTTTTTTGTTTATTTGTGTGCACAAGGAACAATGTCATTCTGAATGATGATTTTCTTTTGCTGTGAGTTAAACATTTATGGCATATATGATTGTTTGGCTTATATCTGCACTGGTGAACTAACTGAAAATGTTGGTACTATTTTCCTCATTATCCCTTTCTAGAATTAAACAGATCAAAAAGAGTAAACCTCTGATGTCATTGTAACAATGTTAAAGCCTCAGGGAAAAGGGAAGCGAGAACCTGCAAACAGTACACATAAATTTAATCACCAAATAAACAAACAACAAAACGAAAGTAAAGCAGCAGCCCATTATGGACATCTGTTGCACAGACTAAAACAAAACCAAAGCATAAAGTTCAGGCGCCTCAAGTATAAAATTTTCCGTAGATTTCATCCTAAAAGTGTGCGTACACATAAAAGACAGAAAGACACAATTTTTCAGATTTATAAAACCATGCGCACGCCAGAACCTGCGCAAAATTCCCTTTATAAAGTCCAGTCTCCTCTGTCTCCTCCCCGAAATAATCATATATGGAGCTTACAAAGCCTAGTTTTACTTTGCATTACGTCACCTGCATATTCAGGGTTGGGGAGTAACGAAATACAAGTAACTTAGTTACGTAATTAAAATACAAAATTTGAGTAACTGTATTTCATTACAGTTACATTTTAAATGGGTGGTAATCAGATTACAGTTACATCTGAAATGTATTTTAGATTACCAAAGTGATTACTTTGAATTTTTGTTAAGTTTCATCAACATTTTAATACTTTTAAGAGGGATCATAAAAAAAATGTTATTTTTATTTAGTACTGTCCTGAACAAGACAAAATGACAACTGTCAACTTAACTGTCCTGTCATGACCTGATGATCCACAACTGTTTTCATGTTTTGTGATAGTTGTTTGTGAGTCATTTTATAATTGTAAAAAAGGTCACTGCAACTTTTTCTCACAATTTGTTTTTTTCCCCTCACAATTGTGAGTTTGCATTTCACAATTCTGACTTCTTTTTCTCAGAATTGGGAGATTTAAACTCATAATTGCAAGTTATAAAGTCAGAATTGGGAGATATAAACTTGCAATACTAACTTTTTTTCTTGCAATTGTGAATTTAGTTTTCTCAATATTGCGAGTTTATATCTCATAATTTTGACTTTTCTCAATATTGCGAGTTTATATCTCATAATTCTGACTTTATAACTCACAATTGCAACTTTATATCACGCAATTCTGAGGGAAAAAGTCAGAATTGTGAGATAAAAACTTGCAATTACCTTTTTTGTGTTTGTTCCACATTTATTAGTATTCCAAAGTATTCTAAAGTATTTAGATTAAGTTACTAAACTTGAGTAATGTAACGAAATACGTTACAAATTACTTTTTAAAGCATGTATTTTGTAATCTGTTGTGAAATACATTTTAAAAGTAACCTACCCAGCCCTGTGCATATTATTTCCATGCACATTCACATCCACGTGTCTAACTGTACAAGACATTAGGAAAATATAATAATAAATGGCGTCACATTACATTGCTAAATATCATTCACTCTCCTTGTCCTTTTTTTTAAATTTTTTTTATTAAAACTGTATAAAATACAGTTCAGATAAATCAATATAGGCCTTATTTTTGCGTTGTAAATTATTTACGCATCACTGGCAAAACATTTAAAAAATAAAACGTGCATATCTTACTATTTCCTTCAAACATAAAGGTATTTTTCATAATATTGGTAAGATCATAAAAGGTGTTATGCGTTCAGCAGAGGATGTACAGTAGCTACTCGTCGGACCGAGTGATTCCTTCAGTGTCTGTCATTTTGCCATTATGTTGCTAAGCTATCTGCTCAGATGAAGTGTGCATCATTGATCATTATTTGAGCGAAAATATTTTCTGTGTCTGCTATTGAGTTCTATGAGTTCTGCTATTTAGAACAAAATATAAAGTGGAATTATCATGCACCAAGCAATCCTCGCTGTAATTAAAACATTAAAACATATCATGCCATTAAGAAGAGTGGCACATTTTTAAAAAATGGTTCAAAATCATTCTGTTTACTTCATTACATCGCTCACTCCAGTAAGAGTGCGTATGCATGGCCTCGAGCTCCTGTACGGTGCGCACATATTTACGCTAAGTTTATTTTTTATACATCATACATCATGTCATACATCAAAAAATTGGCACAGAAAAAGCTTAATCATAAAATAAGAGAAACTCATAGGAATTTTAGAGATTTAATTGATAGTGATCTGAGTAATCCAAAGAAGTTGTGGTCTAAGGTAAGGTGTATAACTAATATGATACCTAAAAGGATAAGTATGCAGGTTGTAAGTGATGAGATACTGGCAAATGAACTGAAGGATTTTTACTGTAGGCTCAATGTTAATTCTTATGATTGTAGTGATGTACTCGGGGATATTAGGATTGATGGTTCTGTATCTAAACCTCAAATGAGTTTGACCGATATTGTTAAGGCTTTTAAAGGTCTTGACATTAAGAAGGCAATGGGGCCGGATGGTCTTTCTGCTTTCATTTTGAAAACCTTTGGAAAGGAATTAGCCCCTGCATGGGTGGACATTTTTCAGAGGTCCATTGATCTTGATCCTTATCAGTTTCCCAATCAAATTAATAGGGGCACTGATGATGCTATCCTTACTGTGGTGCATCATGTTTTAAAACATCTGGAGGATCATAGGGCTTATGCCAGGTTGTTCTTTCTTGATTTAAGCTCTGCTTTTAATACCGTGCAGCCACACTTCATGCTCTCCAAAGGAAGTAGTATGGCTGTTAACCCATATAGCATCAAATGGTTTCATGCATTTCTTACTGGTAGGACTCAGCAAGTTAAAATCAAGCAGACTCTTTCTGAGTGTAGGTCCACCAGCATTGGTGTACTCCAGGGATATGTATGCTTGTCACGCTTATTTACACTGTATACCAACGAATACAGGAGACACCATCCTGGAAATATTGTTGTAAAATTCTCAGATGATACTGCCATTCTTGGTCTTCTGTATGAGGATGAGGCCATTCAACATTATACTACTGAGATTAATAATCTTGTTATATGGAGTAAAGAACAAAGTCTTGTAATTAATGTTAAAAAAAAGACAGGTTGCTTCATACAAATATTTAGGTTTGCTTATTGATGATAAACTTTCATGGGAAGTGCATGTGGATGATCGAAAGGTCAAAAGGTACAACAAAAAATGTACTTTTTACGGAGACTCAGACTTTTTGGTTTCACCCGGAGTGTTATGTTGTTGTTTTATCATGCCTGTATTGAATCCATCTTATTGTATGGTATAGCCACCTGGTTTGGTAATCTCACAGTTACTTTAGAGAACAGTTGAATCGGCTGGTGCATATGGCAATGAAAGTGGTTGGTCTGGGGGTTTACCCCAATCTTCAATCCATATTCAACAAAATTGCTCTTAAACAGGCTAAGAAAATGACTCTGGACCCATCTCATGTACTTTATCCTGAATTTGAATTACTCCCATCTGATCGACGGTTCCGCACTGCAAGGTTTAGATACAACCGCTATAGGAATTCTTTTGTTCCTCTGGCTACAAGGACATGATTTGTGTGATTGTTATTGATGGTGATGCTCTGTGTGCAGCTTTACCTGTATTGCCCAAGACAATTTTCCCCTAACAGAGACAAATAAGGTATGTATGTATGTAAATGTGTATCATGCCCCAGGCCTGGTCCTCTCTTGTCTTCCACTGTCGTCACTCCTCCTTTTATCCTCTCGTAGGTCCTCCGTGGGACTCAAAACCGGTGTGGTGCAGGTGACGCTGCTCATTAACACTTTCGCCCCCTGCCTCACTCCGTTCCCGTGGCTCTCAGCCCCACCCTGCTTGCCACAGTCACAGAAGAATAAGTTTATAAATGCAAAATGATAAGCAAACTGGAGTGCGTTTCCCAATGTAACTCGCTGCTAAACCACCATAGTGCGATGCATCGTTGAACAAATCAGCTAGTCACGACTGTTTCCCGAAACCGTATTGTCGCAAACCTGTCGTTCAGCCACATTGGTGAATGATGTCACGCAGGTGGTGGAGTAATAACTTTCGAATTAATGCTAGATTTTTTGCTACAAATTACGGACATGGCATCTGAGGACTAATTTTCATTTTTCTCAGTTATTTTGTTTTTTTCCAGATTCAGTCTTAGTCTTGTTCTTACGTACCAGAGCACGTACGCACATGCACACTCTTCAAAAACGGTGCTTAAAATCTCTTGACAAACTAAAATGTGTAAATGATATTTGTATATATTTGAAATAAAAGATATACACTGTACTTAAAGTCAGCTTGAATATTTTGATAACGATTTATTAAGTACACATGTCATAAAAACAAGAAACTATGGTTCTAACCAGTTCGAGAGCCTTCGTTCGAACCACACAAGTTTGTGATGCAGTTTGAATGATGGTTTCCAGAAACACCAAATCGTTGAACTATGTTAGTAATGACGGAACTTGCGATGTTAGTTGGCTAATGATGCTTTTGGGAAAAGCATCCCTGGTAATCTTTTCAGAAGCTTTTTTTTTTTTTTTTAAATTCACTACTGCTATTACTGGACCACCGCTTTCAGCAATATGACACATCTCTGAGCAAATACATTCAGAAATTAGTAATTACAATGAAGGCTAATAATAATTCATTTAATAATATACAATGAAAACAAATAAATCCAGACAATATGCCATTTCCAATATGACTATTACACAGTTCTTTGAAATGCAGCTAAAGATTGAAAGGACAAAGAGGCAGTGTGATGTCTACAGTGCGTTCTGTGCTAGAATGGACATCACTGCAAGGACATTTGCAAAATGAAATTACCTCCTCCATTTCCTGCACTGCCTTAATAATCAATAATCTTGATTATGTAACAGTGGATGTGCGCCACAATGTGCAACATTATTTGGAATAAACATTGTTGTCACAGAGCCAGTCAGCACACCCTTCACATCATCAACACCAGATCCGCCCACTCGTCATCTCCTGATTACTGATCACCTGCACAAAACAAACATCATCAAACATCACTTTATAAGCTCACTGTTCCCTCACTTCCACGTCTGGTCTCGTCTCTAATGGATTATACAGACTCACCTTATACGCCTTACCTGCCATCCCGTCCTGATCCTACCATCATCTTCCTCCTGTCTGCCTGGCCATCATCATCTGGAACACCATCTCATAATTCAACTTCAGCATCTATTTGCAACATACCAGTATCTCAATTGACCGTTCGCAAAAACTCGCCTATTTAGTTACTGTTGCTATGTCCGACAAGCCATGCCGCTCTCACGCCACACATCATGTTCTCATACAGTGAAAAATACATCGCAGGGCAAAGAGGACACTGACAACGCATCGACAGACAAGCAGGTTACTTTTGATGTGAAACAAAGTTTCAAATTTCAAATATTGAATTGTTTTTTAAAGATGTTTAAACAATAAATATCGTAGAGTGTGTCTTTAATTTGTCGTGACAGATTGCTGTAGCTCCTCAGTTCAAGTGGCTCGTGAACCGATCATCTCTTCATACTTGTTCATTTACAGCATCAAATAAACATGAATCAGAAGGAATGTTGTTTCAAGCGTGGAAAGACATGAGCACACAATTTTTCAAGTTCAAGTTCACCACTAATTCCTTGACTGCTTTACGGACAGGCGGATTCAGGGTTATGATTGCTCAGATCGCCTGTCAATCAAACTGCTGGCGAAAGGTCAAGTCATTCTTCAAATTACCAGTGACGTTCAACTCACCTGCTTACACCGCCATACTGCCAACCTGCAATAAAACCGTGACGTTGTTACTTACTCCATCTGTCCTTGTCTGTGTCTGACAATTGTGTAATAATGACAACCCTCAATATTACAAAGAATATATTTCCATGGTTTAATAGGCTTTATTCTCTGCAGTGTGTGTGTATTACAGCATTATATGTTGTTCATGAAATTCAGAAGACACATTTCTTTGTCTTTTCCCTTTCATTATTGATCAAACAACACTGACATGGTTGCTATTTTATCTGGACCCCTCTGGCCCATTAAATATGTAATATAATATTATAACTTTGCCCGACAAATCCTCAACTTTATTTTACACTTACCCAAGAATTTCCACCTTAAAACTAAAGCATTTTGTTTGTGAATGTAGTATTGATATAAGGTGATTTAGACAGCCACTCTCAGTCTGTCTGCCAGCCAGGGAAAGATATTGTAAACTGACTGAGCATGGTTTGGCACGGCAGAGCTTTCACTGACAGAGGAAGTCTATCTTAAGCTCTTCAACATAAGCTGTTACAGCTTCAGGTACATTAGCTGATTGTGTGCCATCACTCTAAGGCTGGCTAACAGTGGCTGGCAGGTCAGGTCTAATTAGACAGGACTCGACACCTGCAGGCACAGCTATGGAATGTGTGCAGCTGTTCTCCCAGCTGTCAAATAGCTGCACTGATCAACTGATCACTGCTTCGTCCATCACATTCCCACACATCTGAACTCAATGCATTGAAACTGCCAGTTCATTTATCTTGCCTGCCATGCGTACAAACCAACTTGCTATCAGTAGTTTTTCAGTCTAGGTCTGGAAAAATGCACCTGGATTTCTGTATTTGCATAAAGAGTAATAATTACTGTAGTGGAGAATGTCATAGTTCAAGCTATCCCGTGGTCTCTTCAGATAAAGTTAAAAATATCCCAAAAGCTGCGGAATCTAAAGCATTCCGAATATTTGTACCTCTTAATCTGTCTGAGAATGTGAGCTTTGAACATTAATGTGTGATAACTAACACAGACTCCTTAACAACCACACAATCCAATCCAATAAAATGGATTTACATTTACAGACTGACATTTTATTTTATATTATTTTATTTGCGTACTCTGATAAATAAAGCCCTTTTACAAGGATATCAGAAATCGTTTGTGAACTTCTATTCCGACAGTTAAAAATGAAGCTTTGGGTCGATGAAGCTGGTCTTGGATCAGTATGAAAGGACAGATTTTTCTCAGAGCATGTGACTCAATTCTCCATGATAATCGCATCTGCTGTATTATGCGCTAAACTGCACGTTTGTAGCATATATTAGTCAACTGATTAAATTTTGAATGCCAATGAGTGTAAATGCTATTAACTGAAAGCTTTTCGAAACAATACGTGTTCAATGAGTAAATGAGGTCAAATGATGATTAACTTCTTTATTATCTCTGCTTAATGTAAAATCAAGAGTTTATTTTTATTTACATCAAGAAAGCAATTATTTGCCTAAGCTGTCATTAAATGTAATTAATCACATTTTTCTAAATTTGCATCTTCCATGAAAACGACAACAGCTTGTGGATATTTCTGATAGTCACAATACAAGCTTTCAAAAAAGCCTGGCCAATATTTATATAGCATAATTATAAAATATATATCTGTCAGACTGTGAACCGTACTGCCTACTGAGCTCCACTCAGAAGTGCAAACACAAACAACAGGATTTTTATAACCAACAGTTTTATAAGATCAAAGTGCTGAATAAGTGTGTATGTTGTGACTCACTCCATTAGACTCATTTTCTATGTCACCAAGTTTTTCATGACCTTGACGAAATGCTACAGGCGCACACATCTGGTCTCTGCTGGTTGGCATGCCAACAAACTAAAACTACGCAAGAGCTTTAAGCAAATGTGGCGTTCTGTCGAAATGACACAGAATTGAATCTAAGCAAGCAAATGTAGTCATTTCCCAGGCAACTATAGTACTCAATGAACAGTGTTTTACAACATTCTTATGCCATCAAAGATGTTTGTAAGTTTAATAACGATAAACCAATTTAAAAAAAAAAAAGTATATACAGTATGTTGTTGTTCAAATAAATGACTTCCAAAATATACAGTGCTGGGGAACTCATGAACAGGACTGTGAAACACTGGTGAAATTTATTCCAATTTTAGTTTAAAATAAATGGTTACTTCTTAATTAATTTATGACCTTTTGTAATAAAGCCAGTGTCTTTATTCTTTTATTTCCATGCCTGTAGATAATAAAAAAAGCCTTTTCCTCTCATTGGAAACAGGATCTTGATGCGCCACCCTGACCTCCTCTGTTTGATTTTATGGCAGTCTGATGTGCTTTGATTCGACTCCTGCTTATCACAGTCGCAACACTTGCCCACCTTGCTAATAGATGACGGGGGGGGTGAGATTACGTCAAATACTGTGTAAATGCTTCTTGCTGGTGGCAACAGATTACTGATTCTGTTCAAATGTCTTTAATGTACATCAGTTGGAGAATTCATAAACAGCTCAGCCGTTTTTTTTTTTTTTTAAATATATAATTATATTGCCTTTTAGAAAGATTCAGTAGTGAATAATGAATAAACACTGATTCCATTGACTGTTTAGACTTGCGTGAACTCTGGTGTTCAGCATATTCTGATATATTTTCTGTTTGTAACACACACACCCAAAAAACTCCATTCAGTGACACACTGAGTAAATTTGGTCTGTGGGTGTGGAGCTGTTCTAGATGAAGGTCTAACAGAGACTCGCTGACTCATGCCCTCTTCTCTTGTGCTCCACCGCCTACAGCCCCAGTGCAAGACTGCGAGCCAGCAGATGTTTTTGCATCTAAATCATCTTAGAGAGCATTAAATGTAAGGTCAGTCTCCCTAAAGCACTAAACCTTGCTCACACAATCTCCTATTAGGATTTTACTGTGTTATTAGGGTGATCATCACCAGCACTCCATGAGTATTATGGAAAATTGATTACATCTCAGACACACATGTTGTGATTTGTAATTAATTGTTAATTATTTATAATTTGTCATAGTTGGTTGAGTTATTTGTGAGTCTAATCTCATTTAGTAATTACTGATTCAGTCCTAAATTTGCTATTACTTACTGATTAGTTAAGCTTGTTTCCATATTAGTTGATAGTAGTATCTGAAGTAATACTCGCTATTCATTTGTCCTGCATTACTTCATGCATAGTTACCTATTAATGACGGGCCATTATTCTAAAGTGTTACCCAATATTTTTAAGCCTATAAAATGCCTAATTTAGACATTGAGAAATTCTGCTATATTTTCATGAGCCTTTATCCAAATGATTTCACGTTAACTTTATTTTATTTGCATCTGCTGTGTTTTTATACTTTGGCTACAAATCATGATTGCGACATGATTTTGACACTGAACAATTATTTTTGAATTGTGATGTTCCACACATTTATCCAGATTAACATTTTCTTTATCACTTTAGATTATGACCTTGGGTCTAAATGACTAAACAGTGAAAGAAGCCAAAGCATTTTGTTTGCATTGGTTTTAGCTCGGTATTGAAGCTATAATTGCATTATAAGTCACAGTATGTCAAGCTCCATTGGAAATTCCTCTGGGGCTCTAGCGTATGCCGCTTTTGTAACTTAATTAAGACCTCTCTTTGCCTCCCTTGACGATTTAATTACCCCTACCATTTGCTTGATACGTATTGTATTTTTAGTATATGATAAATTACAAATGAAGACTTTTGCCCTGCAGTTATGTAATCTATGAAATCTATTGTTAGAAAAGAGCGCGGTTCAAAAGTGTGATATAACTGGAACAGGAAGAAATTATATGAGAGTATTTTTAACTTCCTATGTGCGAAAAACATACCCTCTGCTTAGTCCTGAGTAATAAAAACTGAGAAAGAAACACTGCTGTGCCTGTTGTATGTTTTTTTTCTCATTTGTCGTTTAGTGAAGATTTTATGCATGCTCCATGATCAGTTGTGAAAATGGGTAAAGAGAGTAACTGTTGGTTTTTTACAGTGAAATATAAAATGAAAACTATAATAATGAAAATTATGCTGATTCATAGCTTTAAAGGTCACAAATGCACAGATTGGAATATTTCCATCAAAGGTTATGAATGCATAATTTTAGGATGCTAGCATTAAACCCCTATTTTTCAGTATTGTGTTTATCCTAAAGTCATGTTAGTTCCTTCCCTTATTAACAGGATATATTTTGGAGAATGCACCTGAAGGAAGGAATCTTCTCACTTTCTATGGAGTGAGTGAGGATACTATTTTGACGAGCAGGGAGGGTGAGAGCCGTGATGGAACGGCGCGAGGCCAGTGACGCGAGTGATAATGAGCGTCAGCTACTGAGTGCACCGGTCTGATATCTCTCACGGAGGAGCTCCAGAAGCATAAAAGAGGAGCGACGACAGTGAAGGATGAGAGAGGACCAGGCCTGGACTTTATTTTATGTTTTATTATGTTTGTGTGGGTGGCAGTCTCCGTGAGGAACTTTTGTTTTGTTGTTTGTTTATTTTGGATATTAAAAGTTATGTTGAACGTCCATTGGTTCCCGCCTCCTCCTTCCCGTTCTTACGAACTGTTACAACTATATAAACAGGTGTTGCAGTGTTTGCTTCCCTGGACATTAAACAACCAGTAGGGGCTGGGATGTATGTAGATTATGCCAAATCACTCTCTCTTTACATGGAATTACTAAAGGATCTATATCTCTCTTTAATGTTCTTTATCTTTCATTAGTAAACTCACCTAAAGGATTATTAGGAACAGCTGTTCAATTTTCATTAATGCAATTATCTAATCAACCAATCACATGGCAGTTGCTTCAATGCATGTAGGGGTGTGGTCCTGGTCAAGACAATCTCCTGAACTCCAAACTGAATGTCAGAATGGGAAAGAAAGGTGATTTAAGCAATTTTGAGCGTGGCATGGTTGTTGGTGCCAGACGGGCCGGTCTGAGTATTTCACAATCTGCTCAGTTACTGGGATTTTCACGCACAACCATTTCTAGGGTTTACAAAGAATGGTGTGAAAAGGGAAAAACATCCAGTATGCGGCAGTCCTGTGGGTGAAAATGCCTTGTTGATGCTAGAGGTCAGAGGAGAATGGGCCAACTGATTCAAGCTGATAGAAGAGAAACTTTGACTGAAATAACAACTCGTTACAACCGAGGTATGCAGCAAAGCATTTGTGAAGCCACAACACGCACAACCTTGAGGCGGATGGGCTACAACAGCAGAAGACCCCACCGGGTACCACTCATCTCCACTACAAATAGGAAAAAGAGGCTACAATTTGCACGAGCTCACCAAAATTGGACAGCTGAAGACTGGAAAAATGTTGCCTGGTCTGATGAGTCTTGATTTCTGTTGAGACATTCAGATGGTAGAGTCAGAATGAGAACATGGATCCATCATGCCTTGTTAGCACTGTGCAGGCTGGTGGTGGTGGTGTAATGGTGTGGGGTGTGTTTTCTTGGCACACTTTAGGCCCCTTAGTGCCAATTGGGCATCGTTTAAATGCCACGGCCTACCTGAACATTGCTTCTGACCATGTCCATCCCTTTATGACCACCATGTACCCATCCTCTGATGGCTACTTCCAGCAGGATAATGTACCATGTCACAAAGCTCGAATCATTTCAAATTGGTTTCTTGAACATGACAATAAGTTCACTGTACTAAAATGGCCCCCACAGTCACCAGATCTCAACCCAATAGAGCATGTTTGGGATGTGGTGGAACGGGAGTTTCGTGCCCTGGATGTGCATCCCACAAATCTCCATCAACTGCAAGATGCTATCCTATCACTATGGGCCAACATTTCTAAAGAATGCTTTCAGCACCTTGTTGAATCAATGCCACATAGAATTAAGGCAGTTGTGAAGGCGAAAGGGGGTCAAACACAGTATTAGTATGGTGTTCCTAATAATCCTTTAGGTGAGTGTATATCCTAATGATGATTTTTTAAGGGTTCTATTAGAAACAGTGGTGAGTGTTCAATTGAAATGGATCATTCTCAAAATATGGTGGCAAGCATGTCCCTTTAAATTTCAGATTCAGTTTTAAATATTCAATTAACCCAAAATAACAGACAATTTTGTAAATAGCTATAATTTTATTGTTTAAAATTGTATTGTTTTATTAATCTTCTTAATAAAAAAAAAAGTTTTTGGCTCTTTTACATATTTCAAAATAATTTTTCAATTTACCAGGTGCATGAAAAATATCTTGACAATTTGGCTTATTTCGTTTTCCCAAGTTAAGGATTAGCATCTGAGTCTAACAAGTGTGTAAAAAAGCAAATAAAAATAAGTTAAATTCTTTCCATCTGTCAGCATAGAAGGAGAAAACACAGGGAACTCAAACAGGTATTTATTTGCAGGATACAGATAGCAAGCAGGAGAAACAGGTGATAATATAAGTAGACTTAGCTTAAACAGTAATTGTCTCTTTGACTTTGCAGCTGCTGGGATGGGTTGAGGCTTTACTTAATATGATGGATGTTGAAGATTAGAGAGTACAAGACCAGACTGTGATGGTGTAGTGGAAGACTGCTTATATACTGCTTATATAGTGTGAATGTGACAGGTGTGTTGAATTAGAATTCCAGTGAGGCTTATGGAGTGGGTGGAGCTAAAGGGCCTTGTGTTAATGATGGCGTTGATTCCGTCCCTTTATTTCTTGCCATAAAAAATCAAGGCCAATGCACCTGTCAGAGATCGGTCAGGCTCTGCAGTCAGCCAACCACAACAATCGTCATCACCGGAGTATTAATCATCCACACCTGAAGCTCATCACCTCATCACCAGCACGAGTTATAAGCACACACTTCAGCTCTGCACTTTGTCTGGTCTCAACTTTGGTTACTTTTGGACTCAATACCTGCGCTAATACTTACCTTGATATGTTCCAGCTCCCTCGTCTTCATAGTTACCCTGTGTTCCTGTTCCCTCGTCTGTCTGTGTCTCCGGCCATCTTCTCTCCCAGGATGCTTACATCACTTCAACCCCGGACACGAAGTGTGTGCCCTGTAACTCGCCATCGTCAGCTCATCCATTCATCTAGTAAACGGAAGGACTGTCAGTATATTGTTCTCTCATCTAATACTCCTTTACATTCCATCGTACCTGTGTTTGTGGATCCCGTGGTGTTCAATAAACCTATTGTTTTGATATACTTCTCTGTGAGTCTGTGTTCCGTTACAGCACCCTTTTCACAGACTGTGATAATAAAGTTTTTAATATTTTCATTTTTAAAAAATGTAATACACATTTAGAATGCTATACGTTGTGTTATATTACCTTGGCAGTTCATGGCATTTAAAAAAAAAAAATAATTAATGGTGCTGAGAGGATGTTTCTAATACAGCAAATTTGACATCTTTTTTTCTTCTGACTGCTGTAAACAATCTCTCAATATTTTTTCCCTCTTTTGAAAAGTCTTCGAAATGCTATCAGTAAATTTTCTTTTGTTATTGGAGCAAATGGAAATACAAAATTATAGTTTGTCTCCTGCTACAGATGTTTACGCAAACTGATATCCATTTCTGAGAACTCCAAAAATGTGAAGAGTCCATGAATTTGAAGAAACTGTTCCAATGTTTTTTTCACATTATCACATTGAAAAAGTACATTTATGAAAAGAACATTTTTAAAGGTTATGCAAAATATGAGAATTATGGTGTTGCGACCCTGCTTCGTAAGGACCAAAAATCAATCCTTACCATGTGATTTTTTTCAAATACTTACCATGAAAAACTAATTCAAAACTTCATTACACATTTTGTAAACCAAACATTTTTCCCCACCAAAATAAGACAAATCAACTCTTTCAGTTAGACACTTATGCAATACCTTTAAGCAACACACACATCACAGTATCACATTAAGAACTTCACAATCCATTTACATCCAAGTCATTGGTAATAACTGTGAGAGAATAGTCCCAGCTTTCATTTCAAATTATTACCTCTCATAAGAAAAACCACATAAGAATGAAAACAATTAGCAGCAGACTTCTAG
Organism: Zacco platypus; assembly: GCA_038088235.1. NCBI lineage: Eukaryota > Metazoa > Chordata > Actinopteri > Cypriniformes > Xenocyprididae > Zacco > Zacco platypus. The sequence continues at coordinate 15,467,991 of CM076084.1, forward strand.
CATTGCAATTTGCTATGTATTATAAGTCCACCTCCAACTAGAGTTATATAATTTAATATATTTGAGATTCTCTTCAACAAATCATTGGTATGTATGATTGAACAGCATCACAGCCATCATACATCAGCAATTAGTCAGTATTTAGCCATCTCTTCACTTCATCTCAGTCACTCTCGACTGATCACAGACTTCCTGTTTGAGGCTTCATGTGTAAAATCCACAGAGAGACAACTCCACAAGCAGATCAGAATTCATTTAACATTTAGGAGTGCAAAATCGCTTACGTAACTTGTCAAATTTGTGCATTAGCAGTGCCTTAGACCAATGAGCACAATAGGTCAATTAGACAGTAAATAGAGCTGGTAAGAGTAGGTCCCAAGAAAGGCAGGAAAAAAGTAGGAACTAATCCATTTCTAAACTCTTTGTCTTCAAATAATAGTCTAAAGTATGACTCATTTCTTTCATAAATGTAAAATTGGCCTGAAATACATTTATTTTGCACAGGAGAGATAATTAAACAGTGCTGTTGTAAGAGTCATTGACTGCTGCTGCCATTAGCGCTGGTTAGTTTAACATTTAATGATTGTGTTTTGCTTGAATAGACGGGCCTGTTTATCCACAGAGAGGGCCTGTGCATTCACTGGGTTTCATGCTGCTTTTTCAAATCAGGTTATGCTAGGGGTCAAATGTAATGAAATGTTTTCCTTGGCATCAAGTGATACCTGACATAAGTAGCATCTCTCTATGGCACAATGGTTAATCACCTGGAGATCAGTTGCATGTATTGGCCTGTTCTTAAGCTATTACAAACACCTTTATTCCTCTTTTATTTCTATAATCTGCAATAATCTCCTGCATTCCACAAATCAAAATCATTGACATCAAAATAACATACACACAAGCCAGTATGAAATCACTTCAACAGAAAGCCAAGAAAGAATAGCCTCATCAAGCAAAGTAATTCCAGACACAACCAATTTCCACAAGTATATTCTCCGTGCTGCTCCTGAAAGAGCCATTAATCTGTTCCCGTCAAAGTTAATGAAATCGATTTATTCTGAGAGTGCTCAAAAGGGTTGCTTGTCTCAAATCAATGCACAATGATATTGCAATCAGTTATGCAATCAGTTTGTGCTATCATAATGTCATAATGTAGTCCACTGAAGAAATATCATACACTTTGATCTGAAAAAGTTGAATTATCATTTGGTAATGTACTTGAAATGACCATATATGTGACTTATAGATTATCTTTTGGAGTATTTAAATATGTTTGTGAAGAGTCTGCTACTCTTATTATATATTTTTCACTTTCAATCACTTTAACCTTTGGGTTTACCTGCCTGCCATCTACCTCTGTTTCGATCAATGATGGGATTCTAATTTTATCCTATTTATCCAAAAAAATTGTTCAATGGAATTCACACATACTATTCTTTAGCATACTTTTTTAAATAAGTACTTATTACAAAAATTATACACTTTATAAAAGAATATGCAAATTGAATGTAATATTTTCAGATTTTATTACATGTTATTTGCATTGAAACTGTATTTTAGTTTACATTTATATTAAATGCAATTAGCTGAACTTGTAATTTCATAATTATTTATGAAATAATTCTCTATATTATTTGTAAAATTATTTTATATATTCTATAGAAATGTATGTCATTTATAATAACACTTTGGAATATAGTATATTTGAGATAAAAATTTACAATCAAGTACTTTACATGTTTACAATTTTTTAGCATGTTAGTCAACATCAAAATAAGTGTGCTTCTTTAAAGCACAACAAAAAATATTTAAATATAATGATACTCATGTGTGTTAAGAAACAATCATGAAAGTGTATTCTCTTCAAGTATAGCCTTTTCATTTCAATAATATTATATTATTTGCAGGAACTGTAACGCGTAGTCTGCACGCACAAATACGAAGATACAAATAGACCGTCTTTATTAATGAGGCAAAATACTAAGGGGATCACAGAAACATAGGAGAAACGCTAACTAAAATCACAGACAACTGAACAGATAGTATAAATACCAGGTGAACATAATGACAGAGAGGTGCAAATCATAAGTAACCATATAGCAGAGGTGCAACTGTGATTTAAAGCTGTGCTTTACTAGAGCGATTCAGTTACTGTGAAATCGATCAACAAGTACATAAAACATGAAAAAAATGTGTCAATAACATGTTTATGTTGTTTTAGGAGGGTAATATACATTTCCTGAGTGGAGTTAAAATGTTCAATAGAGACAGTGTTTATGAAAATGGTGTTTCATTTGCGGACGTTCCGCATCAGGCCTGGTATTAATATAATAAAATCCAAATGTTTAGAGGCACTTAATACCCAAAGTAAAAAATACAATGTTTGAATTATTGTAATAAAGCATTACAAGAGTGACTCCGTTACTGAAAGCTGCACAACTTTGTCTCTCATTGTTTATTCAAACAGAAAAGTGCTGCATCATCGCCAGTCAGCTTGCGTGTGCTACATAGCCATTGCTTTTTTTCGGGGATGGCTAGGTAAGAATGAATGAATGAATTAAAGAAACAAACAATGATCTGATTGGTGCCCTGGGGTCAGACCAAACTACTCTAAACACCTCCAGGACCCTCTTAAAGAGCCAAAGAAAGGGAGGTAGATGGATTTGGATTGGGTAGAAAAACAATATGTTTAAGAACATTCTTCATTTGTGCTTTTATCCATACGTCTCAACTCATGAACAATGATCACCCTAGCATATCCTTTAAAATTGTGATGAGGCTGTGTGTATGAATTCAAGGTCAATATCGAGACTACAAACGTGATGTTCTCATAAAATCAATACATCTCTGAACAGATCAACAGATCAGCTCATTACCTCTAGCATTAGATGGTATATGGTTTTCTAGAGATTGACAGTGAGATACTGTGTTATCATGAGCCAAATTATTTACTGAAGATGCATACTATACTATTTCCATGGCTATTCGGTTCTTGCTGGATCACACTCTGTGGCAAATAAAATTCTGATAGATATTCAACACTAAAATTAGCATTTCCAATATGACTAGCTTGGTCCTCCTAAAGGAGTCAGGATGCATAGGCTTTTGATTTAGACTTAGTTGTAGTTTGGTTGGGCACTTAATTTGAAGTTTACATAATACTCATGCTCATTTAGGACAGGTCCACTCACATTTCGTGTTATTATGTATGTTGGTCTACAATATTTATTTGTTATGTAAGTGTAAAAACTGTTGCATGGTCTCCAGCTTAATTCTCTACATAAAAGATTGGATGTTCTAAATGGTCAGACATTTCCTTCCTGTCAATGTGGTTGATTCTAGGCCAGAATGATCTACAATGTGGAGAGACTTTATGCCAATAGTCAAAATTCTGGCTCTGTGAGACAACTTATCACATTATGCAATTAACATTCATGAGCCACAGTAAGACTGTAAATTTCCGGCAACAAGAATATGAAAGATCCATCATCACAAGTGATACCATAATGATCCAATGCAAATACTTTAATCCTTCACTAAACAACAGTAGGATACATAAGCTTTGCTTGAGTTATCAAATCCTCCGTGATAATTTATGAATATCTGCTTTCATACAGAGTGCTGCATTAACATTTGCTAAAGATTTGTATTGTCCTCCAACTCCGGAGAACATATGTAATCATATTTTCCCTGCTGGCTAATTATGATAATCCACATATGGGATAAGAAAAAAGGACATACTCAGAAACAGCTGATTAGAAGTTATGTCCTTTGTTGGCCCTATATATACTTTTTAGAGCACAGAAGTAAATGAAGGTTTCTGAGTCTCCTCTTCTGACTTTCCTGGGAACTGAGTCCTGCCAAGCTCAATAACAGACTGTTAGAAGATTCTGTACTGCGTCAGTGCACAGAGGTTGGATCTCGTCTGAATTTCCAATGTGATGGGTGCTCTGATGCCACTGATGGCTGTATGATGGCTGAAGAACTTTGAAGTATTAAAGTGATTAAAATATCACTTCAACAAATGGAATCCCTGAAGTTAAAAAAAAAGTCATACAGAGTTCACTATATGTTTAAAGAGTAAATTAGTTGACTAAGTATACACCAGTGTTTAAAATTTTGCAATCAGTATTTTTTAAGACTTTTTATTCCAATAGGCTATTACTGTAATGAAGAGTCAATGGAGTGGGATCCAATTGCAGGCTTTATTGTAACAGGGATAGCCAAACAGGCAATAGTCACAGAACAGCAAGCAGGTATATCAGAGGAATAGGCAGAATCGTAGTGGGTGGACAGGCGAGAATGTCGGAGCAGGCAGGAAATAGAACAGTCCAGTAAAACAAAGCAGTTAATCCACAGGCAGGCAGAGAACGATCAGAGAATGGTAAACAGACAGGGTCAAAAACAGGAAAGTAAATACGGGTAATAAACGCTCAGAAAAGTTACACACAGGGAAATAACAAGACCTCGCGGTGTATGTGTGTGTGAGTGGTGCTTAAATAGTCCTGATAATGAGCTGCAGCTGTTGAGGTGATCAGTGATAGGTAGGGGGCTTCTGGGAAATGTAGTTTGCATGAATGGAGTAAGTGAGAGTGTGAGTGTGAAGTGCATTGTGGGAAATGAAGTCAGGGAGTAAATGTGTATGTGTGAGAGTCCAAGGTGGAGTGGCCTCTAGTGGTGCTACGGGCACTCCTGCTGATGACCATTACAATTACATTGTTCTACAAATATATTAAGCAGCACAACCGATTTCAATAGTTTGGACAATGATAATAAATGCTATTTGAGCACAAAATCAGCATATTAGAATGTTTTCTGAAGGATCATGTGACACTGAAAACTGGAGTAATAGCTTGTCATGACAGGAATAAATTAAATTTTAAAATATTTATTTTAAATTGCACTAATATTGTAATGGTCTGGTCCTCAAGCACTACTTTCATCCTGGCCACCAGGGGTCGCTGTCCGTGAGCTCTCCGTCATTCTCCTCCGGAACTATGGATGGCGCTTGCAGCAGGAACTCTAGCCTCTCCACTCCTGTAGATGGCGCCATATCCCCAACTATGTTCATTGCTCGTTAGCCCTGATTTCCCACACCTGAAGTTGACCCTTTATAAGTTTGATTGTTCCCTGCTATTGTGTTCAGTCTTGAGCCTGTCTTCTGGAGATTCCTGCTGCCCGTCTTTAAAGTTAAGTGTTTCTCTGTTAGCTGTTTTGGACCATTGTGTCTGTTTTTGTTTTCTCTGTTTTATGGAAGCTCGGCTCTCCTATTCATTTGTATTTTGGTACCTTTATTTTACCAGTAAAGATTTCTTTTATTTTCTAACGACTGAAGTCTCCTGGCTCTTCTCTATTCTGCAATTGGGCTACACCGTGGGGACTTAGCTCAGTGAGTTAACACTCACCTCTAGTGCACCAGCGACCCGGGTTCTATCCCCACCAACGGGCAAACCTAACATCAAGACTGAACCATGGAAGAAAGCCCAGCAGAAGAGTCTTCACCCCCTTCAAATGTTGAACGCATTACAAGAACAAGCCACAACCATTCGGCGACATGATCAGGCTCTGGCTGAGATCCTAAACCTTCTGAATCTCCTTCTGAATCTCCAGTCCCAGGCTGCTTCATCCCGAGAACCCCAACAGTCTTCTGGACTTCTATCCAGATCAATGATACTTCCCTCTGAGCCAAGATTACCAGCCCCAGAGCGATTCGATGGTACTCCTGAGAGGTGCAGAGGATTTATCACCCAGTGTACATTGGCTTTTCAACTTCAACCCAGCAGTTTTCCTACTGAGAACAGTAAGGTGGCCTATGTTATTACACTCCTCACAGGCAAGGCACTTGACTGGGCCTCAGCTTTGTGGGATCAGAAGTCGCCTCTTACCATAAACAGTCAACATTTCATTGATGAGATGAAGAGAGTGTTTCAACACCCAGCAAGTAAGGGAGATGTGGATCACCGCCTGTTGAATCTTTCTCAAGGCACCCGGAGTGCCGCTGAGTTTGCCATAGAGTTTCGCACTCTCGCGACCGAGAGCGGTTGGGATCAGCGAGCACTAAGAGCAACCTTTCACCATGCTTTGTCCCCCGGGCTTAAGGACGAGTTGGCATTCCGAGAACCTGCTCCTAATCTTGAGTCTCTCATTGACATGGCCATCCGGGTCGACCATCGCCTCATAGAACGCCAGCTGGAGCGACAGCGGGAGACCAGCTTACGTGAGGCTGCCAGTCCTTTAAGATTGTCTCCTCCTGGCGACCTAGAGGAACCTATGCAGCTGGGGGGAACCCGCATATCTCAGGCCGAACGCAATCGAAGGATTAAAGAGAAATGCTGCCTCTACTGTGGCAAGCCAGGACACTTTCGCACTGACTGTCCTGAGCTGTCGGGAAAAGCCAAGTCTCGTCCTGGAGTAGGGAGGCCGGGGCGAGAATAGGAATCATCCCCGGCTCAGCAACCTCAGGTTTGACCATCCACGCCACGATCACCCAGGGCCAGCGACACCATCAAATATGTGCCTTTGTTGATTCAGGGGCCTCCGGGAGTTTCATGGACTTTAAGATGGCTCAGAGTCTCGCTGTTTACCCTGTGAATCTTCAAGACCCGCTAAACATTACCGCAGTCGACGGCAGCCCGTTGGGGTCTGGTCGGGTCACTCAGTGCACTCCACCTTTACAGCTACAGGTGGGGGATCACCAGGAGTGGATTCAGTTTTTCTTAATTCATACCCCTAAGCTTCCTATAATCCTTGGTTTTCCTTGGTTGACTGCTCACAACCCTAACATTGACTGGACCAGAGGGGTCGTCAGAGAGTGGGGAACCAACTGCCAGATCTCGAGTACTGCTTTCTGCTGTTCCTCTGAGCCACTTAAGACTTTCCAAGAACCCCTGCAAGACAAACCCAAGAGCAACTTCCTCTCTGTGCTTGACTCCTCCTCCACAGAGGTCATGGCCATTCCAAGAATGGAACCGGTCACCACCAAGTTTCCATATCACTCTCCTGAGCCACCCCAAGTTCCCCCAGAATACACAGACCTCCTAGACGTCTTCAGTAAGGTCCAGGCTTCCACGCTACCTCCCCACAGACCATATGACTGCGCTATTGAACTCATGCCAGGAACTTGTCCACCCCGCGGAAGGCTCTACTCTCTCTCTGGCCCAGAGAGATTGGCTATGGACAAGTACCTTAAAGAAGCCCTGGATAGCGGGTTTGTTCGTCCCTCCACTTCACCGGCAGGAGCCGGTTTCTTCTTTGTTGAAAAGAAGGATGGTAGTCTCCGGCCCTGTATCGATTATCGGGGTTTAAATAGCATCACCATCAAGAATCGTTACCCCCTCCCACTTATGACCACGGCATTCGAGATACTGCAGGGGGCCACCATTTTTACCAAGCTGGACCTTCGAAATGCATACCATCTGGTCAGGATCCGGGAGGGGGATGAATGGAAGACGGCGTTTAATACCCCAACAGGACACTACGAGTACCAGGTAATGCCATTCGGCCTGGTAAATGCTCCAGCGGTCTTCCAGTCTTTTATTAACGATGTGCTTAGAAAGATGCTTAATATTTCAGTGTTTGTTTATTTGGATGATATTCTGATATTCTCCCGCAATCTCAAGGAACACATTCAGCATGTCAGACAGGTCCTGGCCCACCTGTTGAAGCATAAGCTCTTTGTTAAGCTGGAGAAGAGCGAATTCCATGTCCCAGCTGTTTCCTTCCTTGGCTTCTGTGTATCCAAGGGTAGCCTCCAGATGGATCCTGGCAAGATTCGAGCAGTCTTGGATTGGCCCCAACCCACTTCAGTCAAACAGGTACAGCGCTTTCTGGGGTTCTCCAATTTCTATAGGAGGTTTATTAGAAATTTTAGTTCTGTTGCAGAGCCTCTTTCCGCACTGACAAAGAAGTCTAATAGACCATTCAGATGGACCAGCAGAGCAGACCAGGCATTTAACACACTGAAACAACGATTCACGTCCGCCCCCATCCTAATGCTCCCAGACCCAGAGTTGCCTTTTGTGCTGGAGGTGGATGCCTCAGATGTGGGAGTTGGAGCTGTGTTGTCACAGAGGAGTAAGACCAGTCACAAACTCCACCCATGTGCCTTTTTCTCTCGCCGGCTCACCCCTACTCAGAGAAATTATGACATTGGGAACCGGGAGTTGCTGGCCATTAAGATGGCGCTGGAGGAGTGGAGGCACTGGTTGGAGGGGGCCAAACACCCTTTCCTTATCTGGACGGACCATCGGAATCTTACTTACATCCAGACCGCTAAGAGGTTAAACTCACGACAAGCCCGTTGGGCTCTCTATTTTAACCGATTCAATTTCACCCTCTCTTATCGCCCAGGTTCAAAGAATCTCAAGCCAGATGCACTCTCAAGGCAGTTCGAACCACCTGAGGAGTCCGATCGAGAGACCATCCTCCCAACATCCAGGGTGGTAGCCCCTATCCAGTGGGATATAGAGACAGCCATCAGGAGAGGCCAGCAGCAACAACCTGATCCAGGTAACGGCCCAGTAGGGCGTCTCTTCGTTCCTAATCATTTACGCTCTGAGGTCTTGCAGTGGGCGCATGCCTCCCTCCCCTCTGGACATCCAGGGACCACTAGAACGTGCAAGCTGATTCAGAGAAAGTTCTGGTGGCCCAAGTTACAGCAAGATGTTCGGGCCTTCGTCTCTGCCTGCTCTGTGTGTGCACAGAACAAGGAGCCGAGGACTCGTCCTCAAGGATTGCTGCACCCACTACCCATCCCCAGACGTCCCTGGTCTCACATCTCCCTGGATTTCATCACAGGCTTGCCTCAGTCTCAGGGAAACACGGTAATCCTGGTAGTGGTGGACAGATTTTCCAAGACTTGTCACCTTATACCCTTATCTAAGCTCCCAACAGCTAGCCAGACTGCAGAAATAATGATGAAACATGTGTTCAGAATCCATGGCTTTCCCCAGGATATGGTTTCTGACCGGGGGCCACAGTTTACGTCCCGGTTCTGGAAGGCGTTTGGTCGGCTCATCGGGTCCTCTATCAGCTTGTCCTCTGGCTTCCATCCCCAGTCCAATGGCCAAACGGAGAGGGTAAATCAGGAGATTGAGAAGACACTGAGGTGTCTAGTCACTGACAACCAATCCACTTGGAGCTCTCGACTTATGTGGGCTGAGTTTGCTCACAATACTCTGTACCACTCCTCTTTAGGCATGTCCCCATTTGAGTGTCTTTATGGCTTTCCCCCCCCTTTGTTTCCTGGACAGGAGCCAGAGGTTGAGGTCCCAGCCGCCACACAGCTTGTCCGCCGGTGTCGAAATTCATGGCAGAGGGCTCGTGCTGCCTTACTTAGGGCGGCTCGACAGCAACGGAGGCAGGCTAACAAACGCCGGAGGGTAGGACCCACATATCGCCCAGGACAAAGAGTGTGGCTGTCTACCAGAGATCTTCCCCTACGGGTGGAATCCCGCAAGCTGGCTCCACGATACATCGGTCCCTTTAAGATCCTCCGAAAGATTAATCCGGTTTCCTTTCGACTCTGTCTGCCCAAAACTATGAAGATTCACCCCACATTCCATGTTTCTCGATTAAAACCAGTTGTTTGTTCCACTTTGTCCCCAGCCAGTAAGTCTGCCCCAGCTCCCCGCATGATTGAGGGACGGCCAGCGTACACGGTCCGCAGACTGCTGGATTGCCGCCAAGTACGGGGAAAGGTGCAGTACCTGGTTGACTGGGAGGGGTATGGCCCGGAGGAGCGGACCTGGGTTCCAGCTCGAGATATCTTGGATCCGGCACTCATCTCGGACTTTCGCCAAGCCCGAGGGGACCATCTGGGGAACGTCGGGAGCCGTTCTTAGGGGAGGGGCTCCTGTAATGGTCTGGTCCTCAAGCACTACTTTCATCCTGGCCACCAGGGGTCGCTGTCCGTGAGCTCTCCGTCATTCTCCTCCGGAACTATGGATGGCGCTTGCAGCAGGAACTCTAGCCTCTCCACTCCTGTAGATGGCGCCATATCCCCAACTATGTTCATTGCTCGTTAGCCCTGATTTCCCACACCTGAAGTTGACCCTTTATAAGTTTGATTGTTCCCTGCTATTGTGTTCAGTCTTGAGCCTGTCTTCCGGAGATTCCTGCTGCCCGTCTTTAAAGTTAAGTGTTTCTCTGTTAGCTGTTTTGGACCATTGTGTCTGTTTTTGTTTTCTCTGTTTTATGGAAGCTCGGCTCTCCTATTCATTTGTATTTTGGTACCTTTATTTTACCAGTAAAGATTTCTTTTATTTTCTAACGACTGAAGTCTCCTGGCTCTTCTCTATTCTGCAATTGGGCTGCACCGTGGGGACTTAGCTCAGTGAGTTAACACTCACCTCTAGTGCACCAGCGACCCGGGTTCTATCCCCACCAACGGGCAAACCTAACAAATATTTTACAATAATACTGTTTTTATTGTATTTTGATCAAATCAGTGCAGCTTTGATGAGTGACAGCTGGTTATATTCAAAGTCAAAGTAAACTTTATTGTTATTTTTAGCACATTGCATGTCAATGGATAAAAACAAAACAGTTCCTTCAGGAAACATTGTAGTAAACAAGGACTAAAAAGAACAACAGTCTAATTAATATAGGACAATTTATAGTTTTGTCATTAATACTTTTTGAGACCTGCTTACTTTCGCTTAAAACATTACCGACTAATATTTAAATCACTAAATTACATTCAGTGTTTAGGCATGTCCCTAAACTTGCCATATGCTCGACAAAATAATAAAAACAAATCTAAATCCTAGAGTACTTTATTTTAAGGTGACATATTTACACGTTACTATATGTACTTAATATAATAATAACAGTAAATTATGCATAATTACAAGTAACTAACCCTAACAGCAACTTCATAGTAAGTATGTGTAGTTAAGTACAATGTAACAACGTCACCTTAAAATAAATTGTAATGGGCTGTCCACACAGAACGCATATTTGCATTCCTATTGTTTTTTATATAAACACTCACTAGACGGACGTATATGACCGTTGCGCTCACGTCTTTTTGCAACGCCTCGCACATGACATGGCAGTCTAAAAATGTGCGCTCAAGTTCAAATCAATTCAACTTTTAAGAAAAGTGTCTTGAGACCTTGCGTTTTTCCCCCATTCCAATGCCCGTGACTCGTGTTTTTGAAAGCAAAAATGTGTTCTGTGTGAACTAGTCATAACCCGATTTTTATATATCGCCTAGCTCTAAAACAGCTTTATGTTAAAGCATTATTGACAACAGATATTCTGTAAAATTGCTTTGAAACAATGTGTATTGGGAAAGTGCAATGCAAAACAATCTAATTAGAACTATAACCATTCTTTGTTTTTTCCCTCAAAGTTTCTATTTAGAAAGGGTTTTTCGGTAACAATTCTTTTTACAGTGTTCTTGTTATATATGTTACATCTACTTACTGTTGTAATAACAGTAAATTATGTATAATTATATTTAACTAACCCTAAATCCTATTCCTAACCTTATAGACCTTATGTAGCCCCCTTTTCAGTGCTGTGCTTGTTGTCTTTTGTCTTCCGTTTTGTATTTCCACAGTGATCTTATAGATTTGTAAATGATCTGCTCATTTTAAAATCTCCTCACATGTTATAAAGTTTGCTTCAAACATTACAATGCTCATGATAACTTTCATTAACTCTACAATAAGTAAATCCACTTAACCAGTTAATTACTCTTTGACAGAGATACCACAGAAATATAGAGCTATTCAAAGACAGAATTCTAAAGATGGCGATGCGCTTGTTTCTCTGAAGAATAAGGTTTATAGTGAGAAAATGTCGTTTATTGATTATACTCTGTACTTAAATGTAGAATTACACATTAAAATAAAGTGTAACCAATTTTTCTTTAAGGTAACAAGAATTTAAATGCAGGCCAGTATTTCCTCATTGTCACAGATACGAGCTTTCATGATCTATGACAATTCACCGTCTCTTCTATATGAAGACAATCACATCTCATCTTGACTTTATGAGACACACTGTGACTGATGGCATCATTTGGAAACATAAGGAGAGAGAGACATTTCAATCTGCAGCTTAACTAAAAAACAGTTACATTTTCAGAGTAGTTCTAAAAATAATAAATCCTAATGATTTGTGAGAGATGAGTGGGATTGATCTAAATTATTTGTAGGTACCATTGTAGTTTAAGATTCTTAAAGGATTCATTTGACTCTTTCACCACCCATGACTTTAACCGCAAAGGTTAGTTTCAGGTGAGGGCCTCTTTAAGACAGGCAGAAAATGAGACGGTGAGGACAGACAGGTGAGATCAAAGAGACAGCATCTGGTTGTCCCCACAGTGTGTGGTGAAGACAGACAGATGGTACGATATTAATTATAAGCAGTAAACAAGCAGGATTCACCTCGCCTGGAAAACATGAATCGTTCTTCATTTATCCACTCTGGTTCCTGCTAGTGGTTGGTCTTCTATGCTGTGCTGAGATCAGCCCCCCTAATGATGAATCCTATAATAGGAGAAAAGGCCTAGATAATTCAAGAACAGCAGGAGTGAGAAATACACAGCAGCTATTTTTAACCCTCCAGGAGAAAATAGGGTCTTCTTTATTCATAAGTGGATACAAATTGTTTGATATAACCTCATTATTGAGCTTGTTAACAAATTCACATATGATCTTTCATTTAATGAGCATTAATTCTTTTAATGGTCTAGTTCCCTCTCAGATTTTTGAGTCATGTGGATTTTGAATATGTATTTCTTTGATAATTAAGCTACATGATTATTGTAAAGCACTGTCGATGCAAAATTCTAATTTAATTTTTTTTTCCTAATTTAATAATGAAAATGTAATTTATTCCTGTCGTGGCATAGCTGAATTTTCAGTAGCAATTACTCCAGTTTTCGGTGTGCAGGAAACCATTCTAATATACTGAGTTGGTGATCAAAGTTTATATTAAATTATATAAATAATATTTTTTTTTTGGCAACTGTGATTTTTTTATTTTATTTCATTGATGAATAGAAGGTTCCAAAGAATAGAATTGGTTTGAAATAGATTTTTGCAATAATGTAAAAAATTTGACACTTTTGATAAGTTCAATGCATAATGCATCTGTTGACTATAAGTAATGTTGCACCTATACATGTCAACTAAGCTCTAACTATGATAGTTAGTTGACATGTAGGTAAAACTTTACTTAAAGTGAACAGAATGTCTGAAAGGGCCCATCAAGTGTAACTTTAATTTCTTTCAATATCTTACTTACCCCAAACGTTTGAGCGGTAGTATTTATACATGATTTTACATAGAGACTGCTGTCAAGGAAAGTTAAAAAAAAAAAAAAATAATAATTATACAATAATAAATAATAATAAAAAATTTTATAAAAATACAATAATTAAAGGATTAATATTTAAGTAGGTTTATTGCAAATTAGGCAAAGCACATTGACACATTTTCAACTTAACTTACACATAACCAATAAAATCATAGGAAATTTGTCCCTTTAAAACAAATGAGCTTACTTAACCAAATTCTTCCCAATAGTTAACTAATCAAATGTCACTAAGTATTAAATGGAGGTATCACTGTCTGTAGTTAATTGTGTGTTTACCTCTTTTAGTCATTCGGCTGCTTGCAGGCTCCAGCTTGGATAGTAACAGGGAAATCCATCAGTGGTGCAAGATCATCACCCCCGCTGGAGTAATTATATGCATTCATTACTAAAAGTAAAGTTTCCACCTAACTTGACTTAGAGTCGTTGTGGGCATCTCTTCACACCTCCACATACACAGAAAACAGCACAGATCAACACATTATAATAATGCTTAATGTTTTGACTAGAATTTTTTAGATCTGGTCCAAGATCAGCACAAAAAGGCAGTCTCTACCTCTACATAGTCTCATGAAGGCATTCGTCGCACCCCGAGGCAGACGGTGACATCAGCTGGACTTTAAATGTCACCACCCGCTGCACACAGCTGTCAGGAGTCCCTGCCGTCCTCAGCCGTAGCTTTTCCTCACTGTCTATGAATACAGAGGGCTCTGCACTCTTGAGGGAAGATTCAGACGGTTTTAGAATTCATTCTGACCTCTTAAAGAGCCCTCACCTTGACCTTAAGTGGGTTTTCATAGGATGAATGTCAGATTATCTGTTGTTTGCTGACAAGCACTGACTCAAGGTCAGTCTTGTCATCATTTACTCACCATCATGTTGTTCCAAACTCTGTGAAACATAAAGGAAGATATTTTGAAAGAAATTTCAGCTGTTTTGTCCATATTAGAAAAGTCAATGGTGTCCAAAACTTGAAAACTCTAAAAAAGAACATAAATGTTGTCTGAAATTAATTGACTGGTATATCCCAAGCAATACAATCACTCTGTATAATGAACACAAACAAATATCAACTAAAGTTAACCCATTGCGTCTATAATGTTTGGTTATGTGATGTGCGAGAACCAATGAGGTTTGACGCTAGCTGACTGTTGGGATTCATGGTGCTGTATTTTATGCAATTTGTGTATGTGTGCCGACAATGTTTCGATCAACATTTTGATTTGAGAGTTCATCACTAGATACAACTTTTGAGTGAAATCTTAAAGATAGAATAGGGCCAGCAATGAGGAAGCACAAAGAAAGATAAAGAAATAGAGGCTAACCATAAGAGCACCTTTAGAATCCTCTGAGCAGGGGGAATTTAGTGAATTAATACCGAGCTAATTTATACCGAGCTGAGATGAAACCCATGTGCCAAGATTTATAATGAAGTAGAAGTCTGCAGAAAATAGAAAAAAGAGGACTAAAAGAGCCTTTCTTCTTATAAATGAATGCAGACACACAGGCTGTAAATAAAGCATTTACAAAACAAACCTTTCCAACTACTTGAAATGTTTTTGGGGTCTTTGCAACGTTACTGCAACTTGCCTTGACTCTAAGCTCTATATCTCTGCTGAGTAACCCATGAGAGTTTGTGAATGCAGCAACCTTTTCAGTTCCATTCTTATCCCAGTCATGTTCTCCTCTGCCCATGTCTGAAGAGAAACCCTTGGCCCCTGAGACTATACGCCTCTGCTGCTCACACTCCCTGAGAATCTTAAGTGGCTGTACTACACCGTTTGACTGACACGCTTTTGTCGTTCCATCACCTGACTTTTTCACATCTATGTGAAAGGAGATATCATATCATGCAAACAGGAGGGATGGGTTGTCATGATGCTCAGAGTGAGGATATGAAAAAAGAATTGACAGTGAAAAGATATGACCGTGTGCCTTTTTTGTGCCTTGATTTCTGGATTTAATATATATTGGGGTCTGACGATTAGTGAAAATTCCTCTAGTTTGCATTCTTCTCTAATTTAGGACTATTTTTTCCATTTCCATTATTTCCATTACTTAACAACAAATATATTTAAGGCTTATTTACACTAGTGCGTTTTGGTTTAAAAAGATAACTTTTGCTATATTACGCCTGTCGTGTACACTACTCTGGCGTTTTCAGCCCTTGAAAACGAAGGCTTTCGAAAATGCTGCAGAACCCATTTTCGTTTGAAAATGGCAGGGTTGCTTTTCAGGGTAAAAGGACCAAAACTTTTACTTTTTGAATTTTGACTTTTGAAAATGATGGTGTGGCTGCCCAAATTCGCTCTGCTTATCCTTGACGACTGTGTAATCAAAAACTTGGAGACTTAACTGCAGTCTTTGCCTGCTTTGTTGTCATTTTTAGCAGCCATTGTGCAGTTAAGCTGCATTTTTTAATAGTGCACAACCTACATGCACAAGAGGCAACTGTTTACACTTGTACACGCATGCCCAGTGTTCATGAACTTTCATGTGACATGCAATTTCGATCGTGTAGTGTAGACAAAGATTGTTTCTGAAACGCCAGTGTAGAATGGTGTTTTAAAAAGAAAATGCATTCATGTAAATGGGCCCTCAGTGAATGGAAGTTCTGTATGCAAAAGTTCTTGGTAATAAGAGAGGTGGGAAATGGGAAGTCAAAAGTTACAGAAATATCACAATAGTGCTAGACTTATTGTACCTTGAAGTGATTTTGTTATAGCATCAGAAGACCAGACCAGGTTCCACTTATGCCAGCTAAGAACTGGACACGGATAATGCACCATGTCATAAAAGCATATGTCATCTCAAATTGGATCCACAAATATGACAATGGGTTCAGTGTACTTCAGTGGCCTCCGGTCTCTAGATTTCAATCCAGTGGAGCAGCTTTGGGATGTGGTGGAACAGCAAATTTACAGCATAAATGTGGTGCCAACTAAAAGAAACAGATGTTATCTCTTCAGCACATTGCAGAATCTTTGTTGCAAGGAATTCATGCTGGTTTAAATATATACAACACAATGAGTACCATAGCCAGTATGTAATCTTATTGACAGCTTATTGTTTATTTCTGCATTTTTAAAACCTCAGTGCTTAGCTAAAATGGAAAGTTAAAGTTTACTGCGTAAAAGAACATATTTTGAGAAATGGTAACCAAAACTGTTGGTTGCCAACATTCTTCAAAATATCTTTTGTTATATTCCACAGTAGAAAGAAAGTGATACAGGTTTGGAATGGCATGAGGGTGAATAAATAATGACATAATTTTAATTGACTGTCCTTTTAAGCTTATATATTTAAAGGTTTTGCCATTTTCTCTTTCTCAGGGGACACCTGTTCGGTGTCCCCTGAGAAACACATTGAAGATATCTCTATAACTTTCCAGGCTTATATCTCTCTAGTGTGTATACATTAGTGTCATGTCTTCCAGTTAATATTAATATGAATATGGATTCTTATGTTAAGTAGCTTGACCAGTAATCTTATTCAGAATGCTGCATATTAAATCATGTCAGATGGGTTAAATTCAATTAAGCTTTACTGCTCTCCTAATTTATTCTCTAATATCCCTGTATGAAATGTCAAGCACATGCTTGCATGTAAATCAGACCCTCTGACAATTATGAAAAATGAATTTTAGCTGCTATGTGGGTGTAAGTAGGAGCCCATCATGATTCCAGCGCAAGACATGCACATAAAGTCTAGCAGATATAAGATATAAGAGATGGATGAATAAATTGGTAGAACAGAAACCATTATGTAGAAAAAAAAATGCAGACCTCAGATTGCATGGATTCTTAGAGTGAAGAGGTTGCCGTTATGCCGATGGTCGCCAGGGAAAGTGGAGAGGGTTCATTAGAAATAGAGTTAGCTGAATTGGAGGAACCACTATAATAAGCAATGCACACCTTTACACCTATTCACACCTAGATAAGCAACGTAGTTCTCGGCAACAGCATTTCTGCAGTTCTTTTAAATTACCTTAACTAGCAGTTACAAGAGAAAGTTATAACAGGCAATTAAACTCTGGCCTTAAAGTCAGACTGGATGAATATTTCTGTTTTTTTAGAGACTGAGCTCAAAATGATGAACTGCATTTCAAGGTACTCAATATCTGCTTCAAATATGGACAACTGACTTATTTACAGCCCCTCTAGTAAGTTAATACAGTAAATCCTTTGGCCAATTTTTGTGCTTTTGAGTTATTTGTTATATTACATACTCCCTTCTTTATACTTTATGTAGTCTGTTTTGTTTTGCTCATATATAATTTTTCCTTTTCAGACACTGTTTCACTAAGAGTTAGGAAGCAAAACTGCGTTATTGCATAGAATACACAAAAAATATGATTTGAAATATGTTAATTTAGATTTGTTAAACAACATTAAATTATTGGACAGTTACACATTTTTGAAAAAATTACACTTTCCTATTTTCTGATTAACTAACTACACATTTTGATCAATCATTTTTTAAGCAGTGTATTGGTAGTAAGTGTACTACACTCTAAGTAAAGTCCATAAAAATTGGGCACAATGTACTGTTAATATAAAAGAATTATCTGTATTGATTTTTCACAGGTGTTTTAGCTGTGTTTAAATAAAGCATTGCATTTTGTGATTTTGGGGTTACAATTTAACAGATAATGTCCTGGCAGAAACTTTTTTGTTTTTCTACAATTCTTTTCTTACAGAGTACCTAACTGAACAACAATTATAGGTACAAGCTAATAACATGCTGTATCATAATTGAACAATTATAATTGAACAATTGCAACTATTAACTCAATTGACCCTTCGCTGGCAGTTTGATTGACAGGCGATCTGACCAATCATAACCCCGAATCCGCCATTTTGTCCAACAAAGCAGTCAGGGAAGTTAGTAGATAAACATTGGTGAACTTGAGCTTGAAAAATTGTGAACTCATGTCTTTCCCCGCTTGAAACAACATTCCTTCTGATTCATGTTTATTTGATGCTATAAATGAACTAGTATGAAGAGATGGTTGACTCACAAGCCGCTTGAACTGAGGAGCTACAGTGATCGACACATTAAAAAGCCACTATACGTATTTATTGTTTAAACCTTTTTAAAAAATTACAATATTTGAAATATGAAACTGTTTCATATCAAAAGTAACCTGCTCTGTCTTGTCTGTTGATGCATTGTCAGTGTCCTCTTTGCTCCGCAATGTATTTTTCACTTTGTGCAAACATGATGTGTGGGGTGAGAGCGGCATGGCTTGTCAGACACAGCAAAAGTTAGTAAAGGGGGCGGGTCTTTGCTAGCTAAATTTGTTGCTAAGTGCTTTTGCTAACATTGCAATGATGAAATAAGCATTGATTTTAACTGCGGAGGAGGCGATTCACCTATCTATAGGCACATTCAGGATCAGTCGTTCACTGGACCTGGTGTCAATGAAAGCTTTTATTGGACTAACAAGGAGTTTTTTTCTGAAACTTACAGGATATTCTTATAGTACGATGACCCCATATATCAAAAGCTCAAGGAAAAGTTGAACTCTCAATTCATGACCCCTTAAATATATCATTTTTATTATACTGTTTTGCTTGATAAAAAATCACCTCACAAAAACTCTTCCCATGGATACATGATACACATTTCTTGCAAATAAAGGTAGAGTTGTCAGCTAATATAGCTTCTAAAATGTTTCCACTGTACATTTTAAAAGTTCTTATGTAAACTACACTAATAAGAGTTCTCAAATACAGTTCAGTAACCTAAAACATCAGGCATGCTGAGATTTTTTACACTCAACCACAGTAAAAAGCATTTTAAAAAACTGGCATGTGCCATTGTGAAAGTACCAGATCCTCCCAGCTAGACAAGAAATTCTCTGGAGGTCCAATCAGAACACAATATTCTCTTCCTCTTGCTTCTGCCATGGCAACAACATAGTGATAGTAGAGGACCGGTCTGTATTTCTGGGGAAATTCAAAGGGGTTCATTGCTGTATCAGCGCAGTCCCTATGCAAGGGAGCCATTGACAGCGTGGTGAAGATCGATTGCTATATCAGCTTTATTGTCCCCTGCAGCAGCAATATTTTCTCATAAATAAATGTGGGGAACATGAAAAATTCATGTACGGTAGGTACAATTCACAGGGGCTTAATTTACATATCTGCAGCAGACATTGACTTTATACTGTATAGCAGTATACTGAAAGACATCATTTAAGGAACAAATTAACCAAACACACACACATCTCCCCTCTTGAAGGTTATTTAGCAGCTGCTTGATAAACAGCACAGAAGGCGACACATTTATTCCGCCTCCATTTGTTTGTCTTGCTCACTGATTAACCCTGATTGTTTTCTTCTGTAGGTTAGGCTTGGATAACTGCAGCACTGCAGCGATACTGCATATAATGGACATGTACGTAACGTATTCCACAGTTTAGAAACTAATAAAAAATAAAAGTTCCAAAAGGTGAGAAAAACTGTCACGGAATATTAAACTCAAGACAAGCATTATTGAAGAGATGATGATTTATTAACAGAGATGAGTAAATATCAATGCAGGTGAGTACATGAAGACTGATATAACAGTGGATGTGGATGAATAATGAATGATACTGAGTTTATTTCTTGCCAGTGAATTGAAGATCGTGGATGAATGGAGTGATGGAGCACACACCTCATCATCGGAAAAGGTAAGTAACAGTTTCACTTTTACACAGAACAGAAGACACTGGGGAACAGGAAGACGATAGAGAAACGCTGGAGATATGTAACTTTCACGTTGAAACTGGGAAAGAACAGGTAAGGAGTGTGTGTGTTTGTATTCAGAGGGTGATTGACGAGGGAATGTGCTGTAGGTGCAGCTGATCAGTACTCTGGTGGTTATGTCCTTTGTGATCGGCTGACGGTGGAGCCTGGCAGATCCCTGACAGTAACATAAAAGTAACCTGACGGATTACTTTCCATAAAAAGTAACTAACGCAATTAGTTATTGTAACACATTCAATTTAAAAGTAACTTTCCCCAACATCTTGCTGCATGCATTTTCACACGTTTTAAGTATTAAAAGTATTTAAGAAATTTAAGAGTGCGGTTAGACGAAATATACTTACATACAAAACATAAACATAATTCATAATATAGTGTTGCTTCTTGAGTAAGATTTTCATTTGGAAAATAGTCAACAAAGACTAATTAAAAATTCATTAAGAAGACTTTTTTGCAGTGCATGTACTGGTTTGACTAATGGCACTCTTACAATGATACACTTGATCCCTTGGCATGACATTTATTGCAAACACACTTAAAGATTATAAATAAACATACTTAGTGGTGTTGCCTATGAGAACAAATTACTTGGCACTGTCATATCTTTCAATACAAGATATTTAGAAAAACCAGCAGCATTTTGAGAATAATTAAGAAAAGACTCTGTTATGAAATCCCTCAGGCACGTCAAAATAATTTCAGCCATGCATTCATAATAGTTCACAGTTTTTATAGGTGCATTTTGTCTACATCCAGGGATTGGACATCAGACGGTTTTGTGATTGATGGACAGATATGAGTTATTAAGGTTATATCAACTTGATTTACATACCCTTTGAAAAAGAAGTATACTATGTAAGTTCATTTTATGAAGTATAGCTACTTAAGTAATGTTTAAGTATACTTTATGTGGTAAGTATACTAATATCAATGTACTAGCAGTAAACTTGTAAGTGTACTATTTCAATATCGCTTGGGACTAAATTGGCTCACTTTTAGTATACGTTTAAGTGTACTATAAATGTAACAGTAGTAAACTTTAAGTGCACAAGTTCATAATTGCGTTTCTCATTTGTACCGCAAGTGAACTTATGAGTATACTAGTAGTGTACTATTTTAATACTGGTAGTACATTTTTAGTATATGAAAGTACAGTTTGAAGTATACTCTGTAAACTACTAGTTTATTAGTTTTATACTGCAAGTATACTTATAAGTGAATATAACATCACACTTAGTTTACTATTTATATAATATTTTTGCACTTTAAGTATACTACTATGTTCTTATTTATGTATTATTATTATTTTTTTACTTGATATACCTTTAACTGTACTTTTGAAATAGATTCTGTACTATTTTAGAAGATGCGTAGTAGTGCCTGCTACCTTATAACAGTGAAAACACCTGTACTGTCACACTAGAGGACAAGGTCTCTTTGAGAAGCATTTTGAATAATTAAAGAAGATTTGTTCAACTTTTTAATCTTTTTTTTTTCATTTTCAAATGCAAAAATTTTAAAAAAAAAATTACATTGAATGAAATGTTTTCTGATGTTTGAAAATTTGTACTGTGTCATAAAGATAAGTATAAAATGTGATACTTTGTTTTTGAGACAGAAAGAATTGAGGGAGAGAAAAGAGTAGGAGGGAGATGACACAGTAGTATAGAGAGAAAATTAACTGGGAGGAGATCCTAAGAGAACAACACAAAGTAAATCGAATCAAAATGATGCTTTAAAAAGTGCAACCATTTACTTTAAAAAAAAATGTGATTTTTATAAACTGCAAAGTTTGTCTTGTAAAAAAATAATAATGTTATTCCTAATTTCATATTAAATAAATAGCACTATATACACTTACCTAAAGGATTATTAGGAACACTATACTAATACCGTGTTTGATCGCCTTTCGCCTTCACAACTGCCTTAATTCTACGTGGCATTGATTCAACAAAGTGCTGAAAGCATTCTTTAGAAATGTTGGCCCATAGTGATAGGATAGCATCTGGCAGTTGATGGAGATTTGTGGGATGCACATGTAGGGCACGAAGCTCCCATTCCACCACATTCCAAAAATGCTCTATTGGGTTGAGATCTGGTGACTGTGGGGGCCATTTTAGTACAGTGAACTCATTGTCATGTTCAAGAAACCAATTTGAAATGATTCAAGCTTTGTGACATGGTGCAATATCCTGCTGGAAGTAGCCATCAGAGGATGGGTACATGGTGGTCATAAAGGGATGGACATGGTCAGAAGCAATGCTCAGGTAGGCCGTGGCATTTAAACGATGCCCAATTGGCACTAAGGGGTCTAAAGTGTGCCAAGAAAACACACCCCACACCATTACACCACCACCACCAGCCTGCACAGTGGTAACAAGGCATGATGGATCCATGTTCTCTTTCTGTTTACGCCAAATTCTGACTCTACCATCTGAATGTCTCAACAGAAATCGAGACTCATCAGACCAGGCAACATTTTTCCAGTCTTCAACTGTCCAATTTTGGTGAGCTCGTGCAAATTGTAGCCTCTTTTTCCTATTTGTAGTGGAGATGAGAGGTTCCCGGTGGGGTCTTCTGCTGTTGTAGCCCATCCGCCTCAAGGTTGTGCGTGCTGTGGCTTCACAAATGCTTTGCTGCATACCTCGGTTGTAACGAGTGATTATTTCAGTCAAAGTTGCTCTTCTATCAGCTTGAATCAGTCAGCCCATTCTCCTCTGACCTCTAGCATCAACAAGGCATTTTCACCCACAGGACTGCCGCATACTGGATGTTTTTCCCTTTTCACACCATTCTTTGTAAACCCTAGAAATGGTTGTGCGTGAAAATCCCAGTAACTGAGCAGATTGTGAAATACTCAGACCGGCCCGTCTGGCACCAACAACCATGCCACGCTCAAAATTGCTTAAATCACCTTTCTTTCCCATTCCGACATTCAGTTTGGAGTTCAGGAGATTGTCTTGAACCTTGATTTGTCCCCTAAATGCATTGACGCAACTGCCATGTGATTGGTTGATTAAATAATAGCATTAATGAGAAATTGAACAGGTGTTCCTAATAATCCTTTAGGTGAGTGTATATGGGTAATATGGTCTTAAACACTTGAAGTTTGGCTCGTTTTATTGAAGATAAAAGTTTCTTCACTAGAGTTGACAAATTGAGCATTGCACTTTCTCCTTTTCATTGCAATACTCTGTGTAATATTGTCTCTGGTAATTCAAACCCTGAATTCATAAGGATCTATTTGAAAGCGGTTTCTTGTTAACAAACTGCACGTCAATTAACAAAGCTGATCTGAATCCAATATGCTTACTGTGAGATAAAGAAAATTTACTCCAATGCACAATTATTGAATTCCTTCAGCAGATGCTCTGTACTGAATAATATCACTGTGAGAGCTGAGAATCAGAGTAATGACTCAGATTCAAAACATCTTGATGTTTTAGCAAAGTAGGTTGCTCAAGTAGCCTCCATTGCTAGTTTCACTTTCTTTATGTAGATTCAACAAAAACTCGAAGGGAGACTGACCTTTCCTTGACATAATTTGTCACTCATTTAAGTGCTGAAATAGCTGCCTAGAGCCCAATCAGCAGGAATGAGACTTGTCCTTGATTTGTTTTCATGTTACAGTCTGTAGAGTAGCAAAACTCAATACTCAAGACTCATTACACAGGCACAGATGAAAGCTGGTTTTCTCGAGCTCTAATGATTTAAATACAGTTAATTTCTCACAAAATAATTTTGCTCTAAGAAATAAATAAGGAATCAGTTTTATTAATGCAAGGTTAAGAAAACTGTGAGTAATATTAGTATGTTCTTAGCTTTCTAAGGGGTTTCTTACTGCATATTAAAAAAAGAAAATTAAAAACTGCACTGTGTTTATTGCCATATTAAAACAACAATTTAAAGGTGCAATATGCACATTGCAGTAAAATATTCAAATATCACTAGGCCAGTGTTATATATTTTGTTCAGTTGAGTACTTACAATTGTAAATCATGAGAAAATTGTGATTTTAACTAAGGCTAGTTTACTTTCGTAGAAACCATGACAACATCTCAAGGTCAACAGTCTCAAGGACAAATGTGGAAATAGTAGCGTCTATCAAGCAACTAGCTTGTTTTGCGGAGTCGTTCTGTCAACAAAGACAAGTCCCATAAACGTAAACGTCAACCAAATGACCCAAGAAGATTTTGGGACAAGAAGAGAAATAAAACAAGGATCAACATTGGTGTCACATTTCCTAAATGGAGAGAACTGCACGACAAACTTCAACTAGACAGAGATGCCGATCTTGTGTTTTAATAAGACAGGTGAGGAACTGTTTGGATTCCTTTACTGACAGAAAACTTGTGATTATTATATCGATCAACAGTGTTAGCCTTATTGTTTGAATGTCTTGTTCTTGTCTATGCATATGATGTGACAAATGGTGAGGTGATGTTCACTACGAATACTTCAAGGCATGTTATGAACTGTTGGCTGTAATTCTGTTTTATACTGTAGCTTTAGTGAAATACTTGTCACAACATCAAATGTGTCAAATGCCAAAACTGCATATGAGTTGCAGTATGTATGAATGTACATGAATGTATGAATACAGAATGTATGAGTAATGTTTATTAAGGACAGCATTATTACATTAAGTTTGTGATTAGTTTGTTGACATTGTCTTACACTTCATCTGACGCGATAATGGAAATTAATGCAGTGTTATACATAAATATTAATCAGTCTTTTTGCAAATGATGTGGGTACGTTCAACTGTACTTTTACTATGATTGTTTTGAACACATAAAACTGCGTAGCGTTATCACACCAATGAATTGCACAAACGCAGTAACATCAATGACAACCAATTTTGTGTTAAACCTTGCTTTACTTGTGGCTAATTCATTATAATGAAATAAAATAATGTCATCAAGTGCAACATTTATGAAACTTGTACTTTACCTTATCCATGAACATGATATACGATTCCCATCTGACTGATTTAAAGTTTAACCCCTGCTTTCACAGACAAGGCTTAAGCTAGTCCTAGACTAAAAATGCATGTTTGAGCTTTTTTATCTGAAAGCAGATTGTATTGAAATATTTTAAAATATGTCACTGCAATTATTTTGTCTCAAGAGTCACACCAGTTATGTTTTTTTCTAGTGTAAGTTTATAAAAGATACATAAATATCCTAATTGAACTAAGGCCTAATCCTGGCTTAGGCTAAGCCCTGTCTGTGAAACTGGGCCTAAGAGTTGAACATGACAGTTATTCATAATTCAAGTTACCCCGTTGTTGTTTTGATTGTACGGCCAAACTTTTTATATGCTTTTATAAACTTCTATAAAATAATATCATTTATATATAATATTATAAAATTATATATATATATATATATATATATATATATATATATATATATATATATATATATAAAATAATACAATTATGTATGGCCAAAATTTTTATATATTGCACCTTTAACATTTTACTTTCATTTTTTAGCATGGCAACAAAAGCCACCATAACTGCATGAATAAAAGTACGTAAAAAAAAAAGAAGTGCAAATGACGCATTTCACAGAGATGTTAGTGGGCAGACAGTGAATGCAAGTGAACAAACATCTCTGCTTAGGCACAAGCGTGTTTCACAGCACTCACCATCTACAAGGCCAACAGCATTATTAGAGCAATACCAATTTCTGGCATTGCCATAGTAACAACTCAGTTCTGCCTAATGCCCAAATGCTGTGCATAGTTCAGGTGCAGATGCATTATCTCCGAAACACAAGAATAAATCCACTGAATCCAATTTTACTCTCATCTGTGATTTATGAAATAAATGATTCATATCATTCCTATATAATGAAATGTTTAAATAATGTAACAGAAAACACAAATGCATTTTTTTTAAATGGCTATTATAATGAAGCCTCATAATGCCTCATTGCTTCATAAGTCAAAAGTATTATGATTATCTTCTGTTCAGAAAACCTTCTTTTGTAATTTGAACTGAACAACATTCCGCACATCACATCCTTTCAGACTTGTTATAGCAAATTTGAGCACTCCGTCTAAACTTGGCTCAGAATTAGACCTTAAATAAAATAAATCTATTATAGGCTAAGGATTTTTTTCTCTTGACAGACCACACTAAAACGGGAAATTATCACTAAACATATTATATCATGGGAAAGTGAAGTACTTGCAGTTTTAAAAGCTCATATATTCTCACGATTAAGAAAGACTCAGAAGAGTAATTGCAGCCCATCTAATCTGAGTGTCAAAACCACAAGGGAGTTATGTAATCTGATATTAACAGCATTTTTCAGACATTCACAAACATGGTGGCAGTTGCCTAAGCACTTGTCCGATTCAAAACAACACCTGTTATATTTATCTTTTAATTGAAACTATACAGATACCACACTGTGTATCAAAGTCAGAGAGCTGTGTGTGCTAGAGCAGAATGATTAATGATGATGATAACTGTAAACATGCCGTTCTGTCACATAATGCTGAACCATCCATTAGATAAAGGTGCTGTGACTAACTCATCAGTTGTAATGTAAATTAACCCCCAGCCTGAGGCAGAGCCAGTGTGACCAAAGACCAAGGTGAAGCCGGAGAGAAAGCGCCCATCAGAGGTGGAGGGACAAGTCACAGACGAAGGCCCTGAAGTCCATGGCGACAGCAGAGCAACGACTGACCAATGCGGAGCCAGCAGGACAAGGAAGCTCGGTGAAGCCATGGGTGACAGCCCCAGGTGGAGACGAGGGAGCAAGGAGCCAAGGTGGAGTGACAGACTTGGAAGTTCTAGTTGGAGCTAGAGGGTCAACAAGTTGGTTGGAGCTGGTGAACAGGGAGCCCAAGCTGGATCTAGGCTGCAAAGCCAAAGTCAGGCTACAAGGTAGAGTCAGCGCAGGAGGAGCTGGAGGGCTGAGTGGAGCTAGCGGAGACAGGGCCAAAGAAATCAGGCATAGCGTTAGTTCTGGCAGGTCACATTAGTCAAGCTCACATCAGCTGACTCTTAGCTGATCCACGTCTACCTATAGGAATACGACACCTATCACAGCATCCCTATATAAGGTCCATTCAGTATTATCAGCAGCTTTACTGCATTGTTCAGGAGCTAATTATCCTCCTCTATTCCCAGCTTCTCCTCTTGTCTAGTCAGGTCTGGACAACAATCTGTCCATTCCTCTTTGAATCTGACTCATTATAAATTATAAATATAAAGAACATTAATGATATCGCAATTCCTTTATGTTGATTCAGTTTGGTTTACCCTAAGGGGGGTTGTTGCTTGTCTTTCTGCTCTTATCCATGCTAGGCTGCATGGATGGGCAGGGAGTTCTTGCCCAGAACAGAAATATACCGCCAATCCAAACTGCTAATTTTCAATCATCTTTGACAATAGTGGTCCTGACAGAACTAGGTAGCACATGCAAAGGGTTACGAGATGCCCTCCTCGGGTTTGTGACTGGAGTCAGAGAGTTCAAAAATGGCCTCCTTGGCTGATTCAGGACAGACAGAGACTTCAAACAATTGACTCCTTGGCCAATACAAGACAGGCAGGGCAGGGCAGTAACATTAGAGATATCAGTGACGTGTTGCTGGATGACAAAACAGCCGCTCTCGGAGATGGTAAGGGGGAATCCATTATGTAGAAGCACACAGTCCACAAACTCCATTGCTGACAGTAACGATTTTATTAAATACAAACTCAAAACAAAATACTCAAAAAAACAACAGAACAACCAGTAAAATGCGAGGAGAATGGACAAAGAACTGAACATGCAATAAAATGCAAAGGAAAATTAATCAAGGAAATGAACATCAGGTGCAAATCATAATTAAATCAATGACAAACCATAGAAACAAACTCAAACACAGGAAACAGAACTAAAACACAGACACAAGAGCAGAACCTATCAGAACACCAGTATAATCAATGCTGATTATGAATCTGATTGAATCACCCAGGGAGATCTTTCTCTCACATAAACAAAAAATAATGGCTTATCGATAACCTTAAAACAACCGAGTGATAAAGCAAGAAGAGATCATAAACTCAGGCCAGCAGGAAAAGTTAGTTGAATTCAGAAAACAATTCTGTGAACTGACTTAATCTCTCTCCTGGGGAAATCAGGGCCAGCTGAATTGAAAACTACTATGTTCTGCACTGACTGCCTCTGAGCCTGTGCTTTGAATCTGATACTGACAACAAAAATAGTTTAACAATTCAAGACTTGGAACAAATGCGAACAAAATTGTTTTAAAGACATCAGTGCAGTGGATTAATTGATCTGGAGTGTGCGTAAATGTACAGTTATTCTGCAAACACATCACAATCATAATTTAAACAGGGAACTAGAAAGCATTGTTATAGAGATTTCTAATGATAAATTAAAGGACCGGTTTCCCATCTTGGTGAGCTGAAAAATATGACTGTTTGCATTGCTTTGATTCGAGTAAGCAAAATAAAAAAAGAAAGAGAAAACAGGAAATAGGGGAAATAATATGCTGTCATTTATCAAATTAATGAATGGGCTAAAATGGCCCAGTTTGTATTTATGTTGTCTTATAGGCAAGGACAAATGAAGCAGAAAAAAATATTTCTCATTGGTTTCCTATCTTCTGAAGTTTCAGTAAAACAGACATACAGATAAAGACAAATTGCCCCAAGTTACGGGTAAGCTGAGGGAAACTTGAACAGATTTCTATTACAAAACACAAATTATTCTAAAATACTAAAGCAATACGCCATTGCAAATATTTTACTGTACTTTATATTCTTTTATTAAATATAGGGCTATTCAAAGTGTATAAAAGATATTCAGGGTTATATCCCTATTCAGAACATTTTCTTTCTTTCTCTCTTCCTTTTATAATTTATGAAAAGGATGATTATTAGGAAAAATCTACAAAACTATGCTATGTTGCAGTATTTTCTTTAGCACATAAATTCAGCTTGAAAGCAAAGGTGGGTCTCTTTTTTCCAGCTAGGCCTCCTTCAGATTCTTCAAAGAAATCTGTTCCTCAACTTGCCCTCAGCTTTTTCAGCAAAACCATCTCATTGCAAATTCCACTATAAAAAAGTCCAAGTTGAGTCACTTCCGTATTTCTCTGCGTAGTTTGTGTTTTTGTACGACATCAGTTATAAAGTACTTTATGAAAATTAGATGATCATTTCCTGAAAGAAATGCCAGTACTTGCAATCCAGATAAAAGAATAATGTTAAATGCAAGCTTATGTAGCTTTTATGTAAGCTTAAGTTTTATCCTTTGGTTCTGTGAAAGTTAAATGCAGTATCAGAGACTCTTTGCTATCCCATAAGACCATGAGAGCTGAGGAGCTATCAAATTTGAAAAGTTGAAAAACAAAAAGTGAACTGTGAGCCCTTTCGATCACTGTAGGTACCAAGACTTTTCCTTGTATTTAAAATGTACCTGTTTAACTACACTCAAGTAAATTATTGTCATGTTATCATTAGTACAACATATGCCAAAGAACACATGGGTCAAAGGACAATGCCACCATAGCAGATGAACTTCAGTAGTATTGTTAGGGTTTGTGGCAGATAGGAAGCACACGGCGTAGGGAATCTTTAAGGAGAACCCTTTATTCAGTAAACAACACGAAAAGGAGAATAACAAGTAGATATATACAACCACAAAACACCATAAACATTTAACAACGGAAGACAAGGGACTAACTGAAACAGAGGGCTTAAATATAAGGAGAACAGAGGACTAATTAACTAAACACAGCTGATAAACAATCATAATTAAGGTGACCATGACAACTGAGGAGTGGTGGGAAAAACTGAACAAAGGAGGACATGTGACAATGAAACACATGTCCAAAACAGACAGACATGTGACAAGTATGTGAATTTGGATACAGCAAAAGTAACAGTACAGAGAAAATATCGTTATAAATAGTCAAATACATGAAAGAAGACCAATTGTAATTTAGTGTGCAAACAAAGTCTGAATTGAATCTGAATGTTTAGCATCTGAATGAATTGCAACACTTAAGTATTAAATATAAGTATTAAGCATAGGCAGTGCTGTATTGAGCTTAAACTTACTGTTAGGAGTTAAACTTCTGAGTCCTATCAAATGTTCAAAGAATATATACTGTACTGCCTTACAAGCATTGTAATAATATTTTGAATGCAAGATAATTAAATGTAAGTTGGCAAGATTTACTCCATTTCCGATGCCACTATTGTTTGAATAAAAAGTGCCTAATTAAACCCAGGGTTAATCAATAGCTTTTTTAAGACTTTATTATTATTATTATCATTTAAGACTTCATACACTGGCAAATCATCACCACAATATATGCCATCATTTTAATAAATAATTTTTTTTAAATTTTACTCTCTCATATGCCCATTACAATCACAGAAAGATATGATATGATAAATCGGCTATATAGTCACATAACAAAATCTGTGCAGTTCCTTACAAGTGGCTCAAATTCCCCATTGGTACATCTTACCCCATTTTCTCTTGTTCAAAGAAAAAAGGAATTAAGTGCTTTACAGCATCTGGGGCTGTCTAGTCTCAAATACTAGATGACAGAATTGAATAATTTGCTTGACCCTTGACCTGAGCTAATAGAAGGCTAGTGTTTCTTGTCTAAATCCACATCTTATCCAATAAACCTATAATATAAAATATATATAAAAATGGTGTAAGTTGCTTCAGTGGCAGCCAAGCCCCTAAGCACTGCTGTGCGTCTCTATTTCCAGATGATCTGTCCATTCATTATTTACACTGCATCAGTTTCCTACATAATTAATTGGAACCATTAATGCATAATTTGGCAGATTAATGAGTTTTAATTAAGCGACCGTTTTATTGTGCTGTTGATTAGGCTTACTGGGGAATGAGGTGGGGGTGTGGCTTGTGTCTAATCATTCTGTACATAAATTATATGACGTAAAAATTGATTATATGGACACTAGAATTTTCTGGCACTATAAGGCTACAGATACAAGTGTGTGTGTGTGTGATTATAGACTTTAACTTGTTAATGTATAGCTTATGTACTTAATGCACACAATTCATGATAGCAAATGGCATGAACTGTATAATCAATAAAACTAACCAAACCCTCTCATACTGTTTAAAACTACAGTTGTGCAGAGAAAAAGCAATCTATGTTGCACTACATTGTGAAACACAATAGCAAGTGACATTATATGTTTTAGCATTCCAAAGGTCATTGTGTCAGACCAACAAATACACAATACAACTCTATTTGTTTATGTCTGAACAGGAAAGCGCTGACCTTAAACGAAATCCTGAGAAACTCTGAGAGCGACTGTAACATAAAGGTCTTTCCTGTTGTGCGATGACTGTTGCTGTGAGACATCTTTAGATCAAGAGCAATCTGTCAGACCTTGTAAATGAGATCTGATACGCAGAGTGCAGCGACTGACTGACAAAAAAAAAAAATCACCTAGGTGATTCATGACAGTTAATGTATGAACGACTGAAGCTTTTCAGATCATTCAGTCAGATCTTTCAATCATTTATGTTCGTGATATATTTATCATCTGAATATCTAAAAGACAGTTTCATATGATTTACTCAACTAAGCTGTCGTAAGTCACACTAACTCTTTAAAACAAACTTTAACACAATTAAGATGAAAATCCACTCTTTGTTTTCTAAATGCATATTATTTATCTTAATGTGAACGATTCCTACATGCATATTTTTTCATATTTATTTATTTTGATCTCATCATTTAAATTAAATTGTCATTACTGGTTCTTCCTGTGAGACAACAGATTTATTTTTGGTGACATATTCCAGATTTCTCCAATCATTTAGTTTGCTTAAAGCCCACCCCTTTCTTACATCTGCCATCTTGCAGTCAGATCTGCCTCCATCCAATCAACAAACGATACATAAAACCAAGTGCCTGCTCTACATTTTTTGTGAAAAAATCTGTAGCTTTAAAGAGGTTCACTTTTCAAAAATTCCACTCCCAATTGACCCTTCGCAAAACCCGCCCCCTCTTGCAATGCCTGACAACTCATGCTCTCTCACGCCACACATCATGTTCTCCAGCAGTGAAAAATACATTGCGGAGCTAACAGGACACTGACAACGTATGAAACCGTTTCATATTTAAAATATTGTAATTTTGTAAAGCAGTTTAAACACTAAATACCATACAGTGGCTCTTAATGTGTGGTGACAGATCCTTCAAGCGGCTCGTGAACCGATCTTCTCTTCATACTAGTTCATTTATAGCATCAATTAAACATGAATAAAAGTCAGAAGGAATGTTGTTTCAACCGCGGAAAGACGCGAATACGTACAATATTTAAAGTTAACCAACGTTAATCTACTATAGGCTACTCCCTGACTGCTTTGTCGGATAAGATGGCGGATTCGGCGCTATGATTGGTTAGATCGCCTGTCAATCAAACCGTTTGCGAAGGGTCAATTACTCACCCTCAAGTTGTTCCAAACCTCAGGGCCGGCGCCACCTATAGGCACAGCAGGCAGTGGCCTAGGACCTCAGTCATGGAGGAGGGGCCTCCATTACCGTAACATATGGGGAGCAAAATACTAGGTGCTTTTTCTATTTGGATATATATGAATTGACAGTGACTCTCACCTGTAATGAAATCTAGTGTCCCCGTATCAAAGTGTGTCCCACCTTCTGAATGAAAAAAGGTACGAAAATGCAACTTTTCTGCAGCTGACTGACTTTTAAGTCATTGAATTATGATGGCGCAGAAACGAACATCCTTCGCGGGGTGCAAAGCAAAAAGAGGCACGCAAAGAAGTGCAGTTCGTAACGTAGATGTGTGAGTTGTCGTCAGCTCTTTTGGATGTATTCTAAAATAAACGTGTTTTGTTGATCGCGTCGTTTCTGGATAGATCATTTGCCGGTTTATGAGTTTAAAAGAGCGCGATCGAGCGTCTTGGACTCGTCTAGATTGGCAAAGGGGTCGCACACCGGTCGACCTCAGCGCCGCGCCGCGCCACGTCGTTAAAATTCGAACGCAATGTTTTCTGTGAGTGCACACACACCGGCGGCGCCATGAAGTTAAAACAGTCATCGTGCGACTCTTAGAATGTACTATAGAATGTGCGCGTCCGGTGTGCGATACCTGTGTGTTGTCCGAGCTGAGCTTCTCTTCCGGTGTGCGACCCCCTTTAGATACTTTGAATTCATGCATAGCCTACAATGAATGACATCGCTTGAGGAGCTGACCACCAAGATACTGAAGTACAAGCAAAGCTCGTATTCAAAGTCAAAGAGCTAGAATATTTCAGCACTGGAGTGTTTTTTTTAATGTTTCAAAAAAGTACCTCAGTCTGTATCTTTTACATTCTGCTGTTTACATTACTGCTCTAACACAATACTTAATTTCAGTTTTCAAAACATAAATATTGTTATATTTAATGAAAATAAACACAATTTTATGAAGAAATTAAGTATTTCTGCTTAGTAGTTTGTCTCTTTGACTTTCACTAGCAGTTGATTTGTGTAGTCTTATACACTTAAAAATAAAGTGTCTTTTTTGGCATCTGTGGTTACATGAAGAACGTTTAAAATCCATAAAGAAACTTTCCATAACAGGTCTTTACTGTGGAATGTTTTAGAATGTTCTTCACACTAATAAAAACAATGGGTTCCATTAAGAACTAGAACTGTTCACTGAAAGGTTCTATGGAGAACCAAAAATGGTTCTTTTATGGAATCACTGTAAAAATTCTCTTTTGGAACCTTTATTTTTAAGAGTATAGTACATATTTTAGGTATTTATTGCACTGCAATAAATCAATAGGAGGAGGAAATCCTGTCCACAAAATGATTAAGGTATGAATATAGACTTTTAAAAATAAAATATACAAATTTTAATAACAGATGTTAAAAAGGTAAGAAATAATATTAGTTTTCAATGCATTTTATTAGGAGGGTTGTGAAGTGGGGGCCTCCAACATAAATTTTGCCTAGGGCTTCCAAATGTCTAGAACCGGCCCTGCCAAACCTGTATGGCTTTCTTTCATCTGTGGAACTCAAAAGGAGCATGTGAGGTCCAAAGCAAGACTGAGAAAAACATGTTTTTCAAAATATCCTGTTTTGTGTTTCACCGCAAACAGGTTTGGAAATTATGTAAATGAGTATGCGATTCTATATTAAAGTGAAGATGACAATAACATATAGCCTAGGGATTTTATACATAATAAAGAGATTCTACAGAGGTAACTCTTTCTGGAGCCATAATTGAAAGTGAGAGAGAGAGCTGTGACTATGTCTGAGACATCCGACTTCCTAAACCCTCTGTCTGTGATTTGGCAAGCCTGGTGCACACAAGCGTCAGTGGGCGTGACATTGGGGTGAGTGCGGGTAGCGGGCGAGTGTCTCGCTGGAAAAAACCACACAACTATATTTCTGTCTGACTGCGTCACTGTGCAGACTTAGATTATTTATGAACAAGCTTAAATGAGAGACTTGAGGAGTCTCTCTGGGTGGGACACAAAACCAACAGGCCAGACTGTTACATAAGAGTGGATAGCCAAATGATCTGTCAGCCCAAGATAAGGGAGGGAGACTGCCTCAGAGTACCTTAACACAACTTCCTATTCATCTTGCAGATGGGCTACACTAAATATATGGCCACCATAAAGCACAGCATAATAACGTGACTGTGAAGCAAGAGAGGAGGGGGAGCACTTACACCAGTAATGGAAGGAGAGCTTTCTCCAGCATTTTAGAGCAGCAGGGGGCTTCTCTGATGTGTTAATGTGTTGACGGAGACGAATGAGGCCGTGTGGTCACGAGGGGACATGGAACAAGAGCCCTGTTGTACACAGCACAGCACAGAATACAGGAACCCCTGCCTAGCCAAACAACAACACAGGAAGCCAGGCCTGCCAAACACAAAGGCTGTTTATTTACCCTCATGTCAACCAATCATGAGTACACAAATCAATAAAGTGCTAGACCACAAGAGACAAGCCAGGTTAAACAGAGACTGTAGGTTAAATAATGACTGCCTTAAATAAAGAATCATTAGAACTAGAAAGATATTTACAGATTTTTGTTATGGATGTTTTTCATGTGGCATACTGTTTTCATTAATAAATTAAATCCACAATCATCCAAAATAAATACATGGAATAATTCACCCAAAAATCCAAGCATTTTGTCTCCATTTTGACTTTTGCAACTCATTTGATCCATTGGAAGTGGATCACAAAAGGAGAAATTTAGCAGAATGTCTAAACCAGTGGTTCTAAACCTTTTTGACTTGAAGGCCTCTGATTCTCCAACACAATATTCGAAAGACGTTGTTTACATTTTACGTTTACTTTTTTTTTTTGCATGTTCAATTATTTTAATATGTTATAATATAAACATATATCATGGCCCCTTGAAAGTTTACTGAATCCCACTGATCTAAAGCACTGTTCTAAACTGCTCTTCTATACAAAATAAATGATGGTCATGACTGTCAAGCAGATGTTCAAGGCAAGATTTTTATTGATTTTGTTCTACAGAAGAAAGAAAGTCATATATGTTTGCAATTAATAATAAACTTAATGCATGACATGGAGGCAAAGAACCACCTGACATAAAGTGATGTGCATTTATTACACGGCTTTGTGGAATACTTGATTCTGATTGGTCAATTGCGGCATCCAGCGGTATGTTATTCCCCGATAACAACCGCTGAGAACAGATAACACCGGCTCATCTGGGTTACTGAAGTCAGCAGCACTATACGCTTGCTAGAAATGTTTTTTCTTTTTCTTTGTTTTCTTTCTTTTGCGTTTGGTGAGCTAATAAAATATCAATTTATTTTGTTTACAGTTATTCAATTATGTCATCCAATAACGTGAACTCGCTCTCGTTTCATAAAAATGCAGCATTTTGCGACTATTGTTTTGTACACTGTTGGATTATAAGATAACAATCAGGTAAACTTATGGTGATCTAGCATTTTGTCTGCTTTAAATCAGACACAGAGATATAGTAGTGCAGTAAGATTATATTTATTTGAATTAATTATCGATAGAGAGAGAAATGAGAGATGCGTGTGTGAATTATCTGCATCTGTGCAGCGTGTCTCTACACTAACAATGAAGCTGCAAGTTTAATTACTTCAAAAACAGCGGTTACCCCGTCATTGCTGAGAGATTTAATGAAGTGATTTAGTAGCAAAGCTACCATGGTGTAATGATCAGTTTAACTGTACATACATGCTGTTTCCTTGATCCCTGTGTTGTCTTCTCTGTTGCATTCAAAACTGTCAATAGACAAAACCACCAGAGTCAACAAGCCTGACGTTTCCTCCAACAATAACGTGTTTTTAGCCTCTCGTCGATCTGATAAACTCTACTACTGTTCCTCTCAGTAGAACCATCGCTCTTCAGTCAGAGACAGAGAGAAAGAGAGAGAATCATCTGCTTTGAGATACTGTGATAAGAATCAGGAGTATGTTTCTCTTTCAGCTTCTCTGAGCGTGACGCCGAGGGCAGATCGCAACTCTCCACAGGTGACAGAGTGGAAGTTCACAGAGCTGCCACAAGACGCCTACAGTGGATCACTGTCTTGCCTATAAAAATGGGATATGAGATAATGACCTGTCAGTCAAAGAGTTGGACAGGTGGGGGGGGGGAGAGGTAAGGAAGAAGTCAGACAAAGAGAGAGGAAGGCAGGGGGAGAGGAAGAGAGAGATTCATTGAAACATATAATTGGGGCTGAAAATTGGGACAGCTATGCACTGTGAGACTCATTGAGTGCTGCTGGTACTTGAGAATGAGTTCTTCAGGGAATGAAATGGTACCACAATTTAGATGTAACACAAAATCCAGGGCTAAGATTACAGAGACAAGCAATTGTAACCGAACACAAAAAACAGGGTTTGATAAACAATCAGCCACAATACACATTCAATCAAAGTGCCTCTGGGAACATTATTTTTGAATGTTCTCTAAACATTCTGAAATAAATAAAAATATACAATTTGATAAAATGATAATCAAACATCCAATAAACCATTTCAGAAAAAAACGCTCCCATGTAGAGGCTAAATAACATTTTTGTGCTAACATCTTTAAACAACAATTCTATTAATGTTACCGGAAAAACATTTATCATCGTAACGAGAGAACCTTCTCGGAATGTTAGCTAAAGTTACAGTGCAGTACTGCACTGACTGTTCCTATAACCGGAGCTTGGGCGGACAAGTGATGACTTTTGGCGATAAATTGTTGACTGGCTTTTTTATTTAGAAGGCGGGACATATTCCACAATGCATTAAACTTTCTCCCATTCATAGTAATATGAGTGCACATTTTGGTACATCTAATGTCTTTGCATCCAATCGGAAACACTTCTCTTTGTTAGCGTTCTCTCTTGCACTCACAGTCGAAGAACGTAAATATACCTTCTATTTTCGTGACTTCTGTGATGGTTCACCTCTAGACATTATGCTTTTTTATGGTTTTCATTTTGGAGCTTGAGGCATTTATATTCTCATATGTTATTATGTAATATCTAGTTATTATAAACTTGCATGAAGACAGGTAATTTGGTTCAATAAGTTTTTGATATAGCCAGGCAACCAGCTAAAGCCACTAACTAAATTTAGTGCCACAGTGCCAATATATTTATTATTATTATTATATATATTATTATTAATAAATTAATATATAAATGTATAATTATTAAATTAATTGATTATTATAAATTGTACTTTAGTTAAAAGACATTATATCATACAAAAACATTCTATTTAAATGTATTTTTGTATTTCCAGTGGTTTTGGGTAGTTTTGTAGTCAAGACCACCTAAACCGAGACTAAGTCAAGGCTAAGATCTGTGTTGAGACCAAGACCAAGCTTGGCTGGGCTAAACTGAGTGCAAGTCAAGTTAAGAGAGTAAGATTAGACCAGCACTCCTTAAATCCATCTAAAAGATCCACATTTACTTCCTGAGAAATGTCTTCTATTTAATCAATAATTACAATCAGAATAATAAGACACTATATAGCTGTTACCAATCAAATTAAATCACTAATAAAAAATAAGTCTTTGCATTTGCAGATGCAAATATATTTTAATGGAAAATACCAGAAACAGCTTGAGGAATGTAGACAACTCCTATAAGATTGTAATCGTGCATTTATTTGGTAGATATTTACTCCATCAATATCTTATATTTTATTATATATTATATTCTAATATTTTACTTCATAACTTGTTAAATATGGATATATTTGTTTTACACAAACGAATTGCTTGGCTTCAGATGTCCTTTATTAACCCCCCTGAGCTGTGTGGACTACATGTTTATGATGGATGGATGTGGATGGAAGCACTTTCTTCTGCTCATACTAGTGACCCCTGTTCACTGCCATTATAAAGCTCGGATTCTTCAGGATATTTATTAAAATCTCTCTGATTGTGTTCATCAGAAAGAAGGTCATATACACCTAGGATGGCTTGAGGGTGAGTAAAGCTTGGGCTAATTTTCACTTGAAAGTGAACCAATCCTTTCAGTACTAAATAAAAAGAACTTGAAGTATACTTATTTTTTGTATGGGTTTCTAGAGCCCGTGTGTAGCAAGCAGCAAACAGGGAAAATCATATTCTCAAATCATATTCTCTAATTTTTTAAAGTGAGTTTTGAGTGTGACATTCTGGGGAGACTCAGAAAAAGTAAGATAATCAATCAGTTGAGATTGAAAGATCTTCAGCTTTCCTCCCAGTGTGTGTGAACACACAGCAGCTAATAATGTCAGCACAGAAAAGTTTTTCTTTTATGGTTTTGCCACATGCATTATTTAAAGATTGAATCAATATTGCAGAATGTGCTGGCATGTGAGGGAGAATTCTCAGAAGCACAATGTATGTAGCTGTCCTGCTTTATCTGTATGGTACAATGATGTGTTCAGTCTGTCAGTGTATCAACTCAAATGGTGTAGCTCAAATGTTTGCATACAACACCTATAATGTCACGGTCAGGCATGTCCCTGAGTATCAAGCCCCCTATTTAACAAAGCCATGTTCTTGAAAGTGAGGTCCTATTCCTTTTGGCATTTTCATATTTAACAGCTAAATATCAGCTAGTAATGAAAAAGGTGAAAATTGTTGCCCCAGCAACCTGGAGCTGAACCACATCCCGGCAAGATTTTATCATTTAATGCACAGAGCAGAACAAACGTCTGACCTTCTATGAAATAATTATCATTGGATACATAAATATAACCTCAAAACCATCCAGCCATCCTTTCATTCATATTGTTAATTCATTCATTCATTTAGCCGGCAATGTGCCTCCAGCACATTTTTTTATGGAATATTGAAGTGTTTATTATGAAAGATTTATCTGTGCACATCATTATTTTTTTTCATAATCTTCAATAAAACCCCTTCCCCTTCCTCTTGTAGTGACATCTCTTCTCTGATGTTGTGTTTAATGGCGAGAGGACGGGACAACCTGTCACTCATACGACATCACAGCATAGCAAACCACAATGATGCAAAGGGTTAATCCTAATAAATAAATAAATAAAATGATACAACAATCCAGCCTATTCTAGGCGAACAAATATATATCTGATATATGTCATATATAGGGAAGAAAACACTATTGCAGCAGCCATTGAAGGTAAATAATCTAATATAGTATATAAACACAGAAAAGATGTAGGATATAAAGAACAGAATTAAAAATGTATTTCAACCGAGGCTCTTTAGAAAACCGTGCATCTGGCACATATAGGCTACGTTCTTACACACAACACTTTTAAAATGAAATGTTTAGTGAGTGGCGCTAAAAGCGTGTTCAATTTTATCAGAAACAGATGAATGTTGTTATGTTGTTTGTTGTATGTATTGCAGTAGTTCTGAAATAAAAGGTCCGGTGAGTGGCGCTAGAAGGTCAATCCGTTATTGCATTTTAAAATAGGGTAATAAGAAGGTCTTTGGTTTGAGTGTCATCTGCATGGAGTTTGCATGTTTTCTCTGTGTTGGTGAGGGTTTCTTTTGGGTACTCTGGTTTCCACTAGATGTGCAGAACATGGAAGTTGGAAAGAGTCTGGCCATCTTCTCCTGCTGGAAAAGGCTCCAGCATTTGTTTGACATAGGAGAAATGGTTTGGAAAATGGATAGAAATGCTAATATCAGTGCTGTCTCTAAACAGGTGTCTTTGGAATTGGTTTTAATAACTCTGTTTATCACACACAACAGAAACCTGTCATTCAGTCAGACCTCCACTATAATTGCTCTGCACGAGGCAAAACAGTCCTTTCTGTGAGTTTGTAGGTTGTGCAGCAGAGATCAATGCTGTCAGAGCGGCTGTCCAGAGAGACTGCTGACACTGTCAAAATTACTGCCTGTATGGGCTGCCCATAGATGGCAGACATTTCAACTCACACAAGCTCACTCCTTCCAGGAAAGATGTGCCTCAAACACACACACACACACAAAGACTACAGAACAGGTACGATCTGGTCGAGTCCGGGCATGTTCTCAGGTCATTATTTCTGAACAAGCTGTGTCTTGAGACCCAGACAGAACCTCACCCCTTAAACAAACACATGTGAAGTATGTGTTTGGTTATGCTTGTTAGGTTTAAACAGTTAATTAGTACAGTTTGAAGTGATGATTGATTGACATTATGGATTCCAGAGGAGAGCCACAGCACAGACTTATGCAACTGCTCTCTTTTTCTGCGTATCTAACACAAAAAACGAAGCATCGCCATCTATTATCAATTCCTACATACAGCATAAAGGAAAATCAAATGATTTATATAATGATTTTATGATTCATATCTTGTATTTATAATGAAAATTATGTCATATTATTATTTGATTTCCCAATAGGGCAAAAGCGCATGCAGAAAGTAAATCAACATTTAAAAGTGAGCCTTTCAGAGGTTACAAAAATATATTGCAAATGTAATGAACTCAAGCGACTGCTGAACTGATATTCTTCCACAGTATCTGTACAGAAGACTTTTATATAACACAAGCTGTCTGAAGTTCTCATCTAAAGTGTGTCAGTAACTAGTTTAGTGTCAGTCTCTGGGAGCAGTAAACCCTGGGCCACCTAAAGCAATATTAATGTCATTTTATTTTTCCAAACACTTCAGACACAGACTGAATCACAGCTAATTGTTATTTCAAGTATATAGAGTCAAAAATAAAATGTCAATTTGCATTTGATTGTTCTAATGTTATTTAATCAGACTATTCAATTCAAAGAAGGGCTTCACGGTTTGGAGACCAGCTAATGAATCCTTAAATCACGTGAGTAATTTTTTCACACTAAGAAGGTGCTTTTAACTGTGTATGCAGAATATTAAACTGAATAGATTATTGGTTTTTATTAAAGGGAATGCATTTAAAATCAACGGTCCTGATTCTCAGAGAGCACAAAATTTTACCATGTAATGATTACAGTAATAATGAGATTAAGGAGCTTTTGAGACTTGAATAGTCAGATCTTATAACTTACAACATTTTCGGTTCAAATCTGTTGTAGAAGAAAAAAATTATTTCATTGTCTAGGGTTAGCCTCCTCCAACCAACCTAAGTCTGGAATGGTATAACCAAAATTCAGATTTTGTACAGCAGTAATGAAATATGGATGAAACTGCATTTTCCCCCTTTAAATATTTTCTGTTGTTAGTGTGTTTGCCTTTCACGACAATAATTTAGTCTGAGAAAACATGCCAGTCATCTTTCGATTGACAGTCAAAGGCAAGCCGTTTCTTGCCTGTCTCTGATGTTTCTTTTGAGAATGCTTTGATCAACTCCTATAAAATCACATTACTATGTAAGTCATTCCACATGGCCAGAGGCAACGATGT
Organism: Zacco platypus; assembly: GCA_038088235.1. NCBI lineage: Eukaryota > Metazoa > Chordata > Actinopteri > Cypriniformes > Xenocyprididae > Zacco > Zacco platypus. Next base: position 15,509,942 of record CM076084.1, read on the forward strand.
TATCGCAAATCATCTGTAGCTCCTTCACAGTCTTCAACTTGACCAACAATAGCAGCAGGACTTTTATGGTTGCATGTAAAACAGGGAAGAGGAGAATGTGAAAAGTGTTGAAAAGCATCTCATGTACTATTTTAATTATATTTTATGGGGGTTAATGTATTCCTTCCTGAAGTCCTCTGACCTTTTGACTCTTTCTTGCTTCAATTGCAATTTGATAAGCATTGATGATAATAGAGAATATAAAAACACTGAAATTTACCACTTAAATTTTACTCACATTTTTGAGATACTTATGTTGAACATTCTATTCTGTGAAAATTGACCCTCTCTATTTATTTTTTTTAACTCGTGATTTTTAATTAATTATTAATTTAATTATGCTGGACTTCTCCAATAATTTAGTCTGTTTTAAACCTGTCCCTTTCTTACAATCGACTGCAAGCTCACATTCAGATCTGCCTCCATCCAATCAACAACTGATGGATAGAACCAAGTTCTTTCCCTACTTTTTTCTTTTTTAGTAATTTGTTTCACTCAGATATGTTGTGATACGAAGGAAAAGATCTAAAGCTATTTCCATTACATTGTGACTTAAAGTATATTTTAAGACTACTTTACTCAGTCAAAAAGTGAACCAATATGGGTCATCTTTTGACAAAATTTTACTTCCACACACAATACAGGAAAAAGTGGACCCCTTTCTCCAGAAAGGCCATGAATAATTCCTTTGTATCTTTATCATAAAACTGTTCAAGTGAAAGTTGGATGATATCTTGTTTTAAATAGGAAATTGAAGACGAGTCAATTGATTATGCAAACATTGTGGTATTTCTCGTTAACTCTGAATTACAAGTTAATTAAATTAGTTTTGATGACCCTTTTAATCAAGTGAAGCCAGAAATTATGAGGATGGTGATGGTTTCAGAATGTAGAGCAGAATGTTGAGCTGAAGCTCAAATATTTGACAAAACATGATGAAATAACTGTGAATAAAATCTTTACATTTAAATGGATTAAATATTATCTTAAATATTTCTCCATGAGATACCAGTTTTTGATATGCCTGCATTGGCACCGTTGTATGCGAACTGAGCTGAGCCGGACGATTACGTCACTGTTTTCTGCAGTGCTGCTATACCTAAATTAACTAGACTAATAACTACTGATATTTGCAACGGAATGAATCAATAATATATAGAATAGGCTGCACAATGACACCATTTTCTTATTAATGTAAAGCTGCTTTGCCACAATTTGCATTGTAAAAAGCGCTATATAAATAAAGATGACTTGACTTGACTTGACAGTCTTAATAACACAATATTCAGATAAGAAACTGTTGAACACAATATAGTGCATGACAGGATGAATAGTAGTGGCCAAAAGTGATGTCCAGAGGGAATATTTACACAATATTTGCTTTTAATACTTCAGGTTGTATTAAACAACCAGAATATGAGAATTGTACTATAATGAGAAGAAGTATAAACTTGATTGAGGTATTAAAATGACCAGATTAATTGGCAAGAAAGGCAAACTCCATCATATAATTAAATATGGGTTTTATTGCATTATGCAAAAGAGGCACAGAAAAACAAAAAGCTCACAGGGAATAAAGCATACATTGACTACAACGTAATTAGTCATTAATATTTTGTTGGTTCTCCTTTGTTCAAGATTACAGCAGCCATTCTCCCGGGCATTGAGTCACCAAACTTGTGTCGCATGTGTCGTGCTTAACTTAACTTCTTAAGTTCTTCCTGAAGTTGAGCTTCATTGGAAGATCTGCATGACTTATCACAATTCAGGTTTATAGTTCCCAAAGGTTTTCAATGGCTTAAAGGTCAGGGAACTGAGGAGGTCACTTGAAGACTTCAAAATGCTTAGCATGAACACTTTCATTACACAAAACTTTGTTGCATTTATTGTGTGTTTGGGTTCGTTATCATGTTGGAAAATACACATTTGATCTGCAAACATATCCTCCATACATGCTATGTTGTGTTCAACAGGATTCCCATTGGTTCATTTTCAAAGAGCCAGCATTTTTCCAACACCTGCTGCAGACATGCATCCCCAATACCATTATGTTTCTCCTGCTGTGCTTAATGGTACTAAGCACGCATTTGGTATTAAAACACTCCAGTCGCCTCCTATGAACATACCTGACGTCATCCAATGCTAGGCTGTTAAATTTTGACTTGTCGACAGTCACAGTAGATATAACTAATAAATGGTTTCTTACTGGTACTCAACCTCTCAATCCAGCCTCTTGTAGCCATTGACCAAAGGTTCATGATGAAATTGGAGGTTAGAGATCTCATCATTCAGGTTCGATTCCAACGCCAGCAGGAGTTGAAAGTGGGGATATAAATAGTGAATAAACAGCACTCTCTCCACCTTTGATACCATGACTAAGGTGCCCTTGAGTAAGGCACCTAACCCCTAATTGCCTCACTTGTAAGTCTTTTTGGATAAAAGCGTCTGCTAAATGACTAAATGTAAATGTACATGTACATGGTAGTGGTCTCACTGTGCTTTGAAATAAAAACATTGAAATAAAAACTGTGGACATTGTGACCATTCACATCCAACACATGAGCAATATCCAAAACCAACAGACCAGATTTCGCCATTTTAACAATAACCTTGGTTGCAAAGGACAGCTCCTTCCATCTGGCCATTTTCACTAAAACCCACAAAATAACATCTATAATCTACTATAGCTAATACTAGCCACATCGTGCTTTATTGAATTATAGACTGGGAATAATGAGTGCAAGATTGGTATGACTACTTGGCTGAAAACGATGCCCGCACAATTTGGAATGTTTCATTGCATCAAACTACAGGTGCTGGTCGATTTGATTTATTTCACTAATTCCATTCAAAAAGTGAAACTTGTATATTATATTCATTCATTACACACAGACATTTCAAATGTTTATTTGTTTTAATTTTGATTAATATAACTGACAACTAAGGAAAATCCCAAATTTAGTATCTCAGAAAATTAGATTACTTAAGACCAATACAAAGAAAGGATTTTTATAAATCTTGGCCAACTGAAAAGTATGAACATGAAAAGTATGAGCATGTACTGTGCTCAATACTTAGTTAGGGCTCAGGTGTTATTAGAGCCCAGATTGCTCTGATAGTGGCCTTCAGCTCTTCTGCATTGTTGGGTCTGGCATGTCGCATCTTCCTCTTCACAATACCCCAGAGATTTTCTATGGGGTTAAGGTCAGGTGAGTTTGCTGGCCAATTAAGAACAGGGACACCATGATCCTTAAACCAGGTACTGGTTGCTTTGGCACTGTGTGCAGGTGCCAAGTCCTGTTGGAAAATGAAATCTGCATCTCCATAAAGTTGGTCAGCAGCAGGAAGCATCAAGTGCTCTAAAACTTCCTGCTATACTGCTGCGTTGACCTTGGACCTCAGAAAACACAGTGGACCAACACCAGCAGATGACATGGCACCCCAATCACTGACTGTGGAAACTTTACACTGGACCTCAAGCAACGTGGATTGTGTGCCTCTCCTCTCTTCCTCCAGACTCTGGGACTCTGATTTCCAAAGGAAATACAAAATTTACTTTTATCAGAGAACATAACTTTGGACCACTCAGCAGCAGTCCAGTCCTTTGTGTCTTTAGCCCAGGCGAGACACTTCTGACGTCAACGAAAGCTGTTGTTCAAGAGTGGCTCGACACAAGGAATGCGAGTAGTGGTAGTGGTTTTTGAAGCACTGACCCCAGCTGCAGTCCACTCTTTGTGAATCTCCCCCACATTTTTGAATGGGTTTTGTTTCACAGTCCTCTCCAGGGTGCGGTTATCCCTATTGCTTGTACACTTTTTTCTACCACATCTTTTCCTTCTCTTCGCCTCTCTATTAATGTGCTTGGACACAGAGCTCTGTGAACAGCCAGCATCTTTTGCAATGACCTCTTGTGTCTTGCCCTCCTTGTACAAGGTGTCAATAGTCATCTTTTGGACAACTGTCAAGTCAGCAGTCTTCCCCATGATTGTGTAGCCTACAGAACTAGTCTGAGAGACCATTTAAAAGCCTTTGCAGGTGTTTTGAGTTAATTAGCTGATTAGAGTGTGGCACCAGGTGTCTTCAATATTGAACCTTTTCACAATATTCTAATTTTCTGAGTGTGATGTAGCACACATGGCTCAAATGAAAACAGCATAGACATGTTTTGTAAGATCTTTATTTTGTTTGTTTTACTTAGAAGCAGTAACATGGAAGGTGCACATCCCATGGTGACTGCTGGTAATGTGGAACATTCAAAAGGTGAACAGGTCAAATCGAGAAATGTGTGAATATTAATGTGCGTTTCGTTTCTGTGTCTTACCGGTTCCTGGAAGCCCAAAAAGGAGTGGCCCGTGAACAGGAAACCAGTTTTATGGCATCCTGAAGGGGAGGAGTTACCCAATTAAGGATGTGTGGATTAAAATGTCTTTTACATGTATACTTTGGTGAATTATTATGGAGAGAAGCCTTTGGTTAAAGGAAAACTTCATCTTGGGTGTAACTTGTGAGGTTGAAAGTCTATGTGAAGTGTGAAATGTACTGTTTAACAAATGGAGTGTTATGATTGGTCCGTTTGAATACTAAGGGAGGGGACCAAGAGTATAAAAGAGTGGTGGAAATGTTTGAACAAGTGACGACGGGTGTTTATTGGACCAGTAGGCAACTATTTAGTCTTCTCTTTGTTTTTTTGTTTTTTTGTTATGTGTTGAGTTGTACTTTAAATAGTTTTTTTATTTAGTTTTTTTTTGTTTTGTGTTTTTCCTGTGTTATACTAGCCCATTTATTGGATAAATTGCCTTGGCTATGTCTACCTGAAACTTGTGGATCCCGAAAATAAAAAGAACTTTCTCTGGAGTTTTGCCTCTTCTTTTGCTGTCAGTTAGCCTCTGCATCGACCATCTTACCACACTGAGATACTGAATTTGGGATTTTCCTTAGTTGTCAGTTATAATCATCAAAATTAAAAGAAATAAACATTTTAAATATATCATATATTTGTGTGTAATGAATGAATATAATATACAAGTTTCACATTTTGAATGGAATTAGTGAAATAAATCAACTTTTTGATGATATTCTAATTATATGACCAGCACCTGTATACAATTGAGCTGTGGACCACGCACATTAGTTTTACACTTCAAGCATACTTACAACATGCATACAAATATTTAATAAAAAGTTTAAGTAAAGTTTTCTGAGCATGGACATCACTTTTGCCTACTATTTTTGCATAAATTAGATGAGGAAAATCACTCTCATTTCATGATTGACACTTTCTTGACCTTTCAGGTGTGTTAAAAATGTTTCCAAGGTTGGCATGGCATAGTTTTTCTTAATACCTAACGTGACCATATAAAACTCAAAACCATTCACTACAATACATTGTGCTCATTACTGAGCAGTGAGCACTCATTACAACGCGAAACCGCAGTATTGCATGTAAAAACACTTGATGAGACACATAACCGCACATTGTCAGATCCCACATTATTATGCAGAACAATAATCAATTTTGATTTAAGTGTTTATATTCACACTGACTGCATTGTGTGTTGAAAATGGTCTCTTACAGTGACCAGCACTTTTGACTGTTTTGATAAATGAGGTGATTAAACACATAGCTGTGGTTTTTGATGACTGCTTACTTCAAAAACAATTAAACAAAAGAAAATGAAATCTCATTACTGATGCCAGATCATTTATTTACTGGCCCATGGTCACACAGCATTGTCTTAAAGAGGATTCCAAAGTTATTTGAGCATCTCTGCAATAAAGTTTTTAAAGCTACAAACATCTGTCTCCTGGTTGGGTTTAACTTCTAAGAGTAGTTGCTTCCCAAATGACGCCCTATACCAGGAGTGTCAAACTCATTTTAGGTTGAGGGCCGGATGGGGAAAACTATGTCCATGTGCGGGCCGAATTACCTTTGTATTAACTGTACTAACTACAAATTAATTAATTAGTTAATTAAGCTAAAAAAAACATGCTGCTCTTTGAAAACGGCCTTTTTACAGTGTAAAGACCTTATAAAATAATGTTTTATTTAATATCTTTTATTAGGGATGCCCCGATTATGATTTTTCGTGGAGGATTTCAATTTTTCGCAAGCCAATTTCGATGCCCGGATGCAAATTTTTTTTCTTCTTCTTTGTTTAAGTAAATGTATTTGTTGTTTATTTGCTCTATAACAGGCCTTAAAAAATATATCTGTAGCCAGCCATTTGAAATTAGAGGCAACCACTGACTACATTTTATTTATGATGCTACACACACGTATCATGACCAGTTATTTTTTATTTAAATTAGATTGTATAATTTCAAGATTTAAACCAAAAACAGAATGGTCTGACTTTTGTTTTGTGAAATTATGCTAGAACACACCTGCACAAAACAAAAACAGCAGACGGACTGAATGAAAATGCAAATTCACTGTCTGACAGTAGGTGGCGCTTGTGGAACAGCAGCAATGTAGAATTGCCTTGTTTACTGCTGTAAACAGAGCCTACTTTATACGGAAGAGGACAAGAAAATGCCATCGAAACTATTCTGAAGACAGTTCCTTTTCATAGTTACATTCATATAAACCTCTACTCCCATTTCACTACTTGTATTTTTCTTCCTATATTTCGCAAACAGTGAGCTTTCTTCACCTGGTACAGTTTTTGCTCTGCTGGCACGTCTGTCTTCGGCGTGTCTCATCTCTGGCCTGCGTTGCTGTCACGTGCTGTTTATTTCCGGATCTCTAGTTATGTCAGTGCAGCCTCTGCTGGACAAATTTATTATATCTGAATAGAACAGAATATCTGTTCCTTTTTAAAAATGTTGGATGTCGTCTCGCGGGCCGGTTTTGGCCGTATGTTTGACACCCCTGCCCTATTCACTTATACACTATGCACTTATGTACTATATACTCATCCGTGTAGTGCGTCAATTGTAAAAGGTTATTTTGTCATTTAAAGTTCCACTATGTTGTTTTTCGTCCGCTAGAGGTCGCCTATTCAAAACAAAGGCATAGCTTGATGACGCCAAGTTTGAGCGTGGAATCTTGGGACATGTGGTCTTCACCTCACAGCCAGTGGAAAAGAAGGACATGGCAGGAATCATGTTCATGGATGTGATTATTAACGTTACTGTAGTGTGAAGTGGGAGTGTTTTGGGAGCTGAACGAGGCGCTGGAGTGATTGTTAATGAGAGACGAACGCGGCACACGTCTCGCGAGCAGCGGAACTTTTATTATGCCGCAGTCACTGGTGCCGCTTCTGCTTTTCCGGTCATGAGAATGAGGTAACGCAGCTCTGTTTATCATATTAGATACATTTGAGTGTGTTGAAAATGATGTTATAATGTTCCGTTCGCTCGGCTGCTGCAGTGAGACACTTGTTGCAGACTGCAGTAAGCTCGATCGATTTTAGAATATCATATTAAATGTTGGATGGCTTGGGTTGATAAATGTCATGCAATTAATTTTAAAAATGTATTGTATGATGGAGAAAATTATGTATTACTGTTACTAAAAATAGAGCTGCATCTGATTATGCTATGTTAGCTACTTGACAAAATAGTGTTTTTCTCCTAGGCATGGTAAATGTTGAGCTATATTACAATAATTAGTTTTCTGTCTATAAATGTATCAAAAGAGATGTTCCTTTGTCTATTAAAAATAAAACCAGAAACCGAGGCTAACGCAGATATGATGCCACAGGCGACTCCCTCACACGTCCCGGATCCTTGGTTAAAATTGTATAAAAATATGTAACACTGGCCTAGTGGTTTTTGGGTATTTTACTGCAAAAACTTTACATATTGCAGCTTTAACATCAGTGTCTGATAGCCCCTCCCCTTCCGCGACGTAATTAAAGTTGCAACAGTTGTGCAACATTCCACACTTTTTTCCGTTAATGTAGTGTGTCATCTGGGCACTTTTTCTTTTTGGAATTTTCGGTATGAAGACACTACTTGCACTATTTATACTTAAAAACGTCATTGAATATTGCATAAATACGTAAATTGGGACACACCTATTGTGTATCACATACATTTTTTGATGTGTCTCCCACTTTTGTTTTCTAGGAGTGTTATTGAATTAAAAGGTTCAACCATTGTGTATCTAAGAAGGAGGTCAAATGTGTGACAGCGTATGCTGGGACCCCTGTGTTATCAGCATCAAACAGAGAAGGATGAGTTTCAGGTGAGATCCGCTTCCCTAAGGTGATTGGTAAGGATTTTTGCACCAGGCGCTGCAATGCAACGGTAATATTATAATATAGTTTTACAATGACAGTTTTAAGCCTTTTTCACGCACATGTAAGTGAAGTGGCAGTGTAACTGCAACAGAACTGTGGCTCTTCACAGAAAATAAAGCGATTTCTGTTTTGAGTGTTTCCTCATAAAATGCTTGCCAAGTGCACCACCGAAAATTTCAAACTGCATTTTCATGACAACTAATTTACATGAAGCGGGAGATCACATTTACAGTAGGCCTACATCCTAATGGTAATTCATTTACATGCAACAGAAACCACTGTTTAATTGAAGCTTTAAACTGCTTAAATAAATCATCTAAATTCAGTCAGATATATGGTTTTACACTTAAAAATAAGAAATATAAATTATATGAAATAGAATAGACACAGAAAATAGAAATGATGGGAAAAATTAAACGATTCCTTTGAATTTGAAACTGGTAACACTTTACAATAAGGTTCATTAGTTAAACGTCAGTTATTGTATTAACTAACATGAACTAACCATGAGCAATACATTTGTTACTGTATTTACTAATGTTAGTTAATGAAAATATAGTTGTTCAATGTTTGTTCATGTTAGTTCACAGAGCATTAACTAATGTTAACAAGATTTTAATAATGTAGTAAAAATAATAATAATAATAATGTATTAGTGAATGTTGAAATTACCATTAACTGAAATTAACATTAAAAATAGTGCTGATATTCAGGGAAAAAAAACTTTTGTTTGAGTGATATTGCATAAGTATATATATATATATATTTGGGGGAATTATATTTGTAATTTAATTAATTTACAATCATGGGTAGGATTTAGATTAGTCCCATCTCAAGCCAAGAGAGAAGTTCAAAAGGATAGAAAAGATCCTTTAGGAGGTATATTCTACATTCAATTTACACCCCCCCCCCCAAAGTGACAGACCGCTGACACTGTGAACAGCATTAAGCTGATCTCTTCTGCTCCACTGGACAGGTACCATTAGAATTAAAAACATGCTGTTTTGCTCCTGTACCAATATGTTAATAAACTCTGTTATGATTGCCTAACCTCCGCATACACAGTGCATACTTCTCTCAGTCGCTGAATACCGATTAGGTGTTTAAGTGTACACGTGGGCAGCAGGAACAGAAACAAGATGTATTCCACACACTCACTATGACATATGACCATAGCAGCATTTGTGCTTAGCTGAACCAATCAGAGGCCAAGCTCTCAGTCTAAGAAACACAATATCTCTGGAAACCTCTGAATAGTTTATGGGGAAATAAACAGTGCTTGTGCATTTTATATGGGCACAATAACTGAAGTGGCTCTGCCTGCTGCATGGCTGACTATAATCATTTGCATGCTCTGTAAAAAGATGGAGGTGGAAAGAGAGCATGAGCTTCCCTCTTGGGTGAGCGGTGACCATGCCAGTGTAATAACAGAGCTGTCATGGTAGGCAAGATGCTGCAGATCTGTTAGATAGAGGGTGTAATTACTTGGTGAGTCTGGCCTGCTGCTATTTGTGATAATTGCTTGTATATGCAGCTTCCTCCTCTCTAAACCATCTCATCGACTTCTGCAGAGGCAAACATGTATTATGAAGCAAGGCTTTTAAAAGCATAATGTTTTGATGACCTTTCGGGGCTTGTGACTTGATGTTTATCAAATAGATCCCCATCTGAACAGATGTGTTGGACACAGTGTCTGAACACTGAAAAATGTAGGAGAATCCATTAAAAATAAAAATGGTAATACATCTACACTGTGAAACGCAACAGGACCAGTGTAGTCTGATCGCAGAACAAATTACTCTTACGATCTGGCTCTTTTTAGTGAATCAAAGACAAAGTGCAACCAGAGTAGTCTGACTCTTGGACAAATGACTATTGGTTGGTTCTATTTAATAAATCGAAAACATAAAGCACAACAAGAGCAGTCAAATAATGAGTCAGTTCTTGATATTGAATCAAAATGTACAGAGCAACCAGAGAAATTTGACTCTCAAACTAATAACTATTTTGAGACATTTCATAGAGTGCGACCTGAGCAGTTTGAGTGTTATGAGCCCATTCTGTGTCTGTATGTTTTTTAGTTGGGGACACTTCATATTCAGCAATATTATTGACTTGAATGCACTGACACTATTGAATGAGAACTGAACTGAGCTCGACGATCACATCACTGTTTTCTCCAGAGCTACTTTAGATGAACTGAACTCGTTCCGAAACTGATGAACTTTACAGTTAATGAACCAAACTGAATCAACACTGAACTGATTTTCAGCTAATGACAGTTTACTTTTGTCTTTTTAGAGCCGCTTTACAGCAGAAATGAATTCGGTAACACTTTACAATAACGTTCATTAAACTTTAGTTAATATATTAACATGAACTAACCATGAGCAATACATTTGTTACTGTATTTACTAATCTTTGTTAATGTTAGTTAATAAATACAGTTGTTCATTGTTTGTTCATGTTTGTTCACTGTGCATTGACTAATGTTAATAAGATTTTAATAATGTATTAGTAAATGTTGAAATTAACATTTAGAAAGATTAATAAATGCTGAAGAAGTGCAGTTCATTATTAGTTCATGTTAACTAATGAACCTGATTGGAAAGTGTTACCATGAATTCTGTTAACATCATTGAATTGTTATTGTCCTGGTTATCACTGTAAAGCAGCCTTGAAACAATCAGTATTGTATAAAGAACTATTAAAAATGAACCTGTTATTTTTTAGTGAATCAAACAAACAACTAACTATGAGACTTGATCAATACTGACTGTTCATATGACTGTAGTTAAAGATGTACATTATGATTTTAATCAGTATTATTTTAAAAAATATCTTGTTTGTTTATTATTATTAATATTTAGTATTGTTAATAAATATCCTTATTAAAGCCAAATATTATGTCATTATTTAGCATTTACTAAATCTTTACATTTCTAGATTGTAAATATTTCTATAATACATTTTTAAACCAAATATTTATTATTTAAAAGTAGCTACTAACAGAAAAAATGTTAAAGAATTTAAGATGGTGAATCTCAATCAGGGGGGACAGGGCTCACTAGAGGGCAATAGGATGACTTGAAATTTTATAAATTAATTTATTATTATTATTATTAATTTCATTTATGGACCCTTTTCACATTTCAAAGGTTCTCAGAAGCAGAACTCGTCATCATAGTTGGTAAACTTCTATAGTGGTGAACGGGAGACGACAGTAAATTTCTTTTTTTTTTATTCCAATTCGCTCCAACAGCAAAAAAAAAAAAATCCATGATAGCATTTCCATGACTGTCCAAAAGAGGGGGAAAATATAGAGACATTTTTACAGCAGTCAGAAGAGAAAACGATTTGAATTTGACCACCTCTCCCTCAGCTGTTGTATTAGAAACTGCTATTACAAACTAATTTACTGCCGAGGTAAGTTAATAAAGTATAGTGCTATATAGCGTTATATATATATATATATATATATATATATAGCTAGCCTGCAAACGCATCATCACAATCTGTAGAAAGGGTCCACTGAAATAATCTAACTTAATTCAAATGCTAAAAAAAAAAAAAAATCATTATATATATATATATATATATATATATATATATAGTTCTTAAAATGCCTGTGGTATTGTTGAGATTAACTAATACATCAACACTCCCAGTTCCTGTTAATAAAAATGTTAGAAAATTGTCATAATTACAGCTAAACTACCGGAAGAAATATCTTATTTTGGGAGTGCTTTGAATATTGTGTTGGACAATGAGGGCCTTCAAGTCTAAAAGGTTGAGGATCACCAGTGAACTGGACACTTTATGATTTCCATCCCTTATGAAAATCCTCTCTGTTTGACATCATTTCTCCAAATGTCATTTCAAGTTGCATAAAAGCGAACAAACAATTAATCACTCAATTAGGAGAATTATTGGTCTCTACAAGGATTACAGACACCAATCTTCTACACTGACCAAACAGAAAGAGCATTTATGCTTTATAGTAATTTAGAATAATTAAAGAAGAATTAGAGCATTAATGACTTTTGAATGATGTGCATTGTTTTAAAGCACCACAGTCTGTGATCCAGCTGTTAAGTGGCGCAGATCAAGCTGTGCGGTGAGCAGAGCAAGTCCATGAAACAAAAGACTGACTGTGTTTAACTCGCATCATTGAGCTCTTTCTGTAGACAAGCTGGCTTACTGTAGTGCACATGGGAAAAACAGGCATGACTTAGCGAGCATCAGTGCTTCTATGGGCAGCAAGCTGGCAGAGCAATAACCAATGGTGCCCCAGCTGGCAATGAGCTAACAGGATTATTCTAAAACGGGTCATGGTGATGCAGAATGCCAATGTGCCCAAATGTTCCATCCCTCAAGAGCTGAAAGGTGACTGAAAATGTTATTCATCTCTAGGTGCAAATCATGTCCAAGTGAATGGCTTGGTGACATGGGTCAAGAGTTCAAATCAACCTCTAAAAAGAAAGGAAATGGAAACGGCACACTAACAAATCTGTTATACAAAGCTAATTTAAACCAATAAAGACAATACTTTGGAATATTTTATTGTTCATCCAGTTCTGAGATGATTCGATTATTCTTTTGAATCAAATTGTTGAACCAGTTAACAAAACTGGGATTAAATAGTTTGTTAATGAATTAAGTTGATCCACTCATTAAGAGTCACTAAGGTAAAGATTATCAGTGAATATCCACAAATTTTGTCCACCACTTCCTATAGTTTGGGCTTAGTCCTTCCTATAGAAAGACTTTCATTCAAAAAGGATGCTGGAAATTGATCAAAAGTGACAGTAAAAATATTTACAATGTTACAAACAAACTATGTTCTTTTGAACTCTTGTTTTTTTCCTCACTTGTAAGTCGCTTTGGATAAAATCGTCTGCCAAATGATTAAAATGTAAATGTAAACTTTACATTCATCAAAGAATCCAGAAAAAATAATTATTGATAATAAGGAGTTCGTCTTGTGAACCAAATCATCATTTCAGAATGATTTCTGAAGGATCATGTGACACTGAAGACTGGAGGAATGATGCTGAAAATTCATTGCTGCCATCACAGGAGTGACTTACATTTAAAATATATTTAAATTGAAAACAGTTATTTAAATATAATTTATTTTCCATTTTACTGTATTTTTGATTAAATAAATGCATGCAGCTTTGAGTATAAGAGACTTTCAAAAACATTAAAAAATCTTACAGACCTCTAACTTTTGAACGGTAGTTGTGTTAATGTTGGCAGACACCAGGAGTTACAATATGAAGCTGGAAGGAAATGAAAAGAGACTGAATGATATCTTCCGTTATCTTCTAACCCTTAGTTAGAGCCACAGCTCAAACAGGCCTTACTTACTTAACTGGCACTTCAGCTGTTCAGCAATATAGCAAGTAAATGAGGCATGAAGCAGTAATACAGCATCGTCAAACATTCTGTCTGCGGAATATATTTTATACGGGAAAACCATGCTGGGTCTTCCCAATTCCCAGAACTTTAAAGTACAAACTCACAAATCTAGTCAGCATATTCATTGGCTTTCTTCTAAATTAAACTGTTTATGAAGTACATCCACATTTATGGGCAACAGCTATTTTCTTCTAATTACACAGAGTAATTTTGTGTTTCCAAATCAAACGTTTTCCTTCGCTAAGCAAAATTCACGAATCTGCCCGGGTTTCACTCCTGGGTAAGTTTGCTTTGTTTGTTTTAACATCCCTCCGATTATCACAGCAGTGAATATGATTGTAGATCAGTTATCTATTGTGGTGTCGGTAGTATCAAACCGTACAGACAGGATTCTCCCATGAAGCGCCACTCGTGCTGGGGGGCAGGATTACAGGAACAAAGAAACCAGGGTGAAGAAAAAGATCTTAATCCTTTACCCCCCCCCCCCCTTTCCACTCTTTTATAAATTCCTCATCTCTTCAATATAGGCCTTCCTTTCTTCTTATATCAATAATGATACTCTCTTGTTCTCCTTCTTCTCTTTCACATTGTGTTCAACAAACAGACAGGGCTCTGTGAACTTCTGAATCAAATGAATCTACAGTGAGGGATATTTATTCAAGCCAATAAACTGCCTGAATATGAAAAAAGATCAAAGAAAATGAGTTGAAAAAGATCAACTAAAAATGAAAATGACTTACCGGCATCTAAATAAGTGAAATGGTGTCAAGTGTGCTTTAGGTGAGAGAAAGTGAAGGACATCAAAGGTGAACCATTTAACAACAACTGACATCCAATCCCAGAAAGTCCACCGCGTTTAGTCACTGACTGTCAAACGGCTCAATCTTCAAATTTCATTTCCAAACACCAAGATGGCAAAATATTCTGAATCCGATCGTCAAGAATCAGAATTCCTCGAGCAATTCTTCTCTCAAGGGCTCGGACTTCCTTTTTGAGAAGTGAATAAAGAACCGAATCACCAGAGCTGACAGAGAGAGCAGATGTCGAAAGGCTTTTATAATAACAACATGACGCATAAATATTGCTGCATTGATGCAGAGTCCAACAGAACTGGTCAAGTATCTGTTTATTAGGCTTTTTCTTAACATCTTATTTTAAAGGGGTGCTTGATTATGACTTCACTTTTTTTCTTCACTTTAGTTAGTTTGTTGCTGTCAGACCATAATCAACATCTGGAAAGTTATGACGCTCAAAGTTCAATGCAAAGGGAGTTATTTTCTTTTAAAGAATTCTCTGTGTAAGGACTACAACGAGCTTCTTCCTGGGTTGGTGACATCACTAACCCTAAAATTTACATAAACCCCGCCCCCGGGAACACGCAACAAATGGCTGAGGCCTTATCATTGCAATACAGTACGTAAGACAAATGCAATAGCGTGTCATAAAAGCAAGATGACAACATAAGTTATAATTAAACTAAACTCTTCTATCTTCAGCATATATTTTCTGGCTCTGTAGAAATCTTACAAGTTCCCACACGAGCGATTACAGAATATGCTAATCAATGACTTTAAGATATCCCATATCAGCTACATACATTCATCTACTAACCATTCAGAAACATCCTGTGGCATTCTACATGTTATCGCTTCTTGAGTCTTTTGAACATAAAGGGCTGAACAGTTTCTGATAATTTCATTTTCATTGAGTCTGCGTGAGGTTATCGGTGCCGCTAACACGAGCTCTTGAAACTCCGCCCTCTACTTGAGAGCAGCAGCTCATTTGCATTTAAAGGGACACCCTCAAAAAGTGACCAATTTAACATGCTTTAAAATACATGAAGCATCCATCTTGAGTCTTTCATTACCACACTTCATGCAATTTATTTATTCATCCTCTTAAAAGTTGGACATGGTCTGCGCAACTGAAATAAAATAAAACAATATAATCTTTGATCTTTCTACTTTGTTACCAAGTTTGAAAGGTAGTTTTTCTGGCAATAAATAAATCTATATTCAAATGTTACTTGAAAACATTTATTTAGCAAATTTTAAAATTAAATTTTAATTTAACAGATCTAAATGTTTTCTGCTTCATAGCAAATTAATAAACGCTTAATAAATTTTTCATTTCAACATTCCAAACATCCCACAACCAAAGCCAACTTCAATATTAAAAAATATTCCTGCCTGAACAACTTAAATGTAGCATACACTAAAAATGTTCTGTCATTTTTACACAAAGCTGTAAGAACAACACTAAATCCCTGCTAACTGGTAATCTGTCAGTTCCCTTACCATGTATGGTGAAAACCTGTAAATGTTTAATATTGAATTTGTAATTTTACAGTAAGATACTGCCAAATTTATGGTTTTGTAAGTAAAAACTATGAACTACCATAAAATGTACAGCAAAAAGGTCCCTGTAAAATATATTTGAATTACTTTTTGTTATAATAATGTACAGTAGTGTGCTTTTTGTTTTACATTTAATGTTAGGTTATTTTAGTGTTGCCTTGATGGTGTTTCGTCTCTGTAAAGCCGTCTCATCCAGCAGTGTTGACCTGTATCGGGCAAGCCACAAACAACTCCGTTTCATAGTGGTAATACTTAACTAACGTTAACTAATGAACTTTATTGTAAACTACATTAGTTAACATGAACTAATAATGAACTGTACTTCTACAGAATTTATTAATCGTTCTTAATGTTAATTTCAACACTTACTAATACATTATTAAAATCTTGTTAACATTAGTCAATGCACAATGAACAAACAACTATATTTTCATTAACTAACATTAACAAAGATTAGTAAATACAGTAACAAATGTATTGCTCATGGTTAGTTCATGTTAGTTAATATATTAACTAATGCTTAACTAATGAATCTTATTGTAAAGTGTTACCAATAATGGCTTTCTATTTTTCCACCTGTAGTATTAACAGTTTGTGTCAGTAAACTTTTAGGGAAAAGCTCATTTTAGTAATTTATTTAATGTAATTATTTAACTATAGTAATTTAAAGTTATTCAAGTAATGAAATATCTGATTATAAGTTGTACCACTGTCATGGTATTTTTACTCTGGCAAATACATCTTCCTTTTTTTTTTTTTTTTACAATAAATTCTTATGCAATCCTCTTAATAGTGCAGAGAATATTCTATACAGTATGGGTTTTCCGGTACTCATTCTTGACTTACAGTATCAACTATTCGAACACTGTGGTAACTAAGCAGAACTGAACCATTGCTAGGCAACAGGCTATGAAGATTCTGTAGCTTTTAGGCAGGATGACTCCGCAACAGATACAGAGAAATTAAGCTCTCATCTGAAAAACATTTGGTTATGTCCAAGAGCTCATATTTCCATTCTCCCGATGCCAAAGGTTTGTGATCACGGAGGCCTGAGGTGCATGAAAAGATCATAGACTATGTGTACACAACTTACGGTTTCATGAGGGAAAAAATGAGAAACAAACACAGGTTGGTTTAGGAAGGTTACTGATATTCCCTCGAGACATCAGGCAGATATTTTTAAATGATTTATCAGCTATTCTTGCAGGACACATTACTGTGTAGCTCAAGCAGGCTGGGGCTTTAAAGAGAATTAGATGTACCAGAAGGTGAAAGGTTGTCATCCTATCTAGAAGACAAGAGGAGATGAGCTTTTCTGCCTTGTTAAATGAATATCATATTAACCAGTGAGCCCCATGGTTGGAATGCCTTTTTCTTAAGCGGAACAAACTATAGAAGCTTTATTAGACACATAACACACTTTCACACATTGAGGAACACAGAGAAGCCAAAATCATTGAAATGAACAAAGAAAAACCCACATTTTATTGCACTTAAGTTATAAGAAAATAAAAATTCTAAATGAATCAAACAAATACACAATCCCTTTAAGGTTTCTTTTTTATCTGTCTGTTATGCCAGGCAGTTTACACAAACTGAAAAAATAAAACAGCTCCAACATCTGATTTCTCAAACCAGATTATAAATTAAACAGGAAAGGAAAAAAAAACAAATCAAAAAAAAAAAAACAGGAGAAAGAACAAGATTGTTTTTTCTTTTAATATACAGTGTTAAACCACTTTCACAGTTCAGCTTGAGTTGTGTGACTTGGAGAATGAGACAAATCGTTTGGCTACGGATGCGGTTACGTTCTGTTTATCTATGAAGCTGCTTTACCATTAAAAAAACAAAACAAAAAAAAAAACCAAAAGCAAAAAAAACAAAAAAAAAAACATGAGAGCATTACCAATGGAACCAGGTTAGCTCTAGCACTTAAAACGTAATCAGATGTCCATTTCTGTACACTAAGACCACCTTTTTTCTTCTGTAACTTAACGTCGGTTCCAACAATCTCGTTTTTCAACTAATTATAAACAAGAACGGTATTCTTTTTTTGTCAAAGCATACATTTCCACACAGAACAGGCTGACAGAGCTTTTGTCCCAAGGAATGTGTGAACAATTTGCTCAAACACACCCGCACACACACTCAGTCATGCTCACAAACGCGCAAAATAGTTTCTACTCGTCCATCGTTTCATCTCAGCAGACAAACCAGTCTCTTTGTCAGACATTCTCCCTCCTCTACGCCTCGTAGAGGCACATTTGGCTCAAGTTTCAGTGGCAAAAAAAGAAGCTGTTATGTCAATATCTTGCTTTTGTTGGTACGTTTGTGTCGTTTTTACAAGTTCAAACTCTACAAGTAACTTGTTTAGAATTTCGTCTGGGACTAAAACGTCACAGCCAGTTAAAGTTCCACCTTATTTTTCTGTGTGTCTAGCAGCATAAAATCCAGTTTGGCCACTGGGATGGACAGTACTGGGGGTGGGGGTGGGGGTGGGAGGTGGGAGAGAGACATATTCCCAGGAGCTTATGGGAAAACATTCCCATTTCCCACAGAGCACCAGCACTGATGAACTAATGAGACCAGACTGGTTGAAAAACAATGAACACAGGTCATCTCCGATCCAGAGAGGCACTGCTTATGGAGAACTAAATTAAAAAAAACATTACAAAATAAAAACCTCAAAAATGTGTGAAACAGCAGAGTGGGTTTAGCTTAATACTGAGACCTGTTGTTTGCAACAGTAGACAAAGTGAACAAAAAATGCTGAACTTGAAAAGAAAGCATAAAACTTGAATTCACAGCTGTTGATGCGAAAAACAAAAAAAACTTGTGGGAACAAAGAGGGAAAAAAACGGATACAAAAGAAAATAACGTGAGGAAGAAAGGGATATTTGGCGTGTGCTGAGGTTGATGAGGACTGACAAAATTGGCTTCCTTTGTCTCTCTTTCTCCAATCACTCCCGCAGTACAAAGCTCTTCAATTCTCATCTTTCTCCATTAAAATTTTATTTGTATACACTATTTATCACTCCGTGTCCGTGTTGATGCGT
The DNA here is from genome assembly GCA_038088235.1 of Zacco platypus. Taxonomy (NCBI): domain Eukaryota; kingdom Metazoa; phylum Chordata; class Actinopteri; order Cypriniformes; family Xenocyprididae; genus Zacco; species Zacco platypus. Next base: position 15,529,064 of record CM076084.1, read on the forward strand.
TAGGGTCATGTATACAGTGTTGACTGTTTTGATCAAAAAAATAACGTTTGTACATATGGGTGTGAATTTCAGTCAGGCTTGAGCAAACAAGTCTCTGTGCAAGGTCGCCTTGAGTGGTAGGAAAAGGGACAATCCTGTCTTCCCAAGTCTTTCTCGTCAGTTTCCTTTTCAGAATGCTGTGGTGTCAATGCTGTCTGCCCCCACCCTTCCCCTTTCGGAAGGTAAACGGAACTGTGGTGGCAGTCGTGGACTGTGGCACGACGGGGAGAGATGTTGGCGGCAACTAATCGGGGAGGTGGAGATGCCATGAAGTGAGCGATCGGTCCTGGCGCGGACCCGGGGCAGGTTGCTCTCCCACCCCCCTCCCCATTTTCCAAACTAGTCCCCATTAAGTTCACCCCCTTCACTTCATGTCCACATCGAAGTCCAGCACCAGCAGCTTGGTTTCCTCCGTGCCGTTACGGCTGCCCACAGCGCAAACGAGTTTGGTATTGGAGGCGCGTATGCGCCAGACCACACCGCCGCTGCCTCCGCTCTCCAGTGTGACCAGGTTGCGGATGAACTCGCCTGTCCGAAGGTCCCACAACTTCACCGTACCGTCATCGGAACTGGTGATGACAAAATTCTTGTTGAACTGCAAGCATGTTACTGCACTCTGGTGCTTGTGGGGACCTGAGAGCAAAAGAAGGAAGAAGAAAGTTAGGAGTTGACATTCATTGAGAAAAAGTAGTACATTTAATAGCATTGAATGTCCATATATACCGATATGTATACATACATACATATATATATATATATATATATATATATATATATATATATATATACACACACTTTTAAAAAGTGCACTTTGTAATTCGAGCTGCACTATTCTAGATAAAATGAGAATCACTGTGATTCTCCCACGATTCTGAAGAGTCAACTAAAACAATGTAATTTAATTGTGGTACTGACAAAATGTTAATGGCTGCATTCCAATATTTAATTTAAATTGATTGATTATTATGATTTTTTTTTAATCGGTTCGACTGAATGATTCAATGCCTCACTCTTAAAGACTTGTTTCATTACGGGATGAATCAGTGTTTTTGAACGAATCTCTTGAATTATTCAACGACAAATGCACTTTAACAGTAATTTGTTGCTGCCTACAGGTAATGATGTAATTGGTCATCTTTGAAGCGTCAAGTTACTCTCAAAAGGTGATTAGCCTATTTTGATCGCTACCATAGACATCAGTGTTTATATCTGAAATTTAAACTTATCACAGTGCTTCTCTTGTTGATTTAAATTATTGTAACAGAAATAATGACACTATTTGTGAAGCCATTTCTTCATGACAACTGCTCTTTCTGGGTCAGAGGCAGAGCAAACGCAGATCTGAATGATCCGCTGTGATCGTAGCTACTTGTCAAAGGTTGAATAGACATAGCTGAAACGTCATTAAGGAACAAGATTGCGTGGGTGTTGGAAACGAGATCACAATCTTTTAACGATTAGTCATGCAGCTCTACTAGTAATAATGCTAAATTAGAAGTTTTACCCTGAAGTACAGTTCTAAACTCTGGCTCTCGAAGTCCACTTTTCTGCAGTTATTATAGTGATGTTTTAATGTACACTTATTTTGTACTTTAAAAGAGGTGTTAGGGTTACTAAAGCATATTTGAAGTACTTGATATGCATGTTAACTGTGGTGTTTTATTCAATATTACGTTTAACGTTAATATATTTTAAATGTACATGAAGTTTCAATAGAATTGACAAAGTATATCTTAGTTACCAAAACTGCTTATATGTATATACAGCATTACAATAATCATATTTTAAACAATTAAGAAATTACATACACAAGGCCTACTAAAATTGACCAAAGCGCTCTTAAGTTCAAACTGATTTCAACTAAAATACATTTTCATTTCACTGCAAATAACATGTGTACTTTTCCACAAGGGATTCCAGATGTAGAGGCTCATCACACACACCGCAACGCTGAAAGCACCGATAGAAGGAAAATCGAACTGCAGCTACTTGCCACGATGGAAAGAGCGGAGAGTGAACGTGTAACTATGGTTACAGGAAATACTGTGGCATAAAAGCGGCTTTGATTCTATGCCCTTGAGGTATTGAATTGAGCCAGTCTTTCTGATAGGCCAAGGAACATATGAGTCTAAACAAAAGTGCTTAGACTGCTGTCAGCGAGGCATATAGAGGAAAAAAAAAGAAAAGGAAAGATGCGCTACACTGGCTCCTGTTACTGCAAAGGGGTGTGGTGAGCCATTACAGCAACATCTCAAGCAATCCACAGTCAAATACAGAAAACCATGTTATCAAACATCTAGACCTGAGAACAAAGACAGACTGAAGTTCATGAGTGAATGAAAACTAAAAATATCCATTTCAAAGGCACGAATTTTGTTCATGAATACCCATTAGTAGAACGCTTAAGTCAACTGTGTGTATGTAAATGAGATGGCCGCTGTCTATTGATGTGCAAGACACTACACAGAGTGGCACAATAGACTCTTTTCCTTTAATGAGTGACTCTGTATGAGCATTCGCACTTCAAAGCTCCGCCATTGAGTTATCTGGGGTCAAATGTGTGTTTTTGTTTATTATGTCAAACGAAGGTCATTAAGTGATAACAGGAAACGCTCAATGACCTAATTAAATGACCTACAAACTGATATATGGTCCACCCCCCTCCATCTTACCCTCTGGGCACCCCCAACAAGACCACCACAACCCCCTCCAATTCCTTTCATCATGTCATCTTTTCCTCACCCTTCCAGAATATTAATGATCAAGATGCGAAGAGAGACTAGGAATTATGAAAAATACATCATTGGGAACAAATCCCTGTAATTTTCATGTCAAAATGCAACGGATGAAGCTCTTAAAGGAACAGTTCACCCAAAAACTAATATTTTTATATATTTTTATATATATATATATATATATATATATATATTCAAAAAAATAAAGCTGTGTTAAACTGCCAGCGACAAAGTGACATGATCCCATTCATTTCAATGGAGAGCTGGTGATGTCCGGCAACATGAGTGACAGTGACCGTTGGCAACAGGATGTAGGCATGTCCAGTGAAGGGACAAAATTGAGATGTTAAACTTTATGCAAATAAAGAGCGACATTTGGGAGCGACAACCAATAGGAGTGAAGTTCAGTGGAACGTATGTGATCCGTCACTACAGAAGTTATTTTAGTGGTCAGCAAATTTTCTATAATTTATGATATATCTTCCGTGTAGATGCGAGTGTACTCGCCATGCTGACTGTGCTTTTGCTGCAGATAAATAGCCACAATGGCAAAGAGCACTTGCTGTTTCTCGGTCATCTTTAATATTAAGCATTTATGTGCTGATTCCATTTATATTTAGTCTTTTCTCTTAGTTTAGTTTTTAGCAGCAAGAAAATGGATTCGGTGTCTACAACATTGAATATATCCGTGAAATCTAGGCAACTAGAAATGGGAATGCCCGCCTACGACCTGACTGCCAGCCACTGGTGACGTCGCTAGCAGTATGAACACAGCTTAAGAATTGTCAGTTTTTATTTAATGGTGACTAAGTCACTGATCTGTCATTGTCATTTTTAGGTGAACTATTCCTATTCCATTTCTGCTCACCTTGCAGTGTCTGTAGGCACTGGCCGGTCTTGATGTCCCAGATCTTGACTGTGGAGTCTGCGTTTCCAGAGACGAGGATATTATCTTTGAGCTCCATGCCGCTGGTGAGAGACTGATGACCTGTGAGTGTGTGAATACAGTTTCCCGTCTCTACATCCCACACCCGAATTGACGTGTCCAATGAACCGCTCACCACATGGATGCCGTCAAACTGTAGAAAGAGCAGATTAAATAAATCATTGTTCAGTAATTACATTACATTACATTATGTAAGAAAATGACTGTGGCTAAATACCCAGAGTAGTCATTTGTCGTATTCTCTGTCTAGAATAAAACCGAAGATCAATTCAATAAAAGCTGCTTTGAGCAGGGCAGGGATTTGATTCATTTCACAACTGAATTCCAGATATTTTCCATTCCATTGTTATTGCATTAAATGGCACTATGTTTGATTATTTTTTTTGCAAAGCTCTTACAATTATGGATATATGAACAAATGAGGGCAAATGCAGATTAGTATGGACTACAATACAAATACTTTGTTCCACAATTACTGGGTCAAAGGCAAATAGCCCCCCCCCCCCCCCAAAAAAAAAGTTACAATAGTTTAACAATTTAATAATGTCATTTAGTGCAACCATTTAAAAAAAACAAAACGCACAAAACATTTTAATTTTTCAAGGTAAAAATTATTTTGACAATTATTTATCCCCCCATTTTGCAGATCCTACCATGGTTACACCTAACACCACTCATGATTAGATAATACTGAGTCACTGAATTTATGTGGTTCAGTTAAACTTCCTACACAGTTAGCCGTAGGTCACAAAAGCTTTTCAAAAGAACAGACAGAATGACAGTGCTTCTTATTCAGGCCAAATATCTCTTTAACCCATGCTCTTTAGAGCACGGAGTGATGATTGAGCTTTAAAGATCTCTTGCCTTACTGCTCAAGAATTAACGTAGCTTAGCAATGACCCGCAAAGACATTTCATTTTTCTTTGAGAAGATGGCTTGATTCTTTTTATAGCTTTAAAGGACTATGAATCCATCAGTCATTTATCTGACTTCTAAGAGGCAGGTGAAGTGGTCAAGCATTAGTCAGGTCATTTGTGTCAGGTGTACGTAAATGTCTATATTTACCTGAAGGGAGTAGACTCTGTTGGTGTGACCCTGGAGTGTGTGTAGGCAGGTCTCGGTTTCAGGATCCCACACTTTCACCATGAAGTCATAGGCCCCGCTGACCACCCTACGGCCGTCATACTGTACGCAACGAACGGCTGCCACGTGACCCATGAGCACGTGCAAACACTGACCCGTCTCTATGTCCCAAACCCGCAGAGTGGCATCCCGAGAACCGCTCACCACCCTGAGAGAGAAAAACAAATATTTTTAAGGGAGTGTGTGCTTGCATTAAAAGTTTCACATAATAACATTAAAATGATTTCTTTTTCAACTTATGACAGAATTTAATCATCCATTAATTCAGCAGTGTATGACAGTCAATTGCTTGTACCTTCAAGGGTTGCATTTGCTTATAGCATTACATAAATCAAAGCGAAAACATTATTTGCTTATAAAACCAGACCCCTAGGACACGAGTTTGATATATTTTTTTTAAACAGCCAAAATGAACATTAAAATGGGTGCTGTTGAAGCAAAGAGTAACAAACAGAAACTACTATTGTTGTTGCTGAATGAAGCCTCAGGTCACTGAACAAAATAAGCAATCAAGCTTGACACAAAGGGAAAATATGCACACCAATTGGCCCAAAGGTATTGAAAACAGAGAATATTGTCAGGCAAGATATTGTGCGGTTCACAACAGAGCATAAAGAAGCAAAGCTCAACTCTGTATGCGAGTACTCCGCATGGTTAATGTGTACAGCTGAAACCAGATGGGAAATGTGCGGTTTAACCAGCACACAATCATATACTGTGTGCTGCTATTGAAGGGAATTATCTTTAAAGAAGTATTATATAACGTATTGTACTTTATATAACACTTGAAAGTAAATTAACTCATGCATGGTAGTTGTTTATGCTCTACATCAATGTTTCACTTTCTATTTCTTTTAACCAGAAATGTTTTAATGTTTCAATTTGATTCCTTACCATTAATTATTCAATTAATATTAATATTTAAATATTAAATTAAAAGTTAAGATTTTTTAAAAGTTATTAGATTTTAAGATCTAATTAAATATTTAACTTTAAATATTTTTATATATAAAAAAAAATACTGATACTGAGAGTTAAAAATACATTGTGCGAAGATTACAATCCATACAGAAAATGTGTGGATTGTTTTGGTTTACCCTTACAAAAACTGGGATAATCTTAACATATCTAATAAAGTATTTAATTTATGTAAATCTATTATTAAATTCAGTTTAATAGGTTAAAATTAACATACCCCTTTGCTGGGAATCACCCATAGACATTATTTAACCCAATTTATTGTCATATGACCACAAAGAAAAATGCAAAAAGGCCACAAGAAATGTTTCTTGAGCACTAAAACAGCATATTATAATGATTTCTGAAGGATATGTGACACTGAAAACAGCTGTGCCATCATAGAAATACATTATATTTTAAAATATATTCAAATAGTAAACAGCTTCTTTATTGTAAAAATATTCCACAATATTACTGCCTTTACTGTAATGAGTGTGAAAAAATAACATTTGTTTACCCTCAGTGGAGTAATCTATATGCATCTGGATGTAAAGTGGCCTTTGGGAGGTGGTAGATGTTACCTTTTTTCATGCAAGTGCATACAGCGCACTGTTGAGGTATGACCATACAGCGTGTGGATACATTCTCCCGTCTCTGCATTCCAGACCTTCAGCGTTCGGTCTGTGGAGCCACTGATGATGATGTTGTCTCGCATCTGAGAGGACCAGACCCCACCGGTGTGGCCGACTAACGTCCGCAAACACTGGTGACAAAGAAAGGAGGAATACAAGTGTAAATCATTTGAATTACAATGACATGTTTAAAACGCAACTCAGAGAGTGCCGAACAAAAATGGCTGCAAATGAATTACCCAATGACTGCACTAATTTAAGCACTAAGATCCATCACTTTGACCTTTACCCAAGACATTACTTCTGCTTATCAACATATATCAAATAACTCCACAGTCCATTTGAAGCAAAGTTAATGGAAAAAGAAACACAGTTTATTTCATATAATATATTAGATATTGATCGCCATTATGAGAGAAATCCTTTAGAACAATCCATAAGCCTAAGGGCCATTTCCTCTAAATATAATTAAACCAAATTCAATTTAATTTCAGAGGCAAACATGGAATCAAAGGTGTATATGGTCATTTCGTTACGTGGCGAGTGGAAAGTGTTGTAAGTGTCAAAGGCGTAACCTCTGAACCATGACCGATAAAAGCAGGGGTGATAAACCCAGGAGATGTGAAAGAGGAGGTCTCAAGGCCTTTAATTCATAATGCAGCTGCTCCTATTTCTGTCTCCATCTCGATTCATGATCAACCGCAATGCATCATTAATCTTTAGAAGTGGTGACCAACCTCCACGACAGAGTTTTATCACAGCGCTTTAACGTGCCTTGCTTTGTTCTATCGCCGTATGTGGCAATTGATGGAACAAAAGAGCAACTACTGAGGAAATCAAACCAATTAACAATCATTTCAAACCATTACTGTAACTGCAAAAATCACAAATGGGACGATAAAACGAAGGGGTTAAAAGCAGAATGGCTCTTCATAGGGATCTGGAGGGAAGACAGGGATGTCGTCTCTGAACAATCCCGCGTTAAAACGTGCCCAAAGCCAATTTCTTATCTTGTGATCAAAAGCTACTCCACTCAAATTTGTAGTGTCCATCCATAACACCCCAGAGAGAAAAAGGAGGGAGGTTATATCATGAATATTAATGTACTTCTTACTGCATTATGCATGAGGTGTTGTGTTCCATAATGAGTATGTGTTACTAAGGCGATAGATCTTTCCCATGGAATGTTGGGGTGGTTTAAATAATGCCGGTGAGCACGGAGAGCTTTCAGGCCGTGTTCTCAGGCGATTACAGCCTGCTCAGGCTGTGTCTGGGAGAGGACCTTTGAAACCAAATGGCTTAGGTGTCTGTTTATCTGCCCGTTGAGAAACCATAAAAGAGCAAGTCTGTGGCACCCACGAGGCATTGAGATTAGCATTCCGTTTGAGTGGCTGGTGGGAAATGTTTGAAGCCAAGGATCGAGGTTTAAATCCATTTGAGTAACCCCTTTCAAATTCCACTCATTTTACAGTCCACATCAAATCTTAGGGAAGAAGATACCGTGCAAATTGTGGCCAGGGTGGTAAAGTGCCAGTGCTTATTTTGTTTAGTCTCCTTCCAAAAATCCACATTGCGCTCGTCCCATTTCAACACCCTCGTTTTTATGTACAAAACCCATCGTATCCCTGAATGGCCAGGATTGGCACACAAATGCTGTGTTTCAGATGGTGAGCAGACTGTTTAGAGCAGCTGTTTTCATTGCTAACCCTCCTATTTTCTCCTATTAAAAAAAGTCCTCTCCCATCTGGAAGAGCACTATTATTAAAGCTTTTCATCATCAAACCACAGACTACAATGATTTGTGGGAACTAGAGTTTGAAGAACATCTGTCAATTAAAGTTCAGCTGTTGAGCCTGGGCTCTGAAAAGGAGTTAAAGGGAGTATACAAGGCAAACAGAGGAAATAATAGTGTGCCATAACCATGGTATGGTTCTCGTGAGCACAAAACCTCACCTAGGGGCAATAAATGGCTGATGGCTGTTTGCGTAAATAGAAGGGTAAACAGAGTCTTTGCATACACAACCTAGCAATGCTGTCACCACAATATCACTTCTAAGTTTTCTGGGAAAGACTGACTATTCAAAAGGTTATCACAGGTTAGATCAGTGTTGTTAATGTGTCAAAAAATAGTTTACCGATTTCACTGAAACTAGTTTACTTAATTTGTTACTGAAAAGTTGAAGTAATAAATCTAAATAAAAAAATTAAATTACAAAAACAAAATTACTAATATTTAAATGAAACCTTAAAAATAAAAGCTAATTCAACATTAATAAATACTATATTAATATATAAATAATACAAAAATAACAATGGGTTAGATGCATTTTACCTCATTGCATATGAATGCTATGAAGTTAATTATCTATCTACAGCTACCATAAAACCCATTCAAAAATCTTTCGTTGGGGTGTTAATACAACCAGGCCTCAAACAAGCAGAGGTTTAAGCTTATTCAAGAACAGCTATAGACCATCTTCCAATATACGATTTGCAAGATCAGCACATGAAGGTAATCTCTGGCTGGGTGTGTTTGTTTCTCTGATGCAGGAGTGGGAGGATGGTTTGGGCAGGAGTACTGCAGTCTGCATGTTAAGGAGTTGGTGGTCAGCCAAAGGTGCAGTCTGAGTCATGGCTGGAGCGAGGGAGGGGGAGGAGAGTCGCAGGAAATTAAAAGCGGAATAAAGCAGTGAAAACGAGGGGAGAGAGCGTGAAATGGAGCCAAAGGCTTTAGGATGAGTGAAAGACGTGATGAAAGCAAGAAGTAAACAGGAGGATGGAGGCTGGGGGACTGTTTTCACAGTAAGAGACGCATATGCTCATACACTCCCTGTGACCTCCTCACTGCTCTCTATAGTATGTCCCGTCACACCCAGGCCTCCTGCGCTACTGTAAACTCCACAAAAGGTGACCTCCAGCGGCAGAGAGCTGCTTTGAGCACATTGCATAAATGGTCTCAAGGGCTTTCGGGTTTGAATTTGTCAATCTAAACCCAGGGTTTCAAACGGTTCATATTTTACCACGGGTTAGTAATAATCCTGGGTAGGTTTTGAAATATCACATTGTACATTTGTAAAGCACAGGTTAATGTTCTTATTTGCATATTCAGGAGTTTCATGTCATGCAAGTAGATGGTTTGTTTAACAGTTGATTCATCTGTGGAAATTTTGGCAAATCTGCTTCGGTATCTTAAATTTTCTGAAACTGTACAAAGATAATACCGCTTCTGGTTTTTTTTCTAGTTAGTGCATTTGTCGTCACTGTTCGACATTATTTTTTCCCCACAGGCGCTGAAACTAAACGGTACAAAAAGCTCATGAAATTTTAATGCGGCAAGAACTAAGGATGTTTATGACCAGTAATTTGTTTCCAAATATTTTGCTGTAACTTTCTTGCATAATTTTGCAATGTTTACAGGGTTTCCACATTTTCAGACAAATCAATTTATATGATTTTTAGATTAATTGTTTTATTTAGACGTACACTCAGGAAAAAAAGGTACAAAAGCTGTCATTGGGACGGTACCCTTTAAAAATGTTCTAATAAGTACAATTTAGGTAGTAATATGTACACTTTTGGTACCAATATGTACATTTGAGGGACTAATATACACTCTTTAGGTACAAAGGTGTACCTTTTGAAACGGCACTGTCCCAGTGACAGCTTTTGTACCTTTTTTCCTGAGTGTGTTATTATAGAGCATAAGAACATTTCTATTGACTACAGAATTTTCCATGACTTATCCAAGATCTTTTAGGATTTTATTGATTTCCATTTTCCACTTTTCCAGTCCAGGAAATAACATTTTTGTAAGATATACAAACTAAAGAGTAGCTGTTTTGAATCAGTTTGATTTTCTTTTTTGCTAATACTGGTCAGCCCTAGATGAATCCTAACCTCGGCCAAGACTGCTTTTATGTGCATAGATTTCTTTAATCATTTTTTTTTTTAAATAATTTATGTTACAGAGACACTTACAAGATATACCTAACCAAATAAATATTTTATAATAGAGCATTAGGAACATTTCTATTGACAACAGAATCTTCTATGATTTGAGTGATTTTATTAATTTCTGACTTTTCCAGGCCTGAAAATCACAATTTTGAAAATCTGGGATAGCCAGGCCAGCGTTTCTCTTTCAAAATTACAAGCGAGAAATGCTGCTTTAAGCACAGTGTGAAAAGCCTTTCAGTATTTTTAGTCTCATTTTCAAGGCATCCACATAACCTTTTGTGGACATCAAAACTTTCCACGCCACTCATCCCTGAACAGGTGAAAAGAGCTGTGGGTAAATCCTGTCGACATCTCACAGAAGCCAGATTAAATACTTCTTAGCCCTGGGCTGGTTGTGATGTGACAGAAAGAGAGAGATGTTGGCCAAGTGTCAGTGTCACCAAATGAAGAATATTCAGGCGTTTTAAAGCTGCTAGATGTCAGACATGTCCGTACAGCTGGCACAGAGGAAACTTCCATTGCTGGTGATAGTCTCTGAAGTTTTAGGATGAATCCTTCTCAACTCGGTGAGAGTGTCGGCGAGTCCGACAGCTCCCAGTGAGATGGAGAGAGAGTGCTAAATATAATCCGTGAAGTGGTGCAATCGATAAAATGCCTCATCTATTTACCAGGTAATCTGAGCAATGTAGTTTGTTTTGTTGGTCATGCCATGGAGACAATATTAATATTACCAAAGTCCACAGAAGCCCCTGTTCTTATCTTGATCCTAATCCAAAGCAGCTCATCTGTTTGCTTATGTTTCTGTCACTTTTCATCCCTCATCAGACGCTTATCGTGCTGTACACATCCTCAAGCGTGGCACACATTCAAATGAGCATGATGCTGCGTTAGAGCCTAATCTTCCCTCAAAATCACTTTCCTATTACACACAGCATGAGGCCCATTCATTTACTATGGAAGGGGGCCAGTAATAGCATTATCATGCAAGTGCGGGTGAAGATGGTCTGTAATCCATGGCACGCCTATCAGATCTTTATCTACCATTCATATCAGGCGTCGCTCAGACATTTACTTATTTTCATGTTGGGCTAATGATACTAGGGGTCGGGTATAAAAATATATATAACAATGTAATAGTGTAAATTTGTCAACCAGTATACTAACGTAGTTATGCCAGTGTTTCCTACAGATCTTTCCTTATTCAGCTGAAAATAAAGACATGTAAACACTAAATAATGGCAAGAATACATGTCTAGTGAATTGTTCTCACAAGCAGGGTTTCTGAAAAAAATGACGCTTATGGGCTGATTCTTGTATTAGGTTAACAAATCTTGGTATGATCATTACAGTCGGGATAAATAAAATAAAAATATTGCTATTTTTCACAATTTTAAAAACGTTAGAGAAGAAGTGTGCAAATGTGCTTTCCTGAAGCTTAAGCGGTAGAACATGGTCCTAACAATGCCAAAATCAAGGGTTTAGATTTGCAATGAACTGAACATGCATAAAATAAAAATGTATGCCTTCAATGCAGTGTAAGTTTCTTTGGTTAAAGCATCAGCCAAAAGCATAAATGTAAATACTCTGTTTTATGTCAGTTTTTCAAATTTAAAAAAAATAATAATTTCAGGTCTATGAGGCTGCCTTTAACAATGAAATATATGGGTCATGATAGAAATTTTGTACACATTCCAAAACCGAAATCAGTCAAATCGACTCATAACACCTTATAAAACAATAATTCAAAAAGACATGCAATTAAAACAGTGGAGGTTTTGGATTTTTTTTTAGTTTATATGACTCATCTCTAAATGAATCTTAACCTTAGCCAAGACTGCATGTCTCAAACTGTTTTTGTGTGCATAAATAGAATATCATTAAATGGAAAAACTAGTTTTAGCATCCAGTATTTCTCTATAAACCATGTTCTTTCCTATCCAAGTTTTTCATGAATCACTTCTACAGAAAGTGGGAAACAGCGCATAGTGGTGGTGTTGCCAACTCTCAATAAACATTATCTGTAATGGGAAAAGCTGTTAATCTGGTCTCAGATCAGCAGTGAAGGGCACCTTTTATACCTAAACAGAAAGAAACCTGCTGCTTCCAACAGATGGACTGCAGCAAAACGGCCCCTTTGGACAGACTTTTTTTTTTGCTTGTGAAAAACAAGAGAATGGCAATTTTCTGTTTTAATCTATAAACTCAAAATGGGCTCCACTATGAGTGATAACAGTGAAGGGTGTTTAATGAGAAAGGAGCACTTGTGCGCAAAGGAATTCCAACTATTCTCTCGCTATGACATTCTTTTGCTGGCTTTAACCTCAGACAATATCAGAGCAAAGCAAACAAAGAACTCAGAGAATTTTGGACAATGACACATCCAAACACCATACAAGGAGAAAGCACATGCTTTCATTCTTTAGACAAAATAGAGGTCAAACTGGAAAAAATATACATAGTGTTTGTCTGAGTATGTGTGTATATGGGGTTTGGCAATGAAGAAATACGGGACCCATGACCCAAAGGAGCATATTTGTCTATATCTGCTATCGATCCCAACCCGAGAAGGTTTTAGTCTCAGAGGATGAGTTTCATGCTGTGAGCTGCTTGCATGAGCTCCTGGGGTTTACAGCACTTAAATGGTGAACTGAAGTGTAGCGAGAGGGAAAAGTAAACAGACCCAAGGTCAAGAAACAGAGACTGTAAGAGAAAGCAGAAAGAGATGGACAGAGCGATGAAACAGGGGAGGGGGGGGCCACGTCTATAGATTCAGACAGGCAGCCGAAATAACATTTGTGGCTGTGGCCATGACAACAGGACTGCAGACCACAAATGTGCAGAAAATGCCAATTTTTAAAAACACAAGAAGAATGTACATTGGACTTTATAAATGTACTCAAAAAGACAGCTAATAGTTCACAGCTGAGTGAACTGCAGAAGTGAATATCGAGTATGAAAGAGTATAGTTGCACTAAATCCCATTGTCTCCTACTTCACTGTTCCACTTCCTCTGACAGGCGCTTCAAAGGACACAGCATTTCCTGTTTAATTGGCCACAGCCAGTGCCGTGGGTCTCTCTAAAGCATTGCATCAGACTTGAGACACTACATGGCTATAATCTTTATAATAGGGGATGCACAATATACTGGCATCATACGGTTTCCGGCTGATATCGGCAATTAAAAATATGTAACAATTTAAATATTGAATGGAAAATATTTAAACAATTTAGTTTACACATTTAACTATTTAATTGACTTATTTTAGCTCTTTGATTCATCAGCTGATATTAGATATTTATTGCAATTTGGATATTTGTGTTTAAGATTACTTCTGCCCTCACAATTTTTCATTTAAGTAATGTCCATTTCAAGTACTTTAATTTATCAAGTAATGTAGACTTATAAAGTTGACAATACAAATAATTATTGGCATATTGATTATGTTTTCCATTGTGGGCCAGCTGTACGCTTACAAATGCCTGCCTGTTTTAGCCTTTTTTTGAAAGAATTTGGATATTTCTGGGTAACAGAAGCTGATCCAAGCTTTACAAGCATTTTCAAGCTGGTGCTTCTTTTCGACAGCTCCGCAAACAGAACTGCATGATGGGAACAAAAAGGCAGCCTGCCATATATGCGGCGATGACCCTAATCATGGCGCATCTGCCATCTGCTTCGATGATGTCTCTCATCAGGCAGCATGTTGCTGCAGCACCAATCACGTCTCCGCTGTGATAAGACGACAGCCAATCAATGCACGCTAGATTTGATTACAGAAGCTCAAAGGCTGATAACCTTGGGAATGATCTGAGATCCTCTTCCGTGAAAAGCGGACTAGTGAGAGTCACTTGGAGGATGGAAGATGGAAAAATCTTAAAAGCGAGGATGATAACGCCCGTGTTAGTATCTGTTATAATAGTGAACATTGAAAGGAGAGATTTCATTAGACTCTGGATGAAAATGGAGGTCAGGATGGAAAGGGCAGCGCTGCATGATGAGTGAACCGCACACACGCGCACATTATTTTACAACTCCCATAAACTTGCAACACAAGGACCATGTCACAGCATCAGCTAGGGCAATGAATCCTTAAAGTGCAGGAGGGAGGGAATGGAGTTGAGAAAAAGAGAGAGACAGTCAGCCAGAAAGACAGGGTGTTTTTGCAGCTAGTGATCATCTGTGTTCAATAGAACATGACTGTTCTCACATTCTCACGTGAATAAGTGATGAAGATGGTCATGTGCAGGTTTTCTGGATGAATTGAGATGGCAGTGAGTGCTGTTGTACAAGGATGCTCAATGAAAACAACTCCCATGAGAGAGAGAGGGTGAGAAGATGAAGAGAATGAGAGGACAGAGGAGTCAGCTGCATATTTATGTACATATATATCTGAAAGCATTTTGAAAATGCAAGCAAAGCCACCAAACATTAAGGAAAATGGCAAAAAGAGTTTCGCGATATAACGGAGAAATTTATATAATCATCATTGATATTGATAGCAGAACTAAAGCCAATCATTTTAACCTATAAAACTGTGAATTCTATTAGTCACGTGTTCGTGGTATGAAGATTAATGTGTTACTCTGTGACCCCTTAGCTGAATCAAATCACAAAACTTAAATCTGCCAGATTGTAGTGTTGCAGTAAAGTGGAGTAGATGGCATATCTTTACATTTTGGATGTTCTGTTTTTTGTTTTTTTAAATGTGTCATTTTATAACTGTTGCACTGTCCATAGAAGTTTCGGATGATCAAAGTCTAGTGTGACTGTGGCTTTAAGTAAGGGTGACAAAACAGTATTTGAATGTTTAACCTCATTTTAATCAGAATCATTTGCTGAGAGTAATAATCTTAGAGCAGATATTAAACAGAATATAATATATTCAGTTTCTTTAATTTGAAAAAAAAAAGAAAAAGAAGACTTATGACTTTACCATTAAAGCGAAATAAATAAAACCACACCTTTCCAGTAACAGCAGACCACACTTTGAGCGTGTTGTCATCTGAGCCGCTCACTATGCGATTTCCACAGAACTGGAGACAGGTGATGACATGGTCGTCATGGCCTTTCAACACCTGGAGATAGAGGAAAGGAACAGGGCAGGAAGAGAGAATTAATTAAAAAATGAACACAAATGCCAGTATTTCAGTGATGTGTAAGAATGATGTGAAACTGCTGATGTGGCAAATGGCACAGCAGCTTATAACTTGACATAGATGAACAAAACCGACAGGTTAATGGTCGCCATGGTAACAAACGAATCAGGTAAATAACTGATTCTGTTGTTCTGGTGCAGAGGAAGCATAAGTACATAAAAACCCTAAAAATATTTCTTTTTTGTGCACCCACTGTGCGTTAAAGAGGATTTTTAAGTAGCTCTTTACATGCTAGTGCAGGTGTTTTTTGAAACATTTCCAGTCATATCTGTTCCAGGACTGAGCCCCAGGTGACAGGCTGGCTGATGAGTGTCTCTCAAACAGAATTCCAAATTAGTTTTGCAACAAAGACTGAAAGCAGTAAAAACCATTTTGAGTGTCAATTCAGGTGATTAAAGTGATTTAATAATATGCCTTACAGTAATGAGGAACTAGAAAAATTAATGTAGGAAAAAAGGGGATAGAAGCAAAACCATCCACGTAAGATGTTTTTTTTTTAATGTGTTTGAAATAAATGCTCACAAAGGCTGCAATTATTTGATCATAAAAACTGTAAAAACAGTAATACTGTGAAATATTACAATTTAAAGTAACCGTTTTCCATTTTAACAATTTAAAATGTAATTTACTCTTAAGATGGCAAAGCTGGATTTTTGTAACATTATACATGTCTTTACTGTCACAAATTTATTGCATCCTTGCAGAGTAAAAGTATACATTAAAAAAAGGGGCTGATGCCAAACGATTGAAGGGTAGTGTTTGTAACATATAGTTACAATAATATATTTATAAAAGAAAATGTTTACAAATTATTTTCTATATTAATTATTTTAATATTTTCTGTAATATATCTATACACTTGTTCCCTGTCCCATTTGCAGTGCCTTTTTTAGACACCGGGTATAAAAACGTGGAATCCCATTTAAAATGGGTTTATATCCAGTGAAGTACCCGTGAAGTACTCAGGAACGTATCCGTGATGTAGGAGTGAGAATAAAAGTACACACACACTACCTTGGGTGATTTGAGGTCCCCTCTTCTCCAGTTGGTGTCTATTCTGTGTTGTCTGATGTAGGCACTCTTCCAGGGACTGTGTGTAAACCCTGGCTTAATAACCTTCCTTCTCTTTATGTGCAAGGGTTCGTCAATACCTGCAAAACAGAAGTTTTCTATGTTGGTGACACTGATTCGATGAATAATTCTACTATTATAACGGCATCAATCAGGCAACTATTTAAGATATGGGATGGAAGAATATCCAAAGTCACAAAGTTTGTGGAGAATGGGGAAAGCACCTTCTTCTTTGCATTTTTCCCTCCAGAGCAGGTTGTCCTCTGCTAGAATGCGCCAGTAACGACACGTCTGAGCTGCCTGAAGCAGATCCTTTGGCTCCAGAAATGACAATACGTGTAAGGCCAACTACAACACAAGAAAGAGTGAGACATCAGGAATGCAGTTAGAGAAAGATGAGGCAACAACGGGGCTCAAGACACTATTGGGATAAAATACCCTTTTGATTTAATTAACCTCAATGCTGTACACATATTTGCTGTATTATTATATATATATATATATATATATATATATATATATATATATATATATATATATATATATATATATATAAATATCATCATATTTTATACTTGCATTTTGTTATTTGAGGTAAAATTACAGGTTATAATCACTGATTAAACAGAACATTGGCTATATATATATATATTCGCTGAAACTTATTTTCAATAAGCATGTTCTTCAAGTAAGTATATTCTTCAAGTAAATATAATTAATACTGTATATAATACATAACTAATAATGAAATATATCATGAAATAATAACTAACCTATCACAAGCCCCTATTTATTTTCACACAAATTATGTTGCTCCAATATTCAATAAAAACATATATATTTTTTTAATTTTGGATCTTTGGGAAGTAAAAAAAAAAATCCTTAGTTTGGGCTTAAAGCCATTTTAACCCCATTAATTGACTAGAATGTCTTCACTTGATCACAGCAGTGGATTATGAAAGCGCAAGAGTTTTTCCCCCCATGTTCTCCCATTGTCAAGTGTGCTGCCATTTTGCAAAGACCTCAGTGAAGATGGAGCATGTCCAAACAGTTCCACCATTCCTTATGCAATCAATCACAAAGGTTGCAGCCTGAGATTCCATAGTGTGTACAGTATTAGCCTAGAGGAGCTTTTTCCACAATCTGCTTCAATCAGGCAGACAGACACACCCTGTACCGGCACAGAAGAAAAACAACCTTGATAGGGAGGAGAGCCAGGAAAGAAGGAGACAAGATGACAGGTGATGGAGAACAAGAAAGGCAAGCTGAAACAGCGACAGGAAGAAGAGAGGATGAAAGAAAGAGAGGGCTGTCGTTACAGAAAGAAAAAGAGCAGAGAAAGGGGAGAGGGAGGGGGTGCCACGGTAGTTTCCTCTCTATACTCTTGAACAGAGAATTGTGATCTCTCTCTGAAGAGATGTAAGAGAGGACATGTCTGTCAACTAATCTCCAGCACCTACCACTTTGCTCTAAAACCACCCTGTCAAATATCACAGAAATAAGCTTGAGACTGCTTTAATTAAAATGAAGGAAAATCAGAGTTTTGCTTTCATTAACTGCAGTCCTTCTGAAAAAAGAAAGAACATGAGTATGAGTGATTTTGGGGTTATATTTACCTCTCTGGGTAGCAGTGAGATGAAGTCTCTTTGAAACTGTGGTTCGATCACCTGCATCATGTGTTTCACCTGCGTGGGCTCACAGCTGTCAATCAACTCATCCAGCGCAAGCAGCTTCTCTGGGCCACTCCAGCTCTGTAACACACACGCCAGCACATGTGACCAAGAACATATATACAATGTGCGCATGCTTACATTTAGAGCTTTCAATTAGAACTGGCAATATTGCAGCAAATCATTCCCTGAAATGATAACTTCTGGCATGAGCAGAACCATGAAGGTTCTTGTGTGTCAAATGGAACAGACTTCATGTCTTGGGGCTGTTGGAAACTTCCCAGGTTTTGTTCTCTCCATATTAAGCGGCGGTCAACTTGATCCAGTTGAATAAAATGTTCCGTTGATCTCATGGTGCTCAGAACTTAATTCGCTCTCAGTGAGGACGTGCTGCACCAGAGAGATTGTGCCAAAGTCATTCCGCTCTGAGGCGCATCAAATGAGGGAGGAGGATTGCTCAGGGATGTTTATGATGGAAGAGGGATGTACAGAAGAGGACTATGGGGAGGTAAAGCACCGGTAATTTACTGCTGAAACGCTTCAACTGGGGGAACTCAGCATTGTTGTTGCAGGCTGGTTTATGTCTATGTGTTTATGCAAGCACAACTGACACTTTTATCAACTCAAACTAATGAGATACCATTAAACAGTTGAGCAACAGCCTGATTCAAGTGTTCAATTGAGTCGGTTCTTTAACTGAAGCCAACTAATTAGACTAATCTTGAGATACAGGCTTCCCAAACTTTATAACTGAATTTCCATGACTTTTAAACAACATTTGTGATTACTTAAGAAATTTTAAATTTAAAAAAAAAAAAATTATATATACACATTTATACAACTGCTTACAACATTTCTGCTAAAAAAAAAAAAAAAAACCCAAAACATTTTATATTAAAGGGGGGGGTTGTAATACTATTGATCTTTATAATCTTTATAATCTATAATATTTATAAAAACAGACCCTAAACTTTTGAACAATAGGGTGTGTCATAATTTTTTTTCTTCATAACGCCAAACTAAGGTGGGGGAGGAGGTAAACTTCCAAAATAAAGCATTTAAAATTCCTGTAAGGTTTCCCATGACTGTCAGAACTCCAAATACACAAAAATGACAAGGTTGCAATTCTAATGCCTGACTCCAACCCTGAACACACAGAACTGCCACGAAGATATATCACCACAGGCTTCCACTGTAGAATGCAGAAATGAGACTTTTAATGTGAATCACGTAAGCGATACTGAAGCTGCTGACTCATAGGGATACCGAGTGTCATTTGCACCTCCAGAAATAAACCTTACAATAACTCAGACTCAGGACAGAAACCACCGACTGAGCAAACAAGCAAAACCATTTCTGAACCCACTGTGTAACTGCACAGACAGACCACAATTAAGAGGTTGTTATAAAAAACTATTGATTCTCTCCTGAGACACCATTTAATGACTTGACTTCAACGTCATGAAGAATTACATGCACATTCCCAACTGCACTTTTATTAAAGGCTTTTTTGAGTAAATGGAAATCTAGCATGACTCAAAATTAATTCGGAAGAAGCAAGAACATCTTAGGTGAAACTTTCAGCATTAGATGAAAGCTGCTTCATCCTTTCAGTCAACACAGGTATCTGCTATTTCATGCCAGAGCAGCTTCGTTAAGCCCGGGGACTGATCAAGCCTGTAATTATCTGTAAAGCAGAGCAAACACAGACTGAGGTGGAGCCTCTGCTTTCTGTTGAGGCTTGAATTGTTGTTTTAGTAAGACGGATATGACAACGATGTACATAGTTGCAAACCCATAATGGCTGCATGTCCTTAAATATCTAGTTTACATTCTGTCTGATCTTAGTACCAGCACTAATTAATAGCGTAAAACCAGATTGCAGTGTTTCTTAGCAGGTGCTGTCAAAGTACAGCACGGAGCGCCAGAGACCCACAAATGTATTCATGGACATGTTTTAAGTTTAATCATCATTTTAGTTAAATCATGACTACGTTGCACTAACTCATTTACTTATTTTAATTTAGTTGACATGCATGGAAAATGGAAAAAAGCAAGATATCAAAGCCACAAACTGACAATTCCCACAACTTAAATTAAGGAAACTAGGAAATTAATTAAGGGAAATGAAGTTTTATGTGCATGTTACACTGTCAGTACACTGCAAAAAACATTTCATGACTTAACATTTTTTCTTTGGTCAAATCAACAGATAATTAACATGGTTCAGATAACAATAATGTGAGTCTGCTGATTAAATCAATTGCCTTCATTGCATTAACTCAAATGTTTAATTTCAGTTAACTCAAAATTAAGGCAACGAGGTAACAGTTTAAGTTAAACCAACAATTCTTTTACAGTGTAGTGACATGATGCTCATAAACAAACATTCTCTAAATTCTGATTATCGCATAAAATGGCCAATATACGCACATCTCCAATTTAAATTCTATATTAATGCTTTTTGAAATCTATGTTCACCGGCAACCACAAACAGGCGACAGGTAGGCTAAGGAACCGAAATAATTGGCAGAAGAATAGTGAATAATAAAAGCAATGTGTTTGTTATTATTAATAAATATTTTATTATAATAATAGTAAATATGTATTAAACTATGGTGTTGTATGATATGCCTAGAAAAGTGTGCAACAGTGATTTAACACGATTAAGGTTCTGGTCCGCCATTTTCTTCACACCAGCAGTGATAGTGCACCTGGTTAACTCCCTCTGGCAGGTCATGTGAGAAAAAGACTTAAATTGTTTGGTTGAACTCACCTGAAAGGTGCGGAGCCACTCCTGCAGGCCCGTGGGGGGCTGGATGGACGTGATACGCCGTCTCTGCTGACCCTGCCCGTTGACCGCTCGCAAGCCCCCAAATGTGGTGGGAGTGGCTGGGTATGGCAGTCCTGTGGGACTATTCAGTGAGGGTTCAGGAGAGAAGGATAAAAAGAGGAAAACTAATTAGACTTCAACATTGGGAAAAAAGACAATTTAAAACACTAAACTATAACATTTTTAAAATGCATTATGGTGAAGATTTATAACTATTATTAGACATCTGTATTGTAAGTAATTTAATAATGAAAGCCTGTAGTTTATGGAAGATGTGAAAACAAATGGTTCACTGAACGTACTGTGAATGAAACAACTATGAAAATCTGAGGCTTTATTTCAGAACAATGGTGTGAGAATTACAGCCAAAACCAAAGTGGTGAGTATGGACCGAGTTGGTGCCAGATGAGCACTACAGTCCACTTGAGCCGCTCTTGTGGTCCAACATTGGACAACATGACCATTTACCTCGGCATGATTACATTCAACCACCTGCCCCAAACCGATTCATTCAGATGTTTTCATCTTTGTTGCATTCATGGAAACCCTTTCCTGTTTCATTTCATTATTATAGAGTCCATGTAAAACTGCTCAAAAGCATAATGTATGCAAACTACAAAGAACTTAAGCACATTCCTTTTTCCACTTATGGTGAGAAAGGAACACAGAGAGTTGTCCCATGTCAGCAGTCCTTACTGCATTTCTATGTCTCTGGGGCCCAACACTAACACCAAAAAGACAATTCAGCACTCCTTCCTTGCATTCTGCTTATCTGTGGATACCTCCTCCGGTGCAAGAAACGAACGGATGACAAGGAAAGCGGGAAAAGAGTACAGGCGAGCGCGTAGTGAAGTCGGTTTCATTATGGATTCATATTTAATGGGATTTGAGACCGAGATGCCAAGATGCTTCAATTACCCAGCGCAACTGCTGCTTGGCCGGCCGTGTACTATTCTAGTATAAACCAGGAGAACACCTGCGTCTTGACAATAAGGCATGAATACTCGTCAGAGCTGACTGCTGAGCTTGGGTTTGCAGACTAAAGAACCTCTCAGGTGGTGATTCCATGTTTAGGGGGTTTCGGAGTGACTGTCATTTCGGAACCATTAGTGGCAATAAATTAAGCTAGATTTGAATTTCCTGATGTATACATTAGCTCTTGCAAGGCAGCAAAACAAAATGCATTTAGGTTTCAGGTAAGCTTTGCAGTGTAAAGGTGGCAAGATAGATACAAAAAAGAAGTTTAAATAGCTATGTGTCCATGCTAATTGTGAATTTAATTTAGGTGAAAAAGTGAATTACACACAAACATTTACAAATAACGCTGTGTGTTCAAAAGGAGAAAATTATCACTTCCAATAGAATTCATGCTAAACCAAGGAAGACAATGGCCCTTTTATTACTTGTGGTTTAGTGTCTGGATATAACCCAAAAATCAAGCAGATTCCTTACGTCTTATCACAATGTGTCAGACAGGAGGAGGAATTTTAGCCAAATATCTGAGCAAATTATTCAATAATGTGAACTTTGCATATTTTTGATGCACATCAAGGAATTTATTTAGTAAATGTGTCTTTTTTTAAACGTCATGTTTTATCTTCGTGTTTACATTCAGCATTTTTTATGTGACATTCCAAAATTTGCACCTGGAAACCTGGCTAAACCATTCAAAAGCTTAGGGGTGGCAAGATCTTTTAATATTTTCAAAGTCATTTATGCTCACCAAGGCTGCATTTATTTGATCCAAAAACAGTAAAAACATTAATATTGCAAAATATTATTTCAATTTAGCATCATTACTTAATTTAACTTATTTAAAAAAAAATCATTTGTGTGATGGCAAAGCTTTACGTTATCAGTTGAAAAAGGCTGTGCTACTTGTTTTTGTGGAAATAGTGATTTTATTTCAGGATTCTTGAATGACTAGAAAGTTCAAAAGAACAGCATTTGTTTGAAATGAAAATCTTTCGTAACATTTTAGTCAATTTAATATGTCCTTGAATATATATAGAAGAAAAATAATAGAGGATATCTCAATTATAAACAATTATGTCTAACATCTGTTACTGTATGACTTGGTGGATGTGCTCACTAAAGTTTAACGCAACACAGGCTAAAACATTTAGCAAATTTCAAGTAAGTTGGTGAGAGTTTTACCTTGGACAGGGCTTTTTTCCTGAAGGGAAAGGTCGAACCTCGGGACCATGGTCCAACTTTCTCTTCATCTGCAACAAAGAGAAGGAGGGGTGCTGGTTAGTTTGGGTTTGAAGAGGGCAAGACAATAATGACGGCATAAACAACCAACAAAGTAATTCGACAGTAATAAGAGGGAGCATTCCTTAACCTGTTTAAAACCACATGCTACCGAATGCCACCTGCATTCCTTCCTGTGTTAAGTTGCTGAGCGAGTCTGAGCTTTGTACTAGAGTGTGTTGTGTATTGTGCTAGTTCCCTCATCATCAAATGTAGGCCAGAGAAAGGAAGGTCATGTCCACTTTATAGTGACATGGCACAGAAAAGATAAAGTCTGACAGCTGATGCTAACTCTTGTCATGTGAGTCTTCAAAGGTGTATGGGATAGACGTGCACACCCCTCAGAGGAGTTGGAAAGGGGGGCACACACACAAACACACATCTGTGTGGGCGTGACAGGCTGTGCTTTCACAACAGCCTAAATTTATATGGGCTTAAAAGAAAAAAAAATTACTAACCCTACGCTTCACTGTCTCTTTCTATGTCACCCACCCCCCGCACAGACTGAAATGGCCCTGGTTTTCCTGCATAGTTGGTGCCTGGCTACGGAGCATCTACTCTGGAAAAACAAGGGTTCAGTGTCCTCAACACAATGAGGTCCTAAAGCACATTTGAATAAAACTATTTTAGGAGGGTACAGAGCTGCCACTGAATCTGTGCAGTTCACTTTCAGGAGGAGCTCAGTGATAGACTCCAAATTATGAATCATTGTGCTGCGCCAAGGGTTTGAGAGTCATTAAAGGATGTGAGCAAAAATTAACAGTGATGAGTAAAGATTTTCACTACTGAAATAAGCACATACTGTACAGTTTACAACGCCATTATGTACCAAGCCACTGCTTAATAATAGTAATTATTCTCATTCAATGACAATAAATGGCAGATTTTGTTTATATAAACTAAAAATCAATTACTATAATGAACAGTTTTACATGCTACAGGTGAATTTAGGCATCAAATCATGTAATACAGTAAGACTTCTTCATTTTGGTATTGGCTGAAGATTACATTCATCATTGTTAGAAAATAAAAAAACTAATATTCATGGTGTTGAGACGACCAAAGAAATTTCTGGGTTTTAATTGTCATGCTCACGGTTTACATTTTTGGTTTCGATTAACTCATCACGTAAATACGTGAAACCAATAAAACATTTGCATGATCACATTTGCTGCAACTGATATATAGTGTCAGACAAGTGGGGTTTTTGATACACTTGAGGTTTGAGCTGAAGGGTGTGTCTGATAATGAAGCTCTGTCTGGATTTCTAAAGGGGCCACATGCTGTGAGATTCACAGTAAATGAGAGGAAAAAAGCTGAAGTACTGCAGAAACATCCATGAAATGCAACATCAAGACCAAAATCCAACCCGGCGCCAGGATAGACAACTTGGGGGCATTTATATTTCTAAAAACCCATCACTTTAACATTAAAGTATATTGTATATTTTTAGAACACAGTTTCATTTATTCATTAACCCTTTCCAAACCAACTGTATTTGTTTTTATTGGACAGCATGGCAAGGATCAGTTCAGACCCACCCGCAACTGATTCCTCAGTCAGTGATCTCACCACAAAGGTAGTCAAACAGATAGGAGAGGCAGGGTGTGTGAGCAAATATGCATGAACGAAGACGGTAAGATAGTAAAGAGATGACATGACACTAAAGACGTATGAAAGTGCACGTCTGTAACTGCTTAAGTGCCGGTGTGTGTTAGAAAGTGTTAAGACACTCTCAGGTTACTCCATGAGAATGTGTAAACACAAAACACGCAGGGAATGCCACATTTGCTAATCACTACTAATACTTAAACCCGTCAAGCCTACTCGGTAAAAAGCACTTAACACAAAATAATGTGAACAAAATGAAAGCATTAATTTGCTTAGTTATACATTCATTTCACTGAGTGGATTAGACTGTCGCTTTTCTCTAGGGTTCACAGCGAGAGCCATCTGATTTTAGATGAGTCACTGTGTAATCATTCTCCGTGTCTGACACCACAGAGCAAAAATGGCTTGGTCTGTGGTTAACAGGAATGCTTGTGTTCATGGAAACCGGTGCAGTCTTGGCAAATAACCTGTTTTAGTGAATACATCCTGTGATTTATGAATGAATAATCTGGATATTCATTTTGGCTGCTACTTAGGATCAGTCATGACTGCATATATAGCTGAACTTCTCGCATTTTAGACTATAAAAGTGTGCTGTGCTTCACAAATGTGACCCTAACAATCCTAAAAACTGATGGAACAGAAACTACACGAATGTCAGGAACTGAGCATCATCATCATTAAAGAGATAAAATTGCACGATCTATTTTCACATTTAGTCCATCTAAAATCAAAAATCTCTAATGAGCTTCGTTTTTATAACCGAACAATTAACGAGATTGCCGGAAGCATCCGTCAACGTCACTGCAGTTTACTCGATCTGATCAGAGGACACTCTGAAAACTGCAGTGACTGCAAGCTTCTGATAAGCTCCGATTCATTTCACTCATATTTAAAATCATAAAGTTTGAGCTTTGTGCCATATGTGACTCGGTTTCCTCCGTCAAAAGCAATGACACAGTGACCCAATCACTGTAGGGTGGTCTGATGCCGCCAGCCAGAGGAGGATACACACCCTTCAACAGGCAGAGCAGAAGCCGACGCTTCATCAGACTGACACGACTCCCTTACAAAATCATCCACGCATCACAACACCGAAGCGACTGTACTTTACATGTTAACATGGCTACAAGAACAGTAAAGGAGTCTAAGTAGCGTTTCGGCTGCGTATCAGGCTCCAAAACTGCAAAGCGCAAAATAATACTACCAACAGGTTTACTCTTAATGGTGCAGAGTATCAGAAACACCACAGCATCATACTAACTTCAACTATCAAATAAGAGTCATTTATACATCAAAAAGGGGTTTACTCTCATATAAGATCCAATGATCCAGATTCACCAGTAAATAAGGCTAAGAAGGATGCAGCGCTCCTTAAGATATAGTATAGGGGATGGATATGTATGATGTAGGGAGCGCAGGTGCAGTATGTGTGTGTTAGGATGGGCAGATAGATGGTGAAGAAATAGTGATGGAGCCTATGTTCTCCAAACCCATCCCATAATCAAGTGCATCACATCCATTTCTACATATGAGCTTCTTGTAAAGGAGAGAAAGTATAGGTTCAAGTGAATGAATATCGCGGAAGGTTATTCTCTATGTCAGCTGGAGATTTTTCCGCAGTGGCCGTAAGAACAGTCGCATATTTCACCGACGCACCCTTAAAGACGAGCACCGATCCAGCCGTGTACGCGGTCAGAGCGCGACGCGACAAACCTGACATTATAATCAACGAAGCTGTGTACATTGCACGCGCGCGCATCGTATTTGAATATTACACATCTCGCTTTACGTATCGACACCGCGCGCTTGCAGTGTACACCGCTTCTATGATTTATAATGGGAGCGTTCCTGACGCGTCGCGTCAGCGTTGATGGAGAATTAAAATGAGCCCCCTGAAAGAAGGCGAATGGCCGTTCTCGATATAAAAGCCGCAGTGCATCTAACACGAATATCGGCGTTTACTCACTTTATAGAAGATCATCTTTAAAGTGCCGTAGAAACCCATGGTGAT
Source organism: Zacco platypus (assembly GCA_038088235.1). Classification (NCBI taxonomy): domain Eukaryota; kingdom Metazoa; phylum Chordata; class Actinopteri; order Cypriniformes; family Xenocyprididae; genus Zacco; species Zacco platypus. Next base: position 15,556,083 of record CM076084.1, read on the forward strand.
GGTGATGATAATCCGGCTGTGATTCACTGAGAGTCGATGAAGAATTTATGGAAATATATCTGCGCGCTAAGGGCTCTATTAATCCCGGATAGATCCGACAGGGACATACTCATCCACGGACGGATGCATGAGAAGCCGATAGGAAGAATCCAACGACCCGTCCGTCTGTTTCTTTGACCGTCCTCTGAGCGGACTGACTGAGCGAGCAGAAGGAGAGAGACGGGAGGCGGGAGGGGAAGAGAGAGCGAGAGAGAGAGTGAGAGCGAGCGAGAGAGCGAGAGAGAGAGAGAGCGCGAGAGAGACCCTGCCCTGTTCAGAGCCTTCCCTCTTCTTCCTGACATCCAGCACAAAACCTGGACTTTATAGTACTCTTTATTAATTACCTAAATAAGATTTGGTTTGAGATTTTTTTTTAAAATCATACATTATATTTCTATTCTATTACAAGTCTATATATAGAAGCATAGCCCTACCATATATTTTATTTTATTACCATTAATATAAATATTTTTTTTTACAAATATGTAATGTTACAAATACATTTCATATTTTAAAATGACATCATATATTATGACATAAAAACCCAAGATGGACAAGGATACACCAGGTTCAAAAACTGGGATGAAAGAGGGGGAAACAATAAGCCTTATGATCAGAACCTCATCAAAATGAGAGTTTGGAATAACTTTGAAGTGGGTTATGTAGCTGTATATTATCCCATATTACAATTCTGCTTCTGATATTAACATACATGAAATATTCATTTAAATTAAAATTATTTTAAACCGCAGTAACAGGAGACTGCAGAATTGTCATTTTCATTATCAGCTTTGCATCAGTATCCTGCTCAACTTTGGTGTTTATTTTGTGATAATGACTGGCTGGCGCTACATTATCTTGCTTATTACATGGCTGCTTACAGAAAAGGACATAAGAAATTAATTTCAGCTCAAATCAATATTTTAACTCATTTGTAGAGACAGCAGAGAGGCTATGTAGGAAACAGATTTCCCAAACGAGTGGTCAGTTATATAGCATTGCCCTGGACAACTGTCATTGTTCATAACATTTGACATTTGCTACAATTGACAAACTAGATTCAAGTATTCAAGAGAGCCCAGTAATGAATTGCATTGTGTTATTAACAAAACTGAAATGGACAGAAATGAATTGCTGGCTCTCAGGAGGATACACTGGCTATATGCAGGGATCAGATGTCAAGTTTTCTGCAGATGAGGAAGTGAATGATGCAGCTCAGTGAACTGGGCTGTACATGCAGCCAGAGGACGAAAGTGGAAGAGCCTGAGATTATAGTCAACCGAAACTGGGTGGTGCACGCCTTCCACTTGTTGCAGATCCTGAGCCCACCCTCGGCCGCTGAAGACGACTGGCGGCCCCTCCTCTTGTTATTTCCATCAGACTGAGCAGGTGGTATTTGGCACTCGGGGTGGTTTTGCGCGGACTGCATGATTAAAGCTCGCCCAAGCGTATACAGACACACAAAGGTTGTTAAAAAAAATTTGACCTTAAATAGGTTTCAAATAACATCTACACTAAACTACACAGGTGTGCTGTTTGGAGCAAAAACCACAACCAGAACAAATAGCTCATGCAAATAAACTCTGATAACAGTCAAAAGCAAGCAGCAAACTAGCAAAGAAAATATGGTAATACTTTACAGTAAGGTTCCATTTACATCAGTTTAACTTGAACTAACAATAAAAAAATGTATAACGTTTATATTAATCTAAATGTTAATTTACTTTCAATGTTAAATTTGTATCCGTTAATATTTAATGGACCTGAGCTAATTTAACTAACAATTAACATCAGCATTTTAATTAACTAACGTTAACAAAGTTCAAGACATACTATAACGGATGTATTGCTCATTGTTAGTTAACGATAGTTATTGTAATAACTAACAAATATTAACCAATAGAAACTTATTGTAGTATAACCTACTTAAAAAAAAAAAAAGGTTCTCTAAAAATCCGATACCTGGCTGCGGTGCTCTACTGTTTAGATTTCAAGATAATTCGGAACAATTCAAACAAAAAATAAAAGAAGTGACAGAGGTGACTGCTTGTTGTCTGTTTTGTTCCTGTGACTCACTGAACAAGCCCAGACATGTCCCACAGACACCTCAGTGATGCCTCTACTGAACCACCCTGACTGCTTTTAAGAACAGAGAGCCATGAGAAATGCTTAATTGTGTTCTTTAGCACTTTTAGCATAATTACATTTTTATGACAGAAATTCAGATCATCATTTAAAAGCATATGACCTATTCCAAATGTATTTAGTATGACTAAAGCCACTTCCCTGATGTGGCATTATGTCCAATATAAGAAGTTTTTGCAAACAAATGATTAATTTACAAGCCTAATTACTAATCATCCAAAACAACACAGTTTCAGTAAAAGTCATGCAATCTAAAACAATGAGCACTGGAGCTCAGAACAGTCATGTTGAACCAATCAGTGGTTGCCATGCTTCATCCCTAACCATTTCATTACACTTCCCCAAAAATGGTTTAGATCAAACAAACCGGCAAGTGTGATGAAGCCAGACTAAACAAATCTCAAGGGACTGTGGTTGGTGTTACAATGCTCATTAAAGCCTAATCAAGGCCGATGAAAAAGGGAATGTATAAAGGAAGTGTTAGCAAATGTGATCTCTTCCATTTGCCTGGCATTCATTACAAAGTATTCAGTACAGGATTAATGGGGCATCTACTTGTGAAACAATCAGCATGGCATCAAGTACCTTCTATTGACCGCCAAGGGCTAGGTGCTCCAAATAACACCAAACTGAGTTAAGGCTACAAGTAACCATGTTGTTAGTTGAGTTAGCAGTTTTAGCAACCACTTTCGAATCAACATCCCCCATTGAGACTGATTCTCAGAGAAATTCATTGAGTATAGCTCTGTTGCCTCATCCTCATAATGAAAACGCAGGTGTACGAAATAGTATTAATGAATTTTAATAAAAGTGTGCGGTTGTTCAGCATTGCAAGCAGTGAGAATCTGCTTGAAAACGGTAAGTACTGGAAAAAAAACCTTGAGGGTTTTACAAAAAAACGCAAGGTTGGGACAGGCCCCTTGGTTTGTTCTACTTGCACTTAAAAAATAAAAATTTTTGAGATAATCTTTTCAGGTGCAGTGATACTGTTGTGCGGACAGAGTTACTGCAACCCAGTGTCAGGGACACAATTGCACCTATCAAATGTTTCCAAGCAATTTGTTGATAAATTGCTAGGAAAAAAACTCCTCATCTTACACAATTTCCAATGAATCTGTGTCCTGAAGCAAATGAAACTGACCGTTACGGCAATAACCAACAAAGTCTGCACGAAATGGAGAAAAATGTATTAAGATAAACTTGGTAACACTTATCTCTATCCTTCACAAATGGCAAACATTGTATTTCGTTGGAATTAATCCAACCCAGGTGTGATTATGACACATTTCACGGCTGTTAGAACATCACCATGGCAATCCCTAAACAAACTGGAGTGTGTATGAATGTTAGGGGGGGGGGGGGTCACGGGACCGAGAGTTTGTGTGTATAAAGCTCTTTCTCTTGCCTTCACAGACAAAAACCCTCCTAAACTTTACACAGCGGATAGGAATGTATGGCATGTGAGAAGGTCCTGCCCGTATCTTTTGAAGAGACTCTGACCCCTCCGCGTTCACAGTGGAAAATTAACCAAGTCCGTGGTGAGAGTCTTTCCCTGACATACAACTGCAAAAAAAAAACAGGTGCTTTCCTGGGAAAACTTGAGTTGCAAAGCCCATATTATCTCCCAATTTCATGGATTTTAGAATTATATAGTTATGCTTAAACCAATAAGACCTGCCAGACATATGATAGATGGCCCACAACTGTTATATATTTTTTTTTTTAGTAAAGCACTATAGGTTCCAAGAAAATGTTAATTTCTTAAGACACTATCACAAATCAAGCAGGCAAAACGCCAAGAACAAGCTGCAAACAGGAGGACAGCTTGTAAAAATATGTGGATGCAAAAACAGCTAGTGGATTTGACAGAGAGGACCCTTGCAAACCCTCATCAGCTTGTTAAAATATTTTATTTGAAATTTGATCAATTGAAAATATGACATGGGAGTTTAGGGTGTAAAACGGCAACCCAACATGAACATGAAAAGATAACTAAGAACTTGGCACATTAATTTTAAACTAATTTTTAGTTTGTCGTATCTCCTTTTGTCACTGACCCTGAATCATTAAATTAAATGGAAAATCATGAAAATTTAAATGTCAGTGTTAGGAAACTTGAAATAAAAGCACAAAGCATTCCTAAACATCATTTAGACATTTTGTATTTGCCGTTTTTGAAAAGAAAATGGAGGACAGGCAGTGTTCTCCCCATGAATGGGCAACCGGTGCAAAGCGAGCAAACGCACATTCCAATCGGCCAGATGACATCGAGGTTAATGAATTCGCCTGTGGACCGCCACATCCTACGAAGCACAATGACACCATCTGCTCCTGACCCCGGGCATTTAGCCTCCAACTTGACAAGAACACCCTGATCCATCACGATTGATTGGGTCTTGACGAATGACGTTCAGGCAGCATCACACATGGGTGGGTGAATGATGAAATGGAATGATACACAGACAATGTAGGGTCACCGTCCAATTTAGGAATTGGATAAACAACAATGCTGGGTAAATTAAATCAGATGTGTGCAAAGCACAGAAGTGTAGAGGGAAAGTGTGATTTTAGGAAAAACCAATTAACCCGATATGTAGATGTAAACGCAAATGCAACGTAAAAAAATGTTACAAAATATTCTCTAAATAAGATCCAGAAACTGCAACAATTTTAAAATGATTACAACCAGAATGAATATAAATGAGCCTTTTAACTCTTCAATTCCTTTATGAGAGATGGGTCAATATAATCATGGTCTAATGCATGGGTTTTTCTCAATTAGCACAGTGGCATTTAGAATGGCATTTGCACCCTATATAGGCAGAATCAATTAAGTTTATGGGGTTATACATGCAAATGTTTTATTTGCTCCGAGAGCTAAAATATACTGGCATACATGCTCACTGACCCTTGCACTAATCTTATCTTGCAATATGACTGTCATAAATTCTTTGTAAACATTCTGACTCATATGTGGTTTATCATGCAGTAAAATCTAAATAGAGAGTTTTGTTTGTTAGCAACAGAGAAATGAAGGCATGTTCTACTAAGCCCCAATGAGTTGTTCCACATTTACCATGAACAGCAGAACTTTATAGTCTTAAGGCAAAAAAGTCCTTTAGTTTGTGAAGGGATGTTGTGGTCAATTCTATTAAAACACCAGGAAAGAGGACTCCGAACAAACTCCAGGTGTTGTTTCGCAATATGGAGGACTGTAAGTTTACCCTGCCTGTAGTGGTCATGTTGGGTAATTAGTGGGGACAGTGGCTATAGCTTTATTTTTCCAGCTGTTTGTGAAGTGAAGCTCTCCATGATTTCAGTAATAGTAACTGTTACTGACTGGTCACAGACTGGTTTATTCAGCGTTCTTTAGGACAGAGAAGAGAGCGTAAGGCATTACCTTACACAGCGACAGATTTTGATTCTAGAGTAGGGGTGTGCAATCCAGTTCCTGGAGGGCATCTATCCTGCAGAGTTTAGCTCAAATCCTAATTATACACTTCTGAATGAACTAACAAATGCCTTCAGGACCTCCAAGCAAACTTGTTGGGGCATGTTGGAGATAAACTCTGCAGGACACTGGCCTTCCAGGAGCAGGATTGGATACCCTGTTCTAGAGAACCTCAATGTGACAAAACTGAGGTTGTGACCTTAGAGTAATTCAGTGAGCAGATATGGTAAGTTAACCCCACCCCTGATAGCTTGATGTGAACCATGACAGGAGGGCAGCAGTCAGTCCTGCACAACATGAAAGAAACTGTTAAAAGCTCCACTTTTGACCCTCGGTGTTGCAGTGAAAGACAGGAATCTTCAAAGGTGCAGTGACCTTTAACAGCAGATTCCCACAGAAAGTCTTTGCCCTGATCTGGTTTCATATGATTTTCAGGCCACTCAAAGTGTGTTAAATGTAGGTAACGTGAGCAAAGAGATGTGAAGAGCAACCGGCAATGTCATCTGAAAACACTATGAACCTTTTTCCTTTTTGAATTAAGTTTGAAGACAAAATTGTATTACTTACCCTGCTCTGAAACGAAGTCAAGGGGATGTGAAACTTTTACATCTAAATCAATTTCCAAAGACAGAGGCGTAAGTATTTGGTAGCCAACACAATTAGTGAAGAAATGTCAATGCTTGACAGGGAAACTCCACAAAAATGAATAAAGTTTGTATGATGTTTTTTTTTCTGAAGACAGTTGCCTAGGGTCTGCTCGGAGCATGTGCATATGGATTTGAAAACCGATGCAATCTAGTTCCACTGCATGCGGTTGATATTCTGGCTGAAGATTTTCTTCCCACTTTGATGAGTCACATGATGCAGATACTGCAGACAAGGATAACATCTCTGACCATCTTGGTTATTAAAAAAAAAAAAGTCTCATTAAAAGCTGACCTTTCATGCACTGTTTGTTTTTGTGGTGACACTTGAGAAGTGACGGGTTTTTAGAATCCGTCATTGCAACTGTGTTTGTGTGTGTAAATGAGAACGTAGTGGGCTATGGAAGGTCAACTAACACAGTAGATGATGATTACCACTAACAGATAAAAATAGACCCAGATTACAGTCCTGGAGCTCCACTAACAATGTTTTGTACTCTCATGAATGCATTTAAAACTGAAGAAAGGAGACATGAAGTCTGTGGGGTGAGAGACCGCTGTGGTCTTGAAACCTCTGTGTGAACCAAACAGCTCTGTGCTCACAGCTAAAGGAAAAAATAAATACCCCCTATAGCAGCTACACGTTCTAACCTCTATCCTACAGATTTCCATCTCTCTCTATGAAGATGATGAATATTATGGAAGAAGGTGAAATATCGTTCTGTTAGCACATTCCTTGTACTTCGTTTGCACTTTGTCTTCTGTAAGGAAACTCTTTTGATGGATTAGGTGTATCCAGAGTTGGAATTAACTGAGAGTTTGAAAAGGGGAAAAATTGATGGACCAAAGGTCTAGACAAGCTAGAACATCAGGAAAGTAATCTCAGGATCTAAAAGTAAACCGCCTATGCTCTACGCGACACGTTTTAACGTGATATATGGCCTCCACAGGTGAGTCAGAGATGCTCTCAAGTGGAAGAAATGCAGTTGGAACATCTTTGCAGAACAAGTGTACAACACTTGCTAAAGGTGTTTGCCAAGTTATTTACAGGGAAATCATCCCTTGCGAGATTTATTAAGTAGTAACTAAGCACACTTTTATCCACAGTGACTGACAGTACAAATTTACAGGTACTGCCATCCTGGTGATATCAAGAACCTTAAGGATGCAACAGTGATGGTTCATTGGTGATTGTTTCTTGTTGTCTCGAATCGGTAACCTTTAAATTACCAACCTTGAGCACATCCTAAGTAAAAGCCGTGATTCTCTGGCTGCAGTGTGTATCGTACAACCTTATATAAACGTCTGTTGAATTTGCACAAAGCATCAGCCGTAATCATCAAATTGACAACATAGGAGCAGTCACACTTCACAACTGACAGAGTGAAACTGAGGTAAACTGACAATCAGATATGTTTTGATATGCGTGTACCTGATGCAGTAAGTGTTTAATCTTAATGTGGACCTTAAGCTTGAACCACGTGAACCTGCTTTACTCCACAGGGCATGTTCAGTCTTGTTGCAGCTGTCATTAGGTGTTTCCTCTCACACCAGCTCCTGTTCCAGACACTCCAGTCAGGCTGGTATAAAACATAGTTTTCAGTGCTGAGGAGGATCTTAACCATGCGGTTAAACCACAATTGCAACTCTTTCATATCCATGTATGCTGATTCTGAACCAGTTTCACCTCTTCAAATCTTACTCCTCCACAAGAAAAACAGACCAAAGCTGATCAAACATCAGTGTCAAACTTCAACCATGAGGTGCTTTTTACAAGAACAAAGGCTTTTGAAATGAAGAATGGAAAAAAACCTGTATAAATCAATCATTAGTACATGTACTACTGGTTGCTGTCTTCCAGAAAAAAAAAAAACAAGAACACTACCACCACCTTTGGCAAAGAAAAATGGTTCTTGACTTTTGTTTTGGATGGTGTGTCAGTTGAAGCATGATGATGTAATACAACAGCAACGCTGGCCTGTCTCGGATGTTAAGTGAATCACATTGCGACTTTACACAGAGCGATTAAAACAGAGGAATATTATGGTGTTCGTGATCATTTTTCATATTTTGAATAGAACCATGTTCTTGCTCTGGTTGGTTGCACAAATATTGAACAAATGGTGTTTTACAGACTAAAGTCTAGTCAATTTAGGTATGGATGGATGTCAGAGTTTAAATCAGCTCATTAAAACATTTACAAACAAACTAAACCCATACAATGTCTTTATTTAAGTATACCAGATAGAGTAGGCATGACTTCAAAATAACAGTAAGTATCAGATTTAGCCTAATTATGGAGCAGTGCCTGTGGCAAAGGTTTAAACCCCTAACCACACGCAAACAGAAAGAGTAAACATAAGCAGTCTCCTCAAGAGCCTAAGGACAGGCCTCAGGGGTTGGAGGAGCTCTCGCTCACTCAGTTATCTCTCAAACAGTTTTCAGAACAACAACTCAAAGTAAGTAAGTAAGTGCATGTTAAAAATCGGTGTAACCTGCTAGGAAAGCTGGTATCTGAAAGGTGCAAACTCAGGCACATTCAGGACTTAATTATACAAGGTTTGAATATGGAACAAGATTAATCACTTGAGGCACAAACCACACTCCCTTGAGATATAAGAGACCCGTGACTCTGGGTCAAGATGTGAGTGTGATGAAGTAATTACTCTTAGTCAGGCCCTGTAGGACAAAGAGTGACAGCTGCTAACGGGATGATATCAAGTGTTTGGTTACATCTCCAGAGGGTTGAGTGAGAAGTCAGTCCTGAGCAGAGACACAATCCTCTAAGCTCCTGCTGTCTCTGTACTACAAAACGACAAGAGCAGGTTCTCCCAACCTAATACCACAGGTGATGGCGTAGGTGAGGGAGGAACACAATGTAGCAATCAAAGAGACAGAATGAGGTCTTGAGAAGAAGGATGAAAATAAGCAATGGACAATAAATACAGGTTGTCTTGAAGTCTTGAATCCTATGCTTTTTCTAATAGTTTATATTTTTGTTTGTCATGCAAAGCAATTGGCTCATGGGGTTTACTAATTTTGTGGTTTCACCATTTTTGGAAACAACAGACAACAATGCAGAGACAACATTAGCTGGAAAAAAAAAGTAAGTAAGTGGGTAGTAGTTTGCCGAACTTAACAGTTACCTAGCCTGATAAAATATAAATATTTCATGTTCACTGGTCATTGATCATATGCAACAGATGCGCACAACATACTAACAGTGACTTTGGTTTTAAACAGCACACAATCTCCTAAGTTTACGTATTAACATACGTTTTTGCCTAGTCAAGATGATGCTTTTACACAGTTTAAGTTTAAATTTGAATTTTACCTGCAAGCGTTCCACTGTACCAGTCTGTACACAAACCTCTCAAAAGAGACCAAAACCATGCATATACTCCAAATGGTTCAAGAACTGCATGCAATTTATGTTGGGTATGCATTTTTTTGTGTTTTATGGAAAGTTTACAAAAAAGGCAAGGGGTTAAATTACATTTAGAACAATGCTTTATTTTATGATGTATAAAAGCAATTTAAAATCTCATATATGGGGTATGGAGAGATATTGTATATAATTTGCGGGCAGCAGGGAGAATGCGAGCTTGCTTTCACTTTCAAATTCGCGTTCACACGTACTCTGTATAGATGAGTAAGATGTTGCACACCAAATCATCTCATCAGCCATCTTTCCTTATTCTAGTCGCGTGATAAGTGAAATCTGCGTCTGTTGTCCAACTAAACTAAATGATTTTTATTTCTATTAAAAAACCAAAACGACAGTGGGGGTGGTGCCACTGTGGGCAAGTAATGTAATCCGAACAAAGTAACACTGGTAACACTGATTACCGCAGCAAGCCTAATATAGTTTTTGAACATTTTTAGTAAGGTTGTGGACAAATTCTCAAGAGTCCTTCTAAAGAGGTTGCAAAAGGTAATTTCACTAGCTTGGTGCTTTACTCTACCTCAAAACTATAGACTTAACCAACCTGCCTTTGAATTTGTCCAGCAGGACTGAAGCAGTAAGTTACAAAAATTCCATGATCACTCAGACCCAGCCTTACAGAAGCAATGCACACTTCTATAAGTGCCTCAATGAAGTCACTTGCACATGGACCCTTGCATAAACCAGGTTTAGTGAGGATGGGGAAAGAGGGCAGTGTGGGCCTCTGAGACTAAGAAGAAAAAAAAAAAAGGGGGGAAAAAAAAAAAGTGTATGGAAAAAAGCTCCATCATACCCTCCTTTAGGGTGTTTTTGGTACTTGATTATAATTTCTGCTGAATTTTATGCTCAAGGAAACAGCTGGACCACAGGCATGGAAATTCACTAATTAAGACTGTTGTGATATCCATCTACACAGTCCCTTAAACCACCCAGGATAGACAGTTCATTACATATGTGGAACGTTTGAGAGAGAGAGAGAAAAACACCACTTAACTACAATTAAATGAGAAGTTCTACACTGTTTGGAGAAAACCAGTTAGATAACTTGTTTTTCTTTTTAATGATCTCAGAAAAGTAACAAGCAAAGAGGGTGCAGAAGTTCTCTCCGCAAAGTCGAACGGGTCAAGATTTTCCCTGCATTAACACCTCCAAAGACAGGCTTCATGGTCCACAACAACACAAAAGAGTCCTATATTATTCAAGGGAGCAATCTGCCAGTCATCAATAATAGATGTCTGCCAGTGGCAGCAGAACGTTAAGTGCTCATGTATTCTTAATGAGTCTTGGGTTGAAGAGGAACTGCGTGCCACCTCGTGTTCTAAACGGCCGGCCATGGGGAATCGTGGTTATGTATCCCTGTTAACACGCATGGCTACACCAGAACTGCCCCATCAACCTCCTCTCCCATGAATCCAACAGCTCTGAGAAACACTCGTCCAGATAGACCACACAGAGTGTTGGAAGACCGCGAAGACCGCAGTGTTTAACACCGTTCTAAGTTCCTATGAATGAAATAAAGGGAATGTATTGCTCATTAAAGGTGCAAACCTCTGTTTATTCAGTAATTGGACTTTTACCGTGTCTTGTAGTTTCTAAATGTTCCTTTGTGGGGGTGGCATTCAAAAACCAACTGAGGAATGTAGGTGTGAGCTCAAGTTTTCTATAGTCTGCTGGCAGGAAGAGACCAGAATAAATACAAATGGCCATTTTGAGTGAGAGCTGGGATATAATGAACTACTTCTATTGTCTTGGGTCAGTTTGCTGAGGTCTAGAAAAATCGTGACCCGAATGCAAACCAACTGTGGCTGTCTCCTCTCTCAGTCATGTCTTCAAACAATGTATAACCAGTTCATAATAGAATAATACTTTCATTTTCTATAAGAGCGCCCAATAATTTCATTATATTTTACTGGCTGGCAACATATTTATGTGCATTTAAGAGGACAATTACTTTCACTTTTTTTTTTTTTTTTTTTAATGATATTGTCTTATGGTCTTTCCTCTTTGTTGTTTCATGCATGTCAAAATGTAATGTATGCAAATATTTGTAAATATTCAAATGCTAAATGTTAATCAAGTTACAATACAAGATATCTACTGTCGTAATCAGGCTGTTATGTAAAAACTGAAACAGGCATGTTTGACTATAATTCAAATAATTCAAATGAATCATTTTTATTAAAATTGGAATCCCAATGGAATCAAATTGGGAAATCTGTGTCAGACCATGTCCTACTACTGAAGTGCTGAATTATTCTGGGTTTTCCAGTGTTGTAATGAGATTCTGGAGAACTGTGTTCTATAGATTTGGTAAAGTAACAGTTGAAACATGCTTGTGTACTTGAAACGCATCTCATATGCTACTTAAAATAGAGTAATAAAAAGAGCAAAAGTTAAGGCTACAAGTATCTAGTCATTTCTCCAATGGAGAAAGCTACAGTATGACACACAGTATCCTAAAAGTCTCTCCTCAAATCTCTACCCAGGTCCTCTCAGAGCACACTCCAGCATCTGCTAAAAATAAGACCTCTCAGACTCCTAATGATACTTCATGTCAAAGTGTACTAACAGTGGTGGGGCAAGGCCTTTACTTAGAAGATTCTTTCATTTAAAAATGAAATGCTACGTTTTAGACACACACACACAAAAAAACATTAATATTAATGAATAACAAGTGGAATGGTAACAAAACTGACCTTCACAACAAACATTTCTTAAGAGTGCTGCATGCTATCATTCAGAGACAAATTGAGTAATGTTTTGAATATACATTAAAATAAAAAATAAAACTATACTTGTGTATAGATAACTTTTATTGATCATTGTTCATAATTTATGATTAACCACAAGTTGCTACTCAGAGAAGGTGAGATGACAATGAGCAGATAGAAAAGAATTTAATTTAGTTTAATTTTTTTTTAAATGCTCAACTAATTAAATATAACTTGTGTGTGTATATATATATATATATATATATATATATATATATATATATATATATATATATATATATATATATATATATATATATATATATATATATATATATATATATATATATATATAGTGTGTGTGTGTGTGTCTGAGATTGTCAAAAGAAACTTTTTATTTGTGTAAATCATGACTGAAAATAGTATATTTGCATCATGATTTGATATTAATTTATGTATTTTAAAAATCATTATTAAAATAATACAGTATTAAATTTAAATTACTACAAAATATTTTTTTCATCAACCAGAATTGTATGAATATTTTATGTCTGCCTCCACTCGTAAATGACACTACAAAATGCCAGAATTGCACTCACAGACACTGGCAGCCTGCAGCAGGCCTGAATTAGAGATGCTGATTAAGGAGTTTGTGTTGGGCCGGCCGCACCCTTCTACAGCACATGCTGAGAAATGCAAACTGAACGTGGTGCTTTACGTGACGAGAGATGCTAGATCAGTGACGCAGTCTATGCACCAGTTACTCAAGCGCTCCCCCCCCCACTCCTCCCTCAGCTTGGCTTTGGATACAGAGTTGTTGATTAAAGTCCAACAGGATTCAACAAGGCAAGAAGTGTCAATAAACGGGTGTATAGAAAGACTCAAGCATGCACTGGCGCAGTGTACTGAGCTGCCCCACAGAAGATAGATTCAGTACAAACATGACTTCCCTTCCTTCCATCAGCCTCGCCACAAAGAGAGAGCATCTTTCACGCCAGCTGGCCATCCTCCTCTGAGAATAAGACACTACATGATCCAGGGAGCCAGAAAGAGAGGTTAGAACATCTTCCCAAAAATAGACGCTCTGTCGACTAGTCGTCTTGCTTTCATACCACAACGGCAGTCAATTTTCCGTAGGAGGATTCCTTGAATTTTCATACCAAAGCCACGCTGCTTTTTCCAGTGATCACTGGACAGATTTAGTTTTAAAAACAGCCAGGTAGAATCCACTGAATGAAAGGAGATAAATCTTCTATAACACCGAGGCTGATATCTTCGTTTCACAACCATTTGCATATTCTCATTTTATAATCACTGCTCCACACCTCTGTCTTGGGGCCGGGTAGATAAGGGTTGAATCAATGGGCTTGTTCATGAACCATCCCTTGCTAAATCAATCATGAACACTCAGAATATAAGGGGAAAATTCGAAACTGATGCATTAAAGAAACAGTTCACCTAAAAATTAAACTTATTCACACACTCATCTTGGAACACAAAACACACTTTCAGAACAGAGCTTTTCAACGAATTGGTTGATCTGGTTCACATAACCTGAACTAAACTGCTCAGACAGAATCAAGTCAGTGGCTGTATCCAAAATCGACTTCCTACAACTTCATTTACTATTCCCTACTTTACTACACTAATATAGAATACTAAATGAGTGAATGAAAAGGAATGAGTGAGTGAATGAAAATGAAAGTGAATTCGGACAGATGTCAGAATTGCTGTGAACTCCTGGCGAGATGAGGGAAATCATTTGGTGCAACGTTCAGTGCATTTTTATTTTCAAGCAGCTAGTTGTTGACTATATTGGTTGTACACTTGTTATTGAGGTGCATTATGTGATTAAAAGAGAGGACACCATAATGTCCACTTTGGTAACGAAAACCACTAAAAATGGCTGTCCCCTCAAATAGTACACTATAAGGGTCTAGGTAATGAACATTCTCAAGCTTCAAAATGTACATAAAGACATCGGAAAAGTGAGCCATATGAATTAAGCACTTTAAGTCTTCCGAAGCGAAGACTTGCTTTATGATGAACATTAAATTTAGGCATAGAGCACATCAAATACAGTAAAAGGAAACTAACAGGTGATTTCAGACACAGCCAGTGAATTAAACTGAGCATTTGGACTTTGTGAACCAAATTCCAAAAATCCATTTTCAAAAAAATTATTTTTTCAAGAATCAGACCATTCTCTTGAATGCATTAGAGAGAGTTAGGATGGGTGTCAAGATTTTCAGGGAATAGTGACTTAAATTACAATTCGTTTCTCAAACAATACTCATCATATTGCTTTTAAATACAAACTGCTTTAATACACTTTGTTCTTTTTACATTTTGTAACACACATGATGCTTTCACTTATTTTTCTTGAATACTCCATTCCCCATTTTTTGTAATAATATAGAAAAAAAGACTACTACATTATTCAAAATTTCTCATTTTTTGTTCAATGGAGGAAAGTTAGTAATACTTATTTGGAACTTGGATGATGTCAGAATATACATCTTTGGGTACACTTCAGCACCTGACACAGTCGATTTAAATGTTACAGGGATAGTTCACATAAAAACGAAATTCTGTTGTATTTTGAAGTATGCTGGTAAACAGACAGTTGATGATAGCCATTGACTTCAATAGTAGGAAGAAAAAAAATACTATGGAATTCAATGGCTACCATCAACTGTCTGGTTACCAACATTTGTCAAAGTTTCAAAGTTCATTTGCAAAGTTCATTTGCAAAAACATATCTCCGTT
The DNA here is from genome assembly GCA_038088235.1 of Zacco platypus. NCBI lineage: Eukaryota > Metazoa > Chordata > Actinopteri > Cypriniformes > Xenocyprididae > Zacco > Zacco platypus. Next base: position 15,571,287 of record CM076084.1, read on the forward strand.
TTTATTAATTCTAATCATTTTTTTTTATTATGCATTCCAAGTAATATCTAACTGCAGTTTTGGTCTGATTAATTAAAAAAAAAAAAAAAAAATCAAGGTAACTTACAAAATTAAAGTTCATTGAAAGCAAGTTAGTTTTTAGCAAAAGCGGATAGCTCCACATTTCATGCTTTAAAGTTATACAAAATCAAGTAATTGCTTTGTAATTGCATTTAACAAACATGCTGAAACCTTGTTTGTCCTTTTGCATTTGTGTGTGCGCATGCACGCGTGTTTGAGTGTAAGACGTGTATGGAGTACAAGCAGCTGCGGGAGTCAAAATTATAAATTCTCAATCACTTAGTCAGCTGTGATGAAACTCCCCTCAACTGGAGCGTCTTTTCGAAGTGACTAGCGGCCTTGTCACCTGACCTGAATAGTGCGTATTGATTTGCTAAAACGGACTTATCGGGTTGTGTACACAAACAACAAGGGTGCTTGTAGGTGACTGCTGTGAAACGTGAACTCGCGATGCCTTGACAGCGGACAATAACAGCTTTTTTGACAAAGTATTTATGGTTCAGAACAAAACGCTCCATTTATCATTTTTTGCGAATGAACTTCATATCTTATGTTCAACATAAGACAAACTCAGAGGTTTGGAACAACATAAGGGTGAGTAAATGAAAGAATTTTCATTTTTCAGTGAACTATCCATTTAAGACTTAATTGTAGGTTGTTTACATTTTACATAAATTGTATTTGGTGCTCATCTACAATGCTACAATGGATTTAACCAAAATCTTTTAATTGAAGCTTTGGCTTTAACTTCTAAGAGTCGATTAGCCTTTATGTACAGTGTAGTACATTAGCGTGTAGGTACATGAAAGGTAACAGCTTTTCCCTTGTGCTAGCATATCTGCACTAAGACCTGCCCACCAGGACAGCTGTATGGAAATTAGAGAGCTTGGGCTGCACCATTACATGGTCCGCCCTGGCAGAACAACGACTCTCTCAGCAGCGTTGCTTCAGGCATGAACTTGGCAGATTAGCCATTCAGGAAACAAATAACCCCTCTAACACAGACGGCCCCCTGAAAGGGAGAAATAAAAACAACCTGAATGCTACGAACCGGACACAAGAGGCCTGAAAAACACCAAGTTTCCTCCCTCTAAAGACATTGTGTCTGAGGGATGGAAAACCCTCTGTCGGTGAGCTTGTTTTCCATCTCGCTTGCCTCCCTCCCTCTCTCTCGATGCACAGGCAGTGATATTTAACAAGGTTGTAAATAAGCAGCCCTGGGGCATTGTATTATAACAGGATATGTGCACCCTAAAGTGCTCAACAACAAAGGGTGCACATCTCTGAAGGAGCAGTAAAAATTTCTGAACGAGAAAAATCGTAAAAAGTACGGAGCCGACCGCCCACTCCTCTGCTACTTGTGATACTCATCTGCTGGAACGTGTTGGTGTGAGATCTAACATGTAGCACATACCACTAAGGTTACGATGCTCTATTGATTGGACCGTAGCATATGTTTTCTAGCTAAAGAGGCTAAATCCTTCGCTCATTGTCGGCAAAACTCTGATGAGCAGATAGAGCGGGCGGGTTGTAGATCTCACTCACTCCATAGCCACTGACGGTGGGCGGCAGCGAGAAGGACGCTGTCCACCTCCCTCTATCTGTACATGGTTGCCAGGCAACACGGAGAGGTCTGACCAACCGGAGGGTTGTAGTGCTCTCTCTTTCTGGCCACTCGTGAGTAAACTCTAGGACTTTTATGAATATTTATTTGAGGCGATAGGGAAAATGAAATGCAAACTGCAATATGCTATTGTGACAGTCATTAAGACACTGAATCAACACTTAAGTATCACTTAGGGCTGTCAATCAATTTAATCAAATTAATCACATTCAATTCAAAGATAGTGACAGATGAGAAAATCATAGAACCAGCCGTAGAAGCAAACTCCTCACCTTTCAGTGACAACTCACCTTTTTGAGATCAAAATAGCTCACCTATGGGATATGCATTGACCCAAAGAAAAAGTATTATGGGGGGGGGGTTAGAAAAAAGTGGCTTTAGAAGTCAGTTTATAGTACGATAAAAGAATGACAGTTTATGTAGAAATTACAATTTTGTCATCAATTACCATCATGTCGCTTCAAATCCATAAGACATTTGTTGTTCTTTGGAACACAAAGATATCTAATATTCTCTCAGCATTTGTTGTCTATTTAAGCATCAAAACGTTTATAAAGACCTTGTAAAAGTGATCCATATGACTGAAAAGGTCTTCAGACACAATCGCTATTTACAAGAACATTTTAATTTAGAGAGCACATGAAACAAGCTAAAAAGGAAGCTCGAAAGTTTCTAACAGGCAAGAACAATCTTCATTGGTTTGAGCTTCCATTTACTATATTTGATGTGCTTTATGTATGAGTGTTGATTTGTGTTCCGTAGATGAAAAAAAGTCTTGTGGGTTTGAAACAATGTGAGGGTGAGTAAATGGCAGAATTTTACTTTTTGTTGGAACCCTTAAACTTTTTTTTTTTTTACTGTACATTACTTTATTTACTGTAAATAATTACTGTACATTATTATTTTATCTATAAAAACAACGTTTTAATAATTACTTGGCATATATATTTTCATTAAATATTTAGTTCTTACAATTTTTCTTTGTTTAAATTTATTTATTTATTTTACAAAACAAATAACTAATACTGTAACATGTAATTATACCGCTTTAAAAATGTAACAATTTCAGAACACTTTTACTGGAAAACAAATGTTTGGCACACTACGCTAAACATTACTGGCATGCAGCTGTGCAGTTTCTTCTTTTCATTCACTGATGCTTCCAAGACTCAAGTCAACTTGGACAAAACCATCCTTAGTTATCCTTATCCTATGTTAGCCAGCCAGATAACATTATCTTGTTGACAAAACAAATAAAAAGGATGCACAAGCTCAATGAATGCAAAATTGTCAGTGACAATGCAGCACGGTGGGACATGATTGTTAAGACCTGATGGTTGGTGATTACCTCTAAGCACTAAATTTAACCATTTGTGTAGATTTCCTCTTGTAAAATATTCTTAAAGCTTGTGACGGATATCAGGGAAACTATTTTCATTACTAAACTAACTGTTGCATGCTGAAGCAGGCAGTCCTGAATTGGTATTAAGGTGTATGAAAACTTAAGTCCAGGCACAAAAATTTGTGTATTCATCTAATTTGTGTATAGAGGGTAGAAATAAGTCTCATAATCACAATATTTTTTTCTTTTCTTAATTACTGTCCCCCTCAGCCCTCATTTGTTTTCTATTGGCCAGCCATCTGTCTCTGATTCACTGTGTGCTGATGTGTGTTAATAACCGTAGTGGAAATGTAGGGACACAAACAACCACATGGTTTCCGGCCATCCGGCCAAATTATGATGCAGCCAGATAACACGCATTTTAATATCCTGATTTTTCAAGAGGGCAAATGGAAGAAAAAGCACAATGGTAGGACACTACTTGGGGATGGCAGCACTCAGTGTGCATTTATTAGGAAAAGAACACTGAACAGTTGCAAAGACAACGCAGAATGAAAAGGACAGCTTGGTTATGTAAGAGACTTAGGTTTTCCTATAGTTAAAAAATTCAAAATACACAGGGAGGAAAACTGTCATATCCATCACTCAATCCACAGATTAAACTTCTGACCTAATTAAACAAATAAATGTAATATGAACGATGATCTACCTTCCAGCAAAGTTCAGCTCCATTGTAAATCAAACACACCTGAACCAGCTAAATAAGTTCTTCAGAAACACTTGATAATTACAGACAACTCTCCAGGAACAGGATTGGGCACCGCTGACCTAAATCATTACAATAAAGTGATAAATCCTCAAGGGTGGAACACCAACCAGGCCCCCGCTCCCAAGAATGAGTTTCCATGACTTTGAGAAGACAAAACTTTGAGGCAGAGAAACTCGAGTTCTTCTCTGGCCTCCAGAGATCCTCTCCTCTGAAGTTTTAATTAGTAAAGAACCTTAATCCTTTACAGTCTAGCTAAATCTTTTCAAAAGCATCCAACTTCTACTTGTTTATTAATAAGTACTTTAAGGTGAATTGTCATTTTCCACAAAAAAGAACACTTTTGAAAGAAGTCTCTTATGCTCACCATGGCTGCATACATTTGATATAAAATACAGTAATATTGTGAAATATATAAATATATTCTGGAATTTAATTTAAAATAAAGTTTTCTATTTTAACATAGTTTAAGCCTGTGATGGCATAGCTGAATTCAGCATTAGTATTCATTACTCCTTGATCCTTCAGAAATCATTCAATGTGTTAATAAGAAATATTTCTTGAACAGCAAATTAATGTTGAAAAGTTATGCTGCTTGATGTTTTTGTGGAAACCGTGATCATTTCTCCACCCCTCATGATTTTTTGACAAACAATGTTTAAAAGAATGCCATAAAAGAATTCATTGACGATTGTGTACACGCAAGCATCCATCTTAAGTCTGGAATGTCTGTACTCGCAAATGATGAAGGTCCCTCTTCTAATGACGAGAACAGCAGGAAGTTTTAAAGCTGCACCTGACATTTTTAAACCAACAAATCATTCTCCTCTCTTCCACATATCAGTCAACTCCAACATACACTATAAGTATATTTACGTGTCACCTGAAAAACCCAAATTCCACTTGGCGGTTCTGAAAACATTCCAAACTGAATGACAACTTTTGTCAGGGGATGACTGACAGGTCAAAGCACGAGGTGTTTACCGGTTACTTCAAGTGTTTATACCAAGCTGGAAGTTTAACGGCCTAAGAACAGTAAAACAAAAATAGCCTTTTTGAACGAGACTGATGTGGGATTGTAGATTGAAAAACAGGTGCCAAAGAGATCCCATGTCTCTTGATGCGAGCATATCTCGACTTACCCACATGCTTGTGTGCTACACATTTAAATAAAACCTCATCTCTGGAGGATTCTTCGCACCAGCACTCAAATTTACGGGATTAGGATGCTCAAGGTCTGTTTACACATCCAAGCCTGTTTGTGCGTGACTAAGAACGTGTGCATGCGTGTACTTCCTGTTTACTCTGTCAAAGCTAATATCTGAACGGAGAATCTGAGGCGGTGTTTCTCAGCAGGTTCTGACAGGGGGAATGACCCTAGAGATGCAGAGCTTTCAGCAACACAACGATAATAATACTGGTGGAGGGGTCTGTGCGCGAGTGTTTATTCATCAAATGGGATTAGGCTTTGGTGTGCCGTATCAAGTGAAGGGGGCTTGTTTTAAGAGAAAAAACATCCATTGTGGGTCGCAAGAAGTAACAGAAAATGACAGCGCGATGAAGAAAGAGCCTAGATGAGCTCATTCTTTCTCTCTCCCTTGTTAGTGTTATCAATCCACTCTCATCCTCCACAGACAAGTGCACTTCATATTCCAAAAAGTGTGCACAGATAAATATTATCAGGTCACTGCTGGTGACAATATGGCATCGAAAGTGGAGAGATGAAAGGTATTGCATCCACAGCCTCCACAAAGTCAGTTGCTATTAAAGGGATAGTTCACCCAAAAATGAATCAATTACTCACCCTCATTGCATTCCAGACCCAAAGCCTTTTGTTCATCTTCAGAACACAAAGATAGGAAAGATTATGGTCCTTTCAATTTCACTTTAAATTAAATGAAAATTACCCCAAGATTTACTCCCCCTCAATCCATCCTAAGTGTATATGACTCAGTCAGAGTTATATTAATAAATATCCTGATGCGTCCAAGCTTTAGAAATGGCAGTGAACGGGGCCAACAAGTTTGAAGCTCAAGAAAGTGCATCCATCCATCATCAATGTACTGCACACAGCTCCGGGGGGTAAATAAAGGCCTTCTGAAGCAAAGCGATGCACTTGTGCAAGATAAATATCCATATTTAACAAGTTATAAAGAAAAATATCTAGCTTCTGCCAGACTGCCTTCCATATTCAATTGATGAAGAAAGTGTCACGCCTCTTGCAGTTCAAAATGCTTACGCTACGTCCTAAGTTTTCCATATTCAATTTACGAAAAACAAAACGTACGTTTAAGGCGGAATGTACAAAGTGTGTACATTTGTATGTACATAGAGCACTCAAATCTCTCAACTTACAATTTCTTTATGAACACTTTGAACCATCTGAGTTTTGGGTGAACAGACTTTCAGCGGAGGGACAGAGATCTCAGATTTAAATAAATATATGTTCATTTGTGTTTCAAAGACGAACAAAGGTCTTATGGGTTTTGAACTATATTTGTAAATTATGACAATTTTTATTTTTGGGTGAACTCTCCCTTTAATATCACCTCTGCGGCCCTCACAAGAAGGCATCGTGGAGGCCCCATGAGTAAGACATGAACACATGAAAAGAGATACACAGACAGAGTCATTGAGCTAGATTGACTGCACAGCTGGTTGGAAAGCAGACAAGGCTCTGGGTAGCCTCAGGATGACTCTCTCGCTCCACAGAGGTTTGAGTCCATCAGACACACAGCAGGAATTACAGCAGATACCTGACCACATGCCAGACGTTCAATACAAACAGACCTCTGCACAGCCTCAGGAAGGCATAACTCAGATGTGTCCAGAAGCATGAATGAGAGATGTTCATTTAGAGAAATGGCACATAATTACGCTAAAATTAAGGTTGAAGTTATAACGCTTTTTCATTGCCAACACTTAACTGGCTTTAAAGAGTTTGCTTCTTGATCAGTTTAAAAAAAAGTAACGCATAAGGCTGAATAAGAGTGAATTCATAAATGTGCATTAGGCATCACTAACATTGAACAATACTTTCATAACATTTGAGTCTAGGTTAATATTCCTTTTTACTTTATTATATTAATGCATTAATATTACACATTAACGTATTAGAATCATTAATTAATGTAGTATATTTGTTAGTATTATAACCAAGCCCTATAGTGGAAATACCTAAAAAAAAATAAAACAAATAACCTACCAAAATAAAACGTATGCGCTTCTTTTCAAAAGTTTGGGTTTGGTAAGACTTTTTTTTAAAGATTGTCTCTTTTGCTCACCAGTTTAAATTGACTTCACTTTTTCATATTCTTTGAAATGCAAGTCATTCCTGTGATGGCAAAAATTAATTCTGAGAAGCTATTACTCCAGTCTTCAGTGTCACATGATCCTTCAGAAATCATTCTAACATGCTAATCTGCTGCTCAGGAAACATTTCTTATCACAGTTGTGCTGCTTAATATTTTTGTGGATACCATTACACATTTTTCAGGACTTACTGATGAATAGGACGTTCAAATTACCATTTATTTTAAATAGGAAAAAAATCATAATGTAAGCCTTTACTGTGAATTGATTAATTCAGTTAATTCTTGTTGAATAAAAGTATTAATTTTTTAAAGTAATATATATATATATATATATATATATATATATATATATATATATATATATATAAATATATATATATATATATATATATATATATATATATATATATATATATATATATATATATATATATATATATATATATATATATATAAACCCCATATAAAGATAGTCAGCACTGATGCCAATAACAAATAGATATCAAATTAGTCCTTAAAGTAAATATACTGTTGTATAAGTGACTTCAAAGCTGTAGAAGCTGAGAGTGGCCAAATATGAAAAGGTTAGAGGTATTAGTGATTAAGCCTGGATAAAGCTGAGTGAGCAAGACCATCATGAGCAGCTGTAATCAGGACTGTCTGAAATGAAGGTTTTTTTTTGTATAACAGATAAGCAGACCTTTCACTCAGGATATCTTAAATAAGCATGAAGGATAATGATGTTGGTAATGAGAGCTGGGTAATCACATCAGAGGTTTATTTAAAGCATGATTGTCCTCAGACAGCGAGGTAATCAAATCAAGAAAAGGAAGTCCCTTATGTATCAAATAATCAGATTCATTATCATCTTGCAGACCTCAAGTCTCAGAGAGGTTAAAGACAAGCCATTATGCAGTTTTGACCACTAATAATGAGGACCCAAAAACTGATTCCAGGTCTGTTAAGCCAAAACACATTTCACAGGTAGTGCAAAGACAATCCTGATGTCCATGTCTGCCGTTCAAAAGTTGGATTTTTTTTTTAATGTTTTAGGCTGCATATATTTGATCAAAAATAAACTAAAAACAATATTGTAAAATATTATTACAGTTTAAAATAAAACAACTGAATTTTCAGCAGCCATTACTCACATGATGCTTCAGAAATCATTACTCAAATTGTAAAAACATTTCTCATCAATATTTAAAACTGGTTTATATTTCTGTGGAAAGAATAGAAAGTTGAAAGGCAGAATTTGACAAAAACAACTTTACCGTCACCTTTTATTACAAAAGTAATAAACGGCATTTTGAAATGAAACCATCCTTGTCTATACTCTAAAGTCTTCGAAAATGCTGGCGTAGTGTAAATGACAGGGATAACCGTAGCAAAACGTATGCGTTTTAAAACGAAAACAAGTGTAAACGGGGCCTTAATATGGTGTGTAATTTAAACTCAAATTTCTGTGTAAATTGATTAAAAAAAATAAGTTGTAGTAACAATGATACCGTCATGCTAACTTTGGAAATTGTGCAGTGGATTTCTAATTCCCAGCATGCTTTCCATTAGACTGGATAAGGAGAACAAATGTTGAAAGTAAGTGTTATTTTGTGCGTTATTTTAGGGAACTGAACATCCTGTTAGTGTTTAATGTTTGACATTAAAAAGAGTTTCTGCCATGCTGAAATTGTTTTTGACTATTAGTGATGACTGCACTAATGCCATTGAAAAATATTATTATCATTAAATTTATATGCAAAAGTTACATTTAGCATGTGCTATACTAGCTGTGGATTTTAACTGAAATAGATGAGATTAATTGGTTCCAGGGCTACAACTCAATCTTGTCAACTTGTGAATGAAAGTATTTTTGTTTTAAAATATTTTTTAAAAATTACTGACAGCACTAACAGTAGTGTATGTTATGAGCACATACAAAAAAAAATAAACTAATTCAAACCCCATCATGCTTCCAACAATCTCGGTGGTTGTCCTTGATTTTCTTATTTTAGTAAACTAAATGTTCTCAGCCTTCACCAGATATCCTGATTCGTTGACTTGATATTTACCACAGTACTGCAAAGGCTTTATTAAACGCTATTCGACTGACAATTTAAAAGTAACCCAATATGCTCAGAGAAAAGTTTAGCACACATTGACTTGTGGAAATTGATTAGGATTTAATTTAGTTTCAAATGTCTTCTGCTTTGTAGAACACAGTATGCTTGTTAAAGGCGACACAAGCACCTAAATAAGAGACAACAGTGATCAAACATGAAGGAGCTAAATACAGACTGCACAAAATACCCCAACACTGCTTCTGCTTCTGTACCCATATTGGCCTTTGGATATCAAATCTAAAAATGTGCAATTTGTTGATCTTGTACGCATTTTTTATGCTTTGCAAAGTAAATGTGCAAATTCTGCTTATGTAAATATGACAACAAAAAAGTATTCTAATATAGATGGCTGAAATTGTTGAACAGGTTTTGTTGAAACTGCAAGAATAACTTTTAATCTCGAAATTATCAGTTAGAAGGGTTTGAAAATAGTAATACAAATTCAATTTCTATGCCATCTTTCCTCATGTTTTGGATTTTATTGCTCTCATGGAGTTACATTACAGTTACGCTTCCAACTTTACAATACGAATAACTTTTGTGGAGAATAAAAAACATGCAAAAAATGAATGTGTATAGATAGAGTTATTACTAAAACAGCAGAAACATCCAAAGCAGCTGTAGAGTAGGAGTTGGCAAAACAGGAGATGTATATTTATTAAAGGAGCGGCTTGCAGACAACCACTTAATAAAGAGCAGATGTGGAAATGATGGTGGGTGGTTTATAGCACGTTTAACGGGCGATGTGATGACACCATGAACGAAGATGGTTCTTGAGATGAATAGAAAATGAGGTTGACTTGCACCATGAGGAGATGATTATTTGTTTTAACTTGAGTTACAAGTGGACATTTTTTTGCCCCTCATTTTGGTGCTTTCAAGAGGTCCACAGTAAACTGTATAAATTCTTTGCTAGAATGTGTTAAACGTCTCTAGAGATGAGCGTTTGAAGTCCACCTGTTTCTCATTGAGATTCCTGTGATGTGCGCTCAGCCGGAACGCCTAAGCGTCTGAGAGAAGGGAAAGGCCGGATAACTGGCAGACTCTACACTGTCCTAGCATTGACAACAGTTGGGCTGACTATCTCTAACAGAAGGGAATGCGGCAATGAACTCCATAACTGGTGGCTAGAGGTCAAGTATGCAGTTGTGGTTGCTCTGACGTTGGAAGGTGCTCCGTTTGTGGGCACTACTACACCAATGATGGAAAAAAAAAAATCATTTCAAGCCCAAAAATGACATTTTAAAACATGCAGCTATGAAATCTAAACGGAGGAAAATAAGCCTGTCTGCTGCTATAGCAACTGGATTTGAAGATGGATGTCCTTGGTTGGTTTGTCACAGAGTTTGAAGAAATTCATCCTCACAAACAATCTCCACTGACATACAATGGCACAAAGGAACAGAAAAACGTAACTGCTACAATGACACAGCAACTTTCCAGGTCTGAAGTGTTCCTCGATTTGATCACACCAGTAGAGCAATTATTTTAGTGATTTTGAAGCAGTAATACTTTGAAAACCAAAAGTAATTTGTATAAAAAAAAAAGAAAAAAAGGTGTAATTCACTTAAAAGAACCAGCTCATAAAAATTAATTATTTGTTAATTATTTGGACTTCATTGAGCATTCCGTTTTAACTGAAAATAACCAGTTCATTAAAGTAATTTGTGAAGGAATCAGGTCATGATTCAGTAAATTGATCTGCTCATAAGAGTCACTTGCTAATGAATCAGTTGGACAACACTGGCCATCCTTCTAATTTTTTAAATCAATCAATAATCCTTTGTTCAATAGTTGGACTATAATGGCTGGGTGTTTTGTTTTGTACTGTTTGTTGCATTGACAAACACACATTAACATATTCAAACATCATTTGGTTCTGGTAGTTAAAGAACTAATTTTTAAATTGTTTCGTACTCCTTTGATTAACCATGATAATGATCCCAATGAATTCCTATGACACAATCTCACAAATATTCTTCAATTAAATATTTATTAGTAAGCAGCTTTTGACTCCAAATTGGATTTCATGTGGGCTGGTAGGTTGCAACTTGAATACTGGGAGTAAACAAATTGCATTTTACTGCCATTAAACAATTTTGTTGTTTAGCTCATCACAGGACAAGGCTCCATTTAATCACTTTATGTGAAAGGAAAAAGAGAGACAAGAAAGTGTTCGCCACATTCTGGATCTTAGCTTAGCCTTGACAAAAAAGGCTTCTGCGGCTCTGTTTCAGGCTGATAAAATGGAAAAGCAAAGCTTTTATAAGTAAGAGAACATTAAAATGCTTTACAGCTCTTAAACGCAACTTTCCCATTCAATTTGGCTGGTTCTGTTGCTAATTCATTAGGGTTCGTTTCTTTTTATGGTCTGCTGAGTTAGACTCTGGTTACTATTGTGGATTGACAAGCGCCGTTTCACAGGCTGGTATTTACGTCATAGACCTCCATTTTACTACAAAACACTTCTCTAACAGGATGCAGCTGAAAATAGCCTTGAAAAATGAACTAATAGAAAGAAATTCAGGCAGAAGGGATTTTAACCACCATCTTGTAAAGACACAGTGCTTTTGATGCACTGCCAGGCTCCCAAGGTCCCTCATCTCAACCACCCCTCCGCTGGCAATGACTTCTGCCCCCATGACACGTGTCGGCCACTCAGCTTGCTTAGTCTGAACTATTGGAGAGGCTGCAGGGGGTTCCAAAATACAGGCGCCCACTGTGCTGTCACAAAGTGCGCCGCAGGAAAATTCAGTTATCTGATCGCTTCCTGGCCTTGGATCAGTGACTCACAGCCCAAGGTTAACACAACACTCCAGCCACCTCCACGGTGCACGGCAGAACAATTCCGTAATGCCAACAATGCCACCCTTGTTCAAAGCCAAGAACAGGCTGCAATAAGCTCATGCCGCCTGAGCTCAAGCGCCTTCAATATGCACCTGAAGAACCTACTGGTGTTATCTTATCTAGACTACGCGAGTTCCATACAGTCACAGCGACATTATTTCAAGCCATGACTACTGCACTCTTTCAACCAAAAGCCAAGACTGAACAATTGTTGAAGTCTGCTTGAGCGAAAGAGAATGTTCTTCAGTATGTCTCAAGTTCTGTAGTGACTGAACCACAACAATAAATCCACAACATCCAGAAAAACTCTAACCAACGAGTCTGGCAACATGAACAATGAAACACTTGTTAGGAAAATCGCCAATTTTTCCATCACAAAATTACTAATTTCATGGTCTGATTCATTAGAGTTCTAGAAAAAGATGTGCAAAAACTGTACGACAGCTCGTCACTGTGGCAGTACCCTTAAAAAACAACTTTGTACCTTATCTACACCCAAAATATCCATATGAAGACAATGAAATAGCAAAATGTATCCGTAAAGGCTTGAATACACTACTTTTAAAATCTGATCAGATTTTAAAACACTAGGCATCATAAACTTGATGTGTTTGTAAATAGCAACAGAGAAAAACTGAGCATCATACAGTAAATTTGACTGAGAATCACAAACAACCACACTTAAGTTGTTGTGAACAAAAACACAGAAACTTATGCCTCATAACCAGAAGACGCACAAGAAATGAAAACTATTTTTAAAATTGTGTGCTCAAAATATCAAATATGATATCTTCCGACTGGATGGGATCACAGTCTGACGCTTAAAAAAAAAAAAAGAAAGGAGTCCATTCCACCATACACTACAAGAAATCAGTTAGCAGATTGGCTCTGATTTTCAGAAACTACCATTGACCCCTCCAGACTGCAAAAGTGGGCAAAAATTGTGTAGTGTATTCCAGCCTTAAAGTGCTACTATGAATATTTTAGGGGTAAATAAGGAATAAACTAGACTCTTCAAAAGGTACTGCACCAGTGACGAGTTGTTGTAGTCCTAAAGGCACAATTTGCATTTTTTTTTTCGGAGTGTACACACATAAGTTTACTTTACAAATTATGATATTAAAAAAATGCCTTTCATTGATCTGATGGTCAACCACAACCTATGCAGTCATTCAGTTTCACTTACCAGTGTGATCGACAAGTGTGGAACAATTGTGATGGATTTTAAATAGCCAGAATAAACAGCATCAATGAACGGCAATGGCTAGAATGAGCATAATGGGAGCGTTTAGAGAGGTTACAGAAGTGATCTGCCAATCTCATTGAAAACATCAAGCTGTTAGACCACACTGCCACCTGCTGTTCACCAATGGATAGTGCACAAGATTGAAATGCACTTCTACGATAAATGCTTTGACGACTGCTGGGGAAATGTATATTGTTCTTTGAAGAATGGCTTTTTATTAGAAAAGATTCCGCTTACCTACCATGAGCCAATCCATCGATGCCATCAGAAGTGGAGGGTGAACAACATAAAAAAAGAAAGAAAAAAAGAGAGTTACGTCACTTTTTACGTTTTCCCATACCCAATTCCTCTTTGAACCTGATGACAGCTAGAATGTTATATTAAACATTTGATGAAATGTTAAACATTTTAATGAGAAAACATCATTCCTCATGGGAAAAAAAAACAAGGACTTGCTAGGACTGCCCTTAGTAATCAGTGGCACAGATGGAGCGTCAGTAAATCAGTATTCCAAATATCAGCAGCCCTTCCATCAAAATGACTGAAGACAGATCGGGAAGGAAATCAACCGGGGAGAGCAGGATAAACAAAAGGCCAGGGCGTCCGTGCATGCTGATGGGAGACTAATGCAGTAAAATGTGTGCGTTTCTGGGTGCAGATATGGGCCACTTAAACGCAAACATCCCGGGAGACTGCATAAGGAGTTTAATTAGCAAACTAAAACACAAGGTGACAATATTAATATAAATTGAACAGGAGCAAGGGAAAGTGTGCCAAGTGTGAGAGAAACTGCTTTTAATCCTTCATAAACACCACAATAAATTTACCCATTAATCAGTTGATGAAAAACAATGACACGTAAAATAACGACTGAACAAAAACTCATACATACGAAATACTAACTTCAACAAAGTTCTGCTATGATAATCATGTTTTGTTTTTTTTAATTTCTAGGTTGTCTATTAGAACCAAATTTTACCAAAGCCATTCTACATAATGGTGTAAACTGCTGTCTCACAACCCAAAAAAAAAAAAAAAAAAATTAAAATACATTTAGATATTCATTTTAGATGTTTACCGAGATCCTTCTATTATCTATTGAATCCCACAATAATATTTAAAATATCAAACTTAATACATGTAAAATCATCACTTACTTTTAATTAGGAGGTGGCTGTCCCAAACCCCAACCATCAACTTGTGGAAATGATATTGAAATATTATTTGCAGTTTTTTCCATTGTTGTCTTTAAAAAAGTATTTTATTTTATTTATTATATATATATAAAAAAAAAAAAAAAAAAAAAAATATATATATATATATAATTTAAATATTTTATTTTTAAATCATGAAACTTTATGTAAAAAAAAAAATGTGTCCTGCACTTTTATGTCACCACCGAAGCAGTGTGTGCTTTGGGCTGAGGCTGATTTTAACCACACTCTTTGACCAGGAAATCTCATATAGCCTCTCTTTCATAGTAAATGGGTACCATCACTTTGAGTTAAATGTATTCAAAAATCTGAATCTCTGTAATTTTTAGGAAAGTCACTACCAAACACCTTTTTTCTGCAATTAAGCAAACTTTTTTTGGGTTATCTTCCATAAAGTTTAGTTTGCGTGTATACAACTGTTCAGAACTGTGCTCATTATCTCTGAGCTAGGCTCAAAAGTATCTAAAATTGTCACAACCGAAACAGTCACTTCTGTAATTGAACCATAAAAGTAAAAGAAAATGGCAGACCTACAAGTAAAAAATAGTACAGAACAAATATCACAAGGTTCCCAAACAAGCAAAGAGTACACCAATGAAGCTGATCTTTTCCATGAACCAATGTCCTCCAAGAGAGACAGGAGGTTGAGACAGCAGTTATCTGGCCTGAAGTCTCTTCTGCCACCCTGGAGAAGACATACTGCGCTCCTGACATCATTCCAAGCACTCAGAACGGCCAAAGCCTGCAGAGTCCACACTTCTGATCTCTGAACACACACACCAGCCGTTCCTCTCGGACCTTAGAAGCCTACCAGATTAGAGACGGTGGAAACTAGACTGAAACAAGCCCAACAATGAAACCTGCAAATGCATCTAATACATACTTTCGTTATAAACACACTTGTTTACTTCATCTGAGAAGCTTTTAAGAATCCACACACTCCCCTTTATGACCAATATTGCCATTAGCATGCTTTCAAGTGTACTAAACCCAGTTGTGCTTATTAACAGAGCCCCAAAGCACAAACATTAAGATTCATCGGTGTAATATTGATATCATACACTTTCAAATCCATCTTCCATCTAGCACTGTGTTCTTTGAAGATAGAGGAGGTGGGTAGGGAGTAATGTGGGCCCTAAAGAGACTGCTGAAGATCAGGAACCAGGGACAGACTATAAGACTAAATGCAGAATCAAAAGACCTGCTAGATTCTCAAAGTCATCGCTCATGATTGATCTTCAGAGACTGGCCCAAGAGAGTCTCACAACAACCAATCATCCAAATATCACATGGCAAGAAAATGCAAAAGCAACTAACTTTCCACTTCATGTTCATCTGCAACCGCAATTCAAATATTTTTTGTCTAAGGACACTGTGTTCTTGCTTTGCTCATCACTGCACAAATCTTCTGAGGCCACATACTTTCAGAAGTTCTCAGGAAATTTATATCTGCAAACTGTAAAGCCTTTGTACAAGTGAAGTGAAACGACTTACTTAATTTGGTATAAATAGTTGCAATCACAATACAATTACTGAGACAACGGCATACTGATCTTTTAAAGACCATAATAGGCCTTGGACATTAAGTCCAAAACTTGAAAAAGAGGTACATTTTGAGCTGCTTAATGCATATAGAGATGTTAGATAAAGATAAAACCTCTGAGTGAGTCTTCAAGTAGGCTGTGTGTAAAATCTCTCGTCTAATTATCATATTAAAAGCATGGATCACTCGACACGTATGTAATCTGCGAACTGAGCAGGTCCGGTCTCCTAATGTCAAGTCAGCAGTAAAAGTGTTCTCGAAATGTGCTGGATGAGCAAGTCATAAATATTTAACTCAACATGGTTATACAACACAACAACTTGAATGTTTATATTCTGTGAGGCAACCAAACCTGACTTAGAAAATTGAGTTAAGTCAAAGTTATTAAAATTACTAAATATTGTGTACCATAATTTAGTACTTGATATCGATTATTCATTTTGTTCAACATTCTTAATATAAAACAAGGTCTAATGACTCAAGTGATAGACAATAGATACAAATTATTCAAGTATTTGCAAGTAGAACATCTTTCAAAGATTAAGGCTACAATTTTTATGTACATGAGAGACACTTCTGCCATAAGAAAAGCACATAAATTTGGTAAATCTAATCCAACATTAATTTCAGTGCCCATACAACAGGGAATGCCGATGTGTGAAAATCTCCAGAAACGATGAAAACAGAAGAAGTCCAGTAGCTTTCCATTACAAGATTAAAACATTTGATAAGAGACATTTTCCTTCATTTTTTCGAACTTTCGTCCATGTAAATTGCAATGGCAGTGAACAAAAGGCTGTTTGGTAAAGATAATAAATGTGTTAGGATTTATAACGTAGAAAAAAATCTTCTAGAAGGAAGGGCACTGTGCTGTATGCTGCTTACGTGATGCACATCTTAAGACCAGGGCCCTTGACTAAAATGATTGGTTGTGATCGGCTTGAAATGGATAGATTACTGTGCAATGCTCCAGTGAGGTTGATGGTAATGCTAGGAACCTATTAATAACCAGCCATGTCAATGGGTTACATTCGTGCACATACTGCCAAACCGTTTATTCAGCATCTCAACTCAGTGAGATCCCACTAAAGGAATAAAATTAATTGAGATCAAATCAAGTAGGAAAAGGACTAAATTTCAAAATTTAAAAAGTTACAATTTACCCTACTCTGAATTTGGACCAAAATCAATTTAAAATGACTTCTTTAAGAATTGTAATACATTACCATACAGCATTCTTGGACACTCCGATTTATTTTAGCTAAACTATGAACCTTCAACAGTCAGGTAGAGGTGGGGGAACATGTTTTATTGGATGTGCATATACTGGTTTTATAAATAGACGTAGGGAATGCCTGCGCTCCATCACCACATGATGCACGGTCCTGATCAATCTGGGAATCCGAGTCAAGTTTCCAAAGCTGGGCAACAAACTCAACACGGATGCTGCAACTTCACTTCTATTGAATGCAGTCATGACAGATAAGTTCATCAGACCAGTACAGAAACGTTGAAATTAAGAAAATACTTAAAGATGAAAATAACACAGAAACGTGTCATTGCGGTCAGACAAAGAGAGCTTAATCAGAAAGAGTAGGATTGTATATTGTGCAGAACATTTAACAGCGAAATAATCCATTCTCCTAACCCAAGCTATAAGGCTAGAAAAGGGCCTCAAAAAAAAAAAAAAAGCAAGGGCTGTTGAAGGACATCTTATCTCTCTAGTGTCTGCACATGAAGGATTGAGAATGACAAAATGCATTAACTGTTTGCCAGTTTAGCAACACCAAATCAACATTTCAACTTAACAACAAATTTGTCAATGACTGCAACAAATTCCAAGAGGAGCCAACAAAGCAAGGATGTTAAAAAGCAAGTATTACATGGTAATGGATGAACCCAGTGGTGATGTCACACTGACAACAACACTGTTCTGAGCAAGACTTGGGTCTAAATCATGAGACTGAAATAGAGGAACCAATCAGGTCAGTTTCAAAGGACATCCTTAACCAACTATGCAGCTAGCTGCCTGTGTTCAGTCGTCATGGAGGCACGTAGTAGGTATGCAACACCTCCCAAAATCTCCAATCCAGTGTCTGCTATAAATCGGTATCTGCTTTTTCACTCAATTCAGAGAGAGCTTGGCTGTCTCTCTCTCACACACCCACAATATAGAGGGCAATGTAGGCTGGACCACACAAGCAGTGGCATACGGCTTTATTCCCAAATTAAACGAACCATGTAGACAGCTGCGTCAGTTACACCATGGCCAACTGACTGCTGCTGGACCGCAGACGAGCCAAGTAGCCATGGGAAGGGAGAACAGACTGATGGAGGATTGAGGGAGTGAAAGGTGAGAAATGTTCCCAAAGAACTAGCGATGAAGTGTTTAGCCAGAGACTTACATTCATGTCGCTCCAAACCTATATGACAGACTTTCTTCTGTGGAACATAAAATATATTGAGAAATGACCTTTTTTAAGGCAATACAAATGGAAGCCAATGATAACCAAAACTGTTTGGTTAACCTTTTTCAAAATATCTTCTGCAAAAGAAAGTCAGTCAGAAAAGTCTGATTGTAGGTGAAGGTTGACAATTTCAATTTGAGTAAATGAGTCCTTTAGTAACAAAAGTGTGCATCTGTGCTAGTTTAGCAAGACTGCGAACATCACAGCACTGAGCTAAAACAAAAAAAATAAATTCAGTGTAGTCGAGGTTCAAGTCAGGTCAGGCTACCCATGGAGGAACGTCGTTCCAGGGTAACTGTTACTTGACCTGCGATTCTAAAGTAATCAACTACCACCTCTCAAGATATCCTGATAACCTGAATCAGATTACAAGCTGTGAACAGCAACAATGTGCTGACAAAGCATATCTAGCACAAACATTCATTATTGCAATGGTCCCGGATATTAAAACGTATGAGTGTTTAAAACAGAGTAGCCCCAACTTCCCTGGCTCTCGGCAGATGCTGGGAGCTCGTGACACATTCCAGGGCCAAGAGAAAGCCTCTCACCCGCACTGCCAGCTCTGCAAGAAATGTCAGCACCTCTTGGCAGCCTTGCAGCAGGTGGGAGGTCTTCAGGCACATGGCAAAAGTTGCTGTCTGAGTTCAGCATGTTTTTTTGAATTGATGGAGCTTTGGGTACTGGGGGTGGCCCAAATCGTCAAAATCGTCAAATCGTCAAAATCGTGGCCCAGAAATAATGTCAGCACTTCTTGGTGGCTTTGCTGCTATCATGTGCCAGCTGGGCTTGCACAGATCACACCGTGTACGCCACTTACTTTCAGCTTCAGTAGCAGTTCAGCTTCTGTGTGCTGTCATGACTCGACAAATACGTGGGTATCTACATTTTTTTTTTTTCTACATTAAAAGCTACAAAAACAACAGTCTTGACAACATGTGACAGATTAGCTGACATCCCTTAATGTTTGTTGGTGGGAGTCCAGCCTTCCCATATGGAGAATGCCGCAATACTGTTTGCCCAACACTTTGTTTGTCTGTCCAGTGCTGGAATGGGCCTGCTCAGAATAGCTTTGGGCAGATGCCTTCACCCAGTGTTATTTGGAGCTCAAGGGCAATGCAATCCCATCATCTTCCTCCTATAGGATCTGGCGCAGAAGGCTGACTGGATACTCAAACAGTGCCCATGCAAAACAAGGTGAAGAAAAGTCATCCATGTAAAACCATTTTCACTTCAGATAACACTAAGTTGGAAAGCATTTGAATAAATACGAAAACTACTTTTGCCCTTTTCAGACCAGCAAGAGGAGGAATGAGCCTCGGGTTGGTTATCTATGCCCACAGCACAATGGTAGGCTATTTACTTAAAGAGAGTCTGGGGTAATAAATGTGTGCTCCTGAAATCTCTATCTGTTCTAAAGTAGAGTTGTAGAATCCGATTCCTTTGTTCAGACAGTTCAAGAAATTTAAATGAACCATTCATAAAAGGGATATATTGATTCACTTGAATCTACATCTTTTAGGTAAATAATTTCATTATGAATTATATCCCAGAAATCCCCACCAAATGTACAAAATTTACCCAGGGTGAGCAATTACTGTATCCTGTCCTAGTTGAAGGAACAGTTCACCTGGAAAATGATCAGCAAGTAACAATGAATTCACCAGGCCAACATATTTACATACAATTTTTATTTATTTATTTTTAAGTTGTGTCCTGTTCTGGAGAAGAATCTGAAACATAGTGGAATAAATTACAATTTATTTTGGGTGAACACTTTAATCCCCTTTCAATGCTGCTGAGAAACTATTCAGTTATCTTAACAGCTTAGAAGAAACTGACAATACAAAAACATTAAAAGGTCTATGAAATCTCCCGTAAAGGCAGCACTACAGATTTACACTACAGTCTGCAAGCTGAGGAGACTCTAAAGATGTCTGTACACCATGGCAAGTAATCTGGTAAGCAAATATGGGCATCAAAATGTTGTGATCAATTTTATTGACAGACCTTGTAAAAAGAAAGGTTGTAAGGGTTTTTCCAAATGACATATGACAAGCACCATCTTGTCTCCATTAAAAATAAATCCCCTGGACTAACCACAGTGCATAGAAACACAAACACTTCAAAACAAATCCAAGTGCACCTCAACAACCCTCAAAGCCAGACCTTAAAAAAAGCCTGAACTGTACAACATGTAACATTTACCACACTCATATTTGTTTGTATGTGCTGCCCGGCTCTTGTGTGTGAGATTGTTAGCACATGGCTCACTTCAAAAACACAGAAATTCTTGCACAATCAGAATATAAAGGAGACTGCTTCATGCTAAAGGAGATTGTTTCATCTGGTCACTGAAAAAAAATAAATAATGTCGAGGAAAGTTCACCCCAAAAAATTGTGTTATTACTCACTCACCCTCATGTCTTTCCAATCATTCTTTCATTTTCAGAACACAAATTAAGATCTTTTTGATGAAATTTGAGAGCTTTCCGTCTCTCCGTTGACACGCAACTACCACTTTAAAGCTTTAAATCGTTCATATGGAGAACGTAAAACTAATCCAAATACAATGAGCTGTTTAATCCAAATTTTCTGAAGAGACGCAATCGCATTATATGATGAACATTTAATTTAGGCTTTTATTCACATTTAAACCATATAAAATCAGCTGCGGTAAACAGAAGCTCAAGAATTTTCACTTGATGTGCGAGAACCAATGAGGTTCGTTCTTGTGCGTTAAGCAGCTTCCACAAGAACCAATGAGGTTTGTTCTTGTGTTTCACGCAGGTCCAGTTGAGCTATTGTTTATGTTCACTGAATAAAAGCCTAAATTAAATATGTTTATCATATAAATCGATCGAGTCTCTTTAGAAAATTTGAACTAATCTGGATTAATTTAATGATCTCTTTATGAACTTTTTTTAGCGTCAAAGTGGTAAGATCTCAGATTACATCAAAAGATCTTCATTTGTGTTATGAAGATGAACCAAAGTCTTACAGGTTAGTAATGAGGGCGAGTAATTAATGACAGAATTTTCATTTGTGTGAACTATCCCTTTAAAGGGACAGTTGATCCAATATTTGAATTCATTACTTACCCTTGTCATTCCAACCGGTATGCGGTTACATTTTCAGTGGAACAGAAAAAATGTATATTAATTCTCACTGAAAATGTTGGATTTGCAGCAACTTTCAAATCAGTTTTTCAAATCTCATCAAATTATCACCGTTTCTTGTGTGTTTCATGAACAACTCTCATTGTCAAAGTTAATGCCAGTCGGGCATGCAGTCGGGCTTGTAACCTGAAGGTTGCTGGTTCGATTCCCACGCCGGCAGGAATTGAAGGTGTGGATTGTGAATGAACAGCACTCTCTCCACCCTCGATACCATGACTAAGGTGCCCTTGAGCAAGGCACCTAACCCCTAATTGTTCCCCTTGTAAGTCGCTTTGGATAAGAGCGTCTGCCAAATGAATAAAAAAATGTAAAAAAAAATGTCCTGTTTCACATGTACATACTATATACTTTTATTGTAGTAATTACAATAAGTGGGTAATAACTAGGTACTAGTCCTGAACCTATCAGTAAACCTAATCCTAACCCATGTTGGTACTTTATATTATTCAGTACTAAGTGCACTCTAAGTACATTGAAACTGTAAATTTTGGCCTGTTCTTTACACATCATATGGTTTCAGTAAACTCATACGGACCTTTAGAGAGATGGAAATGGAAAAAGCTGCATGAAAATTCTTAAATTCACCTTTTGGGTTGGGGTGGGGGTGGGGGTGGGGGTGGGGGGGGGATTGGGGTGACATGAGGATCAATAAATGATCATGTTCACTATTGAGTAAACTATCGCTTTAAAGAAACTGGCATAGTGAGACTTACAGGCCAAAGGTAAGAGCTCAAGTAGCAAATGGCCCGATGTGACCATGGAAGTGGCATAGCACTGATGGGCAGGACCGGATCACTTTACCCAAATGGCAAAGCAGATCCGGAACAGAAAAGCAATATGCACCCAAGTGCTCTGGCGTGAAAAATCAAGTTCATTTCCTAGGGGTCTTTTCAGAAACAGCTGACTTCTATACCAGGCCTGAGGAAAAAAAAAAGAGTTTGGTCTCCTCAGCATGTCTTCATTGGAAACTCAGTTGTCAGCTATTCATAATACTCAGAGATGGAACAACAGTAAGGGCTTTTTAATAAAAAAAAAAAAATAAAAAAAAAAAACACACTAAACTGGATATAACTTTTTTTGTTGATTTATATCATGAAACTAAGTCCATACAAGGACATACAGAGTTCTTGGATATGGATATAAACATTTTCATCCCAAGTTTTATCCCTGTAGGACATTCTTGTTATTTCCTTTCTACAAGGATGAAAGAAGCTGCTTCTTTAAGCTCAGTGGACTCTGCAGAACCTGCTGAACAGTTTCAGGGATCTTATATTGGTCTATGGGGACCACGAGAAATTCAAGAAATTTCATTCACTGGGGCCAGCTGGTGGATCTCAAGTCACTTCTGCAAGGTGGTGTCTAAACCAGCTGCTCATTTGGCGAGGCATGGGGATGCCGTTTTGTAACGTTGAGGTTTAGAGATCTATTTTTGCTCTTTTCTCTTCCTGCTTTCGATTGAAGAGACTCTGCAGTCTCAGTGGAGGCCTGACTTTACAAGGAAAGTAGAAAGTGAAGGGACAGCATTAATTCTGAACACCGCTCCTTAAGAACAAAGACAAGCCTCATGAGGAATGTTTCCGGAAGTTAATCTTCTGGAAGGAACATGTGCACATTAGTGATATAGAACCATTTTATTTGGCTTACTCCCTGCGCTATCATTTGGTTGGTTCCCACCACATCCCCAATCTCTTGAGAACATGGGTGGTGGGTGAGAAATTAGGCATTGAACAATGATGGAATATACTGCAAGGTTTCGTCAGAAATGATAGGGTAAAGACATTCTTTTTCGCTTACTGGTAGTCATTTAAAATAAATGTTATGACAAGAAATATAATGAGTCCGTTTCAAGAGACCCCCTTCCTAACATCAACATTCAAAGGTTTGGATTTGGTAAGATAATGGGAAAAGGTTTTTATTTTATTTTTTTTAAAGCGGTCTCTTATTCTTACCAAGGCTACATTTCTTTGATCAACAATTCAGTAAAACAACTAATGGTGTGAAATATAACATTTTAAAATAATATAATATTAATACTTCTTTTCAAATATAAATTCTGAGATGGCAATGCTGAGTTTCCAGCATCATTACTTCACTATTCAGTGTCACTTGTTCCTTCAGAAAACATTCCTTCTTATTATAAATGTAGAAAACAGCTGTTCTGCTTTTTCCTTTGAAAATGAATAGGTTTAAAAGAACATGTTATATAGAAATATTTTGTAATCTGTTTATCAATTTAATGCAACCTTACTGAATAAATGTATTTTATAAATAACATATACATATACATACATACACACACACAGTGGGTACGGAAACTATTCAGACCCCCTTAAATTTTTCAACTCCGTTATATTGCAGCCATTTTCTAAAATCATTTAAGTTCATTTTTTTCCTCATTAATGTACACACAGTGCTCCATCTTGACAGAAAAACACAGAATTCTTGACATTTTTGCAGATTTATTAAAAAAAGAAAAACTGAAATATCACATGGTCCTAAGTATTTAGACCCTTTGCTCAGTATTTAGTAGAAGCACCCCCTTTTGATCTAATACAGCCATGAGTCTTTTTGGGAAAGATGCAACAAGTTTTTCACACCTGGATTTGGGGATCCTCTCCAGTTCTGTCAGGTTGGATGGTAAACGTTGGTGGACAGCCATTTTTTGGTCTCTCCAGAGATGCTCAATTCTTCTTGAATGGCCCAGGCAGAGCCCTGACTTAAACCCAGTCACAGAATTGTTGTGAAGCCACTCCTTCGTTATTTTAGCTGTGTGCTTAGGGTCATTGTCTTGTTGGAAGGTAAACCTTCAGCCCAGAATGAGGTGCTGAGCACTCTGGAGAAGGTTTTCGTCCAGGATATCCCTGTATTTGGCTGTATTCATCTTTCCCTCGATTGCAACCAGTCGTCCTGTCCCTGCAGCTGAAAAACACACCCACAGCATGATGATGCTGCCAGCACCATGCTTCACTGTTGGGACTGTATTGGACAGGTGATGAGCAGTGCCTGGTTTTCTCCACACATACCGCTTAGAATTAAGGCCAAAAAGTTCTTGCCGTGTCTTGCACTGAGGAGAGGCTTCCGTCGGGCCACTCTGCCATAAAGCCCCGACTGGTGGAGGGCTACAGTGATGGTTGCCTTTCTACAACTTTCTCCCATCTCCCGACTGCATCTCTGGAGCTCAGCCACAGTGATCTTTGGGTTCTTCTTTACCTTTCTCACCAAGGCTCTTCTCCCCGGATAGCTCAGTTTGGCCCGACGGCAAGCTCTCTCTTCAGGCAGTTCCTTTGACCTCATGATTCTCATTTGCTCTGACATGCACTGTGAGCTGTAAGGTCTTATATAGACAGGTGTGTGGCTTTCCTAATCAAGTCCAATCAGTATAATCAAACACAGCTGGACTCAAATGAAGGTGTAGAACCATCTCAAGGATGATCAGAAGAAATGGACAGCACCATATATATGAGGACAGTTAAATATATGAGTGTCACAGCAAAGGGTCTGAATACTTAGGACTATGTGATATTTCAGTTTTTCTTTTTTAATAAATCTACAGAAATGTCAAGAATTCTGTGTTTTTCTGTCAATATGGGGTGCTGTGTGTACATTGATGAGGGGAAAAAAATGAACTTAAATGATTTTAGCAAATGGCTGCAATATAACAGAGTGAAAATTTAGGGGGCCTGAATACTTTCCGTACCCACTGTGTATAAAAACAGTAGAGTATTTTCAGACACTATCTTCACATCCATCATTCCCACAACTAACGGCCTTCCTCAGTATAACAAATTATAAGTATAGTACAGTATAACAAATAAATTCCAGATAAAGGATGCTTAAGGTTAAGAGCATCTGTAATGTCAGCAATAACTAAGCTAAACGCAAAAGCCAGTGACATTAGACACCCAAGACTACAATAGAGGCCGCCATATATGGAAAAGTCTATAAAAAGAAGTTTCTCCAAGTATGATTTAGTGAGGAGGAAAATTACTTTCGTTATCTTCAGCCGACCCACTCGAAGACACAAACATGTTTGTTTGCTGTACCCTAATGCCCTTATTTCCCAATAAGTTTTTAGCGAAATATTTGATACCGGAAGGTCATGAGTCAAACTTTAAGCCAGTTGGCGAGGTGTAACATTGCAACGAGTTCTCCATGAACAGAGTTGTCGTGTATAGCGTCTTTCCGGCCGCTCCCACTTTGACTATTCAGCACATGTGTCACTGTATTATGGGATTGGTGGGACGTTCCATAGACCAGTGAGCAGCTGCTTTCCTAACCAATCAATACATTTTCTCTGGATCTGGGCAGGGTTAAAAATAGGAACTCCCAGGCAAGTCTTTTTAAGGCCACCGGATGGAATCTTAGTGGCGACTAAAGAAATCATGAGAAATGAGATATGCAAACATAAATGGACAATTTTCTTTTGAACACAGCAAATAAAAAAAAACCCCAGATGTTTCAGATAAACGGGTATAAAGTTCTTTTTTTATATTCTCGTATCCGTTTTGGTCAAAATGATTTCCCAAATGTTCTTTCACTAAAGCACACCCTTTTGTTAATGTCCCTAAGCAACTTCATTGAATAATACATGTAACTTCTAAAAAAGCAGCACTAAAATGACATCAATGTGGCAGTATGACATGCTCAAACCGGCGCTGCTATATTGAGTCTCCTGACTGTGCCCAAGCAATTACTGCTATTGTTGGTTTAAGAACGACAGGGAGGCTGAAGGTTGAACGATGACTCACAATCCCAGCAGTTGCCGATGCATTTTAAACAGCACCAGAGAGCACGGATTCCATTCAAAACCCAAACGCACAAAACTATGACTGAAATTTCCTGGGGAACAGTTACAAAAACTTACATACATATATTGAAGGTGTCATGTAGGTGATGTATATTGGATAATAAAGAAAGGGTATAAACTGGTATTACAGACCTACACGTTTAAAGCAAAATAGTATAGTTTTAAAATCACCATAATTAAGTCATCTCAAGCGTGATAAATACACATTTCTAACAAAGAATACATTATCTGCGCATTTACACATGTAAGTAAACATCCCGACAGGACAATAAATATTCATGTAGTAAAGTGAACTTGAACTATTAATTCCTGACCAGAGTAAACGGAATTAAAATAGGCATGCTTTAGGGCATAGTCATTTGTAGACTCCTGGGACTCACCCGTCTGCGACAGAATGGCAGACTTTGAGCTATGATGTTGATGCTGAAGATCTTGAGGACTTTCTGTGGGGGTATAGGCTCCTTGGTGACCTCCTTGGGGTCAGCCCGATCCAGTGCCTGGCTCTCCGGGAGAGCCTGGGGAGCCTTCTCCTTGCCTGAGGACTTGGTCATCTTTCTCCTCGGGCTGGATGACGAGAAGCGGGGAATGGGGCAATGCCGCAGCATTGCCAACCCAGAGCTAGTAGGTCATATCCCAGAAGAGGCAAATTTGTGGGATACTGGTCAGTGGCTGAATCACTGAACTTCCCTAGAAGCCAATTCACTTAACTGTTTGAGTTTTAAGAGACAACAGCTCTAAGTGTCCACACCAAGTTCGCTGCCCTGGATTGTGGCCCCTTTTAAAATCAGAGGATCTGATGTCATCAGTGAGTCTCCTCCCCAGGAGCAGCTGTCCTGTAGTGGACTGCCCCCAACCAAGCACACAAGCATAGGGATCTATTCCACTAGCCCAACATGTAGCAATGTACCCTCTGAGATTCACATCAGAGATAGACATATATTACTTTACATCTCCAATTTTACAGTAAAACATTACATTTGATTAGACGACAACTTCCACTTGAGTACTGACCAAAAGAACATTTTGGGATAACTGACTGCCAACATTGTGAAATATTACACTATAAACAGACAGATAGAATTACTAAGTTAAAATCAGTATGCCTAATAAAAGGATGAGTAACACATTTAAACTGCCATTTTAACTGTTTAAGAGTCACTGTTTTAAAATGTCCATCAGTAGACGGACAGAAGTCGTGCTCCATGTGGTATGACAACTATGAACGTTTCCTACAGAATTCTGTTATGCAGCAAAGGTGTCCAAGTCCATTGTTCATTATATACACGGATACATTAGCAGTCAGTAACAACATGGTTTTAGTTTCACAATTCTGACGTACACAAAACTTCATTGTGGAAAGTAATAACTTACAGTTCAGTGAGTGAGTGAGTGAGTGAGTGAGTCAGATGTTGATTCAGTGACTGCTCTAGCGGATTTATTGAGTTCATTCAGTGAAAAATTCATCCAACTGATATGAACGAATAACTTTAGGAGTATGACTTTTTGAATTATTCATTAACAGAATCATAACAGTCATTCTTTCATGATTTTGCAATCTCTGTTTGTTACATCATGCACCCACAATGACAAAAAAAAACAATGGAAACATGTGACTGTCTATGATGCTAGTGATCAAAACACCTTCACCACTGAGAAAAGCAGAACTGGAAATACCATAAAGAATATTACACACCCAAGCCCACTTCAAGGGTTAAGGTTTAAGATAATTACACATCAATCCCAGCATTTTAGGCACCCTATTTAGGAGCATTTCTGTTCTAGGGCCTCAATTGTCTCTAGTACAATGTACATTTGTGGAATATAAAGTGGTCCTATGATGCAGAGACACAAGGTTCACTCAAGTTAAACTGACCCGAGAGGGCAGACCTCATTTTTAGCCCTGCCCTGAAAACCCAAAAGCTTCTGTCCTCTCACTTCATACAGACCCACATAAGCCTTCACCTAATCTTATGGCGCACAACTATGTGCCGTATGTGCACTGCTGAGCCTCAGCCCGTTAGCATGACTGGCACAAGGTAATTGCTGGGAATGCCAGAAATGCAAGGGATTTAACCCTGGCTCCTGCAGAATGTCAGGCACAGCCTTCTGTTATGAGGAATCCTTTATTCTGCGTGCCCGTCGCTTTTTAAAAATAGCCTCTCTAGGACTGTTGGGGGAAGAAACTAGGGTCTGGAAAGGAAAAAAGGGGATTTTTCATTTAGGAGATCAAAAACAGATCAAACCACAACTTTACACAAAGAAAAACATGGGCTACTTTTGAGAAAATAAAACTTGTAATCAAAAAAAAAAAAAAAAAAAAAAAAAAAAAAAAAAAAAATTATATATATATATATATATATATATATATATATATATATATATATATATATATATATATATATATATATATATATATATATATTCCCACATTACCATAATATTTTACCTAAATTACCATATATATATATATATATATATATATATATATATATATATATATTCTTTAATTGAAATAAATCTGAAATAAAATGAAAAGCAAATATTTGATGAAAAACTTGGACCCTAATCTAAAGTGTGACCAATTCTTATGATTAACTACTACTTTTGCCTCAAACAAATGCCTTGTCAACTAACTGAAATACAATAAGTTAAAGAACTTTAATACTAAACTAAAATAAATAAATGTAATAAAGCTAAACAGAAACATTTTTAAAACGATGACAAACGCATACTAAAACATTAAAATGAAAACTGAAAAAATACGCTAATTAAAAATATTGATGAATACTATGATATTATATAAATACTAAGATAACACTGAAGGTTGGATTCAAGTCTTCTAAACCAAGGCAATCACTTTTATGATGAACAGACTTAAATTGTAGTTCACTGATCAACTCATGTATACAAAGCCCAAATCAAGTATGGCAATAGATCAACGACTAAAAACTTTACTAATTCTTGCATGTCATGTAACTTGAAGTGAATTACACCCAATGGGGTTTGATACTACTGACATCTGTCACCATATTTGATTTAGCCATTGACCAATTACCAATTATATAATTTGTTCTCTTTATCATACAAAGTGATCACTTTAGAAAAAAGAAAAGTAAAACCAATGGAACTGTATGTATTACGTTTATGCTACCTTTGTGATATTAATACCTTCAAACTTTAGACCCCACTACATTTTGAACGGACAGAAACTGATAAATATCAAATATTTCAATCAAATATTTCGCATTCTGCAAAAGACAGAAAAATCTCAGCCTTATTCACTCTTCTATTAAACCTACAGTGAAGGAGACAGACAGACACGCATGTTCTGACACTTTTGTTTCAGTCCCCTGAAGCGAGGACATGAGGCATTCTTGAGGTCACGGGGGTCTTGAAATGCAGACCAAGTGAAAAGACCCAATTTTCCATACCCTTGCAAAAGGTGCATTAACATGTACACAGAGTCTACATTTCCCTACCACACTTTAGTTTGGGGAACACATTCACTATTAACAACGACTTTTACCTTAAACTCCTAATTTACTGCTAATTAATAGTTAGAAAGGTAGTAGTTGTGGTTAAGTTTAGGTATGGGTTAGGATTAAGGGGTGTAGAATATGGTCTTGCAGAAGAAGGCATTATTATCTGCTTGTAACTAAAGTATTGATAACCAATATGCAAGCTAATAGGCAACTTGTTAATAGTGAGAATTGGATTCCCCAAACTATAGTGTTCCCAGTTTCCCTTCACTGCCTTGATGAACCGTCACACTCCAGCAGGCAGTAATTCACAGCATTTCACTTGACACCTATACAGCCCCAGACTCATGATGGAAGCAAACCTTGCTCGGTTGACAGTTCGTCAGCCCAACACATGCATGTGCAAGAGTGGGTTAAATTAACGTTATTTAAATTAATCTGCTCTCAACTTACTCACAGACAGAAATTAAAAGTCACTGATGATGACAACAAATGAGGATATGCAAGTTGAATTGAGGGGAATTTGGGTGAATAAATAAATTTATTTTAGTTTAATTGGTGAAAAATTGTCCACTTGCATTTTACTAATAAAGTCCAGCGATGAAATACAAAAAAAATTAAAATAGAAAATTGTTCTAACGGAGATGAAAAATGCAGCACACATTCTTCTTCCTCTAAAGTACTAAAATAGAATTATTAAGTGTGTGCGAGACCATGACACTACATACGGTGCTCTCACACAGACCAAAAACTGCAGTCAACTCATTTGCGAGTAAAACAACGAATGAGCGATTAAAATTTCAAATGCTCATGATTCATTTATGCTTAAGCTGCTTGAGGGAAAAAAGTTCTTCACAGGGTTCTTTAGGGACAAAGTTTTATGACAATAGCACATTTGGAACAAAAGGCAATCCTCTGGTGAAGCACTAACAGGAGAGTTTTCCACAGACAGTTTGCAAGGACATTTGAACACTTAGTTGTTCATAAAACCATTGTTTTTTTTCCCTCTAATAATAGATCTAATAATAGTTTGAGCAGGATTTGAATAGCATTTTCTTTCTACACAGTTTTTATTAGCAGCAAAAAAACAGATACTTAAAATCAATAAACTCAAATCAAGTACGGCTTTATTCTTGGAAAGTTTAAGGTTCGGATCTAAATATGACTATTGAACCTTTCTGTTGAATCACTTTTAGGTTGTCTCAGGTCTCAGAGACTGCTCATGTAACCAGTCCAATGGCAACTTTGTCATGGGAAGCGAGTGCGCTAACAAGAACGCTAAAGACTGCAGTCTCTAGTGTGCCCCCTCTTGAGGCCAGGGGAGTGAGGTTTACTCGCACAGCTCTGTTACACTAAGATTTTTATATATTTAAGAAAGCATTAAAATGGTTGTCTGGATGAGAGTGTTCAAAAGTTTGGGTTTCGTAAGATTTTTTTAACGAGGTCCCTTATGTTCAACCCATGCTGCATGTATTTGCATACATTCAAAGATACAGTAAAATCAGTAATATGCAGAATGTTACAAAATTTAAAACAACATCTATTTTAATATATTATAAAAAGTTATGTGAAAAAATGTATGTAGAATATGATGGTATGACCCTTCAGATTCTTTGAATAGAAAGTTTGAATACTAATACTAATATTTTGTAAAGTTCGAAATGTATTTACAGTCACTTTTGATCAATTTGTTGCATTAATTTCATAATGTCGAGTAGTGTCGAGCGACAAAAATTGTCCTTTCAATATATAAAAGTGATCCACATGAAACGATCAGATTTAGATTAAAAAAATAGTGTCACATGATGAGAAAAACATAACACAGATCTGGTCCACATTCAGCTGCAGTGTGACAGTGGCCTGAAAGAGCTCTGAAATTTGAGGATGTTGTCACAGCTGGATGAAACCTGGAAATGACCAATTGACCAAGAGGCCATTGTTGCTGCGTAGCAACAACTGAGACTTCTCCCAGGGAAGTTGTTACAGATTCATGCATGTGTATATGGTAATCTTCACATGAAATACCTGATGTAGAATCAGATGATCAAAGCACAACTCAAATTTAAACTTTGAGCCTTTGGCGGCCTCATGTGATTAAGAGTGGAACTGCATAAAAACAAAACAAGATGAACATTTTCACAGAATATAATTATGCCAAATAAGGAATCTGGATTTAGAAATGCAGGAACATGTCAGTCACCGAATACTCTTAGTTTTGAGACATAAAATGTAAAATACTTGGTAAAACCAGATAGCCTGCCTCAATTTGTTATCCAAAAAAGTAGCACAATTTCCTCATTGCAACGCCGTCCAGTCACTCTTCACCTGTTCATCATCTTACTTTTACACTCAAGTGACTCTTTGAGCAGATGGGTGGGCTGATAATGAGGGTTGCCAGGCAACGTTTTGAAGGGCTCTCACACGAAAGTTCCGCCACACAGGAAACAGAGGTGAGGTAGAGAGGAAGGAGTCACCTGCCCATCCAGATCACTCCTGATGTCCTCATTTCAGTCCTGAGGTAAAGACTGGCATATAAATGTGCTCCATACAGCAGTACAGTGAAAATTAATAGGACAGAGTCAATTCCTCAAGTAATTGATTGTTAGCATCCGAAGCTTTGGGAATCAAATCACTCCATTCTGAATCTGTAACTGGAATTGAACAACCCTAAGATATAGTTCAACTTCAAATGAACAAACTTTTTTGGGGGAAGGTGGTTTAAATATAGTTTTAAAAGTGGCTTGATGCAAAGAAATACATTGTTGGTTAAAAAAAATAAAATAAAATAAAATAAATGTGCATTTTATGTACAATTTTTCTCCTGATTTGGAATGAAACATTTAATTTCTTTCACAAGATCAACCATTTGGGCTTTTGCCCAATTATAGGAATTGGGTTGGAACTCAAAATCTTTTGGCAGAAGATTTTGATCATGGTCCTGTATAAACAACCCTGACACTGAATATAAAAAAGCCAAATATTCAAATACGACAGCACTCCTGGAGATTATAGATGCATGAGGCTGTGGGTGTGTAAACCTCATGTTCGTTTCCTTCAGTTCTGTCACTGAATGACACTCAGATCCTTGAAGATGAGTTTAGAGCACATGAATCTGTGCGCTAGCCTGAAACTGCTCTACAGAAGTCAAACGATCAAATCAATAAATATGAATGATACTACCAAGCTTCATCCAGAAGAATAAAACAACCACAAATAAGCACACAATGACAGACCCCCACAGACTTTCATTACTGAACACTTCACGAGAGAACATGAATCTTCTGGATGATGATAAAATGATATCTTGCTTGAGACATTTACAAACTTTATAAGCATCCTCAGTGAAAACCACTCAGAAAAAACTCAATATACAGGAGAAATTTCTTCAACCTAATTAGTGCACAAGAGACAACTGTTGAGTCTTCACATGACCTCCAACTCAGCTTCACCTAACAGCTTCCCAGAGGACAGCTGTTCATTACTGCCTGTGAGCTCGTTCTCTCTCAACACAAACGAGACGCCAAATAGCCATCAGTATTAGTCATGGATGTGAAACAGAAGTTTCTGTTAAGTCACTTTTTAAAACTTTACGTACCTTTCAATATCCTTTCAATAAATACAATTTATTTGTCCACATGCATATAAAAATTATCCCTAGAACAGAAATGTGGTCCTCAAGATGGCTTCAGATGTTATAAGCTCTAAAACAAGCTAAACCACAAACATTATATTTCATATTTCAATTTAGTTATTTTTACGGACACTCATTTCTCTGGAGGGCTTCAATAGTGTTATGGACACAGCAGTGGGGCTCTTAAAGTCAAAAAGATGTCTGCAAACAGAAACAAAACTAACCAAAAAAAAACTAATTTTTGTAGCCAGTATTCATCATCTGGTGGAATAATCTCACCTGTGCACTTGTGTGGGAGAAAAATCCCATCTGCAGATGCCAATATGGCATATGATGCCAGTAAGATTACAGATACTGATCACAAAGACACAGATGCAGCTTCTTTCCTTAAAGAACTTGTTTACTTCAGATGTAAACCTAAAATATGGCAATGTTTTGTTAGTTCAACTGACATGTAAACAAGAAAACTGCAGAAATATCTCCATAAAGACTAAACTAAAAGTCAAAACTGTTGCTGAAACTAAATACAATTAAATACATTTGAAAACATTTAATCTGAAAATGTGAAACTATAAGAAAGCATGAACCTCATGTTTCGCATGTGATTGGAACTCAGTGCAGAAGCTTGCATGACAATGTCAGCGCTCAATGATACGTCTTAAGCCCACACACCTTCGCCGGTAATTCGTAGCTCTACATTCGACGCCTGCACCGCACGACATGCCAACGAGCCAAACGCAACGTCTCTGACAGTGTGACAGTCCGCCTCCACAAGCATGTGCAGGAACAGGTTAAATTAATGAGCCCTGCTGTCAAAATCAGTCACATCCACTCACTTAGCATTCCTGATCATGAAATAAAACTCAACTCAATGCAATGATAACATGATTTGAGTTTCATATAAGAGAACTACACAAAAATATACATTATAACTCAATAGCTTTATATTGTTTTAAATGCTTCATGGGCTGTATATTGGTTAAAAAAAAAAAAAACATTAACAGGAAACTCATATTGTTTATTAAAGGTGCAACAAGCGATTTCTGAGGAACACTGTTGATATTTGAAATTGACACCCAAACAAACACACGTTATGCACCACAGGCGATGACTAACAGCTAGTGCTCCAGCTCCAGAAACTTTTCTAATAATAATGCGGGTCCTAATTCTTGCTTGATTGTAACCATTCTTCTTCCAATGATACTCCTCTGACCTTTTCCTCTTTGGTAATATCTCAGCTATCTCTCTTTTAACAGTCTACAAATGTCCTGCTTGCCCACTCTCTCCTCCACCATCATGAGTGCATACACCCCTATTGCTGATTGGTTACATCATGGTTACAAGTGTTATGGTGCTTAGTGGATCAGTCCAATCCCATTACGGCCCATCACCAAATAACAGCTTGTTAAATTAAATTAAACAAATATTGGGTACGGACCGAACCCATGAATGACTCAAGACACCGGTCGCTTCTTTCAAGACGCCAATCCACGCCCTTGTTTACTTCAATAATGATAAAACTTAATCAATTAACAATTCATAATAGTTCAAATAATATTTACTGACATAATATAACAAATAAAGAAAATATAAGTAAACCGGTAGGGCAGCTTTGATATTTTATTCTATACACACAGCCAGGACTATGAGGAAACAATATTTTTTTCAGCACGCACAGAACATCTACCAGCTATTCACAAAATTGTTTAGATGCTCAACAGCGTTTTCTCAGAAATTGCTTACAGCACCTTTAACCCTCATGTCCTTCCAAATCATAGACTTTCTTTGTATGGTTATTTCAAAAATAAAAAATGACCCTCATTTTTAATTTTGAGGTTGGTTATGGCATCAGAAAGAAATCTGCACCACTGTTGCCATTTACACCTGGTATTAAGATGCGTTTTGGTCAATCGGATGGCAAGCAGATGAGGCAGACATTCCCGTTTACACCTGGTGTTTTAATCCATCTCTTTGGTCTACTTTCAACCATTTCTGTCCTGATTTCTTTGAAGGGAATGTATTTTTTTTTCCAGATCTTTCAATCTAATAGACAAAATAAGTTAATTCAATTTACATATGGCAAACAGAAAAGTATACGTAGAGTAGCAGCGTTCGTTTCTGCTCTGATAGCCGCAAAAACCTCAACAAACGTGTTAGAAATCAGGAATGGTGAGAACATTGTGCTTTGTGCCTTTTTTCATCTTCAAACCAAACTTGGGTCTTCGGTTTACGTAGTTTGAATCCCATCTAGGTAGTGCGCTTCCCGTTGTAACAGTTCCAGTAACTATTACTTGTCTTTATATTTGAAGGTGTAATTTTACTCCCTGCCCTTAGAGGGCGCTATTCATTATCAGGGAGATTTCTTTCAGCAAGAGAGTTAAAGGAAGGAGGCAGTGTGCTTAAAAATTACCTGTTAGCTGGGAGTGTTTGCTCTAGCCATGCTGTCACCTTTGAAACCCTGTTGAGGAACTCTTATGTTCTAACCTCTCAATGTAAGTTTGTTTCTTTACCCTATCAGGGGTTTTAAACTGACAAATGTTTTACTTTCTGAACCTCATGTTGATTATTTGTTTGCTTTGTTCAGAGGGTTTGTTTATCTACTCGATGTTGAGGACATCTCATCTAGTCCATGATTTTGAGCTGCTATGTGTACATCTGCCATCTTCCTATGAACTGATCTTTGATGGACAACTTTTGATTATGCCTTTAAACATCTTAGCCTCTGCAATGGAGTGCTGAACTAAGGACATTTGTGGTAGCTCTGGACATTGGGTGAACATTTATCAGCGTTTTCTCCATCCATGAATAGTCTGGTAATTCTGTGAAGATTTTGATGCTGTTCTGGAATGGTATATTTTGATAAGGGAAATATAACGTGGTCAAAAATGGTGATTGGTCCCTCCTCATTTATTTATGTGTCTTGACTTAATTGTTACACCGTAACGTTTTAGATCAATAGCCGAAGGGCGGACATTTGTGTGGCTGTTCCAACACATTCGATCACATGAGACATTACACTACGAAAGCAATCCGGTCAAGTGTGTTTCACTACCTCTGGAAGTGGTCGAAAGAGGACAAGCTCAAAATGATTTAGACCCCATTTGCACCTGTTTTAAACGTTTTCTAAAATAATGAACCAGCTGAAACACAATGCAACAGCCAAAGTCAGTCAGCATGACGCACATGTAAACAGGCTAACAATTTACCATTAAGTACAGTATAAGAATAAGAAAGTATATACAAGCTGTTTTAGTGCACTGTTAAAATAAGAAAAGGACCAGTCTATACATATTGCACTGATCGAGATCAAACAATTGGACACACTCAAAGCTCTCACAAGGTTGATCTCACATTCTTAGTTTCACACTGCAAAAATAAACTGCAGTAAAGCAGACAGTGTTTAAACAGAGCTGTGCCACATGACTGTGTGGTGTTGTGTCCCAAGAAAGGGCATATTTAATGAGACGTTCATATGAAACATTCAGATCGCTCTTCCTGTGATGTAGCTGCTTCAGGCTCTGAGCCTGACAGATGGTGCCAGTCAGATGATCCCAGAGTGGGAAAGTGCCAGTGCTTTCCTGCTCTCACCTGGGGACGAGGGGAAAGTGGGTGTATGTGCTTCTTGGCCTACCTAACTACCTAAATCTACACTTTACTCTTATCATATGGAGAGTGGGGTAAGATGTTCCACTTCATACTTAAAGGGATAGTTCACCCAAAAATGAAACATAGATCTGTTGAACATAGATATTTGGAAGAATGTCAAAAAACCAAACAGTTCTCTTTTTTCTGAAATAAGGATTGATATTTAGAATGACAACAATTTGTATTAGTAGTTAACATTTTGTACTTGTAATAGTGTTTCCTGCATTTGAAGGCAAAGCTGACTATAAACACTATAAACTAATATCAAGGTGAAAAATGGGACAATCCCCTTTTAAATTGTATGGTCATTGGTCACATAGCATATATACTAGATTAACAGGGCACAGTTTATCCCATTCTCAACTGCCTGCCCCTTAAATCACGGGCAGTACACCGTGCTAAGTCCAAATGAAGCACATTACCAAAAAAAAAAAAGTTTTAAATGTAAACATTAGGATCTGCATATTCAATAACAGCAGGAAATAATGAAGTGTAGGATCTAATTTTATCCACTGGGATACGATTGGATCAGGAAAAGTAGGCCATGGCATTATTAAGACCAAGAACACTTAAAAAGAAAATAAATAGGGTCACTTTTGTCATGTTTTTGATAGGTAACCGCTTATTTACAGGACATTTCTGAAGTCAAAGCTGACAATAATTGCAGTCATTTTCCCAAATTCCCAATCCCAGAATTCAATGCCAAAGACTGCAGAAATATCCAGCAGCGCCTGCAACTACAGGAAATCTAACATGACTTCTCCAGAACGAATAACACAGTAAGCACTATGTACACGGCCCTTGAGTGATTCTGAACATACAGGAGGGCAGCAAGTGTTTCATGCCTCTGTAAACACATTTCTAAGACCAGATCAAAAAAAGGGTCTCTTTTGATGCCGCAATCACTTTTTGAAATCAGAGCGATTAGGCCTACCTCTTACTCCACTTGACGACAGCACGGGCTTAACATCAGATTACCAGACACAACATGTCCATTTCATCTTCCCTTCTTTGAAGACCATCTGTGAACCCACACAGGCCGTTTAAACACACTTAGCACTTTTAATGTGGTTGTCTGATGCAGACACAGTCTTCAAACAACCATTCCGCCTTTAGACATGTATTTCTTCATGCCAGTCTGTACAGCTCCATATTGTATCAAGCTAACATCAACATTTTTAGTTGAATGTCTCTCTTTCTCTCAAACACATATCGCTGTACTCCTATTGGTTTATCATCAGACAGCTCTAGTGGAAGTAGGTGCAGAGCAGGAATGTGACCTAAAATGGCACTGCAAGAACTTCAGAGGATAGTAGGATTCAAAGCCAATTAATCGGCTGTCATTAAAATTCCCTAAATTAGACTCAGACGGCAACAGCTTTGAGAAAATGCGAGTGAAAGCGGCTTCTTTTAGACACACTGAAATTAAATTTTATCTACCATTTAAACAATGTTGCACACTTTAAAATCATCAATTTACTCGGAGGATTCAAAGAATTTTCAGTTTATGCCAGCTTCTCGAAAAGGAGAAGGAAAAAGTTTTTGTGGGGAGGTAAGGGAAAATATACATTTCTAATTAGTTAATGTTTAATTAATGAATGACTTAATTTAAGGAATGCCTTTTGGGCATTTTCTTCCAGCTTGTTCATTTTTCAGATTGTTTATCCATTGCGTGATTCAATAGTCTGTTTGAATCCAAAAAACCAATGGCTAGGGTTCAACACAGATCTGAGGAGGCTCATGGTTCACAAAACACATAAGAGCCTTGATATAATTACATCTTACATATTATATTAACCACAAACAACGAACACAAGGGAACAACTGGCACTCACCAGATTTCTGCATAATTATTAACTTTCTCTAAAGCACAAAAAGACCATAAACTTTGAGCAGATAGCTAAGTTAGCAGTATGAAAGAAAGATCACAAGAGAGGACATCATTTGTAAAATGGAACTGAGTGAGCAATGTGACAAACAGAAGTAAAAATAAATTAAAATAAAAGAGAAAAATGAAAAATAAAGTAAAATATAAGAATGAGCGAACGAAAACAAAATAAGGTTAGTAAATTCTACTATATTCATATTATAAAGTTTCATTTTGGAGCCCATCTACATCTGTCAAAAGAAATGCCAAACATTTTTAAAACGCTCAGGAAAGCAGCCATTTCAACAAGTGCTCAGAAACATTTTCTAACCAGCTAAGCCATTTCCAAACGGCAGTCACTTATTAAAGACAAGCTTTCACAGCTTTTTCCCACTGAACTAAACGAAAGAAAACACATTAACATGCATAATAAAACAAAATCCTGTTTGGCTAGACAACAAAGAACATTACTTAGAAAAAACTATTGTTCATTGTGTTAATTTACTCATTTTGAATGTTAAAATCAAAAGTGGATAATGTCATTATCTGTAACTATCTAGTTATGAATTTATACAGCAATTTAAAAATGAAAAGAGTAGGTACAATTCTTGAGTCTTACAGAGTGACAAGACCCACTTTTAAATAAGTCTACTAGAGATGTAAATCCAACTTTGATGTCAAGACCCTGACGTCAGATGAGAAAGTGTTCCACATTCTGTTGTGTAACACTGCATGAGGAAATTCAATCATTACTGAGCTCAACACAAACACTATCACAACAGAATGTTGCTTTTGAATCCAAATTTGACATTAAAACCCAGAGTTCTATCACAGACTTTGAGAGCTTGATATAAGTGTGAAATGCCTTGAATGCGTAATTCCAAAACACGGATAAAACACGTTGGAACATTTCCTCAAGGAAAATATTTTAGAATGATTTCATTTACAAAGGTTTAGCATTCCTATTCATGTTCTTAATGAAATCTTGACCTAGCCAAGGGAAGTACAGACACCAGCCACAGATGTGTCTTTCAAGCCATATTTACACTGCAGTTCTTGAGGCCCAATTATGATTTGTTGACTATATCAGACTTTGACAACCAGCTTAGATCTTTTAAAAGTGACCCAAGTGTATCTGCATATACTTGGTGAACCCAGGGTAGAAGTATTGACCCAGTAAAACTTGGGTCGAAAAGGGCAGTGATTTGCTATGTCAAATTTAAAAGGTCAGCAAAACATTGGTCTCTTAAGGCAGAGGAAATAAGAGCCCTTGTTGCAGCCTGGGAGAATGTAGCGACGATGCGGTTGTAATCGCTGAGGTTGGTGTCCAGCTGAGTTGACGTCATTTACCACAGTCACTTTTTTAATGACGAATGACTCATTGAGCTTGCATGGCAGACGCGAATGCATGTATCTGATTCATACGTGATTTATTTCCACATATGAATTAGGCCGAAAACTGATCTGAGAATATCGGAATCCATGTACTTTTTCCCTGCTTGCTTGTATTGGGCCATTTCAACAATTGAATATAAAAAATCCGGTTTAACTCAAACTAGACCAAAAAAGATGTTTGTTTTTTTTTTTTAAATTAATTAAAATGAATTTAAGTTTACTAATCAGTTGGTTGACAAGTAAACTAATCGCCACCTTTTAGGAATCCCTGAATAATTAGGATGGTTCACCCGTTTCTGCTCGGGAGGATTATATTAACATATATTTCCATTAAATTACACAACTTTATATATATAAAAAAAAAAAGAAATTAGGCAACCAATTACGATTCATTTGTTAACTAACATCTGACAAATTAAATCCTTTCATAACAATTAACAATTCTTGCCAAGGCAACTAAGCCTTGAAACTAAGTTTTCTTGTACTGTTTAGCATTTAACCATGCAAGACGCTACAAACTTTGTTCGTTCACCTTTGTTTTATTTTAATGCCCACTACATACGAGCATTATTTGGGCAAACATTATCCTGATAGGCAAATATGAGATTCACATACAGCTCAACAATTTCAAACT
Source organism: Zacco platypus (assembly GCA_038088235.1). Lineage (NCBI taxonomy): Eukaryota > Metazoa > Chordata > Actinopteri > Cypriniformes > Xenocyprididae > Zacco > Zacco platypus. Next base: position 15,612,465 of record CM076084.1, read on the forward strand.
GATAAAACAAAAGTTAATTCAGTAAAAATATAAACAGTGGATTGACAGTGACAGCAGCAGCAGTATAAATGAAGCCAGTAAAATGTAAATTGATGTTCATTTTTTAATATTCATTTTTTTAAAGTAACCACAATTTTATCAATCTGCAATGCAAGCTAGGAACTTTTGTGCAACAAAACTGTTTGTTCAGATTATATTTGTGACCCTAGAACGCAAAAACCAGTCATAAGTTGCACGGGTATATTTGGAGCAATATTCAACAATATTGTATGGGTCAAATTTATTGATTTTTCTTATGCCAAAAATCATTAGGATATTAAATACAGATCCTGTTCCATTAAGTTATTTCTTAAATTCCCTACCGTAAACAAATTTATTTTTGTGAGTGGGTATGCATTGCTAAGGACTTCATTTGGATGCCTTTACAAGGTGATATTCTCAATATTTTGATTGTTTTGCTCCCTTAGATTACAGATTTTCAAATAATTGTATCTCAGCCAAACATTGTCATATCTTAAACCATACATCAATGGAAAGTGTATTTATTCAGCTTTCATGATGATGCATTAATCAAGTTAAAAAAATTGACCGTCCTGACTGGTTTTGTAGTCCAGGGTCACATTTGTTACAAGTACTTTGTCCAAGTTGGATTTTTTTTACAGTGTACTTAAATTTCCATTACATTTAAATTTTTATTGTAATTTTTTAAATATATTTTTAATGGTAAAATATAATCTATAAAATACTTGCATTCTATAATCTGAAATATTCAGGAAATTATTCATGAATTGAAATGTACTTTTTGATTAAGTCAATTGAAGACATTAAAGTTTGTCAATAACAAAATAAACTAAATAAAATAATTGCTTAATCTATAATATAATATTTTCTACTAGTATTTCAAATGTTAATTATTAGTATTACTACTACTATATTTTCTCCACAAACTTTTCTTTAGACCATATAGTAACCTCTTGCTGCCCCCTAGTGTGCCCAGAGATCAGTTTGAAACCCACTGTGCTTTCAGCTAAAGCACAGCAAACAGTCAACAATTAAATCACTTCTATAAAATAAAAAGAATTAAAAATAAAAAAAAATTTACACAATCTAATATTCAGCAAGGTTGACCATCTTGACCCCATCCCTACTAGTCAAGATTGAGCCAATATGTTGCTAAAAAACCCCTGATGTCCTGAAAAGGCACACTCCAGACAACACTGTTCTGCGAACTTCAGCGCTGCTGTGACTGCCTCAATCAGATAAACAGTATTTTCATCCAAAACACAACGCTTTGAGAAGGCGGATGAGGCGCTCTCCACACACAGATGTGATAAGATGTTCTCTGGAGATTCACTCACCAGTAACAGCGCAACCTTCTTCATACTGCGATTCCCCATGGCAGCTCAGAGAGACTCGGCTCAGTCACAGAAAGAAACGGTGAAAGGATTTGTGGGTCGTCTTCTGTCAGCGCGATGACAAGCGTGTCGACATCATGAGGATGAAGAGGGTCTGTGCGCTCTTGCATACCCTCCCCTCTCTCCTCTATCTCCGCGCATTTGCATTTCCTCTCGCTCAAAAACAGACCCAATCTCTCTATTATGATTCAAGCTGAATAAAATACTCAATGTTTGAATGAAAGCGCTTGTGTATACAACATGGCTTGCCAAAACACACACACACACACATTACTGGAGTGAATGTTTATGTCTCTGTTGTTTACATTTGGTGATTCAACCACCGCGGCCAAAAAAACTGGGCCAAATGTCTCAGATCCACAGAAACACGCATCAATAATAATGGTGATTGCAGAATGATGTTCCTTTTGACCAATAAGACTGGAATTATAGGTCTGACCCCATCAACATTAAAATAAGTCTACATACAGATGTTGAATTTGACGGTGTGTTTATACTTGTTCATAACCAATATAGTCAAATAGTTAAAAACACTTTCATTTGGAGGTCAATGACAATAACAGGCAGCTTGCTGCATAATACAAGCCAGCTGTTTAAAACCTCAGATGGACGAGTCCAGACATGACTTTGAAAATAGACAATCTGATCCATATGATATCTAGAATCACATGACAGTGAGTAAATGAACTAGATGTTTATTTTTTAGCTGAATCATTCCGTTTTCTTGGGGTTTTCCAAACTGGGGGTTTGTGAGGGAACTGCAGGGGGTTTGAGAGTTGTAGAAAAGCAAAATTCTGTCTCCACAAATAAGCAAAATAAAACTGAAATCACAATATGGTTTAGTGTGATACTCAAAAACACGATTTAGTCTCGTGAGCCGTTTGTTTACACATAAGCAGCTCATGATCCAGTTTTTCGGCTCGGCTCACAGTAAAAACACCATAACTGCATGTCACGTATAACATGTATTTGGGGAATCCAATGTACACCAGGTTCACCATATTTGCACATCCACATATTTCCAACATTTGTGAAAATAAGTTTCTGCACTTTCCAGATTTGTGAGAAGCATATTTAAACTTGTGAACTAAACAAAGACTTGGCTGACTTTTGACTGTGATATGACAAAATAATCAAAGTAAATTGACTAAATTGTGCAGCCTTATACTGTGAATTTAAAAAAAAAAAAAAAAAGAAATTTAAATTATTTGTTTACTTGCAGGTCAACTTGACCATTAACTGACATCAGAACTGTGAACATGTGAATGTGTTGTTAAATAATTGCAATATTAACTAAATTTCAGAAGTAGGGGTTTTTTTTTACGTCAAAGGGGTTCGGCAGAGGGGAAAAATTGGAAATCTCTGATTCAACTTCCATCACCCAAGTGATCCAAGAATGTGAGAACAAAAAGGAGCAATTTAGTTTTAAAATGAAAAACATTGAGCTAATGCAGATGCACCTGAGCACATTCAATACAAGCCAATACTTGACATAACCAACCTTTGTTTGAAAGAATATTCCCTCATTTAGTCAGGGATGTGATGTTAGGGTTATGAATGAGTTCATTGCACCATAAAATCAATTCTCATAAGATGATTGTTTATCTGATGTAAAGCCAAAAATGACCAGTAGAGGGAAACAAACACCATGATTGCAAAAGCCCTCTGCCCAGATTAGATGCATCACACTGCATTAGACTTTATCTGAAGAATATTTCCACTTGAACTTTAAGGACCAATGGAGAAAGTGAACTTCACTTGCTTACCTTATTCTTTGAGACAGAGGTTGAGCTTTGGTACTGTCGTCCAGAGGACTGGTCCGTGTTATCATTAGGGTCTGATACACTGGTCCTGAGGGAGGGAGAGAGGAGGCCATCCTCTCCCTCTTCCTCCTCTTCGGCCTCCTCCTCCTCTTCCCTCCCACTCTCTTCTGAATGCTCAAACTCAAATTCATCACTGTCCTGGTCCATGTCCTCCTCCTCGCCATTCTCCTCATCCTCCGGCCGGTCATCATCTTCCTCTGGACGAAGTCCCGAACCGACTTGCCCGTCCCTTCCGCTGTTATTATTATCCTCCTCGTCGTTCTCCTCCTCTTCATCGCGATGCCGTCGTCGCCGCCGCCGCTGCTGCTCCTGCTCCCACATCCACTGGGCGCCCTTCTCAGCTCCGTTCACCTCGCTCCTCCGTCCTTCCTCTAATGGCTCGCCTCCGGAAGGCCATGGCTCCTCCTCTCCTTCCCTCGGCCGTCTGCCCTCTTCCTCCTCGCCTGGGTCTCTTCTCTGTTGTTGCACCTCCTGCTCCTGCTCCTCCAGCACCTGGTTGACGTGCTCAGCCTGGGGCTGGGGTGTGCGGCCGGAGGTGCTGTTACCTGCACCAGGCCTCTGCTGCTGGGCCGCCCTGCTGCCGCTGCCCCCCGACAGCAGATCCTGGTTCATTTCCAAAAGCCAGCTTGCTACCTCCTGCACCTTCGCTAGGCTGTCTGAAGAGGACAAGGACTTGGCATTCTGAAAAAGAGATGGGAACAGAAAATGGTTAAAGTCGCCATGAAATCAACAAATCAACACATTTGTTCGGGCTGGTTACACAAAATAAAGAAACACCATTTACTCCTGTTTGTATCCAGAGTGTGCTGAAAGTGGGCAAGTCTTTTTTTATTCATGCCTGTGAAATAAAAATTTGCATCTATGCTGAGAAAGATGCAATGATGATCCCTCAAACAATGGGCACAACTCTCCTGCTTGGCAGTTGATCATCTACACTAGGCTTGGCCTGGAAACCACAGCAACAGTATCACTTCAACACACGCAAACAAACAGTGAGTTTCATTAAGGTATTCAAATTTTACTCCATTCCATTTCAATTCTACATTCTTCGTTAAAAAAATTTTTTTTTAGTTAAATGCTAAAATCTAGAATCTAGTAAGGCTAAGACATGCATGTTTGAGTACATGTATTGTAAAATAATATACACATGAAATACAGTTCAAAAGATTGGGATCCAGAGGACTTATTTTAAATCTATTACTACTATTTTTTATTTGCTTTTCTTTTTAGTTCTTAAGGACACAGTAAATTGATCAAAGTGTCAGTAAAAAGAAAGAAAGTTACAAATTAAAATAAAACTGCTGTTTGTCTGAACTTTCCATTCAGTTTCTATTTGTATTTTAAGCAGCTCAACTGTTTAACTGTTATAAAAGTTTCTAGAGTACCAAATCAACATATTTGAATGAAGGGTCATGTGACCCTTAAGACTGCAGTAATGGCTGCCATCACAGGAATAAATTCCATTTTAATTATATTAATAAACAATTATTTTAAAATGCAATAATATTTCTAATTTTACTGCAATTTATCAGTAAATTTATCAATTTATGCAGCCTTGATGAGCCTTTTTGTTAGACTTCATAAAATTGTAAGACTTCAACTTTTAATTTCTCTCAGTCAATTAGAATGTTTTAATACTTATTACAACAAATATGTGGAGTAAGACCAAACAGACACCAATTCTAGACAAAAGTCTTGTTTAACAGATTCTAATCAATTCAAGTAGAATTTAGATTAAAAACTCCAATGACTCCTACAACAGACAAATACAATAACTGATGACCATAAAATACCAGCAGAGGGCATCAGTGCCAAATAATGTGGTTCATGTACAAGGGTTTAGTATTCAGAGACATCACATGTCTGCAGTAGGATGTACACAATTAAATTGCGTTACAGTAAGGATGGCCCACCAGTGTGATTGAGTTTCTGGCTGTTACATGCCCTGCACAGTGTTTTCACGCTTACATTTTTTTAATGTACATTTTGCAGCATGTGGTATTAGAACTACTGAAATGTTATCTTGGCAAATATTTCAAAAATGAGAGCAGAAAAAAAAACCTTATTAAACCTTTGAATTAAACCTTCACAGAAAGAGACGCCAGTAAAATTTTAGATAACGGTACAAAGTGAAAACGGGGATGAGCTGTGTAATCCAACCAGGAGTGTGACAGCACGTGAGTTTGATAGAGACCTGATTAAGATAATGGAGCGCACAGATGGGCAGAGACGATAAGAGATGAGAGACTGACTGACTGCATGAACGTGTGCACAAATACGATATTTAACAAGAACTCCACACCATGAAGAGGATATCTAAGCTTAAAACTACATTCTCAGTGTTTATTTTTGTGACAAGAGGTCATGTCCATAATTCATTTAATGATTTTACAATAAAAGTGTCAATCTTATTCCATTTATGATAACTATTAAGCTAATAATCATTCTAATTCTATGACAATAGGGATGTCCATCCCACAACTATAATGATAGACAACTGCAACATTGTTGGAATCACTTTAAGAATGTTTTATTCCAGCTGATGGATGATAAAAACCTTGCCAGCCAATTAGAATCTATCCAAGCGGCAGAAAATATAAAACAAAATAAAAAGAAGGCTATTGTCTGATGATGTGGATGCTCATATAGTTATTATGCAATGATAAGCTTTAAAGCATTTATTGCCCTAAGCAGTGTATTGGCAAATTCCGAGTATTTTTAAAAGAATACACAATAAATCAGAAATTCAATATTTAAAAAAAAAAAAAAAAAAGTCTCTGCAGATTTTTGGTTTACTAAAAGAACCAGCTCAAAAATCGATTCATTCTTTCGGGAATCAAGCTATACTATACTAAACTTTGTCCCTGTTCTTTAGCACAAGCACCCAGTTCTTCTATAACCTTCATCCATCGGATCTATGCATTTACTTCTCTCAGAGGTCTGAATTAGAGTCTAATCAAAGTATTCATATGAAGGCAGAGATCTCAGGGCAATTTAAAACCGTTTAAAGCATCTGATTAGATGAGCTTTTGATTACTGAATCCTTTCCTTTATAACAGGGAAGATCAGAGCACAAACAGCCAAGATCCAAATGGAAAATAATTATGTGGTGACGAACTTCAAATATACATTTCAATTTCCCTTCCTATACAGAGACTGAACAAGGTGAGCTCTATAAGAAAACCTATCCATCCTCTGAGGATTAACCTGAAACTTGGTTAGTTTATCAACGTGCTAAAAAGCAATTACTTAGCAAAGTGTTAGATGTGTGCCAGTGCAAACACAAAGCGCCTGTGCCTGGTGAAGTGGGCTGTTCTGTGTCTTGAAGGTGCCGGGCTTCCTGTTAGTATTCATGTCCTGCATGCGGGGCTATTCGTGCAACTGCATTAGACACAGAACACAATTAGTGCTGTTAGACTGCACAACTGAACCAGTGTGATCAAGGGACAGTTCTGCAATCTAACCGGCAACACGCACACGATTACATTAAGCCTCATTTGCATTGAGGGCGAGATTGTTAGTGTATGAAAACTGCCTTAACACAAGTAATTTGGTTTAGTACACTTCACACAGAAGGCTGCTCCCGTCTCCTCTTGCAGTAGGTTTTTGCATTTTGAAGACAGATGAGTAAGTCTATGTTCTGTGATCATCAGTAAAGTGGGGTGCTGAAGGTTACAAGGTTAGCGAAAGGAATAAATTGAAAAATAAAAATTAAAAATAATACAGAAATTAGAGAAGGAATATGAGTCGGTCATTCTATAGAATTGGTGCAAAGTCAGAGTTGGAAATGTCTTAAAATGTCTTTCCACAAATTTTGTATCTATGCAAATTGTATCATATCCAAGGTATATATAAAGTCATACATAAATATATGTATGCATGTATATATACACACACACGCACACACATATACATACATACATACATACACACACACACATATATTTATGTATGACTTTATATATACCTTGGATATGACAATTTGCATAGATACAAAATAAAAAAAAGACATTTGAGACGTGAAATAAAAATGTAATGTCTCAAAAAATGTTTTTTTTTTTTTTTTTTTTGTGTGTATAAAGCTATCTGATATTTTAAATATTATTGTGGGATTCAGAAGACAATTGAAAGACCTTTGTAAACATCTAAAATTTAAATACTCAAATGCTTTTTAAATGTGTTTTTTGGTTGTGGGACAGCACTTTGCACCAATTCTGTAGAATGGCCCATATACATTTTTTCCAGGTAATGAACAATGAAAACATCCAATCAGAACCCACTCGAGCTTGAGCATTTAAAGAATCAGTATTAAAGTTTATTAAAACCATATGAAACCGACATAAAAATAAAGAGTTCATTTCTAAGAACTTGGTACATGTGTTTTGAACTAGGTTTTCAAAAGCTCTTTTCTTTTCTTTACTGTTGACACTCTCATTTGTCATTGACCCTCAAATCACTTGAGAAAACATCTGAATGATTCAGGCTGGGTGTTTTCACCACCACAAAATAACCCAAACTGCCTAGTTTCAACTCAGTGGTAAGTGTAATCCAAGGGAACTAGAGAAAGACTTGAAGCAAACAAGTCTAACAAATTCATCAAATTCTTGCATCAAAATCAAGCAAAATGGTTTCAAAACAAACCAAACATTTACATGAGTAATGAATACAACAAAGCTTATGTGATGACACAGGGAAAACTCCAGAAGGTTTATAAAGTACTGCCTTCCAGACATAAAAGCTCTGATATGGAAAAGAAAGAAAGAAAAGAAAGGAAGAAAAGCATTTGGCTCGACTCCCAGGGAATGCGGCCAGGCTAGCGTAGGTGAGTAGTCTGATAAGGGAGTGAGGTGCATCATTTCTTTAGTTATTACCACTGTGTACACTTCAGCAGCAGGTCATTTATCTACATCTAAAGGGGCTGCGAGGAAGGCGAAGCCAAAATGGGTTTTGGCACATCCTCTCAGAGAGAATGTTTTAAAAGGAGGTGAAAGGGAGGAGGAGAGTGTAGTGGTATTATTGGTTTTACAATGTCATTTCCTACAAAGCTGCCCGACTGTCATCTCCTCTTGGACGCCTCAGTTACAGGAAACATTATGAATGAACAGGAAAAGAGAGGGTTATTTTTTTCATTATTAACCTCAAAGATACCTGGATGGGTCTTTATGATAAGAACTAAGCCAAATAAAGGGAAAACCGATCACAAATTACTCATTCACTCAAGTGTCCAATTCTTCTAGTACCGTTAGCAGCAGAATAATTGATAAAAAGGTACGCATTCCCATTCGAAAGACGCAACCACAAAAAGTGAACATAAATTTGGGTAAATATCTGCTACCGGTGCTGGAAAACAGATCTCCTGCTGAAAAACCTCATTAGAACCATCATTCGGTCTTTCTAAAGGGTTGCAGTTTAGTTACAGCACAAATGGGGAAAGCAGTTTGTTAGAGAAAAATGGTTTGTGGGAAAAGAGTTTCAGTGAACTTCCCTACAAAAACCATTTGGATTACGTAATACTTCCGCCAAATATTCTGAAGCATGAAAGCAATGGACACTTCACCATCCCATGAGACCGCTGGAGAGGAGCTGTGAACGGACAGAAGCAACGCAACTGACTGTTAGTCACATGGACAGGGACAAGACAGATGCATTTCAGATTGCACTCATACTACACATGATTTGACTTCCCAGCAAATTCTATGCAATTCAGATGCATTTACCTGTCTTCTAATCAGATTTAAATTCTACAAAAAGCCTGTGACAATGTAAAGTGTTTTCATTTCTGCAAGCTTGTATACATCTCTTTTGAAATCAATGAAATTTGTGTATTATTTATTCAGCATTATATTGGCCATTGGCCATCACCCATCCCATGCAGGATGGCAGGAAGTAGGAAAGAAGAAAGCAAGGAGAAGCACATAGGCAAAACCAAAGAATGAAAAATGTGTTTCTTTACTGAAAGAACTAATTTTAGATTTCTTTTGGTTCATTAAATACCAGCTGTCACCACTAGTATTTAACTAGCTTAAGGTAGTATTTCAGATGTCACTTTGTTACCACTGAAAACTAATATCACCTTTCATATCATTTACTTTTATTTGGGCATCTGAAGCTTTTACAATCCAAAAATTCCAAGGCTAATACTAGAGACCATTTCATACAGACAAACATGTTGTTCTTTTGTCCATGTCCCCCACCTAGCCTCCAGCCATCATAGAATGGAGAGGTAAAATCAACTAAAGGACAGAGACACGGACAGGTGTAAATACAGCTCTACTGTGGTACAATGACTCACGGCCCAGGAGGGAAAGCAGTCCTCATTCATAAAAAGAGGACAAGGTCACTGCAAAAGGAGCTACTGGCTGGAAAAATGGTAGATGGAGCAGTGATGTGGCTGCTTGGTGAGTTTAGTGACGATGGCAAAGTGAAATGAGTGAAAAGGTAGAGCATGTTTTTTTTACCAATGCAAGAGATATCATGACCATGTCAGTTATTGGTCAGTGATTTTTTTTAATTTACTGATATCAGCTGATAACGAATCAGTCACTATTATAACCTTTGATTTTTTACTTTTGCTTCCACATATTCAACTGCTCAGTGGATGTAACAAGCAGATAGGATTGCCCCCTAAAACACAACCAAACGTTAGTTGACAAGAAGAGGATTTTAATTAGTCAATCGGTCACGAAAAAAAACGCAGTCTGAGAATGTGCGACTAATGGCTTAAACGAAGGACTACTAGTGGAGTAGTAGCGAACAAACTTCAATATTTGTCCAACCTTAACGTTTTCTAAAGTTTTTCTCTACTTACTATCTGGGTAATATTAGATGTCCCAAGAGTAATGTTTTCACAGTCAGAAGAAAAACCTCTCAGGCAAACAAAGAAAGTGTTAAGCATGTAGGATGGCATTCACAGCAACAAAGGAATTCGGATAAATAATAAAATAATATTATGCAATAAATATGCAATAAATTTGTTTGTGTCGCTCAGGCCATGTGTGCAGATCATGTTCACCTGTCTGTCAGGCTCAGGCTAGTATTAAAAATGAGCTACCAGCTCCTGATATTTTAATTTGTATATCATGAAAAGAAAGCAATAAGCTTCTGGGGATTCATCAATATCTTCACTAATAAATATTTTTATTATTGCAGCTTTTATATAGGGCTGCCACTAACGACTATGTTGATATTGATTAATCTATGGAATAATTTTCCACCAAAAATCAATTTCTCTTAGAAACACTTTATTTAACTTTCAACTTTGGCATTCAGGACACTGTCAGCAAGAGCTGCAGCCAATTGTGGTGAGCAGTCCTTCTTGTGCAGGAATTCAGTCACATGGCTTTACCTATAACTGAGAGAAAAATAAATACAACTAAATTATATAGGCCTAAATGTAAACATTATGAGTGGAAAAAAACATACCTAATGTTCTTTTAACTTGGCAAACTCTTGATATTGTATGAATAGTATTTATTAACTGTATTTTATAATTTGTATTTTTAAATGTTATTTATTGTGTAATTTATGCCGTTATGTTAGTATACCGTCACGCAATGAAATGTCCTTAAAACGGGCATAAGTAAATTAGTTAATTGCGGTAGGATACATCAAGCCTGAACATTAACAAACGGAAACATAGACCAATCTAACGGTCACAGTGGTTCTCAATTCCAGTCCTCGCCGCGACTCAACTTCTCTTACTTCAAAGTTTTTGGAGACGTTCACATGTCTGAACACGCGGGGAAAGGGCGGACGCGCCGCTATCTCCTTTCCAAAGCGCTCGCGCTCCCGTGGAGTCTGTCGTTGCTATGCAACCATGAACTGCGCTCTCCAAAATGAATACGAAGTATCAGGAAAGGATTAATTGATTTCTAGCCCTTGCATTAGCTTTACTACTAGATATATTCATGGAGATTAGAAATAAAACCCCGCCCAGTACAGCTATGATCACCTGTTCCGCTGAGCTTTCGATGTTGTAACGGAGAGGCCTAAGCTGATCGGTTGGTTTTTGAAGCATTCTGAAAAATTGAGATGTTTTAATCTTGCCACGGCATAGGCGTGCCTGGGAAAAACGAGCACACCCGCCCCGCATACGCTTCTATTATGAGCGCCCTTGCCGCGCGCCTACATTTGAAATGACGAACTTGCGACGCAAAAGACGCGATGTGTGAACGGTGCCTTTAGCAGAGATTTAACTCATCCAAGAGCTCCGTCTGGACGATGAGAGATTCAAAGACTATTTCAGAGTTGACAAGGACCAGTTTGATAATCTTTTAAGAAAAATTGGCCCAAGCATCACCAAAAAGATGCAAAAGACGCGGTATGTGAACTGCCCCTAAAGGACAGCGGATTTTAAACGTTCTGCCTACAAAGGCTGAGTTAATTTAATGGACAAAAACACTAACGATGGTTGTGGCTTTGCCTTTTCCGGTGGCCCATCATCCAGAATAGCCCCTAACGTTATATTCCTCTTCAGATGTTCATGCACCGAGCTTGTGCTGCTGCGGTATGCCAACGAAAGCAGAGTGTACAAACCACCTTTTTTATTATCAGCTAATCTGAAGTACTCCCGTACTTTAGACCCTTTAGGCCTTTGAAAACTTTTGCTTACAAACTCGTTAGACAAAATAATTAAAACGATCGGTTGATTAAAAATATTGACGTCGACGCAGTCGATTATATCGACCAATCGTGACAGGCCTACTTTTATCCAAGCAAAAATGTTGTCAAAAAAAAATTCTGTCTGGGATCAGGTGTGTTTAAATGAGCAGAGTGGCCATAATTAAAAATGCTCAAGGGCACCTTAGTCGAAGGTGGAGAGAGTGCTGTTCATTCACAATCCCCACCTTCCTACCGGTGTGGGAATCGAACCAGCAACCTTCAGGCTACAAGCCCGACTCCCACACCATTAGGCCACAACTACCCTAAATCACAAACATATTAATTCCAAATTGATTTTTCTTTTGACCAAGCTGATGTGTGGACCAGTAAGATAATCAGTGACACATCGGGTGACCATCGTTCAAATTCACACCACACTTTAGGACTTCTAGGAGATCAAGGAAGTGAAAAGATATGCTATTTTACATATTACACTACATCTTGTTTTATTTTTGTATTGTCAATTACTTAATATGTTTGGAGAAGGCACAGCCTCCTTCCAAAATTCCACTGGTAATGATCAATAAGTTACAGATAAAAACTTGAGAGATTTGAAGCAGTCCCTGAAGTGCTCCAAATCAATTCACTGTTAAGCTAAGACATGCACTCTAATGCAATGAACCATTCAGACTGACCCATACAACCTCCGAGCAGCAACAAATATTTGCAACGGTTCTTCACGTTAAAAGCAAGCAAGCAAGCAAGCAAGCTGCACCTACTCAGCAAGTGAATAAATAATAATTAATCATATGTGCTTAAAACATTAATATTACCTAAAGATCTGAAACTATCCCAGACAGCTGAGTGTTCAGCAGAGGGCAACATTACGAGTTCTCACCTACATACAGCTTGCTAATTCATTCAAGCATTACTTTCAACATTTTTGCAGAGGCAAAAAATGGTCTGTGGTATTGACTAAAAGCTTGCGCCAGTCACTTAGCCAAAGAGCCTGTGTCTAGAAGTCTGTGAGCCTGTGTCTTTTTTGTATTTAAGTACTTAGGCAATATGTGCCCAGCCAGCAACCATGTGCTGTTGTGTGGATGCGTCTGTATGGCTTTGGCAGACCACTGCAACAAGCTCTGATATCCCAGAACAAAAGACACAGATGTGCAGTTGAAGTACTGCAAAGGGCCACTCTATGCTGGCTCTGTCAGGATTGAAACACAAGCCTTAGAACCATTGACAATCCAGAGTACCTCTCCAAAAGAACAGGCAGACAGCCAAGCAGACAGAAATCTGTTTCACAGAACATGCTGGCATTGGATCAACTCTATAGCTACACGGATTTTCATAGAACTATTCAACTTCGCATTCACTGATATCGACGGAAATAAATGAGACATAGATGGGAAGAACATAAACCAGTGGGAATCATGTGGTCACGGAAAAAAAAGCACCAGACTAAAAGCATTAGAGTCATTAAATATCCCATGAAACCAAAATTTGAGTTTAGCCCATATTAGCAATTAAGCCATCTAAATGTTCCTGTACTTTAAAAAGTTGATTAAAATTCACTTTTTGCAGATATTTAAAATGTACAGCCCTTCTCTTCTGGGAAAACCAACCAAAAATATGTATGACATCCCGCACTAGACAGATTTTCATCCAATCAAACAGCATTTAACTACAGTACTTTTGGTCCATTTCCCAGAATAAAAACACAAACTACATAAGTGAATTTTGTCAACGTTTAGGAGTGCACAAGGATACAGAACGCTTAAAGAAATTCCTTAAGACAAATTATTCAAAGTCCATGTTTAAAAGTCACTTGCCAAATTTGAAATTCAAATGTGAAAGAACATGGAGAATGGAGATAAAAATACTTGATAAATAGAACATTTGAAAGGACAGTTCACTATAAACCTGTAAGACTTTTGTTTATGTTCAAAACACAATCCAAGTCTTCTGTGGAAACATGATTGGTTCATATAATGAACAGATTTATTGTAGGCTTTTATGCACAGAAAAACAACCACAGACATATCATATATAGTAAATGGAAGCTCAAACGCATTCACTTTATGTACAAGTGTCAACTTTTCAAGGTTTGTTCTCTGCTTACCATATTTGATGTGTAGACTAATAAAGAGACAAATCTATTTAGGTCCTTAAATGCATACCTTGGGTCTTTATCGAACTGGGACATCACTCACTACCCTCCTACGCATTCATTTTTTAAAGTTAGACAATAATCTTCTTAGCATTCCTCAATGAATTCATTATAAACAATATAACTACAAAAAAAAAAAAATCATAAAATTATAAAAGAATGCCTGTTTTCCCATTCATTTTTTTGCAGAAATTGAATAGGGTTGCTAAGGTGAGTATTAGTGTACATATTTTTTTTATGCCCAACAATAATCAAATCTTTGATGATGGAATAAGTTCACCTTTATTCCACAAGGTGCAATGTTTTATACACAATGATGAAGTGAAGTTTCATTCAGACACAAAATGAAAGAACAGGAAGTATCAGAAAAACGTGAAATGGCTCTGCGATTTACTGCAGAGCAATTACTGTACGCAATGAAATTTTAGTGTCACTGATGATGATGATGGATCTAGTGAATCAAATTATTGATTTTGAAGATGTTGAAAATGATAGTTTTGAGAATGTGTTTGAGATAGCAAATGGGCTCATATTCAAGATCTGAACCATATTCTCAAAACTATCATTTGCTGAATGTACTGAGAAATGAGCTCTCAATGATGATGGTATAAAACATCTGCTCAAAATGAACCCTTCCAAGCACCAAAAGGTAACAAAATGTGCTTTATCTTATTCTTTTGTAATAGTTACTCTAATATCAGGAGAGTTTTACATTATCGTGACAGGTATAGAGGTCCATACGTGTTCCGATATTGATCTGGGTCACTAAAGACCCAAATATGTAATAATGATTGGCAAAACATTCATGCATTCAAGGGTTAAAAATATCTACATATCTCTCGGTGTTTCAAAGATAAACAAAAGTTGTAAGGGTTTGACTTAACAAAGGTGAGTAAATTATGCCAATTTTAATTTTAAAACTAACTTTAAACTAACCCTTTAAGTACTTTCAGATAGTTAATGTGTGGCATGTAGAGTAAAAAAAATCCTTCACCCTAAGACGACAAACTTAAAACCATCTGCAACCATCCACCAACTGATCCGAAGTATCTTGTAGGGCTGTCCCCGACTAAAGATTTTCCTAGTTGACTGTTAGTCATTTATTTGTTTAATAAGCCATTAGTTAAATGGAGAAATAAACCATAATGAGCATTTAAAATATAAATTTAGCACTCAGCGCACACATAAAGCTTCCTGCAGCAACACTGGCAAACATTGGATGAATTTTCTAAGATCAGAACACAAACAAAAAACTAATATAGATAAATATCTTTACCTCTTCCGATCGAAGGAACACGAGTTTGTCCACGTTGCCAGAGCTAAGTAAGCTCTATGTCTTGCTTACAATGAAGCCGGCCTGGTGTACTCCGATAGCGTGGAGGTAGAAGTTAAGTTAAACTAAGTTAAATCGCATGTCACCTTTTTGAGGTCATTCTGTACACTCTCGAAATGTTTCCACACTGGAGTTTCTGCTCGACATATTACCGCTTGGACCAGCCATGTTAACGTCACTGCGTGAAGTCACCGATTCCTAAGTTTTTCTTCTGCGACTAAATGACTGATTAAAATGTAGTCAACAGTTAGGGGGCAGAGTATCTAGTATCTTGTTTGGTGAGACAAACAAACTAGTCTAATTTTTCATAAACAAAACACATTGTTTATTCTTTGTTTGAGACAAAAACATGGAAACTCAGTCCAAAAAAAGTCTGAATGACAAAGGTGACAGTAAAAGCTCACCCAATTTAGCTATCAAATTAGCCTAGTGTCACAATAACAACTCACAAGGCTCAGAGTCTGAATAAAACGTCCTGCCAACTAAGCAATTAGTTTTATCATGTCGTCCTGTGTTAATGTGTGATTTTAAAGAGGATGCTAATCTATGTAATTATACTTTTGCAGCAGTCACAGGGAGCAATCGCAGAGTCTAGGATGCATTGACTGGTAACTCTATAAATACAAGACTAATGTCTCCTTTGTGCCCTTGAGTCTACGTTTCATTGAGGAAAGTATTAATCAATACCAGAGCCATGAAAGGATTCGGTCCAGTTTGAAAAGAGGTAACCCAACCCTACAAGACAAGGCAGGATGAGGGAGAATCGTCTCACTCAGAGAAAACCACTACCTGCCTACATAGCAATCAGAGAAGGCGGCAAATAGCCTGAAAGCAAATGGTCCTTTTCAGCTTTCCAATCAGCATAGCATTGAGCATTCCTTTATCTGCAGTTTGTTTTTGTTTTTTTGTAAGGAAGCACAGGGCACTAAATGTGCTATGTGCTGCCAATGATTAAAAAAATGCAAGCAGTCTACACAAAAAAGTTTGTTTCTTTAATAATAAAGGATGTTGGATCGCTTGTCTCAAAGTGGAAATACATTTTTCCCTGACAATTTAAATGATTGTGCCTATTGTGGAGGAGACACCAAATAACTGTCAAAATATGTTATTCCTGCAATATACTCTATTTCCCATTCTCTCAACACAAGAGACTATATAATACAAGTCAAAAAATAAATAACATCTTTTCCCCTTCATCGCATTATCTAATTTGCTGGGGCATAAATATTTTCCCATGATGCACCAGATCGATCTTGTGCAAAGAGAGCATCTCAGAGCCAGAGCTTTTTCAAACCCAGGGCTTTTCAAGACTACAAGTACTGCTCAACAATCAGAACAGGCCATATTGACTACAGACCACATATGAGGGTCCATGACCTCATATGCCACTGCTCTCTATTGAGAGCAAATTGTTCTGTTCAAAACTCTCTACAAAAGCAAAGAGTAAAAAATCAGCTGCAGACAGCCTTTAACAGATGTCCATTAAGAATGCATGTGAGTTCAAAGACAGCTCTACCGTTGTCAAGGTAGCAGGACAGCCATTAAATCACCTGGTTCCATTACAAAATCAATTACTGCAGTGCGCTTGCATGGACTCCCCAGTCCCTCTAATGGCCAAATAACAATGGAGACACTACTGCAAGGTCAGTCTAGCTGTGCTGATCCAGACCGACTGAAATCTTCATCAAGAGACTGCTAACAGCTCCTTTCTCAGAGAACAACTGTGTGACAACTAACTAAAAAAAATGAACCAACTGACCACTATTTATAAAACTTTGTGCATCATGTTTGTCTTCGTGACCTTAGTCTGCGTTAGTCTGGGTCTGGGACTAAAAATGATAAACGTATGGTCTGTTCAGGCAGAGGACTTCTAATATCTGATTGTCTATGGTCACCTTAAATTCTTTAAAAAAAAAAAAAAAAAAACACTGTCCACTAGAACAACAGTACAATCCATTTAACAGACAAGTACATTTATCCTTCATAGCCTGGTCTTCATCAAAAATGGCATCTACTCTATGCATAACTTTTGTAACTAGTCTACAACAAGATGAACACTACAAATAAAAAGATGTTCAGAAACCAAGGACTCTTGCAGCAAATTTCAAACATTTCTGCTACCGAACTACAAGTTTTGGTTTGAGCTGGAGGTTACCTTGTGCTGAGGTGGGCAGCCAGTAGCCAGGCGCTGCAGGTGCTCAGAAGTGTGGCTGCAGGACAGCAAGTCTGAGCAACAAGCAGAGCGGCCCAGCCTCTTCATCAGTGAGGAGATGATGCTGCAGCCACAGCCGCACATTGACTTGCTCATCAGAAACCAAAAAAATGTTGAAATAGAAGACTGGTAACTCGAGCCCTGGTGGAAGAGGGTTCTCAGCAGTCAACGCACCATAAGTTTAAGTGACAGACTGGCAGCAGAGTTTGAGTCACATGTGGTTGCGTCAAAAGAGCGATTCCAATTCCAGGAGGAGAACTGCCACGGCAAGTAGTTTTGCCAGAGCCAAGGAAGTCTATAGCCTCTCACCTGATTTCCAGAAAGAGTCCATGCGACATCTGAACAGTTAAGACTACCCTGAGAGAGTTCACCTAAGGACACAGTTGTCCATATCAAGTCTTCCCATCAGTCTTTAGTTGTTCAGTGTGGGGAAAGATGAGTGTGGAGCTCCTGCAAGTGCTGGAAGCTTGTCCATGCCTGTAACGTAGAGCCTTAACATGCAGTTGTTCCCACAGGTGGGTGATGATCCTCAGACGGCTTCGGAACAAGTAGTCAGAGAGTACCGCTCTCAAACAGGCCAAGCTTACCCTCCCTGCACTTCCCTCAGCTGCTTGTGATGAAGCTGCATCTCTTCCTTCTCTCTCCCTCCTCCTCCCTCCCTTGTTCTGACACAGTCCTCTCTTCCGAGCATCTCGATGAACAGCAGCTCAGGAAGCCCCTCCCTCCCTCTCTCATCACGGCAGCCGGACTGCCTCCTGTTACAAACCAGCGTCTGATGCATCTGGATTTGTAGTTTAACACTGTTACAGTGTGTTCAGAATAGCACAGTACCAGACTACTTTCTACAATGCAGAATTTGTACTGTGCACAGTGTAACATGACCAACTACATTTGCTAATGTGCAGTATCCCATCAAGCATAACCTTTGCAGAAAATTATATCTAACAATGATATAATAATTCCTTTGTCCAATGTCCTTAACTTTTCATTTTCAGTCTAATGAATGGACTGGAAGCAATATCAGATTGCGTAACTTTCATGACTCATTTTAGTGGACAGCCAAAAATTATTTTAAAAACTGGATTAGACATGAAAGAGATTAGACATTTGTTTAAATAACTGTAAGGCATTTTCTGAGTCAAACACGCAAAATGTCGTGAGAACAAAGTTTACCATTTAAAACATTTAGTGTTTCAGTTTATTTAAAAAAAAAAAAACTGAAGTATACAGTATATAAACAATGCAGTATGTAATGTTTTCATTCCAAATACGGCCACAGTTTTGTTATAATGTAGTTACCCATCTCGAATCATATCTGATTTTATTTTATTTTTTTTTATCGCCAGCAGTTAGCACTGCTTGCTTTAGAAAACAGTTGTACTTGAACTTGATACGCACACCACTTAAACCGTCAATAACTTAATCATTCATAAAGTTCGAAAAGATTACAAAGGTGTTTGCAGTGGGTCGAGAGCACCATCTGCTGTTAAAAACTAAGCTCAGAATCAACTCTAGAGAGAATCGATACATTCGAAAAAATCTCAAAAATGATTCACGAATCGAGATGAATCTATTTATTGTCCCAGTCCTACTTCTTATTGAAGTAACGTCTTTAATTGTCTCAATCACCTACTACAGATAGGGTTACGAAAAGACTATCCTACATATAAATGGTGAATTTTGGCAAGAAATAACTTAAATTACAAATAAAATTACAGCAAAGGTCAATTAAAAACATCAACAGCAACATTTCGCTGGCTGGAGGTATAATTGGTCAATTTAGAAAACTGGGGAAGAAATAAAGCAAATAAAGGTGCTGACAGGCTGTGGGCAAAAAAAAAGGAAGCAATTGTGCCTGAGCAAACCATCTTTAACCCAAACGCATCATGACAGTCCGTCTCCATCCTAACCATATCTCTCAAAGTGTTGAGCTCCCTCACCCAATCTAACGCATCCAACCTGATTAGCTAACAGACTGGGCTCCCTTGGGCCTTGTGGGAGATATGCAAATTGCCTGAATCATCAGCAAATAATATGACAGATGATAAAGAGATTCCACTGAAGGGATCACACCATTGGCTGACGGAATGGAGGGGGAAGATATTGCAAGGTGCAGTGGGGTCTCAGAGGTTGGGAAAAAATGAAGCTCCAGGCAACCAGCCAGAAAACTATAAATAGCCAAATCAGGACGAATCACATTTCATCATAACCAATATCAAAAAGGGCGCATGCCTTACAGGTAAACGTGATGGGATCAAACGGTTAAGACCCTAAAGATTCAAATGGAGCCAGTCTTGGATTATGAGAACAAAGACAGCAGCTTTATTTTGCAAAGTGACCCAACAGACTCATGAAATCTGACTGCCACCTTAGACAAGTCTGTACTTGTTCTGTAGGGAAATGTGTTGAAACGAAATTCGATTTTTCAGTTTACACCAGCTGCTTCCATGATAAGACGCGGTCACAGCAAAAGACTGTCTTTTGGATCAGTATTCTGGAAGTCAGGTGCAATCAGTCAAGCGTGCAGAGGACATGGATGGAGGTCCACGGCTCCACCAGCCTGGAAATTAACTGCAGTTATCACTTCAAGGTGCAAACAACTTCCAGTGTGTTTCACATTCAGGTGTGATTTTTTTTTTTTAGAAACTAAAAGCTTGGCACTAATGGTTTGGGACAAATGAGTTGTCACTTTATTGCACTGCCTCGAGATGCATTCCCTTTCTTACCACCACTTCTAACACCTGTTACACCACCAAAATTGGGTTCTGAAGTAAAACTCCTCACTGACAGAAACATGGGGCTTCACTATAAGAAGTCTTGACATTGTGATTCATTACACTCAGTGTATTCTCGGTGGAATCTTTAGCCCTGTTGCCAGAGTAAATGGACCAGATCAACAAAGCCCAGCAACAGACAGAAACTCATTCATTCTCCCAACTGTGACACAATCAGAGATATAAAAAAAATAAAAAAGATAGAGAAAGAGTCTCAGCAGTGGGGCTTCATCTGGCTGGCATAATGATATCAAAGATGTGCAGCATCCTGCACATTTTTTAGATAGGACAATGCAATAATCTCAAGACAGTTGAAAAACCTTAATCTCCCCTATGAATACAGTTGTAGCATTTTAAATGAGAAAGCAACATTTAAAATGTGTTCTAAGGGTTCAATAAAAGTTATGCCATAACAACAGCATCTCTAACATGCTGTCGATCGCCACAAAACAATTTAGACTTCTAATGCACTTAAAATTGAAGTAATTCCGAGGGTTTAAAAGCCGAAATGTGCAGCTTACATTTTTGTTAAAGGATTAATACTTCCATACAAAAAAAAGTGTTATTTGAGCTGTTAACATGTTTAAATTGTCTTTTAAGTGGTTTTCAAAGGATGGATGTTATACATTATCAATGCAATTCACGTGGCTGGAGTTTTCTCTGTGTGAACATTAATGGATAGTTATGGCAAGATCCATCCTAAGTACCCTTGAATGTACAAGTATTATGCACAAGCTATCAGGTGTATCGTACATGGTCATAAGAATTAAAAGATTGGATATAAACCTTGCAAAGATAGTCAGCAATTCTATTCTCAATTCTATTCTCATGTTGATATAAGATTACTGCTCTGATCAGATGACCTTAGTTACATTTCTTATACATTTAATATTTCTTTTTGTTAAATAAACCGACAATATCGGAACAACATCACGTCTTGTGACTGCCTGACAATAATTCACTATATAAGAAACAATTATGTCACACTTCGATGGCTAGGCATGTGTTCGTTCATTAAAGTAGCAGTGTACAGTACGTGTGACTTTGTTTGCCATCATGACCAGTCTCAAATATGATTAAACGCCAAATTTAAAGTGCATGAAACAATTTCAACCAAACCGAACCAAAGGCATAGGGATACGGTCAAAACCTGATTGGTCGGCTTCTATGACGTATATTTCGCGACAGAGCGTGCTTACCGAACATTCAAAACAATGCTGTGTGCTGGATTAAACGCAACCATTTTAAGCGTGTACATATGCTTTATTTTTAACAGCTAAGAACTGACGAAGAGCTCATAAAATGTTCAAAACATTCAAAACGGCACGGACCACTCGTCGGACCAAATATTGATGAGGCGCTTTACCTCCTCGTTGCTCCACGTTTTCCCTCGACTCATTTTGGATATACCGATCTTTCTGCGTCGTCAAATCAGCTGACTTGTAGCGTCGCATCTTGTGACATCACGTCCTGTTTTTGGTTTGTTTACATGTCTTTGGTCTGTGTTCCATTCATATATCAATCGAACCACGCCAGAGTTCGTTTGGAAGCGGACAGAGACCCATCTTTTTAGCGGTCTCGGTCCGCTCGTTTGGTCCGCACCAGGGTTCGGATGGCAGCGTTCAAATATGTTCAAACGAACCGCACTAACTGAGCAATTGCACCAGGGTTCGTTTTAATCTAACCAAACATGACAAGTGTGAACGCACCCTAAGTCATCTTAACCCCACCTTTTCAAGTTCAACTTCATCAGCCAACACTTTTGAGTGCAATCCCCACATCTTAAAATCCAAGATTTTATGATAATCCATTACATTTGGAGTATATCAACACTGAAGAAAAGACCCGTCGCTGTTTCGGTTTCATCAGTACTTTAACAGAAGTTACTCTTTGAGTTCCAGATTAACAGTTTACAGATGTGTTGGCCAATAGTTTGCCTGCAGAAGGACTGGGAAAAGAGGTAAAAGATCATGCTGTTTTCTATGTACATTATTTATGAATATTGCTTTTCACTGTGTCAGCTCCCTGCTTTCACATCGATCCGGTGCGATCCAAGGTCTGAGTGTGGATTTCACTGAGAGACAGAGGGACAGGAAGAGACATTCAGATTACTCTATAAACATTTACAAGGATGGGTGAAAGTTGAAAAAGGAAATGGGGCTATTAAAATAAAGTGATCTAGAGTAAAAAACTACTACATTTTTTACACTCCCTGGTGAAAATTTGGTGCTTGCCAGTGCAAAACTTGATCGCCATGTAAAAAGGGTCACGACGTTTTTTTGTTTTTTTATCACGTTCCTTGAGGTTCATTATGTTAAAGTTATTTATAGAAAAAGCTTGTGTCCTCCTTTTAACGTAAGAATTTTGACTGTTTAACTCAAGTCTGATTGCTTGGACATGTATATTCACAGTCTAAGACTAGTTATGCACCAAGATTAAATAAATAGGAATACATGCTTGAACTGCTAAGTATGCTCAACTATAACAATGATCCTTGGCAAAAACCTCAAATTAACTAGCAATATCTTACTGTACAGTTTATGTTCTTACTAAAAACTTTTCCACTACTAGCATTTGCTAATAATAGGTCCAGGTCTAGTAATAAGATAAAAGCAACCAGACAATTTTTCCAGTTCTGTCAGGAGTAAAAATACACACTAAAGTCATTTAGCAAGAACCATATCAGGAAAGCCAGGCAGAAGGTAGCAACTGCTCCCAAAACATTACACCATTGTTTTACCTACACAACAGTCATTGTTCCAGGTGAGAGTTATCAACTTCCTGTAATCAGTAATCCTGCAGTACCTGATATTCCACACTCAAAAACAATAGAACATGTGCAGAGGCAACTGGCCAGATAAAAGTACTGTTGGGTGATTTTACATTCACAGACAACCACTTCAAATGACCTTTAGACTGCTATGGCTAGTGTGCTGAATATGAAGGGAAAATAGTCTTTAACAAAACAGACACGTAAGGTCAATTTAAGACAGACACCTCTTGATTTTCAAACAACCTGAAGGGGTTTTAATAAATCCTGATTTTCGACATGAACAACAGCAGAGAAAAAGGATGTACGCTGTGGATAAAGAGTAAAATACGAACAGGCCATGATGATGAAATGACTAGCTGACCATGACCCATTAGTCTTTCCTCTATTATAAATAAGAGTGTCTAACTTTTACTCTTAACATACAGGCTTATATATTAGTCAGTCATTCTCACTATCAGGATAACTACGGTTATCAGACGAAAAATTGTCCCAAAAGTGATAAACTATATTATGGTGATTTTAAAACCATTTTATGTTACTGATATAATGAATGTAACCTCATAACGATACAAGTACACAATTGAATTTAATTCTTAACTCTTTTTCCCTGACAAGGTTTCATTAATGAAAAAGGTTTTTTTTGGCTTCCCATGCTTTAACTGTTATAAAGGTACTGTTACGCATCTTCTAAAAGAGTACAGCATCTAAGATGATCTGTCTGCTCCTTCTGGTTTACACAGAGGATTGAATTAAGCCAACATGATCAAACATTTAACAGCATATAAATTGCCTTATATTACCGAGTGAAATGTCAAACACACAAAAAGGTGCATAACTATGCTTTGAGGGTGTTGATGGACTCGATTTTCTTAGATTTTTTTTTAAAATGAAAACTAACCCACATTCAAGTCTTTGTTTAAAAAAAAAAAAAAAAAAAAAAAAAAGTATGAATGATAGAAATATTTATTTTATTAATTTATTTTTTAAGCAGAGGCTCTGTTCTTTCATTTGTTATGTTTTGAACATACCAAATGAACAAAATATTCTGGGGCCATGAAAGTTGTGTGAATATCATCAAAAATGAAGTTGGCACTGACTGACAATTTTTTTTTGGAAACGGTGGCAAGTACTAGTATTAATAAGACGCTGGAATTGCAATGTCACAGTACTTCAGTGACTTGTGTTCATGTTTATATTAATTTTTTCTGATTTGGGAGGCAACTTGGGACAGTATGTTGTTACGGGAAGAGAGTATCCACAACAAGAGTTTTGGTGCGGCTGCTCATTTGGTGTGGTTGCTCATGCGAAAGTTTGCACGCAAATTTGTGACCAAGGTGACCATCAGTGAAGTTCTAGAAAAGTCAAATTTATTTATATAGCGCTTTATACAATACATATTTTTTTCCAAAGCATTAATAAAAAATAAAATTACTTAATTACTATTAATTACTATTACTATATTAATTAAAATTTAATAAAAAAGCATTACTAACTTAAGTAAAATTCAACAATGAAACTCATTCAATTACAGCCAAAAAGCAGCTCCACAGAAGGCAATTGTGTCATTAGCCAGCTCAAATATATGTCCTTATCCAATAGTGTCAGTGCAGTAATCAATAATATTACTGATTAATAATCATTCCTCTTCATCCAGCTCTTTTTAAACAAGAATGGTCCATTTGTAAATTCCTTACGAAGTCAGTCTGATCGGGGTCAGGTGAACCCAAAACCAGCCTAATTATGCCAGGCTTAAAAGCATAGTTCACCCCAAACAATTCTCTGAAGGAGTAAAAGTTTTCCAATGAGGTTTGTTCTCATGCATGAAGTATGGTTGAGCTTTTTATTTCCATATTTGAGTGATCCATGCATGTTCGCTGACCAATGTTAATTAATGTAAACTGAAGCCTGAATTAAATCTGATCATCACATAAAGAGATTGTGTCTCTTCAGAAGACTTGGATTATACCGCTCTATTCATATGGATTTCTTTTAGGATCTCACGCTGGGTACACACTAAGAGATTTTCAAAATGTGAGACCACAAACATGGACAATAAATCCTCCCGTTTTTGTTTTGCTCCTATAGTGTGTGGTGTGCCGTGATGTAACAAAGAAAGCACACCACACACGAACAGATTTTCAACTGAAAACAGAGTCTCGACTATGAACACTGCAATTTCTTCCAGCCAATGTTTATTCTGAAGTCTCGGGAGATTTCCAATGATGGTGTTTGGAATGACTGACAGAAAATTCACTGGAAAAACAAAAAAGGTTTTGAGTAAAGTCATGGAGATGGCGGAAACATGGTCTTAACTTTGTTATGCTTCTGTCTTCCGTCAGCTCACTTTCTGATTGGATATAGTTTCGTTTCACATGATAATCTCCACAGCGTGTGCGCATTTGTCCTCAGGGTTCCACACATTAGGATTTCTAACTGTAAATATTCAACATGTTGTATATTTACGATTTGCGATCGGGGAGGCTCCGGCGTTCTTCCTAGCAGATTCATTCAGTCACTCTGTAGAACCATCAGGATAATCTGGACATAGGATTGTCGGAAGGGGGAGAAATCAGCCCAATATTAGCCCAATTATCTTGTGTACCCAGCATTATGAAAGATTTGGGTGAATAGACTTGCAATGGAGGAACAGAAATCCCTCCGATTTCAGTTCCGAAGATGAGCAAAAGTTAAGATGGTGAATCGACGAGTTGTTTAAGCAACCTACAGGGTAGATTTTGAAATTATGTAGTTTTGCAAATTCTTAGTATAAGGATTGTTCTGCAAAAGAACATCAGAGCTGGAAAGAAATCCATAGACAAAATGAGCCTCTAACCTTCCATGATAGGATTTCCCTTGATTAATTGCCTGTGCCAAAATTGCATGAATGGGTGGCTTCAGTCTAACAGTCAGCTGGTATTCTGGCTGGCATGAAAGCACACCTGCTAGTGCCAACATCAAAACGAGTGGTTTGCGGCGACTCAACAGCAAGAGAGCGCCAAGAGCAGAGGGGGGATCATTACCTGCCATTTATTAGACTGACCGTGCCAATATGTTGCAGCCAGTGTGAGTCATCTGAACACCTGCACGAACTGAGACACAATCACATGCCTGTGTGAAGATGGCCTCATGCTCCTAATACAGCAAATTCATGTGTGATTTCAGAAGAGACAATCATTCATACCAACTAATTTATATGCAAAACACAACAACATATTAGCCTCTCAACTGTGAAAATGATTCAGCGCTTAATAAAGTCTTCACATAAGTTTAAAAGTTTCTAAAAATTGAGCCAGCTTTTCCAATCCATGTTTAGGCCTGGGGAATAATACTGATTGCAGTACTAATTGCATCCCTTCCATTAAAAAGCAGTGACACCTTAGAACACAACCTTCAATATTCTCCTCTCCTCATTAAGTTTGTTACAGATAGGTATTTCATTAACATCTCCGCTGCTCTCTCCTCTACAACTGCACGCTGCCATTTAATGAGGATTAAAGTTAAACAGGTTTACGGTCATTAGAAGCTTGATAGATTTTTGCTGTCTGTAATGCTCTGAAATCATTCAGAATATCGAATGGCAGGTAAATAAGTTGAGATAAGCAAAACGGTAAAGTAGATAAAAATATATACCGTCTCAACAGAATAAAATGAAATACTATGCCTGTAACTGAATATAACAATGTAAAGATAGGGTTTCACTGACACAGTTATGGAAGTTAGGTGACAACAAGTGACTCTTTATGACAGTCATTGAATCATTCATTCAACAAATTTGTTCAAAAACACCAATTCATTCAGTAGCGAACCACCACTACTGAATGTTGACCCTGCTTGGGACGATTTCGGTACTGTTTTGAATTTCAGTGCTCTTCCTTGTGTTATACTGTTTAATTATACAATATTAAGTACAATAATCCACTTTTAACTTCTGTCATTGTAAAGAAATAATGTGATTGAAACAAGACAGATAGTGAGGGCATTATGAACCAAAATACACGGACGTTCAACAGTTTGAAGTCAGTAATTATTTTGAAAAATGTTTCAATATAATTACCATTTGTAACAATATAATTTTACACAACATGCAGCCTTGCTGAGCATATAGATATATAAATATGAATTATGTACAAAATATATACAGTAGTGGCTGCTAGGAAAATTGAAGACATCACCCTTTATTCAAATATTAAAAATGTGTTTAGGATTTTAAAGGACAAGTATGCAGTATGCTTATGAGTCAGTACATAATACATGTTTGGCTAGGCTAGAATACAAAAATTATGAATACATGCAAAAAGAAGAGAGAGTCCCAACAAAATATTAATATCTGATTGTGTTGTACAAAATTTTTCCTTTTTCCTGTGAGCTTTTAGTTTTTCTATGCATTTTTTACAAAGTAAAATAAACCTGTAGCTTTAGCCAATTTTGTCAGATAGCCTAAATATGTTAACCACAATGTTTTGTTCTTCCTTCATATTTAAAATTTATATACTTATGTTTATATATTGATATCCTGATGTTTAATCATACAAATATCCCCTACGGATATCACTTTTGGGCACTTCTGTATATAAATGGACAAGAAAGGCAACTTCAAATATATAGAAATTAAATATTTAAAATATGAAATATTTAAGAATGTAAAACAATAAGAGTAGAAATTATCAATTCACTTTTAATGGAGTCTGTACGTTATGTAGTGGGAGAATTATTTGCATAACAGTGGTGACAGGAAAAATAAGTATGATGAATACAAGGATAAAAGTATGAAAGATTTGAACAGTACTGACTACACGGGCGCACTCCGTCCATGCACCTGTATGTATCTGTATATACTGCCCTCTAGTGGGGCTCTTAACCAAGCACTTTGTAACCACGGTAACAATGCCCTGCACAGGCGCTACAGCTTGAAATCATAGCTTCCTGTCACCACAACAACTGGGCAGGGTGGGCTAACTACTGTTCACTGAATGTATTTCCTGTTTTCAAGCAGCGCTTCCGAAACATGAATGAGAACACCGACCAGCGTAAAACTGGGCATTTTTCAATGGACTGAAGGGAGAGAAGTCTAGTGAGCTAGAAAGCATTGTTGGCTATTTTTAGATTTAAAAATTACTGCCATGTCAGAACATTCCTTTAGTGCCTTAAAAGAATATTCCAGGATCAGTACAAGTTTTACATTTGTGGCATGAAGTTAATTACCACAAAAATAGATATCTTTTTATATAAAGCTCAATTTTTAGCAGTCATTTCACCAATCTACAATGCAGTCACATTCTAATATGCAGATTTGGTGCTGAAATAATATTTATTACCATCATCATCAATGATTTATGGACATTTTTGTGGAATCCTTTTTTATTTCAGAATTAAAAATATTTACAAGGAAATTGCAACCTTTAGAAATCATAATTTGCTGATTTGGTGCTAAAGAAACATTTATTACCAATGCTGAAAACAGTTGTTGCTGCTTAAGGTTGTGGAAACTGATAATATATATTCCAAATTGTATTTATATATACACTAATTGACAATATTAATAAATACTATAGCAGTGTAAATCTTAAAACAACACTGCCTGGAATCTTCCATTAAATTCCTAACACAATCTCAACGGACCCATTAGTAAGAATGGCATGACCACAAAATTGAGAAGCAAGTGTATTTGAGAATTTCACCATTGTGTTCAAATCTTCACTCCTCTCTACCAGATAAAAGTCATGAAGATAAATAGCCATGCGTTTTGTTTTTACACCTTAGTTAAAGCCAAATTACATGGATCTTACATCACATATAAAGACCTTGAGAAATGAACTCATTTGAAAAACCCCTGAAGACTTGACTGCTGTAAGCCAAGTTAAGAACAAAGGATGTAGACAAGCTGATGTCAGAACAACTGGGACTACAAACAGAAGAGAAACCTCTCGTCCATGACAGACTCATGGTGGCACTGACCCACAAATGGGTCAAAACTGGTGAGGTTAGACAAGTGAGGTTGTGTGGTGGGTTAAAGCCGATTAAAAATGGACAGTTAGACTGAAGCACGATGGAGTCGTGCAGACTAAATGGCTGCCGTCAGTGGCCTCTCCTGTGAACCACACAGAGAAAGCTTGAATTATTAAAGAGGAATGAATAGAAGAACAGACTAAATGAAAGGGAAACACTGCAGAGGTTTAGAGATGACAGTCTGACTTGAGCGATGGAGACTCTGGTCAGTGTAAGGAGTTGTGTAACTAATTCAAGAGAATCTGGACAGGTTTTGATGTTGTGGAAGATTCTTCAGCTACACAAAACAGAATCTTCTCACACCATTCATAAGATATTTATGTAAAAGCATAACTGATGAAGAAAGACCATAATGGAACACCCACAGCTGACAGAATCTCTATGGCAATGATCTTTAGATTTCCTAAATAAATACTTTTAATGTAAATTAAGAGAGAAGCTTTGCCTGAAAGGTGACATGATTTCTATAGAAAATTTAACAGAATTAAATGTACACCACATAACTTTTCATTTGGCATTTAGTGAATACTTATTTTAGTTCATTATTAATTTATCATACAAATTCTACAACATGTATACACACACACACACACAATACAAATGCAGCATGTTAAATATAGTAATATATAGTACAATTAATTATTTCCCCATGCACTATGCAATTGGTATATGGTGAAGACAACATGAAACCGTACTCACAATGCTTTTTACCTCCATAATGAGACATTCCTGAGTGAAACAATATTCAGATTGAAATAATGTATAGGGAGATTAATATGTGAATTTGATTTGGTATGAGAATGTTAGTTTATGATGTATATTTGGGAGAATGGTACTTTGTATTTTTTTCCTCCATCTGGCCATGGTTATATCAGCAGAAAAGTAGGTGGAAAAGGTTATTACACTGATGACACTTTGGAAAAATTTACTTTTTTAAAAGAAAAAAAAGAGGTAGTTCCCCCAATAATGAAAATAGTCATCGTGTACTCATCCTCAAGTTGTTCCCAATCCAAACCAGTAGAATTTCTCTCTTTTGTTGAACACAACAGCAGATATTTTATGAAATATGGGTAACCAAATAAGTTGATGGACCCCACTGACTTCCACAGTATGGAGAAAAGTTGGAATGTTGGAAGTCAATGGGGTCCAATCAACTGTTTTGGTTACTGACAATCTTCAAAATATTTTTTGTGTGTTCAGCAGAAGAAAGAAATTCAGTGCAGGTTTGGAACAACTTGAGGGTGAGTAAATGACGACAATTTATGTTTGGCTGAAATATCCCTTTAGTATTTAAAACAATGAGCACAGATAAACCTTAAACATTAAGAGAAGCAGCATTTATTTAGGAAGCACAGGGCCAATCTGGATTTCATTTCGCCTTTTCGTATTGGATTAGCCCATACTTATGTGCTGGAATCCCTCTGAGACTCACACTATTTTAGTCCATTTGTCCTGCCTGCAGATTAAAAAAAATAACTTATCAAATCATATTGCACAGCTCACACTGCATTCAGAGCTTATGTATAATTCATCACTGATATATAACATTTCATATTAGGGGGCCGTCAGCTTTTTTCTACCCCTGTCGCTTCTCTTACAATTTATCGCAGACTCTCTCTCAGCTCAACACATCTTTTTAAAGCAAGGTATAATAAACAGCCCAGTGGCCTCTAGCAGTGCAGCTCTTTAAAAATTCATCAATGAAAGAGCTGCCCCTCTCTGCACCATATCAGTTTACCTTTAATTCACAAAAGCGTGACGAGACATACATTATTAACCAGCTGCAAGACTGGCCAAGTACACAACACCCCCCAAGCGAATGCAGACACACAAAAACAAACATGGACCCTTGAACATGAAGCTGCCCATCTCACAAAAATCCCTCTTTAGTGTGTCAGGGCGGCACACGGTGAGCCTTAACCGACAGAGGGGAAGTGTGAAAGTTCACTTCCTTGCTTCAACACCAAGGACAATGGGTGACTGGGTGGGTCTCTCCACCTTTATTTTCTTCCTCCTGTCTTTCATCCTGTGAATGGTATGGCCATCACATCCGGGAGAAGACAACAAATGGTGGTAAGTGCTCTTAATAGACTGCTCGTCTCAACAAAAGCGTTTGTAGTAACCGTTATGGTGCTGTATATAAATTGCACAGGTGTCTCTAAATGATTTATAACCAACAGGAAACTCATTTTCATGAAGACAAATGTAAACATAAAAGCTCCAAATGATTAATCAAATTCAAATAACATGCTAAATTCGGATGCATCAATCACTGTAGGAATCAGTGAACGAATCTGAACAAAATCAAGATTTGACTCACTATGATGAATCAAACACCACCACTACTTGACTGGTTGCATGACACAGGCCAACTGCATCTGTGGCGCACCACTCGAAAAATTAAAAAAAATTAACTAATGAATAATATGAATATATACTATTTATAGAAGTGCTCAAAATATGAATACACACTACCTTTTAAAAGTTTGGGGTCACGTTTAAAAAAAAAAAAAAAAGGATAAGATTTTTATTCAGCAAGGGTACAGTAAATTGATCAAATTCACAAAAATGTGTTTTAAATAAATACTGTATTTTGTGATCAAATAAATTCAGCCTTGGAGCATGAGATGCTTTCAAAAACAGAAAATCTTACCAACCCCAAACTTACGTTCTGAATCCAGGTTCTTTTTCAGTAAAGGAAGGTAAAAATTTGTACATCACGTAGCTACTTACGATTCAAACGTCTGGCAGCCGAGAGTCCTTAAAGTGTGGTTCTCCACCTCTGACCTCTGTGAATAAGAGAAAGAAGGTATTAGAGACCATCTCATTTCCTCTTGTTCTTATAAAAGGAATGACACACAAACCCATCTGCTTAAATTGTATCCAAAATGCCACCTGAAAATAATTAAGTTACGGAACATTTCTGGTACACAATATCAAAAAGTTGTTAATCATCATCGTCAAATAAAACCAAATCACAATACAAATGAAAAAGCGAAAACAAACACTCCCAGTCATAGGTAATCATGTATGGTTCTATGTATGAAGTATTAGCCACTGTACGGTAGCTATAGCAGGTCAATACTGAATATCCCAACATTATTGGTGGGCTGCTCAATTTGCCAATTATGAAACCGATCACAAATCAGTCATTGTTGGTTAGAAACAAATAAGACGTTTTGCTACTATTAAAAAGTCAACATGAAACAGAAAAATCAATCTACATGCATGTTATTGATAATATTGTGAAGGATTCATTCATGCATGTATGCTGAACATAAGGGCTTTCTAACAAACTCACCAGCGTAAGATGTATACACGAGACATGTAAAGATGCACTTCTCATCCAAGACTATGGCTACATTCACTATCAGTTTTTTGGGATTGACAACCGCATTTACTTGAGACTCAATGTCCCATTCAAATAGCCACTTACAGTAGCGTATCATACTGTCTGTATGAACATGCTACATAGCCTACTCAAACCCCGCCTCTTAAAATCAACTGCAAACTTGATCTCATCTGCTTCCCTCCAATCAACAACTATCCCCATGTTTTCTTTTATCCTTTTTTTGATAATTCGCTTCACTCGAACGTACATCACAATAGGAAGATAAGAGCTGTTGCTACTTCCAGTAGCCTATATTGCAACTTTAACATTCTGCTGGGAAATGTTTGTATATAAATTACAACAGGGCCTAATATATATGAAAACACACAGAAGAAACTCTGAATGGTGACAATTTCTGATAGCATTTTCCATGAATCACTTATTACATCCATGCATGCAAGCAGAAACGAATAGTGAAATTGGTAAGAACTTGATGGCACTGCTCTCAAATTGTTGGTCGAGTGCCCTACGGTAATCACCTTAAGCGGCTGCTCATTTGCATAACGTTAAACACAAAATCACTAAACATGACCACATCGCATTGCCAGCAGTCACTAAAGCTCATGTCTATGGAAATCACAAACTTTCATTAAAGGAATTTTGGCCGTTGTGTCATTACACCATTCAGGAGTTTAGATCTAGACTAGACAAATTAAGAGTCCAAAAAAAACACTTTGGTTTTCCAGCTGACTCAATGGAGGAGATAAACAATTGTTAAGCTTTAAAATCTTAAGGGAAGCCAAGTTTGACTTTAAATGCCTGAGTGTGTACTCAAATAGTTTGGAAATGGCATACTTGTTTTAATGACCAAAAGACATTTCCTTTCCAGTCAAACATGAGGCATTTTGACAGCGTTGATATAGATTTGTGATGCATGACATCAGTGATGACGTATTTGTGTAGGCAAACCTAAAAAGCAAGCATCACCCTGGTTCTCTCAACAAAAGCCCAAAAGGATTTTTCTATTGGCTTCTGAATTAATGCAGAAAATAAGCCCTATGACCAACATAAGTGTATGATTTTTATACGTTTTTATACAAGTATTAGTATTGTATTCGTGATTCGTTTTATGTTATAGAACAAAACATGACTATATATATGGAGCTTTTATTAAGCATAGACCTTTTTTCAGGCATTTGACCATAAAAATGAAAACTAACCAATTGGCTTTGGGACTACGGAACCAAAAGTATTAAATGCTCGTTTCTATCATTTCTATCTATCGCTTTCCTATCTATGGGATATCTCTGAAAATGAGCATGCATGCATCCAGACTACACAGAAAACAAGAATGACCTGAAATGCACTCCGTGATGCTGTTCTATAACACACAGTAGGCGTGACCAGAGAATCCAGGGGCCACCGAGAGGAAACCAGCACATACACACCATTCATTGTAACTCACACCAAAAGAAATGTTTTCATACCCGAATTCCAACTTCTTTCACTCTGATCCCAGAGGTAACATGAGGACAGGCAACTTCCTGCTGGCTAAATACATGACAAATACACTAGAGGGGTAGAGAGAAAAAAAAAAAAAAAAAAAAAAAAACACCTCTAGCACTACAAGACTGGATGACATGACCATCTACAGGCACCTAGAAACAGAGGTTTTTCGCAGGAATTTTCAGAATCAGGATTTCTCTCAAGAACTTTACAAAATCGACAACAGGGGGGGTTGAGACACCATTGGGCAAGAGTGATGAATATTAGATCAGACAAACAAAAGAACAGTCTTTGGATAACAGCCCGCTTTCAGTATGAGTACAGTACAGCTGGCATGGGTTTTTCTCTGTACTTGGAATCAACTCAATATGCACCACATGAGTTGTCTAACCACCAGACAAGTTTGATATTTTGAGTACAATTATTAGATTAATCAAATCCATTAGATTACAATTAGATTAATCAAATTAACCAAATCCATTCACTAAAATGATTCAGACTTGCCATATAAGAGAGGTCACTGTTCAGACATGTAGAAAGTTAGCTTAAGTGTGACTGGTGCTCATACACATGAAAACTAGCTTTGTTCTGAACAGAGCTCATGACTAAAAGCGAATGTACACGCGAATGATTCACTGTTTTACTGTGGACATGATTCCAAAGAATATTCACTCAAATACATATAAGGGCTTTCTAACAAACTCACCAGCGTAAGGTGTATACATGAGACATGTAAAGATGCACTTCTCATCCAAGAAGATGGCTACATTAAGTTTTTGGGATTGACAACCACATTTACTTGAGTCTCAATGTCCCATTCAAATAGCCACTTACAGTAGAGCCTTGCATACTGTCTGTCTGAACATGCCACGGGAGTCAATCCCGTACTCTCTTTACTAGTAATCATAGTGGCAGTGACCAAAGAAATGTCAAAGATGGTGACATCCATAAAACTGAAAAGTCATGATCACTTTTGATACAACAAGAGTGCATTTGAGTGGAGAGCGAAGCATTTGATTCGCATATAGAACACAAAACTGATGTGAGAAGCTCTAGTGGAGAATATTGCCCATCACCTCCGTCGCTCTAAGTTACCCGAAACCACACGGTAGACACACGTTTGTACAGCACAGAGCGTCTCTCACGCACTGTATGACGTAACGGACAACTAGTTGTCCTGTCTGGTTCCGTCTCTCAGCTAGGTTTTCTAAGAATGTGGTTTTGAGTCCTGAAAATTTAATGGGTGCGAGATCAGTTGTGTGGGATCGTAACCGTATTAAGGAATCTAACACAGCACTGACATATGTATTCTGCTGCTGTATGAACGTGGCCTATATGCACAGCAAAAACTGAGTAAATAACATTTAAATAAAGGCATGCTGCTGTTACATTAGCCTGCAAGACCCTGACAACTGACTCTTGCTGTGACAACAAATTACATTTCAATTTGGCAGAAAAATTGTCACTTTCATACATTCAGAGAGCGTTTTGCCAACTCTAATCAAAGAGGGAAACAGAACCCTCCAGTGGTGACACTGCACCCATCTAATCTTGGGCCAGTGATGTAATGTTATGCTGCCATGCACAATCTCAAACAAAGGTCATGTTCTTTGAAAGCAGCTATGTAATGTTCTTCCCAACTACTTGCAGAGAGCAGTTTCACACACTAGCTTTACTGTAGACTGAGAACATATGCGTTAACATAATTGAGAGAACCTCTAGTTATTCCAGATATTGACCAACGGAGACCTCCTGACAACCCCAGATGGAATTCACATGGAGAATCACAAGGGGTTACGAAAGGCTAGTTTTAGATGCCAAATGTCTTACCTTGAATGTAGATGAACATGCCAATAAACAATCAAGGACAATGGGGGACAAAAAAGCCAAGCAGTTACGTTAATGTCATTTCCCACCGAGACTGAAAGTATTTTTGAACATTTCAACATCAAGTCTGACAGCATTGCTAACTGATTTCCAGCTGGTGGTGATCTGTTCTGCACATACGGTTACCTACAACAAACACTAGGCTCGTTTAGAGAAACAAGGTCATGAATGCACGAGGGTGCAAGTGTGCTAATACTTGTGTGCTATTCAGAAATAATTTTGTACACCAAGTAAATTTTGAGCTCAGAAGTTCCATCATTACTAGGAATAAAGATGCTGCTGAGTAAACTTATACTTTTTCCCTTTTGTTTTCCTTGTCTGCATGTTTAAGTAGAATAATGGGATAACATTAAAAGACAAATAACTGTAGATTTTAGTCAGGTATGACAAAAAAACAAAAAAAACAAACAGTATAATCATTCTGCCAACCTCATTACAGGTAATCTGCACTATTCTATGCAATCTTATAGCATAATTACTGTAAACCCTAACACTCAAATTAAATGGTTTGAATTGAGCCAACTCAAATTAAACAAATTAGTTGTGTCAAATTAACTTGTTTAGAACTTTTTTTTCTTTCAAGTTCACAAAACAGATTGTAAGTAATATGAATTGTTTAATTGTTTTGAGTTTTATTCTTTTTTTGTTTTATTATTTTTTCCCCACATGAACTTAATTTAGACAAATTTAACTACAACTGGATTGGGTTAGGATTTCCATTTTCCAGCATGCTTTACCATAACACTCAAAAGTGAAAGTAAAACCTAAAATTAAGTGTTACTGTTTTATGTGCAAGACTAATGTTTAGTGGGAGATTTAGTGGTGTTTAATGTTTTATGTTAGCTGAGAAGTTTTTTTTTGTATGAATTGGCTTACTCAAACATCAAGTTGAGAGCAATTAAAATGTTTAAGTGCAAAATAAAAATCTGCAGGTTCTGCTTGCTTAAACTTTAAATTTCTTTACCTCAATTTAAAAATCAAATGCTACAAGCGAAATGCATAAAAAGCAGTACATGACCTGCACTCTTTTGTAAGTATGGTTGTTTTCCAACTGTTGAGGAGTGGTTCTCCCAAATGTAGAACTTGAGAATTAACTTCCCTGAAATGTACAGGTCTATGAGGAATATTCCCAGCCAAAGTAGTCTAGATGTTCAAGAGCTGCAATAAGTGCAACACAAACAATCACAACCTTGCCACCCCGGCTGGGGTTCTCAATAAGAAAGAAATACTTGGTGTCTGGGTCAAGTACATCAGATACTGTGCTTCTCTCCAGAGAAGAGTTCACACCTCTCTCTTCCAAAAGCCTAAGAAATCCAGATGTGATGGAAGAATCTGGGTTCTCAAAGCGCAAATGTGCCAGTTTGTAGGAATTTCATAAATATATGGAATCAACCTCAAGTCCAAGTCCAAAAATTGGTTGCAAAGTTTAAATAAATATGCAAGAGTTCTTAAGAAAACAGGTCCACAAAAGGTCAATGTCATGGAAACCTTTGTTATGTCTTTCCTTATAACAAGGTTTCCAGAATTTAACTTCCTCACTATCAGTTTCACGCACTGTATACGCAACTCAGTTTAGTTCACATTCTTCTTTCACTCAAACAAACCCTTAGCAGGTAGTGCGAGGGCAGAGGAGGGATGGGAAAAGGGTTTGTCAAAGACTTCCTGTAAGAGTATGAAGAAATCCTTGGCTACAGATTTCATCAGACATGTTCTCATCTCTAAGTAAGGGGGGGATCTTTGTGCTCCTATATCAAGTGGATACACAGGATGGTCATGGATGGGGATATAGTATTAATAAGGGTGTCAAGTCTTGGATGGCTGAGAATGTGTTATGGAAGCTTCTTGTGGGTTTGGAAAATGAACATTCATTTCTGTAATGTGAACAGTATAAAAGCTATTCCTCAGTTCTTGTGGCTAGCAATGTAATTATACACAACCTTATTTCACTGTTTTTATATACATATTTGTATATCATGTACATTAAATCATTATGCCACTTGCAGTATCATATTTGAGATGGCAGTCTCAGGTAAAATGGTCACTAAACCTTGAATGTTAATCGCTTTGGTGGAATAAGGAAAGAAATATTACTCACGTCCTGTCTCACAAATAAAGGGAAACAAAATCTGAAAATCTCTTTTTTTACTGCAGTTAGGAGCTGTAATATAACTGCTAGATGACATTGAAATTTCACTATTCTTGATACCTCAGCAAAACTGGCCTAACTAATGCCAGTAAAAAGTTTAAGCTTATTGAAGAAAAGAAAATTAAAAGTAGTAGAACAAAGATACAAATGAAATAAACAGTTTTAAATTCTCAGCTTGGGTTTTCTAAAAAAAATAAAAAATAAAGAAAGATATACTACAGAAACACTCTCACTCCTCAAAGGCCCTAAATTAACACGCAAATTGGTAAAATGACGTAAGGTGACTTTCAGAAAATGGGGCGTGCTTGATATTAGAAAGTGTTATTATAAAAAAGCACAAAAGAGAACTTGTGCTGTTCCTCCGGCGCCTTTCTGTGTACATGCCCAGAACAAAATTAACTGAGCATCAGGAGCACGCCAAGACTGTCAAACACACACAGAAATATGCCAAAATGCCGTGCTTGGCGAGTATTCACACAAACCCAGTTGTTTATGTTCTATGTGAACAATCACAGTTGAGAGAAAATAGAATGTGCAACAGTATATTGGATCCGTGTATGCGGTCTCAAAGTGACAGCAGCCAAATAAACCTGCTGTTGTCTGTGTCCTTAATGTTAATGAAACAACAAAAGGCAAAGAGAAAACTCACTCACTGCTCTTGATTGAATGACTTTAATAGTTTTAATGAGAACCAAAGCTAGATTCATTCTTACTAGGGCTGCAAGATATCATTTTAGCATCAAAATAGTGACTTGCACATCCACGATAGTCACAACGCAGAATGTGCAATAATTAGTACAGAGAACGTTAATCCTTATGGATCAGACACCATGGTTCAAACGCAGGCGATTCTCTGATTGAATTGCAAAGTTTGATCATCATAGAAGGAAAGTTTATCATTGGAACGTGTTTTAGGTCATGTAAGTTAAAACATTCAAGAGATTTTAAACCATGAGCGCACAAAGAAGCGTAACTCAATTTTGAATATGCAGCTGTTTCAAGTACACACAGAGTGGCACAGATGCGCGTGAACACTGAATGCTGTTCTCTTTCGTGTCTATTTGTGCCTGAATTGACACACAGAATAAATAAATAAAATAAAAACTGTGTTGACTATCCTCGTAAACAATTGATTATGGCTTAAATGAACAAAACAATTGAGATAGAAAACCAGATGTTTAATAGCATTTTGGGTCGACGCTACGCTTTCAGTCTTAAAATGACAGCAGCTCTCTGTGTCATAGATGTTAAACAACAAAAGACAGAAAATTCACTTTTGCAGTTAACGTGTTTCATTTATACAGTGAGCCTATGCAGTGTTATTTTACATTAAAGCATTACATTTCTGAACCTGAATACTGTTAGACTAACCTGAAAAACAAAGCACTATTTATTTTATTTGTATCTTAGTTCTAATACATTTATCTATGTTTATTCAGTCACCAACAAAACCATTCGCCAATCATTCTAGAATGATTAATTCTTTCAAAATGGAGCTATTCAAGTCATCTGGTGAATTTCTTCTCGTATTTTTTCGTATATCGTATAATATATAAATCACAGAAAAACTAAATATTACACTGTCAGTTTTTTCAAATATTGTGCATTCATAATTCTTACAGTGAAGACTAAGCTGTTTTTTTTTTTACATTTGATTAATCAATTTCTATAGCAGGCTGCTAGAATAATTATAGACTTGCAAGAAAAAATAAATTTGTTTTTATTTTATTACTGACCGTTTACTTTTTTTTAAAAAAATAATAACTTGAGGACTTTTACTTACATTAGTTAGCCTAGTATTCTGCTGTATTGAAATAATTGGTATTAAGAATTGTTGAAATTTCTCTGGTTTCTAGAATTTACTTCCAGCAAATGTGTACTTTATCACTATCATTAAAAAAAAGGTTTTGGACATACAAATTCTAATTCTGATTTTTGTCATAAGCAAGCTTTAAGCAATTTTGTTTGGCATGAATTGTTTATTAATCAAAATCCTGGGGCTAATGGTTAGCAACCAATTATAAACTTATTAAATGCAGGTATTCTTAATTACAACAGTGAATTTTGAGACCGTGGCTTTGGATGCAACATCTGGAGACCACACAGGTTAAAAGTATGTCTTCTACAGGGGGGAAAAAAGTGAGGCACAATACTTAAATACAAGCCAGAGAAAAAAAAAGAAGAGAAAAAAATACCATATTCTTAATCTGTACAAGTCTTTTTCTGATGGAAAAAATGTAAATACCTGTACAACACAATTAAGTTTAAAAACGAATGTAAAAACCTGCCAGTGGACCAAAACAAATTGCGCTTACAAGCACTAGTGCTTTTTAAATTACGCTAGGAAATAAATATCATACTGCAAGACACACAACAACAAAAGAGCAAAGCAAACTTCTTTAAATGAATTAGAAATTACACAATACCATCTGTCTGACAATGTGTCACTGTACAGAGCTACAGCAAACTTGCTCTCCGATCAGAAGCACAGGAGGAGCGCTGGCACGACTGCACCTGGAAGCGAATCAGGAGGAGCGAGAGGAGAACAGCATTCATAAATCACAGAAGGAATGCGCTCTCATTTCCTTCACCCATCCTGCTCCTCTTCATAGAGGTGCTGGTACTCTGGTTCAAGGCAGCCAGGACATGTTTTTCTCATAAGACTGTTGGGTTGGGGTAGGGTGGGGTACCTGATCTGAAATCGGTGCAGTAGGGGAGCATTTAATAGGAGCAGGCTAAACCTGACAGTCAGTGTAATGATATAAAGTCAAGCAATGTGGCCCATGGCACAGCTCCACCGTGAGCCCCACCACAAAGATCCACGGCTAGGTTCAGGTTACAATGCGTTCAGGTTCAGAAAGTGTTGGGTTGGGCCAGCGAGTGTCTACTCCAGTTACAGAGAAAAAATGTGGAACAAAGTGAGAGAGACAAAAGAGGGAGGGAGAAATTCCAAAGATGATACAACTTCTCCCTTGTGGGGAAACTCTAATAATATAATCTGTCATAATTCAATGTATATGCACAGCATCACTCAGTACATCAACAAAAGAAAGTCCATCCTCGTGAGGTCTGCTGTCCAAATGAATCAATCCACACTGCAATTATTAATAAATGAGAGAATCACTAAATCTAAGGCCAGGGTTTCACTAGCTGATTTCTTTACTTGTTAACATAGTTGAAGAATCAGCTGAAGTCGGTGTGCACGGCCAACAACATGAACAATCTGTCAGCCCGATTGTGATTCCACTGGCTAATAGAGCTTAACGGGTCCACTGTACAGTGCCTGATTGGAAGTCCTACAAACTGGCTTCAAGATGGTGTCGTAATTACGTCCATTACTGTCTTTTAAATTACTACAGCTAAATTAAACAAATCTTAGATTAAAAAAAACCAAACAAAAAAAAAAACTTAAATATATTTCAATGCAGCTCAATGTACTACGCAGAGCATATGAGGTTTACTTTTACCATAGAAATGCACATAACATTATTGGATTTCTATGACTTCTCGTCTGTACAATTTTCCTCATTCTTAATCTATGACAGAAGAGGAAGAAAGCAAGCAAAAAGAGTCTTAAGTGTGCCATCTCAACCAAAATGGAGTTGTTTCGAGTCCAGCTAGCATGATCCTGAAACTAAACACTGACCAGTGAAAATGAGCCATTTCAAAAAAGCAGCCTTCCCTGAAAATGCAGAAAAGGACACACCATGCAAGCTGTCAAACGCTGAGAAAATGTCTTTAGAAAAGGAAAAAATGGAAAAACCCATGACAACATCTGAAACTGTATATTCAAGAGCCAATAACAGACCTCAAAGGGCATAAACATCTAACAACCACATTTCATTAACTGCCTCTTACTAGAAAGGGCTGGTTGAGTTTATCAAGGAAATATCTACCTCAAGATCAGAGTTAACAGGCCACAGAAGTGCATTAAGTAATAGACTGAGCAGATAACATGGACCACTTCCATTGGACCATCTCTTATTTCAAGCCAGAGCCAGACGACAGACTAGAATGAGCCCATTGAGGAAAAAAGTTTGCTAAACATATGGCTGTACGGCTGGGAGAGAGGTTCAGATGCTTTTACCACTGTTGTCGTAAGTGCCCCACACATCTCGAGGAAAAATTTTCATCCATTCTATAAGGTTGATGAGAGCGAGACATTGGAGAGATGAAGCAAACCCGACGGTCTGATGTCAGAAATGGGTGGAAAAGGTTGGGGAAGATGGGGAGCAGAGAAAGTGTATGTCTCTTATTCTACGTGTAATCTTATTATCTCCCTCCTCTGAGATGATCGGCATCCAGATGGGCTAGCAGTCTCAAAAAGCCATTTGTCTTCATTAGATCTGAGAAAATGAATAAACAGACTCTGCCGTCTGTTTTCTCTGTGCAGACTACGGGCAAAAAGGAACCAGGTGCACAGTAGCAAACGCCTGCACTTAAATCCGATACACCTTGACACCCATACCTACCATGTTTCAAGCACATGGGTCAATGATATAAGTGCCCCTAGCATAAAAAGGGGGAAAAAAAAAACATTTTAAAAATCTAAATTTGTGTGCCACGTTCACTGAAATGTACCAATTATATTCATGTTGTATTAATTTTTTTTAATCTTTTTTTCTCTCAAAAAAGGTTTAAATTAGGGATGTAGCAACAATGGCATTCACGATAAACTTGATTTATAAAAAAAATAACCTAAACCTAAAATTTATAAAATAAAACACCAATATCACGTTAATACTACACGCGATAATATAGTAAATCTAGTGATGGTTACTATCTGGTTGTCACATAGCTGACAGATTAACAATGTAACGCAGGTTACCACCAGTCATAAAACAGAGAAAGACCACAACGACGCAGTGTGTAGCTACTACTGCCGAACAAAATCATGTCAAAGGAGAAGGCAAACGAAAGCAAGACACTCTAGCCATACCCGAACAAAAGTTCACCAATGTGGGAGTTTTTTGGGTTTCAAAAAGTTGGCGTGAGAGACGCCCCAGTCAGAATGAATAGTCAAACAGTAAATTAGCTTTGTAGAGTTTTGTAAACTTGTGCTCCGCCTCCCTACACAAATTTCTCATGTTTTTTTGGCCAGTGAATCCCACTTAAAATATATGCTAAATATTTAACATCATAATCATAATATTGATTTCATTTGTTGTATACTGCATAAAATAATCACCTCAAATTATTTTGGCATTAATAATAGTTGACTACACGTCATAACTACGGGACTTACGGCTCAGTACGGGTCACTTTTTGCCGCTTTTCCACTCAATGGTATGGTTCAGTTCGGCATAGTTCGCTTAAATAGTACCACCTCCAATCCAATCTCAATTATAATCCAAGCGTGCCGTGCCGATACCAAAATATGACATGTAAACACTGCAGATCTCTGATTGGTCAGAGAGAATAGTCACTGGATTTGAAACACAAGACCCCTAACCTGCTAGATTTAAATAGCCAGTAACAGCCACCACAAGTATCATTTGTTTGCACGACTTGCTTTAAACGACTATTAGACGGATCTAGAAAGATTAATTGGCTGTATCGTGGTCAGTAGATGAGGTGCAGACATTCCTCTCAGGAGCGAATCCACGGCATTAGAGGCGGCGCAACTATAACAATCAGTCTACAATCCCACCCACTCTGAAGCTGTACTAAACTGCAGAAAAGCAAACTAAAGCGAGCCGAGCAGAGTTGTACCACGCAGTGGAAAAACGCCATAAAAATGTCAAGCAAAAAAAATAAAATTTGCCACAAGGCTCTCCTTTTTTGTAGCATTATTACTGACCCCATATTCATTAGCCTAGCAGGTTTCATTTGAGAACCACAACACATCACTTATCACTCAATCTCAACAAATTTATAGCCATGAGAAACTAAAAAAGCCTGCAGGCCATGAAATATTCTGTGTGAACGTGGTTATGATTGGCAACACGTACAAAGAGGTAGTCCCCAGTACAGCTCAGAGTCATTCGCAAAACGGAAAGCCTCCATTGTCTTTAAATCCATCAACAGCTAGTCATCAATTCCCCGAAAACTCTAAGTGGAGACAGAGGGAGGGAGGGAGGGAGGGAGTGAATTGGGGGGGGGGTGTTGTGTTGCTATATTACATTTCTACCATGGTGGGGAAAGAGCAATTTCAGTGGCTGAAATTCAAGACAGTGTCTTCTGAGTTTAAAGCATCTTGCAAGTGAGTTAGACTGAATGAAGCAATAAGCACAATCACAAAAAAAAAAAAAAAAACGAGAGATGAGGGAAGGGAAAGCGATGAAATTTGCTCAGATACATAAGAAAGGTAACGTGGAGGAAAGCTTGAGCAAATTCCAGAGCTGATTGCTGGGAAATTGCACCGTCTGCTCCAAACAGCTGATGTAAAGTAGTGACTCTGCACCACCAATGATAAAGATTGTCTCATTACTCACTCTCATGTCATTGTA
Organism: Zacco platypus; assembly: GCA_038088235.1. Classification (NCBI taxonomy): domain Eukaryota; kingdom Metazoa; phylum Chordata; class Actinopteri; order Cypriniformes; family Xenocyprididae; genus Zacco; species Zacco platypus. Next base: position 15,656,891 of record CM076084.1, read on the forward strand.
GTTTTTGTACTTCGCTTGAAGAAAAAAAAAAATAAAATAAAGATTGAAAGCACCATGAAAGAATCGTAAAAGTGGTCCACAATTCACTTGTGTTCTGTATTCCAGAACCTTTCCAATCATTCGCAAGCTTTGTGCGAGAAAACATACCCCAAATTTAGGTCATTATTCACAGCTCAACTTGAAATCCTCCCTTGAGCTCTGCAAAATCATAAGTAGAGCCGTACGAATTTTGGAAGAATAGTCATTTTGAATCAAAACTTTTGTATGAATCTGTTGGTTAAAGGGGTGTGCACGAATAGTCAAATATTCAATCTGTAATTAATATTGTAAAAATAAAAATACTGTTAGAATTTTACTACGTTTTCTTGCAGGCTGTAAATCTAGTGAATCCATGATAAATCCTAAGCACTAAAACTCACAATCATAACTAAATGCACTGGGTGGCAGTTTGAAATGACTTCGATGAAAATGACCGTACAAAATTTATTATGTACGTTCTGTACGGTAACTGGCGCAGTCTGTTTTATTCACGTTTTCCCCATTCCCGTGGTTCAAAATCAACCCACTTTTCTTTTCCACCATAATAGTTAGCGTTCTGGATCCAGAGCCTGTTCTCAGCCAAGCGAATTGAAGCCTGTCGTGAACTGGCCGCATGTTTCCACAGACTTGAGAATGATTGGTGACGTAACGCTGCTGTGTTGTTTACCCTACTATTAACGGTCTTAAATCTAATGTGTGCAGGGCAGTGGGGCACTTCGGTTTTGCTGTTCACAGTACCAGGGACTGATTCTAGCATATCGCCAGCTCAAACTTCAAGTACCAAAAACCAGTGCCGTACAGTACTGCAGTATTTCAGCCTTTACACACACATTTTACATAGGTGCTAGTGTACATCTGTCCAATAATAGAATACCCACAAACTTAGCAAACTTCAAAAAGTGGACACCGGGGCATTACTAGGTTTCAATACAGAGATTGTTTTGCTTTCGCTCTCTCTGTCGGCCTTAATCTTAGAATATGTATTTCCTGACGAAGCACCTTTCAAAGTCAGACAGTCTCCTCTGAATCTGTCCGTCTCTCTCCCACTCTACAGGAGAACAGGGGTTTCTTTCAGTGCTCTGAGGAAAGGTAGAACGGTCAGGCGAAAAGCTTTTTGAGAACCCTCCCCAGATCACTGGACACACACTGGTGCTCATTGTCCAATGTGGTCTTGATTGAGAAAGGAGAACTGTGGGAATAGACACTGCAAACCCTACTGTCTGCGGTCTAGACACTAACCTGATGTCTGATGTACAACTAATACTTGCATTCATTCAGCTGAACTCTCATCTGCTATTCTGAGTACTGCCAAAGACTTTAGATATACAAAGACAGTGCCCTCGTATTACTATGTAACGTGCAATATAGCAGAATAAGTCCCAGCTTCTAAGTAAAAGAGCCAATCGTCAATTGGTAAAGTCATTGCATCACTGCAGCTGACATTGGAAGCTCCTGTTGCTATAGAAACAGTCAGTGTTCTGAAATGCGCGCTTAGGACTGTGCATGCGCATTGCCTGGTCCAGCCTGTTTGAGCGTTTAGAAACAATTTATGAAAAAGTTGTTGTCAGATTTTATTGGTGATATGGAATTTAATCATAAGCTTGGTGAACAGATAATTTGATATTTGCCCATTCATGGAGATAGAAGCTGCACTAGCATGACTGAAATAGCTGCCCGAGAGGCATTTCAAAGATGGCCGCAGAGTGAAATGTCTTCCCTGAAAGGGACTTGGATGCTGCAGATTCTGGTTGTTTGCTCAAGAAATGCTCCAGAGAACAGCTGACCCAGAGGAGAGGAACCATACAATGGCAAACAATGACATGATGTAGTAGACATACACCCAATTCTTGTTTTCATGTTAACAGACAGTTTGGAGAATCTCACTGAGTTTATCAACATCCTGTTGTCAAGCCCAATCAAATCTATTCATCACTGATCTTGGACTTGCAGTGTCCTGTGGGGATTGAAGCAGTGTCTAAGTCGGGCTGATGGCCTCCACTCAGATATATTAGCCTCCAACAAAGAAATCAAAAGCATCTGCATATGACACCGAAGTATAAAAACAAACAAACAAACAAAATCTCCAGCAATTGTGTTTTCAAGAAGTCTGGTAGTGTCACTCAAAATATTTCCAACACTGATACTTAGCAATAAGCATCAAAATTCTGGGAGGCATTTCCTTTTACCTCAGTTTTGTTCATGTTTTTTTCGGTTTTTAAATCTATTAATTTGTTCATTTTGTCCAGTTTCTATTAAAGCTGCAATTTGTAAGATAATTGCAGTAAAATACCCCAAAAAAAATCCTAGGCCAGTGTTATACATTTTGTTCAGTTCAGTACTAACAATATCCGAAAAGTTTCCAACAATTTGCAAATAGTGAGAAAATTCCTATTTTAACCAAGGATCCGACGTGTGAGGGAGTCGCCCGTCGATGGTGTCATATCCCCGTTAACCTTGGTTTCAGATTTTATTTTGTAGAAACCATGGAAAGACAAAAGACACTTTAATATATTACATGTTTTATTAGACAAGGGAACAACTGTTTTGATACCTTTATAGACAGAAAAGGCTTTCTTGACTTTCTGCGAGTACCATGTCAAGTAGCTAACATAGCATAATCAGGTGCAGCTTTATTTTTGTAACAGTAAAAAAATAATTCTCCATCATACAATACGTTTTTAAAATTAATAGCAAGCCATTTATCAACCCAAGCCATCCAGCATTTAATATGATGTTCTAAAATCGATCGAGCTTACTGCAGTCTGCAACAAGTGTCTCACTGCAGCAGCCGAGCGAACGGAACATTATAACATCATTTTCAACACACTCAAATGTATCTAATATGATAAACAGAGCTGCGTTACCTCATACTCATGACCGGAAAAGCAGAAGCGGCACCGGTGACTGCGGCATAATAAAAGTTCTGCTGCTCGCGAGACGTGTGCCACGTTCGTCTCTCATTAACAATCACTCCAGCGCCTCGTTCAGCTCCCAAAACACTCCCACTTCACACTACAGTAACGTTAATAATCACATCCATGAACATGATTTCTGCTAGAGTCCCATCCCGATTCTTTCCACCGGCTGTGAGGTGAAGACCACATGTCTCAACATTTTTTTTTGAACAGGCCAACTCTAGTGGATGAAAAACTACATATTGCACCTTTAAGTAACATGATTTGGATTCACAATTTACAATTTCAAGAACATATGCATTAGAAACAAGGTCACAGCCTGCCAGTTGAGATACACTGATCTTCGAAACATCATACAAAAAAGAAAAGAAAAAAAAGGATAAAAATAGTCCTTATTACCCACAGGGAGCCCTTCTCTTTTGTTGACGACTGTTCTCATTACAAGTTTGTGAAAATGGGCAGCGTATGTTACGCTCCCAAATGAACATAAGCACCCAAAACTGAGCAGATGCAGATGCACTCAAGCACTTCCCATGACAACCCACAGCCTCCAGCCTGGACTCAACAGATCAAAATAAAAGTACATGTTAAATGTCAGTGTTGAATAACTCCACAGCAAATCAAATAACATCAAGCAACAAACTCAACCTTGAAGTTCTACTTTGAGTGTTCAATTGAATTGGAAACCTGGATTTTAGACTCAAGTCTAAAATAAAATCATGTATTTTATAATTGAGATTTCAACTGAACAACAAAAAAAAAACCCTAGCCTTGAACCAGTGGATCTGCTGAAAATAAAAATGGCAATTTACCGCTTCCTCTGAGAAAATGGTCTGATTACACATGAGAAACACTGGAGAGGTAAAGGTACCACAGATTCCCATGTTGATTACAAAGCCATGAAGTCCCACAGGAAATCAAGAGCACATCATGTGTTGGTGGCATGGTTGCCATGGTAACCGTGGTGTGCATACAGGTGTCAGATGTTTCTTATCTAGTTAGAAATAAGAGCGTGCAAGAGGACCATGGGTGTTTTCATTTTGCTTCATGAAAAATCAGAGACAAAACTTCATTGTCAAGCTTCATATTCAATCTAAGACATGAAGGGAAGGCATATTGAAGACTTTTAGTATATTATACTAGCTGTACCTTATGTAAAGGAACAAATAATCAAAACTTTTTGCATTATTAAGTGTCAATGGTCCAGTTGTGAACATTTTTAGAGCACAAAACAAGTTTAGTCTCTCATTACATATTTTTCCACTGCTGAAACTTATGTAAAGTTGGCATGAAATGCCATTAAAAGCAGTTAAAAGCAAAGCGGATATGAGTCTTCTACCAGGCCACGAACAGACTCTCCCAGAGTTCCACCTCACAATGACCGCCAGGACTGAAGATAAGACACTAGCCAGAGCTCATGAGAGAAAAACATCAGCAAAGCATAATGCCTCCAGGAACAAAGAGGCATATGGGGGAAGTTCAGCCATTAACATACCAAAAAGCCCCTTACATTCCCTTTTAAAAGTACACTAGTAAACTTCCATAATACTGGACGGAAGGACTTGTCTTATAGGGCTGCCTACAAGTAATAAACTAATAATAGTACTAATAGTCGATCAAAATTTGTATTAGTCTGTTAGTCACGGGGAAAAAAAACTTGTGGCAAAGTCATGCAGTTCGTGAGGGACGGAGTGTTAACAGAGGGTCCATGTGGCAAGTACAATATGTCGAGCAGGAAATCCAAACGTACGCCTATCAACCTCAAATACGGATTATTTGAAACATGTAAGCAACTGCTTCCTCTAAAGTTAACCTAGATAAATGTGCATTATTACTGCGCATACCCAAGTGTTCGTGCAGTGTATTAAACGCTAGAGTATTAAATGCGCTTACTGCGTGACCCCTTGCATTTTCTCCGATAACAGCGGAAACAACTTCAAATTCTCTGTCATTTTCTCATCATACAGATAAGTGTAATACATCACTCAAAAGTGGCTAAAGGGCCTACTTTTGTGTAAACCCGCAACAACAAGAAAACACTATACTTTTGTAAAATAAAGAAAGATGCGCTTTCTGCCGTCTTGGTCTTTCTGAACTGGAGCGAGGCATAAAAATGAGCCGAAACTCAGCGTATAGGCTAAATGCCTCACAGACATGAGAAATTTATCTATAGAAAGCTTGAAATGTCTACGTTTAAACCAATTAGAAAGGAAAATACTCTGCTTATTTAATCCATATGATAAAAAGTGCACTACACTACACTATACAGTGGAGATGGCGAGACAGCTTTGTCGACTTCATCTTTGCAGCGGACACTGACTCAGAAAACACTAGTTTATTAAGCTTGATGCGTGCACTTGATCACGGAATAGGCTATAACACATTAAAACGCTCATTATGGATTAGTTTTCTCCTCAGGATATACTTTGATTATTATTATTAAAGTCAACTAGAGAAATCGTTAGTCGGGGGCAACCCTAGGAACCAGAACTAGACAATCTTATTTTTCTGATAATCCTAATATAAAAAAAGTAAAATAAAATCAGAACCCTTGACATTCCCACCAAACAGCATTTTAGGCATCATAGGCACATTATTTGCAGTGCCAAACAAATTCATTACGATGCCCAAAAAACCAAACCATCAACTCACTAGGCTGAGAAACAGCTTCTGTATATACATGAGCAAAAAACAGCAAAGCAGTCTGGCTTACAGCAGAATGAACAACAGCTATCCAGACGGAGAGGACAACAGAGGATTGGCAGGTCAGCAAACAAACAGACACGTGCCCGCACGCACATGCTCGTTGGATAAGGACGAGGAAATATTGGCAAACGCCTGCACCACACAAACTCTACCTAGGGTGCGCAGCCAGCCAAACACTATCGCACACACGCACATCTTTCCCAAGGCTTGAGGCAGACAAAAGAGGTAGTGGGTGCGCCCGAGGGCAGTGGAAAGACTCTGGAAAAGCTTAGCAGAGCAGCAGGGTTTATGCTACGCTGTTATCTCAGGCTCTGCAGAGAGACAGCCTTTGATGTGCTGAGCCACAGACTACAGGCGAGAGGAAACAGGCTGGTTAAGTAAATGTAGACAGACACACACATACGGCACCATACAGGAACACAAAGATGCCAGTTAGCATATATCCCAAGGCCAACTCTCCAGCTAGGCTAACACCAGTTTGATTCATGGTTTAAGAGAAAAAAAAAAAAAAGAAAAGGAAATGAAAAAAAAAAAAAACAACAATCCCACAAATACATTAGAGTAGTTTTGCCTATGGCTTCTGGTGGGGGGGGGGGGGAGGAAGACTGTCTACAGTATGTGCTGTATTTCAACAATTAGGCATCTGTTGCAACTGTATTCAAGAAGAAGAATGGGAAGGATGATTGTTGTTGTCTGCATTCAAAGGGAGGCAGACGGATGTAATTAAAAAGGTAAAAATAGTTAGCTACCATGTAAGACTCACCATTTTGTTTACATGGCTGAATTAACAGGATTTTTTAGCATAGTATCCCACTTATTCGTTATGAAAACGGTAGTGCATATATTTGCTAAAAATCCACCAAAAAAAAGCTTGGTGGTTGAACATTTGAAAATTAAGAAATTAAGCAGTATTATAATTTTATAGTTGTACTAAATTATTTTAATAAATAACTGATTTTCTATTTTAACAGCACAGTAATATAAATATATCTTTTTTGTTCAATATTTTTGGTATCACTTTACAATAAAGGTTCATTAGTTAACATGAACTAATAACGAACTGCACTTATACAGCATTTATTAATCTTTGTTCATTTCAACAGTAATACATTAAAATCTTATTAACATTAGTCAATGCTCTGTGAACTAACATGAACAATGAACAACTGTATTCATGAACTAACGTTAACAAAGATTATACAGTAACAAATGTATTGCTCATGATTAGTTCATGTTAGTTAACACTAATGTTTAACTAATGAACCTTATTGTAAAGTGTTACCAAACTATTGTCATTCAATAATTACAATAAAAATCATTTTAGTATACTGAATGGGTCAAAGCAGTGAGAATGTGGCTTATGAAACTCAAGCGGAAAGAGATATTTTTTAAACTGTTCACTTTCTCACTGAAAGTTCTTGTAAAGTGCATACACAATGTATAAAAATGTAAGTTTTTCTCGAAATCTCTTATCCCTAAAAAGGATGGCTGGATCGGTTTTACTCATAAGACTCTATTTTGAGTCTTCAGAGCAAAAAGTAAAAATTTCAGCTTTTAAAAATTATTTCTAATTTATTTATAAGCAATAAAATCACTCCAATTATGCTGGAATGATTCTTTCATCTGGTTAAATTCCTGTATTTTTATATAAACCACAATATATATCAGATGCAGCAGTATTAAAAAACAAAACAAACAAAAAAAAACGGCCATGGCAGTCCAATACCATGCAGCCCTATTAAATTTTATTTTACATTTAACAAGACAAATGCTGCAACAATACAAAATAAAATGTATATATTAATATATATTTTTATCTGCAAGTATTTTTACATTTTTTTTTTCTTTTTGTCTGAGATTGGATGAGCGGATGAGCAGTTATATAGACATTTGGAGGAGCAGCGATTCCAAAAATATGAACACTGAAGCCCATGATTGATAAATCAGGATGACGCGCCTAGTGTAATGAAAGGGATTATTGTATTAATAAATACAATAAACTGCGGTTTTCGCTGTCAAAATGAAATGGATGTCTGTACTAAAAGGGCAGCGGATGGGTACTATGAAACAAGAACAAAGTTGCTGTATTTCCATTTTAAAATATTAATAAATATTTTAAAGACAACTCTTTTGCCATGCTAATAAACCACATAAAATTGAAAAGAATATGAAACATAAGCCACAAAACATGAAGACAGAAAGTGAGAGGGAGAATGTGACTGTGTCTTTCTGTAGGGCTTTGTGGCTCAACTCCCTGTCTCTATAGGATTATCTTCAGTAATAGTCCTTAAGTCAGTCTGAGTGAGGCACCAGATGCCCATTACTCTGCATACAGCCACATCTCCTCAGACATATGGACCCAACACATGGAGAGCGCTTTAAAGGGAGCTTATTCTACATGTGGCATTCAATTCTTCCACCGAAGTTCACGTTTAAGACTTCTACACTGTAAAAATAATAATAATACTGTTCCAATTAGTAATCACAACTTATTTTAGAGTTAGAATGACTTCCTTTGATTCAACTTGAATACAAAATCCAAATTGTCCAACTTCACATTTTAAAGAGAACACTAGTAATAGACAAAGCTGGAATGACTTCATTGCAGTGCACTCTTAAAAGTAAAGGTTCTTTATTGGCATTAATGGCTCCATCTTCAACATCCAAGGAAGCTTTCCATTGCGCAAAAGGATCTTTATAGTGGAACGATATTTAGATTATTAAAGTGTTCTTCACACCAAGAAGGAAAAAAAAAAAAAAAAGGCTCACTGAAAGGTTCTTTGGGTAACTTACAATTGCTCTTTCGCATCGCTATGAAACCCCTATTTTGGAAACTTTATTTTTTAACAGTGTGATATGCAAAATGACCCATGTTATGATTGGCTAATCTCCATAAGCCAATGTAGTTCATGCTGGTTATCATCAGAGTGGGTCAAGGTGCTAATCATCGCACAGATATTGTGGCCGGTCATGTTAAATGTCCATGGCTGTAAAGCAGTCTTAATGTTTTCTACAGCACCATGCCAAAAGAAATCAGATTTTTACCCAAGTTGTAAATTTGAGTTTGCAGTCAGAACTGAATGCGCCAAGAAAAGTCTGTGCAACAAACAGATGACAAAGAAACATCTTCTTATAGAGCCGTTCATGCAAGCAGTGTACACACATACACAATCTTTATATCATGACCACTGTAGTCTAATAGTCTGGATATTTTAAGGAAGAGTTTAAAAAGACATAACTCCGGCTTTACCAGTTGACTATTCCTTCTCTGAATTAGTCCAGTTTGAATCGGTCCTTCACGGAATCAGAGTGATTATTGAATTAACCGTTTACCCACTGACTGTTCAATCACTTCAGTAATATGTGATGTTTTAATGATACACATTGAATCTCTCGAAATATTCCACTTTTAAAAAAGCATTAACACAAGCATCAATTTAAAAGACAAAGCCCCTGTATTACATGACATGAATTCTACAACAATGTACAAGTATACCAGATTTACAAAACTCACTATACAACAAGCCCTGATCCTTAGAGACAAGCACTTCAACTTGTTCCTGATGACAGAGACTGAGGGACAAGTTTCTTCAGTGCCCTGATGCAAAGAAAGGAGGGCCTGTGGCTACATGCAACAGAAGGTTTTGATGTGCCTGTGCTTTCTGTAGACGGACACATACAGACTGATCTCCAGCACCTGGGAATTCTGATGCACACAGTAAATAATTCAGTGTCAACAGGGTAGAAAGAAGATGTGAATGTGGGCCAGGGGAAAAAGTAGACGTTCTGTTTCGAAAGTCCGAAACTGTGAGCGAGAGACACAGATGGGCAGAGAAGCACCTCTAGGGGTGCATTTTTAGGAAAAACTGTTTTTGGACAATCTGTTTATTCAAGTGAAGTTGGAATCCAAAAGATGTAGTTCCTCCAAAGCAGTGAAAGGTTGTTTCACATGAGCTCTGAGAACTGTGCTAAAGGCAAGAGGCTCCTTCAAGACTTCTAAATTATGCAAGATTTGGCACATATGAGTTTATTACCTAAAAAGCACAACAAGCTTTGGCTTCAAGGAAAGGAACATTCTTGGAAACTACTCAATGACAGAAAACATTCACAGAGTTTGACATACAGTTAGAGACCCAAAAGAGTTTACCAAGTATGTTGCAGATGGTTGGCTTGATTAAATTGGAATCGTCCTGCAGTGCCAGTGGAGGATGCTGGGATGCCACTGACCACTATTCCCCAAAGATCCATTCATACAGCCAGGTGTTACCATGGAAACAGCCCTTCACTGGGGGCCCCCTTCTTCTGAAAGAAGAGTCCTGCATCACAGCAGTCAATGTGCGAGTGTGCAAAGATTGTGCTGGGCAGGAGATGGGGCCCTTTCATAGGACTTGTTTCGTTCCATAGGGTTTTACACATTGTGGTACATTGATGCTTGGGTAACACTGTAGCTGATGCATCGAAGTTCACAGTTTCAACTGCTTACCAGTGCAGACCACTCAAAGCTCAGCCAATGATTACGAAGTCTCAGGCTCAGACATGACGTCCACGTCAAAAGTAACACTGAGCGCTGTTGAGTGGATTCGTAAACACCTGATTTTCAATTGTGTTCACGTGCTCAGATGTGTCTGAATGGCTACAATGATCCACGCTTCAATATCTACAAAGAGCGCTTGAACAGATACGCACGGGAGCGTATGAAAGGAGTCTAGATAGACACCAGCTTTCAAACGCTACCGATTTCAAAACACCTTACTGAAACATCAAATAGTGATGGTATGATCTACATCAGCTGATCCACTTGGTCAAACAGGCCCACTTTGTCAATTCATAATTTACTGTCTTCGAACAGCTATGCGCATATATATATGCCACCCTGCTTTTTAATTAGTTTATGCCAATAGGAAAATTAAAAAAATAAACAAATAAACAAATAAATAAAAAGGTATGCACGGACCGCTCGGACCATTTTTGTGTTTTTAAAAATCAAACATTTTCACTAGATGGTATACACTTTCTTGCTACCTAGCATGTTTGTACTGCAAACTGCACTTCAATGACCACACTTGCAGCACTTTCGTATGGAAGTCAAAGCAGCTGTGCACTAAGGCCTTGACACAAGTTGTGTGAAAGGGCACTTAAGACGAAGGCAGACTTTTTCCTAAAGTGGACGAGGGGTTCCCATGTGAAGTCCTGATAATTCTTTTGTCATCCAAAACTGATGTGAAACTGAAATCTCACATTTGTTGATCATAGTTCATGTGAAGCATTGTGAAAGCATTTGGTCTCATGGAATACAGGGCCAAGCACTAGATTTTTTTTTTTTTTTTTTTTTTTTTTTCCCTGTGCTGATGTTCGGGGGAGTTGGTGGGGGGCAGGGCAGCTGTTGGGTCCCAGGGTGAAACCACAAAGACACAGAGGACACAAAGAGCTCAAGACAATGCAGAGGGCTACCCTTTCACAACATCTCACGGGCCATATTGAGAGCTAAAGCAAAAGACCCTGGTGGAGGTAATCCTTTTGTATTTTGAGAGAGTGAGTGGATACAGCAGCATGCACGTACAGAGAAAAAATTCTGTAATGCTCGAACACTTTCCAGGACACAATCCAAAGTATTCACAAATCAAAATATACACAGGCCCACATTATCCAGAATCTACAGTCAAGCTACTTTAATTCATGTCTGTAATGAATGTTGTAAAGTTAACCACTCAATTTTTACGTTTTGCAACAATTTTTTTAGTTGTGATACCAACTATAAATAAGTGATAGAAATGCATATTTTTCATCATTTTGAATTCAGATGTAGTTATTTGGGTTTATTGTTCACCATATAATTATTTCATTTGGTTGAGGCCATATTGTTTCAGGCTTGAATGTGTCATGTCATAATAATGAACTTGAGATTCCCAGGTGCACTTGACCGAATCATCAGCTTCAGCACCAATTAAACAATCAAGGTCTTCAGGATAACTAGAGCTGTGTTCGAAGTCTCCCCCTACACCCCATTCACTAATATAGTTCACTTAAAGTAGTGAATGAAAATGAGTGAAGGAATTCAGACACTGAAGGCACCAAAACAGATGCCTTTTTGTTTGCGCATTGCTTGATGGTTTAAATAAAATTTTAAAACAAAATTAAAAATGAGCTGCATTTCTTTTGCCAGAGAACAAGTGATGCCTTTCCATCTTTAGGGTACGTTTACATGACAACGATGCAACGATTTTCCTTTGTTTTGTTTTTTCCCCCACGTACAGACGACGACATTATCAAAACTTACCCCATTCACATGGATCAGCAAAAATGATTCCAAACTCTGTATTGCAAGCTAGTATGAATGGCTATTTTGTTAAATCTAAAGACAATAAAAATTGATCACAAAAAAGCTGTATCATGACAGGCCAGTAGTTGGCGATGTTACTTTGTAAAGAAACACCATGCGCCTGTAGACGGATCATGCAATACTAGCATGCATGACGTCACTTTTTTTGACTAATTTACGTTTTTGTAGTTTACATGAAGACGAAAACTAACATTTTCAAAAACTTTTCACACTGAAACAAGTTTTCAAGCCACCAAAATGCGGTTATGCAAATGAACAACCAAAAACATAAGTTTTCCGTTTTGAGTTGGTGTTGTGTAAACAGCCCGACAAATGAGCTTGTCCGCACTTGCCTAACAAGACTTGCCTACTGGTAAGATCCAGTAGTAATGAAACGATCCATTCGGAATTATTTCATGGAAGCTAATGTGTATAAACCTTAATTTAACAACTAAATTATAAAGAACCTATAGGATTCCATTGTGGACGCCATCTTCTGGTCAGACGTAGGAATTCATTCTCACATTTTAGGTATTCTCTAGCAGTTGAGTGTACATCAGTTGTACACTTATTGTGCATTGAGGGATTAAATGAGTGTACTCAATATTGTCCACTATGGTTTAGGACAACACTACAAATGGCTGTCCCCTAATGCAGTGCCCTATTTAAGGTTATGGGGTGATTCCAGCCTAGAAACTTTCAAACTAGTGTTTAAGAAGGTTAGAGCAAAACTTTGCAGAAAAGTGGCCCTCCAGGACCCGGATTGGACACCCCTGATTTAGGTGTAGCATTTGAAAACCCAAGCAGAAATTTTAGTTTTCCAGACCACATGAAAAGCAAAAAATAAATGTGTGATGCAGCTGGCTGGCTGGCAGAATGCTTAAGCAGGTAGGGCTGGTGAAGAAGAATATCACTACACCTTTTGCTGTATGTAGTGGTACATGTAATGTTCTCCCAGCTTCCTATGATCTCTTAAACCCCTTCATGCAAATCAGAGCCAAGGGCTGGATGGCAAAGCTCTGAATTATTGACATTGCCCTTGCTTACAGTGTCCAGAAAAGCTCTGCACGTACAATCTCTGAGGGCCAGGGTAAAGCTGTTAACAATGAAATTGGATCATATGGAAAGATGGTTGAGGGAGGTAGAAACAAACTTTGAAGCTGAAGTGTATACTTTGAGATGTTAAAATGATTTCTCCTAACTCAGCCAAACATGTCACAATAACCAAGTAAGCAGGTTGATTTCCTCATAAAATGGAAGTTCACGTTTGACATCAACAAACAAGCATGTGACATAAGTACGTTCTTACGTTCACAAGCTTAACAACATGCTGACGTTTAATGTCGAACGTGAACTTATGAACCTGTGTATGACAGTTGGATGGAAGCATTGGTTTATAGTTCAAAAGGTTGAAATATTAGCATTTTTACAAATCTATTGATTTGTTTAGAGGACATTGATTCATCAACTGGGGTCATACGGATAACTAAAGGTGCTTCGATCAGGATTTTTGGGGTTGATCACCGAACACTGAAAGCAGTATCGGCCGATACTGATCACCAAAATAAATACTAAATAATACTACATAACTAGAAGGCTTCAAATAGACCCAAGGGGGTTATTTAGCTATTCTTCAACAACAACATATATTAAGTATTTAATTTAAGAGATGAGAAAGTATCAAATTGACAACTCACTTATTGGCAAGCAACATATTCCATTCCCTGTCCTAGAGGTAAGACAGAGATTGAAGCTTAACAAATATAGTTTTCCTGTGAAATAATAAATAATCTTTAACAGGAAGTAGGCTAATCAAATGTACAACACTGCAGAGTCTGCACTGCATAAATTAAACATTAATCCTAAGAAAGTGATTTTATCTTGTGTCTTTTGTGGTTTGATAAACATTAAAGGAATATTTCACCCAAAATTAAAATGGTCATCATTTTCTCTCCATCAAGTTATTCCAAACCTGTATGAATTTCCTTCTGCTGAACACAAAAAGATGGAATTTTGAATAATGTCAGCAACCAAAACAGCTGATGGGGCCCCATTGGCTTCCATAGAAAAAAAAAAAAAAAAAACAGAATCGCAAAGAAGAACCATGAATGTTGCATCCCTAAAATAGAGCATCATGTCATTAACCCAATTCAATTTGAAACTACATAGCCTACTTTAGCTTTAAATGCTTGAGAGATCTAATGAAAAGAGTGGAGAAATGTGGGATAAGACCAGGTGTAAGGATTACATCTACATTCACAGATTACCTGTGACAAGACAAGCTTCCTGGATGAAGTTTTTAGAGGAGATCACTACAGAACAAGACAAATCCGATTTCCTAATTTCTACGCAGCCATCAACTATTAGATGTTTTGTGAGCCTGCTGGACAGCTTAAATCATCTGTGGGGTTTGAATAGAGGATGGAATCAGTCAAGTGACTAGTCACATGATCAGCCTGCTGTGACACCTGCACATACAGGAAAGAGAAATGAACTAAACAGTGAAAGCGAAGAAACACCCTCCACCCTTTAATCACAAACACGGTTTAAAACAGCTACACACAGCAAGTAGGTGACAGTGTCAATCCTCAAAAGACTTGACACAGCAACAGGTGGAACGAGGGAGATAATGCATATCATCATCATCGTTCACAGAGCCTGCATTCTTAGTAGCACACAAAGATCAGTTTCATCAACAAATGAAACCTAATTTTCTCGAAAACAGAGCTGCAAATCTTAAGACATGCAAAATCTAAAAATGACTGAGGTAGCATACATTTCTCAATCTGCCAAGACCCAATGGAGACACTGAAGGAAAATATTGAGAAAGTAAAGAGCTCATTACAGCAAAGCAAATAAACACTCCATAATTTATCAGAAGTGGGACAGGGAGGCTGTGTGTTCACAAGTGTGATTCACAGAACAACACAGGAATTCACCACCCATACAGCAAGGGCATACACCCAAGACATTGAAAAAAAGATACAGAGCAAAAATAATCTCTCCAAATGTCACCGAAGGAATTGAAAAGACGTCTGTTGAGAAATTAAGCCTTACTTTGCAGTGTTTTGTTTTGATTTTCAACCAAACTTTGTTTTGGCTACAGTTATAGGAACATAAGAGTCAGGAAGAAAAATGATCAGTCATACGCAGTTTTATTATACTAACATCAATATTTCTCTCTGAATATTTCACAATGCTCTAAACAACAAAAAGACCAGTGTCTGTGAGCAGAGCTCTCAAAAATTCCGAACTAGACACAGAACAGGGCGGTCCACTGGTCACCCAACAACCGACTAGTCAGCTCATCAGTATATTGGCCAAATGAAATGAAAAAGTATAAGTTTGACTGTCCAGCTGTGAATGTGCTAAAGGTTTTAGCCTTAGCTAAACATCCAGTCGCTAGCCAGCTAAACAACGACGAAACAACCAAAATAAAAGCGGCTGTGTTTTTACTCAGGTACTATTATGGATCTCTCCGAAAAATCGCCTACAAATTAAACACCTTCAACAATACATTAAGACAAGACCAGAAAATGTGACAAGGCTTATCTCGCCCTTGGATTCACCAGCACAATGGTGGTGGGTAATGAGGAGAGACCACAGTGTGTTACTGCGTGTCTAAATCTTCTGACGGTATGAAGCTGAACAAGTTAAGATGCCACTGAAGAAAAGTCGCATCACAAACAAAGAACCCTGTTGAATGAGAAGTTGTAGTAGACTACTGTATTAATTACAATATTTCAAATAAATCCTATAAGATTTTGCAAGCAAGGTCATGCCTGAGATTGTTTTTATGATGGTGAAAATGTGGGGGGGGCTTAAAAATATTTACAGGTAACACTTTACAATAAGGTCTCATTTATGAACAGTTAATGCATTAGATAACATGAACTGTGAACATTGTATTTTTACAGCATTTATTAAGCCTTAAGATTAGTAAATAAAAACAGTTGCTCGAGGTTCATGTTAGTTCATTAACTGATGTTAAACAACTTGATTTATGTATTAGTAAATGCAGAAATTAACATTACAAGATTAATAAATGATATAAAAGTAGTGTTCACTGTAAGTTCATTTTAACAAATGTAACTAATGTTAAATGAAAACTTATTGTAAAGTGTTACCTAGTTCTCTCTACAAAGAGGGAAAAATCTTTGGGAGCCACCATTTTTAAGGGATGATAGCATAAGGGATTAACAAATGTAAGGAATTTGCATCTTTTTTACCACAATAGGGTATTTGTGTACACACAGCAAACATATTTATGTTCAAATAGTGAATTTTGAATTATAGGTCCCTTTTAAGGCATTTTCACCTCCATTGGACTAATTTAATGGTCATACAAGAGGACACGCTTTAACTTCAAGCATGAGCGTTTGAGAATTGATTTTACCAGAACAAGATTTGACAGTAACAGCCATCCAACATGTACATCTCCATATTCTCACTCCTGAAAGAATCATCATCATGTGTCGGATTGCTGTGAGAGCACATGAAAAAGCAGCAGCTCTCCCTGGCAACTCACACCTCCATTAAAAGCAGAAGACATGACAGTCACATGACCATGGCAGTTTCTATACCCCAGCACAACAAGTGAAAAGATAACCATATCAAAAACTCTTATGGTATTGAGTCCACAAAACTAGACTAAAGGTGAAAAAAATTTAAATTCTGTCAACATTTGCTCACGCTCATGTCATTCCAAACCTGTATCCCTTTATTTCTGCTGTGGAACACAAAAGACAATATTTTAAGAGATGTTGCAGCATTTTTTTTTATGTCCACACAATGGAAGGTTACCAACATTCTTCATTATATTATCTGTTGTGTTCCACAGAAGAAAGAAAAAAAAAAAGTGTTCAAGATTTGAAACAGCATGAGGGGGGAGTAAATGACAGAATTTGCATTTTGGGGTGAACCATACCTCTAAGACTATGAGCAAACTAAATCAGTGCTGCGGGGCAAGATGTAATAATAAAAGTAGAATTTGTAACCAAGCTCAGCCAAAAAAAAAATAATAAAAAAATTAAAAAAAAGACACTGTTCAATAAGACCAATTAAGTATGAGTTACTAGATACGAATCGATCCACCTGGACTTTTTTCCCCACCTCTTTACGCATTTCTCTACCCGAGTCCACAGAGAGTATCTAGGGATATCTGAAAAAAAATTAATGAGAGATCGGAGTTTTGGGTAAGACTTTCCAATGAAGTTCCATTTGATAACATTCAATAACATGAATTAACAATGAAAAATACCTCCATGTTAAATGTTAATTTCAACATCTAATACATTATTCAAATTAAAGACTTTTTGCTAACACTTTACAATAAGGTTTTATTTGTTAACATCATTTAATGCATTAACTGCGAACGAACAGTGAGCAACATCTTTACAGTGAGCAACTTTAACTTTTCTAAAATTAACCAATAAAAATGCTAATATTCACGTTAGCTCACAGTGCATTAAGTAAATTAGCAGACATTTTGGCATTTAACAGACAAAATGTATTCCAACATTAAAAATGTTTAAAATTAGCAAAAATGAATAATGCTGTAGAAGTATTGTTCATTGTTATTGTGATAACATTAGTTAACTACATTAGTTAACAAATGAAACCTTATTGTAAAGTGACACCAACTTTTTGTATCTGTTATGCTAACATTTGATGACCAGAGTTAAACTAAAATAAACAGCTGTATTTTTTATTAACTTACATAACAAAAGTAATAAATACTGTAATAAATGTATTGCTCATTGTTAGTTAATGCTTGAATGTTAAATAATGGAACCTTATTGTAAAGTGCTATTGATTTTTGTTTATGGTAAATATGCAAAAATGTGTTAAATCAATAACAGACAAAAACATGTAAAGGCCAGTTCGCATTAAGAACTATAAATTTGCAATAAATCGCACAAATCGTAAATAATCCAGCACAACTACAACAAAAGCAACACTGCAAAACAATTTTGTTGGAATCGCTTTCAAAAAAAAAATTCTAGCAGATTAAAAACAAATATCGACAGTTAATCAGAATCCACAGACTGTAAAGAGCTTGAGAATTTAAAGTGAAATATAACATACGCACACTAGTAATAAACAATATTATCATAATCAACCGTCGGTGTGGAAGCTAATATAGTTTGTTACATACGTACTGTTTAACCAGCTAAAATACGTACAAATGTGTTATTTCAGCAGAAATAAGCAAAGTCATCTGCAGTGTTCTA